>OX371224.1:68733894-69407631 GCA_947310385.1 Nephrotoma appendiculata
TCGTATCAAGTATTCCATTAACCATAAGAAAAATTTTAATGTTATCAGCAAATATGAAAACTTTTGAGCATTTGGTTATCTCGGTTTCCGATCTATGTAAATATTCAAAATTCAATCCCCAATATACACTAACCGTAACTTTAATAACATTTGATTTTTCAATTCAAATCGAGTGGTTTGTGCGATGACAAATAGAATCCACAGACTAGCCGATATGGATCGGCATAAATACATACTGGTTAACTGATACATATGACGTTGTGCATTTAAAATTGTTGCATATAAGTAACTCAAACATTTCAGGAATTGATGATGAAGTTGATATTCCACCGTAGCATGAGGTGTCGCCTTGTTTACTCGAGGTTGTGGGTATTTTTTTAAAAGCATCGGGATTAAAACAGATATAAAATTGTTGGCTCTACCAGGAGTGGAAACGTTCGACGGCATAATGAATCATCTCATAATTGAAGCTAGTGCCATTATTGACCGAAAACCAGCATCTTGGTCTTCGTCTCCGATATAAACATCTTTCTTTTGCTAGTGAAACTTAATATCCAGATAATGTTATCAAAATACAAAACGATGTTTAGCCCATAGTGAACAAATAACATCAATTGATATTACTGTGAGGCCAGAAATAAAAACAAGTACAGAGGAATAAGTCTAAACAAAATCTTTCACTTATCCAGTCAGTAAACGAGAAAGGAGGTAGAACACAACTTCTAATTAATGGGATCATTTAGCCTCGAAGTTCCCATATATCTCTCCCCAGTCTGGATAGTGAAGAAAAGAATAGTCATTGACTTCAAACGTCTGAATGCCGTCACTTCTCAGATACCTAAACAATTCTGGTTATCCCTAACACGACCGAAAACCTTGGTAATTCAAAGTTTTTTTTTACCCCTTACGAAGTAAGAGCGCTTCGAGATTCCACCACATCAAAATGAAGGAGTCATTCATAAAAAAGATCTCATTCTCAACAGTGAATGGAAAATATTAATTTTTGAGACTTCCCTTTGGATATGAAATTGAAACTGGGTCTGTCATGGATAGTTCTATGTATATATTGAAGAGATTATCATTTTCGGAAAACATATACAGTCAAGCCTTCTATAACGCGGTGTTCTTATAACGAGGTGACAATAACGCGAGACAAAAATTGCAAGAAACCCTCCTACAACGCTTTGCTCTTATAAAGCGGTTTATACATAACACAAACCCCGTTTCTATAGCACAGTTCTCATGCGGTACGAATTAATCACGTTATAGGAGACTTGACTGTACTAAACGGAGAAAAAATGTCTTTAAATGTGAAAAGGTCAACCTGGATAAGACGGAAATCGTGAAAAGAGAAATAGAATTCCTGGGTTAAATCATCATCAACCAAGGCATTAGGGCCGACCAAAAGAATATGGCTGCTAGTCAAAATCTAAAAAATCCAGGAAATATAATGGAGTTAAAATTATACAGGCGTTCCATTAAGGGCTTTCCAAAGGCAGCGAAATCATTAACAAACCGTATACAAGTGCCAATACTAAAGAAAATACTAAATGCAAATTCAAGCGTTGCAGCATATTTAAGAGCTGCTATACCGTGATTGAAAATACCGATAAATATCGGTTTGAATGATGATTTTAATAAACCCTGCAACCTGACTACCGACGCCTCAGATATGACATAGACTTATAACGTATATATTTGAACAGGTCTTTGAACAAATTTCCCTAATTTTATTCCAATTGAACCACGAATATTACAAAATTGATAATATTCATTTGAATTTCGCGTTTAAAATTTAAATTAGCCATGCAATCAACATAACAGCAGCCATCCAGGTCAATATCTTCCAAATCTTACTTAAAGCTAAATAGCGATTACTTATTTTATATTCAAGTGTCTTTTCCTTTGAATTGGGATTACCAGACAAAGGATTTTTTTTTGTTTCATAGAAATGTTGAAGATAAAATTCTAATGTCAAGAACCTGTATACATACAATCTTCATAAATATAATTTAACAATTTACTTGATGGCAATTAACCTGAATCCTCATCAAAAAAAATTTAAACAATGTGAGCGTGTTAAATTTGCAACGAGATGATCCTAATTTGATTTAAATGTAAAACATTTTCCGAAAATTGAATTGCAACTATGATGCCAGGATTTTCTTTTTAAATACAATAAATTGCATTTTCTTTATTGAAATATTCGTTTGTGAACTAAAGATGTGAGAAATGTGTTTATGTATATGTAAATGTGTGCTGTTCTACCTTTGAGAGAACTTTTATATTTTTTGAAAGCTATTGTTTCCAGTGTTGTGCAACATTGTAAACATCGCGAATTTGTTTAAATTCATACACGTGTTGAAAATGTATGTCGATAATTATAAATATTGGTGTCAACAATGTAGATAATGTAGGCGTAGACAGTGTTGAAAATTAATGTTTCTGTTAACAATCAGAACAAGTATATGAATTTTTAAATGTTTGGGATGGCAATAAGAGCGAAATGTTATCTCTCTCTCTCTCTCTCTCTGGCACTATATCCCATCAAGGGATTTGGCCGCCTCACATGAGGTTTCATAATCATATTTTCATTTCGGATAATGAGTGATTAATTCATTGATCCTAAACCAACCGTGAAATTTTTTCCTTGTCACCACCGGGAATCGAACCCAGGACCTCCGGTCGCTGGAGCAAGTATACTAACCACTTTGCCACCGGGGCGGTGAAATGTTGTCACAGGGCCAAATAATTTGAATTGCAGTGGATTAGAAATTTCGTTTGAAGCGAAGCCAGCTTTACTAGATGCATTTAAATTTTCAGATGAATACAGTATATAATTGTATTACAGCTTTTATTTAAAAATAATTTAGTGTTCTTACTTGATTTGTACGTACTGTTAACCGTATAATAAAGGGTGTTCCTAAAATTTACGCAGAATATTTGAATTAAACAGAAAATACAGAAAAAAGTTAAATATCGATCGACTTATCTCGACGAATGATCATCGTAATCCTTAAATAAGAACTAAAAATTTTCCATTGCTTCAGTGGGTACCGCACGAGTTTCTTGAAAAACAACGAAATTATTTGTTTGACATGTTACATACACAGAACGATTTTTTCCCGAACGAAAATCACTTCTCCGCGTAAGAGAAATGATTTAATTTAATTATCAGCAAGACTTATCAATCTGTTTCATCCGTGTTAACCATCAAGATGTCTATCGAAATAATATTAATAATATTTTGAGTACATCAGGCCAACTTTACTATAATACATAACCTAGTTATATCGACTAGGTTCTTTCCACATAAGAAAATCCACAAGTTAACAAGGCGATAGAATGACAAGAACAGAAAATCAAATTGATCACCTCCTGATCTTGATCATTCCACCAGTGTAACTGGAAGAGGCGCCAATATTGATGCCGATACAAGTATACAAATTGTCATCCATATATAATAAAGACATAAAAAGACTGTGCGTTGGAATATCTCGATACACTAGAAAATGAAAACTCCGTGAACAATTGCCAACCAGCTGTCACAGAAAAAAACGTCCCTCGATCAAACGCCAGGAGCAGTGGCAAGCACCTCGTCACCTCGTCAAAAATAAACAAAAACTGCGTCATAACAGTAGAGTAGTTCTAAAAAAATATACTAAAAAATCCACGGCCAAATCCCTTCGACAGAAGAATCGAAACACAAAAGACCGTTTTCCCAACGCAAAAACCTTACTGAAGACGTTCATCTAAGTTCCAAAGCCAGAAAAAACAATATTAGAGAGCTGAGAAAAAAGTATGGACAACTAACATACTAAATCTACCAAATCTACTAGGAAACTGTGGAAATAATGTGGAAGAAAATTAAAAATGAAATTAAGAAAAAAAAAAAATCTCTTCCACTTACTTGCGAGCTGTCATAGAATACAACACGCGCGCGACAAATAATTTCGTCCTATAATTAAATATAAATTGATAAATACGGGTGAAAACTGAAAATACAAATAGTTATACGTGTAATAATACAATACTAGGTGACCTGTGACTGAATAATCAGTCACGTGAATACATTTTGTTTAATTTTTGGTTAAGAAATGATTAAGAAGATTTTTTAAGATGTAACTTTGATGCACTTTTATTAACCTTTATGTTTACAACCGCTTACCCGGGTAAGTTTTCGTGTTTTATTGACCAAAATTTTATGGATTTAGGCAAATATTTAGAAGACTTATCAGCTTGAAATCTTTAGTATCTTAAAAATTATTTGTTTTAAATTAGATTTTGCCAAAATGTATTTATCAATTTCAAATACAATCCCAAATTATCATCAATACTAAATGTATGGAATTATATGGACATACCCGGGTATGCTGGTTGTAAACATAAAGGTTAAAAATAAAGTAAATTCATATACGTGGCTAATTTTTAAATCTTTAACGGCAAGCACGCGCTCAAATGCACACAGTATGACTTACGTGTCAAGTCAAATATTCATATCTCAAACAGGAAGCGCGCGCTCGGGATCACATGATCACACAATTGCTGAGGCAAACTTTAATTTAAATATTTCATAAGAAATGTACAAAAGGATAATAAAATAGTAGTACAAGGTTGATAATAAAATATTAAAATATATTACAATTTACATGCACAGAATCTCTTCAAAAAAAACATTCTTTGTTGTGATCGCTTGTCTCAACAATAAACACCTTGAGTCCGTCAAATGAGCGGCATCGTGAAAAGGCCACATACATCTGATCGTGCGTAAATACGGGGGCCGGCAAGTACACTCCTACCTTCTTAAAGCTTTAACCCTGACTCTTGTTGATGGTTATGGCGAACGCGAGCTGAACCGGAAATTGAAGGTGAGACATTTTAAATGAGAAGATGCCTTCCGAGGGTGAGAGCTTAATGCGTGGGATGAGAACGCGCTCACCTTTTGAGAAGCCAATCAGCACCTCACATTCCAGAATGTAGCGGTTTATTTTTGCGACGCGCATGCATGTTTCATTGATTCGACCCTTGCTATAGTGTTTAGATTCCTCATCAAACGAACGATCGCGTTTACATTTAGCGGGATGGCATGGCGCGGCAATCCGGACCCTTCAATCTTGTTGAGAATCTCGATGGATAGGCGGAGTTTTTGATTGAGCTCATGATTGTGAGCTCTGCTCCTGGCATGATTAACTTTGAATTTAAATCGCGCGTCAACCATTAAGCAACTTTGAAATTGATTCGCGCGCCGACAGTGTTGCAACTTCTAATCGCGTACCAACTGTTTTAAAACTTTGAATTTGAATCGCGTGCCACTAATTTGAACAAAAATATTTGCTTTTTAGAAGTCCCATAAAATTCTCAAATGTTGCAAGATTTCACGCGCACAAAAACTTGGAAATTTTCTGCAACCACCTGAGGTACCCAGTTCGGGTACTTTCCGGTGGAATTTTTCCGATTTTTCTAGGCCACGCACATCGCAATATTTATGTCGACCTATCCTGAAAAAATCTAACGGATCGGATCATGTTTAGGGGTCATTTTAGGGTTGAGTATGATAAAATTATTAAGAATATTAATATAATAGATAGATAGAAGCTGACCTTCGACTGAATAATCAGTCACGTGAATACATTTTATCGAATTTTTGGTTAAGAAATAGTTAAGAAGATTTTTTAAGATGTAAATTTGATGCACTTTTATCAAAAATAAAGTAAATTCATATACGCGGTTAATTTTTAAATATTAAATAGTCATGACAAAATTGTATTTTTACACTCACAACTATTAACACCAAAATGTATGTAAAATCATTTTATGTTCTCTGTTTTGTTTAATTGAGATTCAATTACAAATTTTCTACTCATTTTGTCATCACAGTGTGTCATCACAAAAACATCGGCAATTTTAATAAATTTTGTCATTGTCACGGTCAGATTTGATTTTTTTATCGATTCCTATTCTGCATCACCCATTAAATTTCAGCGGACCACCCCCAAATTGAGGCGCGAAAGATGACCTACTTTTGGGGGTATTCCGCTCAACGGTCGTTAAGCCAGAAATCGAAGATAGAAATCGAACAGTAATTAGTGTAAACAAAAGTCGCGAACGGTACGGTGTCGGACGATGAACGTGATAACAAAGTGAATACCGACCAATAAGACGACGTGAAAGAGGTCGCGAACATGGGAAAGCACAAGCTGCAGACATTATGGACCACGATTTCAAATTGTACCGAATAAATAGCGATCGGACAAAATACTTGGAAGTCATATGCCTGCGGTACCCCAAGAGATGTTTGACACGACAGCATCGGACTCTTAATAAATGTACTGAACGAAGGGCAATACGAGTATATCAAACAGACGTTAATAGAACGACTGGCCCCGTCAGACGAACGACAGCTCGAAATGCTACTGACGGTTATCGAAATAGGGGACCGAAACCCGTCCGAGGTACTTCGACGTATAAGTCACCTGGCGGGAAACAATTTTTCAGATAAAATTATACGATCGCTGTGGATGAGTATAATGGCAGACGTAATCTGGAGTGGAAAACAACCGACTGGTGAAAATGGCGAACAAAATGTTTGAGGGACAAAATTTGCCAAAAGCCTCCATCGCCGCATTTCAGTCGAGCCGAGCATACAGGCCACCCCTACAGCATACAGGAATTCCGACCGACAATTGATACCGTCAACAATCACAGCTTCACAATCACTCAAAGACCGAATTAACAAACCCGAGACAATAATACGATAAATGTCATTCCGAAACCGGAGTCGGTCACGACCTCGTTCACGATCACGCGACGATCAGCGATCACGAAGTAATTCTCGATCACGGTACGTCGAAATACGAGGCGTATGCTGGTATCACGCAAATTACGGCAAACCGCGTAAATGTCGCCCGCCATGTAAATACAGCGCGTCAACGTCCTCACAAACACAAAACGATACGACAAAAAACGACTAAGTCGCACGGTTGCATCGGCTAAGAACGAATTAATTAATACGAATAGCCGATTTTTTATACATGCCAAAAATAATAACCTGAATTTTTTTATAGACACGGGGGCTAACCTTTCGGAGCTCCCTGTCAGACGTTACGATACGTCATCATTTTTATTGAATTTGAAATCCAACAATCTAGTTTTATCAGCCGCGTTGGCTCGAAAATCAATACCTACGGCACGAAATTGCTCAAGGTTAATATCAGACTCAAACGACCGTTTTCTCATGTTATCGTTTTAGCTGATGTAAATCGTCAGATCATTGGCGCTGATTTTCTCGGTAAATTTGCTCTCTTAGTAGACGTTAAGCAAAAACGGCTGATTGATTCAGCGACTCAGCTGTCAATCAATGCCACGTCGATCAGGGTCGATACGCCCACTCCGATACATTATATGTATAACAGCCTAACCAAATTACAATTTAGCCGTCAAACATGCCGTGGTTCATCATATCGTAATGACAGGTCATTTACCGGTATCTCGACCACGAAGACTAGATCCGATTCGTCACAAAGCTGCGTATATCGAATTCTAACATATGATGGAATTAAGGATTTGCCGCGCATCGGCATCGCCCGTCTCTTGCCCTCTTCACATGGTACGAAAGAAAGATAATGACTAAAGGCCATATGGACACTATACCACCGACTCAATTCAGTAACGATACCGGATCGTTACCCGATACCGCACATCCAAAATTTTTAATGAATTAACATGGATGTTCGAATTTTCCAAAATCAATCTCGTTAGAGCATATCATTTACCTTCTCGAAACGGACTTCGACTATCACAAAATAATAGAGGCACAAATAGCAGACCTATAGAACTTCAGTATTTACTTTTTGGTTCCGAATGTCACGCTAGTTTGACTTATAAACTAGAGCTTTTTAAATTGCCCGGCATCGAAATATACTGCGAAATATCGACGGGCGCGAATCGCCCATATATCGCATAGCCATTACGACGAAAAATATTCGACATTTCACATCTCGGTAACCGTGCTACTCGTAAATTGATTGCCGCTCAATATTTCTGGCCAAGTATAAACAAAGACGTAGGTAATTGGGCACAAGCTTGTTTATCTTGCCAGCGATCGAAAGTCCAACGGCATACAAGGGCGCCGATTGGACGATTCGAAATTCCACCACGTTGATTCGAACATATTCATTTAGATATAGTTGGTCCGCTTCCACCGTCCAATGGACATACGTATCTCTTAACCTGTGTCGACCGATTCACTCGATGGCCCGAAGCTTATTGCATGACCGACATGTCTGCAAATACCATTGCCAAAACATTCGTAAGAAATTACGTATCTCGATTCGGCGTTCCGCAAACGATAACAACCGACCAAGGTATACAAATCGAATCAAAATTGTTCGCCGAATTAACGAAACTCCTTGGTTCTCATCGAATACGCACGACCGCGTATCATCCGCAAGTGAATGGCATGGTCGCACGGTATTACTTGTAATTCCAGCTACGGTTAAAGAAGATCTCAAGTGCTCACCAGCCGAAATGGTCTACGGACAAACACTTAAACTACCTAGTGAGTTCTTTCCCGAAAATCCTCTTTCTCCTCCAATTTCAACCGACACAGTCGTCGACCAATTACGCACAACTATGCAAAATCTTATCCCCAAGAACACTCGACAACTACGACGAAACGATGTTTTTGTACCCAAATCGCTAGATAATTGTGATTACGTAAGATTCGCACAGGACTACAATACCCATACGAAGGCCGTTATAAAGTCTTTTGCCGGTTACGTAGATACTTTGTCATCTCGATTAATAACAAAGAGCAATCAGTATCTATCGATCGATTTAAAACGGCCTACGGAATACTTTGCTTTGCAGAACGAATTCCTGCATTGAGGATACAAAAATCCGTACGAATTCATGGCTTAAATAATCCGCTCCTAGCTTTTAATCGTTTTCCAAACTAGGAGGGAGGGGGGGGGGGGGGTACTGTAGCAACACAATTATCGCAAAATAATTGATTCTACAAATGCGACGAATACGACATACAACCGTGCGACATATAACGCGACATACAATACGACATACAATGCGACATACGATTAATCCGAAATTAATTAATCGATATAAAAATCAACTTGCATAAATCGACCGCGCACGAGCGCATGCAAGTAGGCCGTACAATATACTGGCATTGGCGATTTTAAGAAATATGGAAAAAAAAATCTCTTCCGTCACTTACTTGCGAGCTGTTATATAATACAACATGCGCGCGACTTTTGGAAGGGGCTGGATCTCGGGGTCAAGGGCTGCTGGTTATATGAAATTACTGACATGTTCGAATCCGAGGAGCCCAGCCCTGCATCAAAAAATAATTTTTACATGTAAAGATACAAATATTTGATTATTCCAAAATGACTTCTCAGCCGCTCAACCGATCGCCATGAAATGTTTACCATACAAATGTTGCATGTTCAGGAAAAATCTTACGATATTGTAAAAGGGGCTGGACCCCGGAATCTAGGGGCCGTGGCATAGATTTTTTCAAAAATTAAATTTTTTTACGAGAATGAGTTTTGGAAAGGAGTTATATGAAATAAGAGACATGTTCGAATTCGGGGGGTCCACCTCTGGATCAAAAATTCATTTTTACATGTAAAGATACAATTATTTGATTGTTCTGAAATAACGCCTTAGCCGCTTTACCGATCGCCATGAAATTTTTACCATGCAAATGTTGCATGTTCAGAACCAAGCACACGATACTTTTGAAGGGGCTGGACCCCGGGGTCTAGGGGCTGTGGTACAAATTTTTTCTCAAATTTCAATTTTTTAAGATTTTTTGACGGGAATGACTTTAGGAAAGAGGTTATTAGTGACATGCTCCATTCCGGAAGTCTACCCTGGATCAAGAATTCATTTTTACATGTATAGATACAATTATTTAAATGTTCCGAAATAGCGCCTTAGCAGCAAATTTAGACACCAAAAAGGATATTTAGCGTGCGATTGTTATACACAAATCATACCTCTACTATAATTGATTTAATTATTCAAATTAATTTTATTAATTTAAATTAAAGACAATTTTTCATCACTTTAACTGAAAACAAATCTCTGAACACTTATATTATCCATACTAATAATCCATTTTTACTGGTTTGACATGTACTGTTTAGTGATATCCTATTTATCATATCCTGTTTTGAAATGTACTATAGTCAGCGAGTTCTAATTTCCACATAACCTCAGAAATAATTAACATTCTATTTTAATCCACTATTGCAACCGGCGGCTTTTAATGAAAATAATAGTTTCATACTAAACGCCAATAGTTTATTACTTAAATAATCAATGATTGTTTCATAAAATCAATTCTAGGAAAGGTACTAAAAAATATTGTACGTATAAACTAATTTACTTTGAAAATTACTAGCGTTTTATAATTGAAAGTAGCATCTTCTACAAGAAACATCCTCGGATTCAAATTTTTGTATGTGTAAAATTGCCTTAGTGTGAAAAAACTTCTTTTGTTTTTCGAAATGTCATTTTCAACCACAGTTCGCGGTAAAACGTATCGAAGTGGACGTAGTTTTAATCGTTTTGAATAAATTAATATTAATTTGTGTTTCGGATGCCGTTGTTCTCGATTAGTTAGCTATATTGCAATAAAATAATTGTTGGTGATTATTTTCTAGGTATTAAATATTATTTCAAGTGAATATACATTCTTATTAGATTTAAGTGTTCAGTTTTTAAACGTGTTAATCTATGATTGCTATTTGATTGTAGATAACATTTGATTTTGCTTAAAAAAAATCCGTAAAGACATTTTCAAACACAGTTCGCGGTGAAACGTATCGAAGGGAACATTAAAATCGTTTTGATAAATTAATACTAATTTCTGTTTTGAATGCCCGTCATTCCTGATTAATTAGCTACACGTTTCATTTTTGCATAAAAATGCCACCGAAAAAAAGATCAATTGGGCAGGTAACTGCAAAGTCGAAAAAGATTAGGGCCACAAGGGTGGCTGAATCAAGCAAACACTATGAAACACGACTTGCAAACGTTCGAAGCAGTACATCTTCTTCTAGAGCTAATCAAACAACTAAACAGCGCGAAACACGACTTGCAAATGTTCGAAGCAGGATGTCTTCTTCTAGAGCTGATGAAACAACTGAACAGCGTGAAACACGACTTGAAAATGTTCGAAGCAGGATGTCTTCTTCTAGAGCTACTGAAACCATTGAACATCGTGAGGCCCGGCTGGAAGTCGATCGGTTACGATATGGACGATTAATAGAAACTTTTAGAGGTGATTTAAAGTTAGCAGTATTCAATTACGAGAAAGACTATGATTACAATGTTTCAATTGGGCAAATGGAAAACATTTCTTTGTATTGTCATGCTTTAAAGTTTCACAATGAATCACCTGGAATGTGTTGTTCAAATGGAAAAGTGAATTTGCCTCCTCACAGAAAAAAAAACTTATTTACTATGAAAACGCAACGAATTTTGAGTCAAAATGTCATAAAACTGTTTATTCTTAATCATTATTTTTTCAGTGAAACAATAAGTGTTTTAAAACAAAAGTCAGTAATATTTTGTCACAAAATTTGTGAATTTTAAGATTTATGGTTGTTTGCATTTTTTGTTCCAAACAAAATTTGTTTCGATACACACTCTCTGATTTATAACAAATAAAATTATTTTAATATAAAACAATACTTTTATGTTTATATTAAGAGTACATTTTATTCAATACAAGATTATTTCTATGATTAATACCAAACAGTTTTATATTTTTAAAAATAAATTTTATAATTTGTTTTCTGGTAAAAACTTTGGTTTTGGTTCTAACAATGTATCTTTGGATTTTTAAGAGCTGTCAAATTATTCATTTTAATTTGGTTATGTAATATCGAGTGTATGATTATTATAAATACAGCGATATGTTTACCTGTTTTAAATGTTCCGATTCTTTGGAATCAATTGAACTTCTTTGCAAACACCTGAAATATGTGCATGCTTGGTTGCCTGGCGAAACATTAATTTGTGGTCAAAGTCATTGTTTTCAGAAGTTTTCATTATTAAACAGATACAAAAGACATTTGGTAAACCTTCATAAGGATGACGCATTCCGGTTGCCGCTAACTTGTCCGAAGAGATCAAACGGTGTTACGCCTAGCGATGATAAACTTACTATACATGGTGAATACGTTTTAATGCTTTTTATCTTGAATTTTAATTTTATAAGTTTATAATTAAAATAGGTGGAGATGTTATCACTCAAAGTATTGATACACGAACGTGTCAACAAATTCATGAAACGGGTTTAGAACTAAATGAACGGCAATTAAACGATTTAAAATCTGGCATAAATACATCTGCTTTAAAATTTGTAACGAAGTTATATAGTTTACAGGGTCTACCAACGACATCATGCCTAAATATTTTGGACGATGTTCAAGAACTTGTGACTGTCTTAGTTACTAGCATCAGAAACTACAAGAGAATTTGTGAAGACACCAAGGCTTTCGATATCTTCCTGAACTCGTGTGAAAAGCCATTTGCCAAAATACGTTCAGAATATTTACTACTTAAAGAATTATCAGATAAAAACCTTTATTCAGGGCCAACAAAATTTATCATCAATAATCATGTTGATCAGAAAGTTGATAAAGGGAAGTTAATTTTCAAAGAGATCAAAAGTGAAGGTGTATTGATGCCTATTTCCTATCAAATTAAAAATTTTTTTGAAAATCAGCAATTATTGAAAAGTACGCTGGAAAATGGTAAAAAACTCATTGCAACCAGAACCGGCGGTGTATGCAATTTCGTTCAAGGTGAACTGTGGCAGCATAAGCTAAAACAAATTAAAAAGGACAATGTGATACCGATATTTCTATTTTACGATGATTTCGAAACGAACAATCCCTTAGGAAGTAGGTCGGGAAATCAAGCCATTGCAGCGTTTTATTATACAATAGTTTTCCTACAATTCCAGAGGGATACTCGCAATTATGCAACATCTTTATCGCGATGCTTGTAAAATCAAAAATAATTAAAACTTTTAATTATAATTTAGCATTGGCTCCGCTGGTTGATGAATTACGATGGCTGGAAACTGAAGGTATCGAATTTAGCATTGATGAATGCAATATAAAGGTGTATTTTGTACTTGGCCTGGTGATCGGTGATAACCTTGGGTTAAATTCAATACTTGGATTTTCTCAATCATTCTCCCATAATTATTTCTGTAGACTATGCCTAATGAAAAAAGAAGAGACTTACACCAGTTTAGAAGAGAATAAAGGCATGTTTCTCGAAAAAAAAACATACAACGAACAAATTTCAAACTACAATTCCGATACCTTTAAACAAACTGAAATTAAGAGAAATTCATTATTAAATCAGTTAAGCACATTTCATGTAACAGAGAACTTTTGCGTTGATATTATGCATGACATGCTGGAGGGCGTGATCAAATTTGGTATATCCAATTGCTTATATTCGTTCATATTGGAGAAACGGTTGTTTACACTAGAAACCTTGAATGACCGAATTAAGAATTTCGAGTATGGATTAATACAAAATTCCAATAAGCCGGGATTCATCAAATTAGAACATATTCAACAAAAAAAGCTTCGTTTAACAGCCAGAGAGGCGCTTTGTTTATTAGAATACTTTTTATTTTTCGTTGGTGATTTAATTCCTTTATCAGAACCAATACTCAAATATATCCACACATTGGAAAAATTGGTTGAATTGGTCTTTAAAGAAAGTTTTTCTAATTACGATATAAATTGCCTTAAGGAAAAAATTAAAATTCATAATCAGTTATATATTAACATATTTAAAGAAAACTTAAAACCGAAGCATCATATGCTATTGCACTATCCTACTGTAGTATTAAAATCCGGACCTCTTAAACCCATGTGGTGTATGCGATTTGAGTCAAAACACAGGGAACTTAAATATTATACAAACGCTATTACATCCAGAAGAAATTTACCACTATCAGTAGGTAAAAAATGTGCTATTCGATTTACTTACAACATGATGATTAAAGGTACGAAAAGTAACGTGTCCGTAATAAAACGAAGTAATTCTTCAACTATCCTCGACAATCCGATTTACGAAAAACTAATCAGAGTTATGAATTTGGATGGCAGTAAAATTGTTCTAGCAGATCATATTGTATATAAGGGTACACAATACAAAAAGGATTATTTCCTTAAATCAAAACAACCTTTTTCGTTCGTGCTAAAAATATATCAAATCATAATACATGATCGAGATGTGTTTTTTATTTTTGAAAAAATTAAAGTTGAAAATTTTAATAAAGTGTATAACTGCTACATGATTGGCAACTCTTTACAAGAGTACTGTTGGACAGAGATGAGTTCAAGTCTACACAATTGTCCATTTAATCTGATTAAACTTCCAATAAATGCAAAGAAATGTTTTAAAATTCCAATAATTTAAGAATTTCAGCAAATGTATATTTCTGTTTAAATAAATAATTTTCATTTCGGTGTTATGCAATTATTTCACAGTTTGTGTTTGCGTACTCAAATCGATTGACGATTAACAAAATTACTGATCTGAGAAGTTTTTCGGTACACGATCGAATTCCAACAGAGTTTAGATGCATCAATTTCCACCACTGATCATAATCTTAATAAATATTATATATTGAATATTATATTGATGAAACATATTTATCCTAGTTGCTATCTGTCCTGTTCATTCTATTATTATCAAATCATTTTGGATTATTTAAATATATGACCGTCTTTGGATACCGTCTCCAAATATTTCTTATCATGTGTTATTTACCAATAAACTCCAATATAAACATTATAAATTATAATCCATTTCTATTTCGAAACAATAATAAAATATCAATATAATTAACACCATATTTAACCCAGGCGGATATTCCGAGACTATTTTTACATTTGAATAACTTGTGTGGGTTTTAGTGTTGGAATCAAACTTGGGACCGTGAAAAGCATTATAACTGAGTTGCCACTATGCTAAAAAAAGTATCACAATGATTAGTTAAAAAGTAAATAAATTAATTTATAATAAAAACAATTTTCTTAAAAAATTGACTGATCGAATTAATAAAACAAAAAACAATAGAACTTACTTTGATCCCAGAGGCAGTTAGATTCGTTTCGTTCCGGCCTTTAAGTTTTTTGTATGAAAAATCAAAACTTAGTCACCTTTGTCTTAAAAAATTTGTATGAAAAACGGAGCGGAACGAAACGAAACGAATCTTATGTGGCCCGGGCTTTATGTAGCCCGGGCTTTACTTATGTTGTTTTCGGTGAATTATAATTATTGTTATGAAAAAACACCAACCTTTTTGAAAAAGCTACGGTTACTATTAATTTGTTAAAAAATTAGAGTAGAAATCTTACATGTCACATAAAACAATTTAATAATGTGGCTAGCTTGGTTTAAATGAAAATCATATTTCAAAGAAATACAGTTTATCTCTAGTATATATACTCAAAAACTTCGTATACATAATGTTCCAACAACTTAATCCAAAAAAAATATTACAAGACATTGATGACATATTCTACCATCACTATTTTCGATGTTGTTTGAATAAAGAATCTTTTAAGAATAAGGTTGCATACTATTTCAATTTTCCAATTATGTATTTGGCGCTTTCAGGACCCCCAACAGTTGGTAATATGCGGCCAACATTATGATATAGTTTAGCATTCTGAAATTTTCAAAACAAATTGGTGCTTATTTCACTAATCATGATAGGGTATCTAGAGCGTCCATTGTCTATTGCGATCTCGATTTCACACCAAAACCAAATGTAAATAGAACTAATTTTATTAACCCTGTTTAAATAGCAAAGTTAGAAGATTTCCAATTTTTTAGAGTTAAGATTAGTTATGAATCCACAAACAAGTTTGTTTTGCTATTGGAGAAATGATTTATTTTTGATAAAACAGGGTTTATGTGAGTAATTTTTGAACGCAAACATGCTAGTTTCTGGGTAGTAAGTGAAAACGAGAATTGGCAAGTTTATTGCAAAATTTCGATATACCAATTAAATTTCAAATTAGTATCTATTGTAGCTATTGAAACATTTATACTTTTACATATGTACATATTGTATAAAATAATATTTTATTTTATTCAAAACAAAATAAAAGATTTTGGTTTAAGAACATTGGCTTGAAGCAAATCAAATTAAACCTTATAAACAAAAGAGAATAGTTTGAAACAAAATTGCAATATTCAATTCTCATCAGCCTTAAGTTTAATTCAAAGCAAATTAGCTTAAAACAAACCAAAAATTGTTGGATATAAAACTGGAGGTTTGATTTGGTAAAACTGCGCAATCGCGTACCTTCGTAGAAGCCGAATGTCAAAAACGCATAATTTATTTCATTTATGTTCAATCGTGATAGATTTGTAGTACATATGGCGGCATTGACATACACGAGACGCAACTCAGCTAGTGTTTAAATTTCTTTTGTGAGTATTATTGTGCAGTGAATAATTGGAATACGATTATAAATTTAATAATATATTTAAAGTGCATTTATATCGTGTAAATTGTGTAATATGGATGAACAACACGAAGAAGACGACATATTAATTATTCTTGACGAAAATTTACCACTAGCAAGTCTGCTGGAAGAGTGGAATATGCTTTATTTATTCCCAAAATTTAACGGTAAGTATACATAACATTGCACGCAGCAATATTTTTAGTTTTGTAGCTCTTAAATTTTGTAATCTTTGAAAGATGCGTTATTCAACAAGTACTATGCACAAGAAGCCATATTTAGATTTTTTTTTTGTTGTTATATATTCGTTGCTTTATTAAGTTTCATAAACTCTTCAAATATACAATTAATTTTGGCAGGAAAAGGTTTCAAAACTGTAAAAATGTATATTGTTTCTATAATGCTCGGTGTGACAAATGTCTTATTCTTATTTTATTTATGTAATGCATGTAATCCAAAACACAGTAATTTGAGCAACAGAATAATTGTTTGGGAAATTTACGTACGTTTTCTTGTTATAGAAGCGGGACTTAGTGTTGATTCTCTAGGCGGTATAACTGAGAGAGATCTGGATCAATTATTTCCGGACTTCAAAGAATTAGAGTGAAAATAAAATTTAGGAGGAATGTAGTAGAATGGAGAAAGGCTAATGTAAGTATGTTCAGAATATATTATTTTTTCTTACACAAAGCCGACCTAAACATATTAATTGAAGTTGAATAGTGTCAGATAGATGTACATTTTCATTATATTTCGTTACAATTTTCTGCAAAACTGAAGGTGCAAAAACATTAAATGCTGCGATGAACTCGGAGTTGGTAATGCAACCAATGGCATCTCCAACACCATCTACGTCTTCTTCGCCAGAAATACCTGAAAACATAGATGAGTTCAAAAATGTAAGTTTAGTAGTTTTCCATTTATATTTTTATTTAATATTATCATACTTTCATTTATTTCAGGAAATAAGTGACATTTTCAGTCAGCCTCATATACAAGAAATCCTAAAGAGCATAAACGTTTCAGGAACAAACACCTCACGAGACGTTTTATGCAGTAAATTAGTTTCTAACTTACTGGACACAAAAATTTCAAATCTTACCGCGATGGGTTTCCAAATAATAACAAATCATATTTTACAATATTGCCCTTCAGAAAAACATGAATATTATTTCCAAGATGGAAAAGTTAAGAAAGGAAAATTGTATTATAAATATAGAAATAACAAGACCAATTTACGGCAGATCGGTGTTCTCAAGAGCCGTCAACATAAAAAAGCAAGACTAGAATTTGAAAGTTGTGACGTTGCCGAAGGTAATTATCATGAACATAACTATTGTCATAGTTTATTTTCAAATTAAACTTAAAAATTACTTTTAAAAAAATTTCAGATGAACCGGATGGAGACACCAACGATTCAAAAACTTGGTTACAATTCCACAATGAACCGTGGGAGACTGTCGAAAAGCATTGGAGGATCACAGCACCGAGCCGACTAAAATATTTCCGGCAATCTAAAGAGAAGAACATCACAGAGTTCATAAATGAATGGCCGCTTATTAAAAATGCAAAAGGCTATCGTCTAGTATATTACATATTTATAATTGAAATATTTTCCTACAAAAAATTATATGCAATTTGATTTACAGATTGACATGGATTTTGAAAATTTATACCCGGATAAATCGTTGAATTTATTTAAGAGATGGTCAAACGGGTTTTCACAAAAATTATTTTCTCTTGTATCGAATAAAGTGAAAGATAAAACTCTTCAAGATGCGGGCAATAGAATAGAGAAAATTATTTTGGGTGACGAATTTCTACACGACAACCTCGATTTAAGGCAAAAAAGTAAGACTTAAACACAAATTGTCATTAGATATTATCAATAATGTATAATACTTCTTAATTCCAGATTTTGTCATAGGTGAGCTATTTAAACAGCTGAACGGTGTTTTGGTTCCTTCGTCCAGAAAAAAAAACCTTAAGAACAATTCTATTTGGAAGCCTTCGATAATAGAGTCATTTGATTCGTTCGTCAACTATATCACGGATGAAGCTGAAATTAAAAAAACTATAGCCAATAAAAATATGAAATACTCTGAATTTGGCTTAAACCTTCAACCCTCGCTATTCGCGTTACAAACTCCTAATGAAAATCAAATTTCAAAAATATTTTTATATTATGATGATATTTTCTATATATTTGACAATATTATTCATGCAATAGACATAAATTTTAAAATATTTTACGTAATGAATTTAAAATATCCGTTTGAAAGTTATAAAATTTATAAATTCTTGGAACACTTGATGTATGATTTATCAACAAATAATGATATTCCCTTCGAAATAAAAAATTTGCGGGAATTGTTGGAATCACCTGAAAAGGAGAATGTATAATAAATTTTGTATTTATGTATATACTAAGATAATATTCATATTGATATATATATATTTATATATATATATATACATATATATATATATATATATATATATATATATATATATATATATATATATATATATATATATATATATATGTGTGTGTATATAGTATCAAAACACTTATGTTTAATTTGAAATAAAATTGGATTTAAATATGACAAATTTGGTTTTAATTAAACTTTGATAACCAATATTCTAGATTTCTTTTGTTTCATTATAAACAATCCCACTTTTCATTCAAACAACAAAACTTTTGCCTCGAAATATTTTTACGTTTTAATTGAAACCAAGTGATTTTACAATTAAATTACATATGTGTCTATTAAAATTTTAATTGTTTGATTTGAAATAAAATTAGATTTAAATATAACCATATCGTTTTGTATTAAACCTCAGTAAAATTAAAATTAGTTGCAAAATGTTTCCAAACAAACCATTCCCTGTTTTAAGTGAAATTAATTGGTTTTAAAATTTAAACATCGGTGTTTCAAGACAAAATATAGTCATGATCTATTAATAGACATTATACTGTTTATCGCAAGCACGTAAGTTTAGTATCAAAACAACTTTTGTAGTTTAGAATTAAGACTACACAATTTTATAACAAGACAAATGAAGTTTCGGAGCATAGGTGAAATCAGTCTTGATTTGGTTATAACTGTTTATGTTTGATTATAATCTTTATTTTTTTCTGTGCTCTGAATGATCCACCTGAACCTCTTCTAGCTTACGTCTCCGGAACTACTAAGTTATCCAGACATTTTCTACAAAATATTCGAAAATACAACTCATGCTTATATACCTCCCGTGCAACGCCGGGTAGCTCAGCTAGTTAAATATAAATTAATAAATACGGGTGAAATTACGAATATGAACACGTGCAATAATATAATTATTACATTCACAGAATTATTGTAAATACAAACAAAAGTGCATAAATTATCAGACATAAACCCGTACAGTTATTATAATAGCAGAGATCATAATATATATACATGTGCACTGACATGAGTATGAAAGGCTATACTGACGCCAGATGTGAATTTTATGTTGACCATGTATAGTAAATAGATTATGATCTAGGCTACCATAAAAACATACACCCAGGGTAGTTAAAGGGGGTTTTTCTAACACTTTTGTTAAAAAACTGAAAACATTTCACATTAAAATGACTTCAAAAATGTATGGAGTGCTTTCAACTTTGCCCTGTGTTTGCATAATGATGATTATGGTAATTTTAACGTTTAAACATACATTTTCTCTTCTTTTTCATAAATTCTCTGATTTTTCATAAAACTTTCTACTGAGAATTTTTAATTTGCATAAAATTTCATTTTTGTGATAGTGATGCCTTTAATACAATCTCCATGTCATCCTATACATTGAACGGTGGGTCGGCGCTGAATTCTGCACTCCATCAGAGGGTCTCAGTTGTGTTTATTAACATCACCGATTGTAATCGATGATGAAAATTCGATTTGCATCTAGCCTCTGATGGGATTCGAACCCAGTACCTCCTGGCCGTCGAAACTTTAGTGTCGAAACTTTAACCACTGTACCACTTGTCCGGTATGCATAACATAATTAAATTTTGTACTCGTTCATTATTGCTCTAAATTTGTCTTAAGTATCAAACACAAGATTAATAAATAGTTTAGGATTAAACAATTGTAAGATCTTAACCCTTTGCCAGTCTCATGTATCACATATGACACATAGGCGATTAACCGAGACGCATCTGTATCATATTTGAAACATAATCTAATTTAGATTATGTATCGAATATGATACAGAAGCGTCTCGCTCGGTTAACCGCTTTTGTATCATGAGACTGGCAAAGGGTTAAAGATTGTTTAGAGCTAATAGTGTCTCTAAATGAAATATTAAACAGCAACAAACTGAAATTTGTTAGCTTATAGATTTTCTATAGGCCGTCATATTTATTGCACTCGTCGGTTTTCTGAATTGTGCAAGTGTAATGATCGAGTAAAATATTACGAGTGCACATAACCAAGTTGAAAGCTTTGCTTGTCATGTGGAGAACTGACCCACTAAATGTTGTTAAATCGGACTCTTGACTCTATAAATGTCAACTAAAATGGCTTTCGCAGTAATATACAGACCATCTTTTTCTAGGATATTCTACCCCTTAAGCCTTCTTCTTCTAATATAAACAGGCAAATTATTTATTTCTTACTTTAAACATAAAATTATAAATAAATAATAAATTTATTTGTTTTATTGTTTTTGTGGAAATACTGGAGATAAAACTAAGCCAAAGTATAGGTAAAAGTGAAGACTATCGAGTAAAATATTCGAATATTTGACTTTAATGAAAAAATATTTTCATTCCAACGATAATAATCCATTTTTGGAATTGAAATTGAATTAATTTTATAATTTTCATCGATCTATAGTATCGCAGTTAATTAAATTGTTAGAGTTTGAGCTTATTTAATTCTAAAAAAAACTATATAAAGTAAAATATCAAAAATTATTAATAATAACGAAAGCCTTTTACTCATTCAAGTAAAGTTATTCAACGACAAATTATTGGAGATATTTTTTCACATACATTTATCTTGCCACTTCACATTTTATCTTGAAAAAATTTAGAGAATGCGAACTTACTAAAACATCACGATATCCAATATATACTTCTACGATAATTTGTTTCGTGTGTAAAAGTTATCACTTTTACATTTTACAATTTATCTTGGTTTTTAGAGAATTAGGGTACAGAACGTATAACACTTGCAGTGTTCTGAACGCCAAATTTAGTTGTCCACCTTCATGTATTGTTCTGACAAATGAACGAAATATAAATGCTAAATTGTGTACCACCATATTATCTCTATATCAGCCACAAACAATAGAATTATTCAACACGCCGTATATGGTTGAGGTGTTCCAGTTTGAAATCGATTCAAATATTAAAAGTTATTTACGCTCGTTCCCAACAGACAATAAGCGTAATAAAAGATTCATGTAGGTACTTGTGTTTACATTTTTCTCGTACAGACGATTTATTTTATTATTATGACCATTGTCCATCCATATCATTGAAGTTTATATGAAAAACATGTTATTTTGATTTAATGTGGTATATTGAGTGCTATAAAAACGAGATGTATATAAGATACATGTTGTGTTATAGGATACAATCTATTTTTAGTGGTTCTCCACCGAGAATTGTGTTGAAGCCATTTTAAAATATTAGAATTTTATTAGGTTTGTACGCATTTAGAGTAGCTAAACTTACATTTATGCAACTCATACATTAGTATGATGATACCCAGGCACGTAACATAATTTAGTTTATACTTCTGGATTGATTACAGTTATAACCTGATATAAAACATTGTTAACACTTTAAAGGAAATAGCATCACGAAAATATACCTAAACTATACATAGAGATAAAATCGGAAGCGTTTATTGTTATACCCGGACAGTGATTGAGGTTGATTACACCAATAATAACAAAATGTCCAATATTAGTAAATTGTCCAAAAATGAAATAAATATATATTATTTTGCCTTTTGTATACAAATAACCAAGTGTCACGTTCTTATCATAACATACCGAATCAATACAAAAAAAAAGCTTCACATAGCATTATTATAAAATATTCCTGACAGGTAAATTTACTCACCCAAAATCGAAATTATTTAATTTCCTATTTGTTGTTTAAATTATTTCCACCGCAAATTTTCCACCACCCTCTCAACTTTTTTTTACCTTATACAGGTAGATAATCACCAATAATATTAAATCTCACAAATTAATTATTTTCGAAGCACATCGAGAACAGATGTAGACACCAATAATTATTGATAATTACTGTAAAAATATTATTATTTTGTGTTCAAAACAACCAACAACACTATAAACACACTTATTATTAGGCTTGAAATATATCTCTAACACACATACCTATATATGATATTATTAACAACACAACAACAACACTAATCCTATGCAATAAACACACTCTCGATATTAACTCGTTGAATACTGGAAAAATAAAATATATGTACAGAAAAAAGCTCGACCGAAATAAAATTTATCGCACTTTCACAACAAAAAGCTAAACTTAAAATCACTTGACTGTGTATAAATTCGCTTCGAGCAGCAAAACATACAACGCACAATAAAATACACCACAAATAACGGATTAATCCACGTGAGATCCAAAATGGGTACGTCAGAAACAATATAAACAGATATGTTTTCCCGGCAAAGGTAAAATTTCAACTGAACGTTATACAGAAGAGAAAAGTTTAATTTTCCAATACACATTGTTGCTCGAACAAGAAAATAAAAATAAAAAATTATTTTCCATCTAACTAAATATTTCAGGATATGAAAAGAACGGAATAACGGAATATAAAATTGTTGATTATGTATACAGTTGTGGGTGAGTTACTATATGTGCGCGCTGTGCCCGATACTTGTTGCTGTGTTATGTGTAAAAATATTATATTTTGGAAAACTGTAAATTAATACAGTTTAGTCTCATTGTGCAAGCGCAATTGGGATAGAACCGAACTTTTGGATTTTTTTTTTCTTTTGAAAATTTTTGGCGGTTGCGGATTGGGGGATAGTTAAAAATATTTGCCGGAATCTATTTCTTTATTATTAAATCGCACTTTGTCTATAGTTTATTAGAAACTCGGTGGTGGCACTATAATGAGCGGCAAAAAAAAATTAATTAGCTTAGTAGTAATCATAAACAATGATGACCTTGACATTTTTTTTCTGATCTATATACCATTCGTTATATCGCCTAAGTAAAGAGGAGGATTATTTTAAAAAATTTTGTGTGCACATGCTCACTAAGGTTCTATGTCATTTATGTATGGAATTCAACAACGTCATGTGGCCTGTTATAGGCCTGCTTCAAAACTTTTTCCGGACCAGTTCAATGGCCTAAATTTCAGCTCGAACTTCGAGCTCTGCAGATCTTGAATGATTTTTGGATTATTGCTATACACTTTACTTTTCAAAAAACCGAAAAGAAAATAATGTAACCGTTACAAATCGCATGATCTTGGGGGCCAATTGACATCAGCATTTTTTGAAAGTACGCGATCATCGAATTTGGTTGCCAATAAGTCGAGTGTTTCACTATTTGTGTAACATATTATGGCACCGTCTTGTTGAAACCAATGATCATCTAAATGTAATTCAATTTTTCCCACAAAATTTATGAATAACATGAGGATTTTCAGGCCCCAAATGCGACAGTTTTATTTATTAACGAATCCATTCAGGTGAAAATGCACTTCAACTGAAAGGATGATTTCTAATGAAAAACGTTTATTTTGTTCGAGCACCCAATCAACAAAACGACAACGTTGCTAATATTCATCTGGCTTCCATAGTTGAGTTATTTGAATTTTGAAAGAGATGCTTGGATGATGCTGTTCATATGCTCTACGACCTGCAACTGATCCAGTTTCAGTGTTCCTGTTCCAGTTTCCTATGTTGGCCAAAATCATTACGTAATTTACGAAATGTTTTTTTTTACAGAACGTCCATTTTCATATAGCAAAATCTAGTATAAACCGTAGTTTGTTTGTTGTAACACTTGTAGCTAATTTAATGCATTAAAAGAATACAGCTTTACCTTAAAATATGCACAGAAAAATTTAATGATTTGAAATTATAAATTAATATTCTAACTGTATATCTTCATTCGTTTGATTTTTTCCCCGAGCCTTAGCTGTATCTTTACTTAGGTTAGATTAGATTAAGTTTCAGTAATTGCTATCGCAAACTTAGACCAATCGTGGCTCATTGTGATTCCACAAAATCCGACATCATTAAACTTCCTTTAAAACCGTCTATTCAGAGGCTGTTCATAGTGTATTTGCCCAAGTGATCATGTCTTCTGCCAGCTAGTGCAGAGCATGAGCATAGGAAGTGAACAACGGTCTCCTCCTCCTGCAGCTTCTGCAGAAGTCATTTGCGTAAATCACGCTTCCTTAGTGTGCTAGACCTTCCTACACATTCTCTTCCTGGTTTCAGTTAGCCAGTCGTACCGTACCTTGTTAATTCGCCTGCCGTGCAATTTTCCTCAACGTCAGAGTGGCGTGGTACCCAGATCAACTGGATATTGAAATATTCAGTCATCTCGTTAAGAGATGTGTGGCAAATTCAACGCCACCCTAGATGCCAGAGAAATTGAATCCAGCGAAGGAATGGCAGTCAACAATATTACACTTTGCCTCAACCAGTTCATGACCACTTCAATTGACCAATTCAATAAAGTAGACGGAAAGATAGACTTACATTTAATTCCTCACAGAATACACCAGTGCCCCCCACTCTACCATCGAGCTTGAATGAATTGAAGAATTTAACTATTCCGGTATACCTTAGAGAGGAGAATTAAGAGACCTTAAACGTTTGCAAAAGCACAAAAGGGCTGTAATATAATCCAAAGCCAGTGCACCAGCTCCAGTTTCAAGCCCCATTTCCTTCCGATTGCATTTTTACAAGAGTAGAGTGCCACAGTTGCCTTTTTCACTCTTTCTATCTGATTTGGTTTCCAACTGAGCTTACTGTCCAGAAGAATTGTTAGGAATCTCGCCTGATCAGTAAGGGTTGAACCTACCTTCTACTTCGGGAATCGTTACCGGAATTTTGTACCTCCTAGTGAAAAGGACCAGCTCTGTTTTAGATAAGTTAGCCCCAATTCAGATCTGCATTAGACCAGGGTGCGTCCCCCAGACAGCCATCACTAAATCCTCCAGTTCCAACAGTAGTCCATTGATTACTACAACATAAAGAAGGGGAGAGAGGAACTTCTCTGGGGTGTTTCCCGAACAACCCGTCTTCTGGTGGATACTTCCCCCATCCCCACTATGACCCTTCTGCTACCTAGCAAGTAATTAGTAAGCCTGGTGATTGGGTACTCAATCTCATATGGCAAAAAACCTTCCCTAATTTCCTCTACCCTCCTGTTATTGAAAGGGCCCTCGATATCGAGAAACCCTTCCAAGGAGAATTCTTGAAAATCCAATAACTCCTCAATTTCCTGAACCAAGGTATGTAATGTTGTGTCCACGGACTTACCCTTAAGGTATGCATGTTGAAACTGTGATTCTCGAACGAATATGAACATCAAGCAGCCTTTCCATGATTTTAAGCAGAAAGCTTCACAGAGATGTTGGTATTATGTCCTTAGGATTTGCCGCTTTTGGGATGATCCATTTTTTTGGGATGTAATCTTTTGAAGGTTACCTCTAGGCAGGGAAGCAAAACCTCCGAATTCTTCAGAATTTCTACTGGTACAATCCTATCAAAACCAGCTGATTTAAAGGGCTTAGTACTTTTAATAGTACATTTTATCTTCCGTGTGTTCAGAATATCCTCTGTACAAAACAATTGGGAAACGTAGTCATCCATAGACCCACAGTCATCCACCCCCACAAGTGAGTGTTAAAAAGATTAAGAGTGTTTTCACTGGAAGCCAAAGGGAGAATCTTTCTTAAGTGCGGGGTTTTCCAGACCCCATTTTATCACAGGAGAGCAGATTCCGCTGCACCTTTCTTATCTCTCTTATTCTCTGATGCATTCCTTATAGAAGTCGCATTCTTGGCTTTCTCTCGATTTTTTCGCTCTATTGAAAGCAGACCCGCAGACTTTTGGGGCACTTCGCAAGTGCCCCTAAGCTTTGTTAATAGGCAGGGTTCTCTCATAGAGGTATTGCAAGCCCTAGTAATAACATCCACCAATGAATCCAAATACCTACTACCTGTGTCGGGGAGTCCGGGAACTCTAGATGGAATGCTAGCCTTCAATATATCCCTATATACGCGACATACTGTCCTTCTGTGATTTCTGAAAACATACTAATTTGTTATTTGGAAATTAAACGTTGGATACCGATGGGCAGAGAAGGAATGCACCTTCGCCAACTTTCATTCCCTGATCACAGATGAGATAAAATCGGAGACCATGAGTAATATCCAGAACCTTATGCCTATTTCTAATAATAAAGGTGGGTTCCTGACCTGTATTACCGATAGTCAGGTTAGTTTTTAAATTCAAAAAGTGACCCACCTCTATCATTGATGTCCCAGCTGCCTCAGATGGAATGGTGCGCGTTCGCGTCATAGCCTAAGATAACTCTGACGTTCCTCCTTTCTGCATCACTAACAAAAGCCGTATTTCTGGCGGCACTGGCTTCTTCCGGTTCATGTATGCGGCTGCAAGTTAGAATCATCTACCCTTCTTCTCTATGCAGACTTCAGTAATGTCCCGATTGCAATGCAGAAGTAGAAAAACATTTATATTATTCTTCACCAGTATACATTATCTACTCTTCTCCGTGCCACAAGCGTATAATAGAGTGTAACACTTCGCTTGCAGCATTGGTGTGGGGTATATTTATCGGCACAAACCGAATCATTGTTAACAGTATTCACTTACCTTATTACAACAGCCGTGCTACATCGGTGAGCTGTCTCCTCTGGCTCACTCCCTCCGCAGTCTCCATGCTTAGGTATAGCCGAGCCCTCAATTCATTAGTTAATCCCTTAATTGGGTACACCACTACCTGCGATTTTAATATCTCCTCTGGTGAGAATAAACTCATCAAGCTTCCCTTTACAGGCTGTACCTCTTCCTCCCCTCTTCTCGCGTTGCGCGGTGCTCGGTTCAACCCGGGCTACTCCTGCTTCACAATTCCCCAGTTTCTCTTTGGAAGATCCAGATTGCAAACCTGGACAACCCTCAGGGATTCTTCCAGTTTAGCCGATTTTGTGGGAATCCAGACCATTGCACTAGATCTGCTAGGCATTTCGCCTCCTTTGGAACTGCCCTGAGCTTTGCTCCTGGCCATACCTCGTGTAATACCATAGACACATGGTTTCGTAACTAGGATTATAAAACTATGGTTTGCGGGATGAAAACTCAAGACACACTACAATCTATTTTGTATTCTCGTTTGGTTTTAAATAGTAATGTAGTAGGCATTGACAAAAATGCCAAGATTGACATTTAATTGACTTTTAAATTGTCATAAATGGCTTTTCTGTTGACAGCTCTCTGATCTGCGCACGCGATCAGCTTCAGCCGTCACTGATAAAAACCTGCGTCCTTTCAAATTGGCGGGAGTCCCGAATGGTGTCCAAGGACTTTAAGAAAAACGTGGTTAACTGCATTAAATACCAACCTCCATTTTTCTCTAGTGACGACGGCTAGCATTTCCTCCCCCTCCTTCACGATTTCGCTAAATAGCTTATGCTCCTTTGGCGACTGCCCCACATGAAGCTTGGCCCATTTCCTCTCGGCATCCAAACTTCCATGTCTCTTCGTTAGATCCCTGCCTTTTAGACCCAAAATCCTCCTTACGTGCATTTCTGTACTTCTCCAAGACTGTAGCCAATCTGTCCAAGACACGGAAGACCGAACGCCTTGTTCTGTATCTCTGAACCGACGGAGTAATGACTTTCTCCTTCTTATCACTATCGCTAGTCCGTGGCTTGTAAGCCTCGGAACCAGTCCTAGCACCACTGACGGCTGGATTCACAGACCCAGCATTTGAGAAGTGCTGAGATGCGTATACACGGGTAGGGCTATATACAACTGGAGGTCGCCAGGTATCCAGAGGGCTCCGTTCAGGACTGGGCAATTATATTTAGATGCGTCCCAAACCTTGGTAATTGTTTTGTTTAATTAAAATAAAACCACAAACTCTGATTTTATTTTTTTTATTATTTATTGACAACTTGCCGGTTTGCTGGTTGATGACAGAGAGAATTTTTTTTTTTTTTTGAAATAATAGTTGCAAAATATTTAACTATTTAAACGCTTCGTAAATTATTGCCAATAGATGGCATTACATGTCACTTATTTGGTATAAAACGCACTAATAGTAATTAAATTAATTTTACAATTCATTGTAGTAGTAAGTAGACAAGTGTCAAAATATAATAACAAACTGGTAAGACGATAATTACATGATAGAAATTGAATTTTATTAACTTAATATTATTATTTTACATAAGTGATTATAGTTATCGTGATTTATAGGTAAGTAGCTACTAGTTGATAAATACAAAGTGAAATTCTAAGTTGATATTTTAGGCAACCAGCTGATGGACTTTATACAATGACAAAGGTAATAAAATTAAAAATTATTAATGTTTGTTTTAGGTTTACAATGTGTTTTAGGTAATTTATGTTGTTTAGGGAGAGAATTTGTTATTTGTTCCAGCTTCCAGGTAAGAACAAAAACCAATCAGAACAGTAATCATCGGCATGGTTCGCATAACATCTTAGTCCGACCCATCCGTCACCATTTAGCTTGACCCTCCCACACCTACGTTTTCAAGAATGAGAACCTGAAAACGGCGGTGATTGTGAGGCAGTCAATATCTTACTTGCAACTGAATGTTTATGCACCTTTGATACTTAAATTACGATGAAGCATGACAACTGACACTAGATTTACGTAATTTTAATTTATGCACAGGAAAATTAAATGAATTGAAATATTAACCCTTTGAGTGCGAAGGATCGCGATGCATTCCAAATAATTTGGTCTGTGTTGCACGAATGATCTTTATGTGTCTTATTTTTAATATCACATGTTGAATAACTGTCTACTTCTATTGGCAAAGTAAATACCCGATGTTAGGAGGTCCCGCTCGGCAATAGTATCAAAGCAAATGGTCGACGCAATAATTTATTTGAAATACAGTATGTGCAACAAGAGCGTGTATGGCAAAAAACTAAGTAAAAATAAAACTACGATTTGTTTTTGTTTTTATTATGAAAGTTAGTTATATTTTCTAGGGCGCTATCAACTAATACATAGTAAAGTCACCATTACTGTTAATAATTGCCGACTCCTTCTGTCCATACTATCAATCAATTTTGCTGCAAGCTGTGGTGATAAATTTGTCCATATCTTCCGGACAACTCGCGGTAGAGCATTCAAATTTTTTATGTGATACATTTTCAGCTTAATCTTCATGAAGGCCCATAAATTTTGATCGGATTGGAACTAGGCGACTTACATGGCCAATCCAATTTTGTGATAACCTTTTTGGGTTTAAATTTCGAATAGAGTATGCTATGGTGTTTTGGATCGTTGTCCTCTTGCAAGATCCAATAATAAATTTTATAAATTGAATAAATTTTATTCATGAAAAGTGCGTTTAGGTTCCGTGTGGAAACGATTAATTTACCAAAACTTAGCTTGGTGAAGCATCCCCATACGTGGAGTTAGGGCGGGTGCTTACAGTTCGGACAACCTTTTTTTTTTGCTTGGTTGGTCAAACACGTGTTCATAAACACAATATTCGTAAAATTATTGTTTCTTTGTTCATTTGCCCACTGTAGTCGCTTTTCCATGTATTTTTGTGTTACCAGTGGTTTGACCAAAGTATGTTCATATGCGTAGCCATGTTCCATAAGTGTATTTCGTATGGTGGTTTTTATTATAATAATATTCTTTTTCGCAAATTTTTCCACAGCGTAAACGAAGAATTTTCACCAAATAACCGTATGACGGCCTCATCCTCCTTTTTTGTAGGGGTTTGGATTTTGCTTCTATCTTTAGAGCGCCCAAGAGGAATCAATATAAAATCGATGTAAGCCCCGCCCATATTTGTTCCTATAGTTTTAAGTACAGTTCTGCCGTACACGCTCTTGTTGAACGTACTGTATTTTAAATTTTCAAGACAAACTGGCGATGATTTCACAATAGGACCTGAAAGCGCCAAATAAAGAAGCTTTTTTCAACAAAATTTATTCAACGTAGAAAATAATATGCGATTCAGTAAAAATGTTTGATCGCTATTTCATTTGTCATTCATTGCAATGCGTTTTTCCATGTCATGTTCTAATTTCTAGTTCGAAATCATATCCTAAGTTTGTTATAAGAGTACGATATATGAAGGATAAAGGTTGGCACTCATGATTATCGAGAAATCTTTCGCAGAAGTGATTTTTATATTTTATCCAAATATCTAAAGCTGTGGTCGGTAAGATACGTACTATAAAAAAATCGTAATTGACTGGGAATCATTATTTCCACTGATTCATCAAAAATTTCAAAAACAACTGCTTCAGCTTCCTTCTCGTTGCAGCTTCCCTAAATGTGACATTAGTTTTCCTTCAGTTGCATTTAATTGAAAATATGCTAGCAAAGCCTTTCCATGTTTTTCTAATGCTTACTCCTCCATGAACCGGTATTCAATAAAAGGTATGCGAATCAGCAGATACTGGCATTTCTAATATGGGTAATCGTAGAACAAGAATTTTTTTTCGCCAAATTTATTGGATTTGATCTCCGTTGATCAAATTTGAATCACCATCGAAGATGGAAATTGCTCAAACGTTTGACAATTAATTACAGCGAAACTGGGCAATGTCTTAATCAAATTAAAATGATGATTCACTCAAACCGATACCGATTCCATCACCGATTTTTTTTTTATTTTGGTTTTATCTCTTGGTAAAACGGCAAAAGGTGATAAGCCTTGCTAAATTTGAAGACAAACAAGAATTAATTCGCTCGAAATTTATTGGACTCGATCACCGTTGCTGAGAATGTCAAGTTGAAGAAACTAAAAACTGAAAATTGTTAAAACCTTTGATTATTGAATACAGAGAACTCTTTTGATAAAATTTAATCTCTGATTTATTTAAAACGCATGAAAAAACGGCAAGGGGTAAAGCCTTGTTAAATTGAAAGAAAAAAATGATTTTTAGTTTGCCTGAAATTCATTGGATTTCTACACTACACCGTCCATTAAAACGTTCCTTGTCAAGTTGAAAAAGAAATTATTAATAAATTGGTTAAAAGCACCTCCGTGAAGCTAGCCCGAAATTTTATTTTTTTACTAATGGCAATACAACTTCTGTCATGAACTCATGACACAAAATATACGCAAACTATAAGTATAAAGCAAATTGTGTGACACACGCAAATTATAACTATTAATTAATTGTGTATTAAATAAATATCGAATTTATTACTGCTGGAACATCAAAGTGAAAATAACTTAATAGGTCAAGTTCTCAAAAAAAAAAAAATCTAAAACTGTTTTCAGTGGAATTATGTTTGAAAAAGTTTATCGATTTTTAATTGGAATATATTGTATTAAATCTCGCCTTACAAACGATTCACAGGCGCTTCACGTATACCATAGGTTCATATTTAGAAGCCTCGTCTCACAGGCGATTCACGAGCACTTGGAACATACCGCCGGATTTGTTAAAGTTTTGACTACAAATTAAAAGATTTGCAGAAAAATTATATCTGGTATTTTCTGGATATAGATGTGTGAATCCCAGCTCGCAGCTTTCTGAAAATGTTTCTGAAAATAAATCCTTTGTATAGTTAAAACTTCATTGAATCCGGAAATCCGGAATCAGATTTAAATGATTATATCCAGTTAATTCCAGATAGATTTTTTCTGTATCCAAAATTTCAAACGACTATTTCCATAAACATCAAATTAAAATTTCGGGCTGAAAGTTGTTACAGGCTGGCTACTGCCAACCTGCAGATTTTCACTAAGCACCTGCAGAGGCCTCCACGGTGATATTTTGCCGGCTACGTTCTCAGGGAGAAGTGCTAAGGTCGTGGGGTTTGAGGCATACAGGGCTCCTGGCTTACACCGTGATCATACAGATAATTTAAAAAGAATGAAACGCAAATAATAATATAAACTGGAGTTCCGCCGAAATTCGTCGGCCGGAACCTGAGGAACGAACAACTCAAAATTATAAATGGGAGAGAGGTGCCTTGGTGCGCGCAACCATTCGAATTCAAACAGGGCAAAGCCCCGGTTACGAAATTGGATGCGGGCACCAAGGGACCGCAAACACTACACCGACACAGAGGGAGTCGCCGCTCCCATCATACCGACCAGAAAATTTAGTAATTCATCTTATAAAATTTTTCTTTTCTATTGGGAAAACAAAAGGAAAACAAAGCAAAACAACTTCCCCTCCACCCGCACCAGAAGAAAACGAGAGCGAGAGAGAAAGCAACATGCACCGAGCGTGCACCCGCTGTGCGGCGCCCGATTACAACAAATATTTATTTAAAAAATTTAATAAAATTTAAGGAAAAATAAAAAAAATAAAAATGAAATAAAAAAATAAACAAAAAAAAAAATTGTACCTTTATAAAAATTGTTGCGGCCTTGATCGGCCGTTATGCCACAGGTGTCCACCACCCGGACCGTTGCGGCCTTTCACCGATACAAAAAAATGAGGTGCCGGTTGGCAACCCGTTACGTTGCGGCTTGATGCCGATAACTATTTTGGCCTCGCCTGGCCGCCAAAATCACAATCAAAATATAGGGCGTTGTCTCGCCAAAATCCGTAAATACCGTAACTGCGGATGCGGGGCTTTGTATGCCTTCGTTGGGCTTTGCATGCCTTCGTTGGGCTTTGTATGCCTTCGTTGGGCTTTGTATGCCTTCGTTGGGCTTTGTATGCCTTCACAAAAATTGGGCGTCCTTCGCCTAAAATCGTATTGACAAATAAAAATATCTCGGCTGGCCTCAACTGGCCGCCGATACCGTAAAACCGTAAAACACACACCGTAAAACACACGTTGGGCGTTGGCTCGCACAAACCACAGAAAATTGTTAAGCGTCTTTCCGCCAAAACCACAAAAATGTAGGGCGTTGTCCTGCCAAAAAAACGAGGACAGGAATGGCCTCAACTAGTCATCCGACATGGTATCCGTAAAAACGCGATACTCGTAAATTAATGGCGGTGCTCGTTAGTACCCGTTGAAATATGTGATACAAAACGCAAAGGAGGTATCCGTTAGTAATGCGGTACCTTTTGATGATTGCGACACCCGAAAAATGCGGCCTCTCCGTAAAATTTCGGCCACTCACACATCACAATAATATATTGCTGAAATTATGCCCGCTTCTTTCATCGAATTCACAATCACGGACTTTCTCCCCAACAAAAGAAAACTAAACTTTTCTTGTTCAATACGTCTTATAACTTTCGTTGATTGAGATTTACCTCTCCGTGGAACACACGCGGATGTGTTAATCACAAACAAATCAAATAGTCCTCTCACAAATAAAATTAAATGATTTTTATTATATATTATTCATAAACTTGTTATTTTTACATCAACAAAATTTTTTATTTTCCATATTTTGATTTAATCACAAAAAATATATAAATGGCCAAAGACAATCAAAAACTGATCGATTTAAAAAAAAACTCGACTCTATTTTTTCCAAGTCACAACTCGAATGTCAAAAAAATTCGAGCCCCGCACAACTCGTAAAACGTTCTAGAAGAAATTAATCTCTCTTCTCTGTCTCTCCTTTATATCAAATTTTCGTTGATATAAAAGAGATAGACATATAAGAAAAACATTTCGTCCAAAACGTTTTACTTTGCACACACTCGATGCGCATTGTTCTCTCTTTCTCTCCCATTTTCGTTCCGTTGCCAACATAACAGAAGAAAACACACAAGAATCCATCCACCAAGAAACCACGTTTAGACAGCGAAAACCCGGACGCAAGAAACCACGTTTAGACAACAAAAACCCGGACGCAAGAAACCGTGGAGAATAGAAACAAATTTACAAAAATGTCTTGTTAAGACAACACAGTCGTAACAAAGTTCTTGCTATCACGTAATGCTAATTAAGTTTCTACATTATCGTTTTCAGGTTAGGTTTGGGGTGTCTGGTTTCACAACAATTGAAGGCATAATTTAAAATTACGTAAAAGTTATATTTATAATTTCGCTGAATGTCCTAAATATCATAATAGGTTATCATGACACATGTTACTGTCGTGAAAGTGATATTTTTTCGAGCTGGGATATAAAACTTTCTCGAAAGTTATAGTTTAATATTGCTAACGGGCTTTTTGAACTGAACATCGGGCTAGCTACATATAAATGAAGAGTTTTTTTCTGACTAGGCTACCAAGCAATACTTATGTATGACATAGAAATAAATTATATAGAATGAATGCGTAAACAGCTGACAAGCGTCACAAATTAGAGTATAAGAGGGTAAAAGAGAAAGCGAATAAATTAACAGGGCCCGCTTTAGCATTTTTTCGACCGTGAGAAATGAAGTTAGGAATACATAGAAGTAATTTTAAAATTTCGGACTGAATGTTATAAATGTCATGACATTGTATCATGATACAATTTACTGTGGCGATAATGCCATTTTTTCAGATTGGGATAGTAAAATCTCATGATAATGACAGTTTAGTATTGCCATCGCGTTTTTTCGAGCAGAGTATCGGGCTAGCTTCATATATGTATATATAGAAAGCACGGATTTCGATTTCAAGCTGAAAATTGCTCAAAGTTAGAATGTTAATTACAGCAAACTGGCAACATTTTAATCAAATTGAATGCTGATTTATTCAAACTTCATAACTTTTCAGAATTGGTTAAAGTTTTCCACATTTAACAATCAAGTTTTTTTTTCATTTTTTCTCCTGGAAAGGCAAGAGCCTCGTTAAATTTGAACAAAAACAAGAATTTTTAATTCGTCTTAAATTTATTGGATTTGATCACCGTTGCTTAGAGTGTCAAGTTGAAGAAAAAAATATGAGCAAATTGGTTATATAGAAAGGCGGATAGTTTAGTTTTTGGTTATTTAAATCTTGTATGTCTTCAAATAAAGATTTCTATGCAAAATTATGAATAAAGTGGTTGGGCGTGTATATTGTATATTAGGAACGTAACTTTCATTAAATTTAATTCATTTTTCAACAACAAATACGAGTTTTTCATATCCCTCCAGTTTTAATAACCGAAATGATTGTATTTGTCATCTGTTAAATAACATGGTATGGCATTCTAGTGCAAAAAATTTGAATAGCAGGAAATTTAAAAATTATCCTAAAATTAGAACACCCTTTATTTTATTTATGTATTGTATTTATTATTTAAATTACAATTTTTACATCAACAAAATTTGTTTCTGAATTTTGCACCATCGACCCATAGTAGCATTGAATCCTTGGATTTCAGCCAATTTTAATAATAAGTATATGTATAATTGATGCAATATGCGACTGCTACTGAGCAGCAAACACTCGAATTTGAATATTTTAATTTCATATTTTTCAAATGCCGAAAATGTCGATGTTTCATAACACCCATTGATCCGGAACAGTATTAATTTTATATTGAAAACCTGATCTAAATTTTGTTTCAGATCACCAATTTTGAAAGACTTATCGCCTTTACGATTTTTCACGAAACATGAACTGAACCAGATCAGATGTAGCATCAAGAAGCACAAAACGCGCGAATGAAAACACGATATCGCATGAAATTGCAAAACCGTTTTATTCATAATTGATGCCTATTAACAAGAAAATGCTCCACAATAAGAGCGACATAATATCAGGACTTTTTTCTTTCATCACATACCTGAAAACACGATAAATCCAACCACCAGATCAACCTGATGGCATTTCATTGCAAAATTACTGTACACTACAACCTATCAGGAGATTGGGACGACATCAGAGGTGACATACAATACTACACCAAACATCTAAATAATATTTGTCAAACGGGGTTGTAAGCGGAGAAGGGACGGAAGAGAAAAGCCCTTCTCATGTTATCTTCTTATTAGATCATCGTACTGATGAAACCTTATATAGGAGTTACAATAGGATATATCCATGATGGCGCAGTACGTAAATCATAGACTCAACAATAGACGTATTCAGACACGACTACTATAATCATTTTAAGATTATCGTACAGCAATTTCTGAATCTCGATGTAAGAATACAACAGTTGACCTTATCCATCCAGCCACAACAATTGGCGGAGGAGATGAATCGCATTCAAAATTATATTTCACCAACCATGAAGATCCCTGCAGGCGATAACGACAACAACCTTCGTAACAAGATAATTTCCCTAGTGACAGCAAAAAAAATATTTTTTTTTTTTTTTTATATTTTAATCTATGCAATCTGTTCTGGAGCCGAAGCACTCCCAACTCTTTCGCAGTTGACTTTTACCGTTTTTGTTTTTTGTTTTAAAAAAAATAGTTGATCTAATATGCGATTGTCGTAGGTGGCCACAATGAAACTGTAAAATTCTGGGATACAAAAAATCTGGATCCAAAATGTTTATTAAAATTCGGGCATTTCAATTTTACCACTTTCGACGAAAAATCCCGTAGAATTAATTTTTGATCTGCTGCGAAACCAATCTTTATTGATTCAGATTGAACTATAAGACTCATCATATGTATTTGAACCGCCACCCACTCTAACAGATGGGCACCAACAGTCCAGCAGATTTCAGTTTAACAAGGACTTAATTAATCTTGAAACAGTAATTGCTCAGCAAAAATTCAACAAACAATCTTTACCAAAGTCAATGAATTCTCTTAATATCAACGGTTTTCATCCGAAGCCATATCACAACCAAAACAAACGATTCGGCGGCTAACCTCCCTAAATCTGTAGTAAATTGACAACAATCAAAAAGCATTCTTATTTCTATTTACTAGACCCACCAGCGGTAAGTTAGGTTTCTGTTGCTCAACAAAATTTACATTCCCAATATTTAGGATATTTATCACTGTTTGTAAATCAAATTTGGCTCTGATAGGTTAGATTAGGTTCTTAGGGTGGTTGCCCTAAATGACTGGAATAGACACACTCAGGTAGCCGTGCCGCATTATTTCCTCTCCTCACCTACTCATCGAATCGTCTAGAGCTCTGAACAAAGCGTATTCATTTGGTTTATGTCCACTAATCAAGACCCGACAACTCCTGAATCACCCGCAATACAGTAACTGCTAAAACAATATTTTCGTCCAACTGTATAAGCGAAAGAAGCGTAATATAATAATTGTTAGTACCTAGGTACGACTGTAAATTCCAAAGCACATATATATGGACCCAAATATCTATAATTCCGTCTCACATTTACACAGAAACAACAAAATTTTCCCTACTCCCCACCACAATATTTTCTTTTTGGTTTTTCATTTCTATAAAAAACAAAATTATTTTATATTCCATTTACTACTTTTGCTTTTTCGTGCCTGTCTGTTTACATTTTGCTTTTGCCAATCGGGAAAGCATCAGCCAGCAACAACATTGATGATTTTCTTTTATACAGACAGAGAGTAAATCGAAATCAAATTAAATCGAACATAAAATGAAGAAAATTGTAAAAAATTAGGCATGTAGCAGAAGAAGGATGAGCTACAACGAATATTTGAATGCTTGGAATGAAAAGCCGAAAAAGGAAATAATTGTTGATTTTTGTTTGTTTTGTTTTGCGCGGGAAGTCATGCAATTATCATAAGGGTGAAGGAAAATTTGCTTGCAAGAGAATTTCACCAAATTGCATTTTACACTCTCTACATACTCTCGACCTTGTCTAATATTTTCATGGAACAAATCTATTTTTGTACCAGGAAAACGATTCTTTTTTCTGCGTATGTATCATATTTGATAATGGCCCTGAGGGAACAAATTGAAAACAAACACGATTTAATGAATCGGAAATAATTTTTGGATGGAGAAACAAATAAAAACTAGTTTTGGGAAATTCGATTGGTTTAATTGAAATTGGAGTTGGATTTGCAACGTAGGCACGTAGGTACATTTTTTTGAGTTGTCGTATTAATTTGAGATAATAGAATTATTTTAATTTGGCAACAAAATCAATATTTAATAAAATAACCTGTAAAGAAAATTGTATAAATAATAAATAGTAAGATGAACTGAAATTTGATTTGGAAAACAATCTTAATAATAAAAAATACTTTACTAGCAGCGCCATCTAGTAAGCAGTAGTAAGCACTAGTATAATTTTCGCATAACTTCGAAAATATTGTGTCTTGGATAGATTATAAATTTATTTAATATTGGTTTCCAATTTTAAATTAATATTTGCTTTCAATAGTAAATCTGTTTAAAGGTTATCTGTTTAGAGGTTTAACTTAAAAGTTTATGTAATTGCTGTTTTTAAAATGTTCCACCATGAGAGTATGTTAAAATGATTGGTAAACGTTTTAATTTTTAAAATTTAGTCTTATTCAATTTATTGTTGCAAACAATTTAGTTAAATTCAGATAGTTTACAATTGTATTTTTAACGAATTTGGGTAAACAAATTTTAGAACTTAGGTGATTTATTCGAGCATAATTAGACAGTGAGTCACATGAAAATGGTCCCCCTTAATAAAAAAAAAAAAAAAAAAAAACATTGAAAATTTCAAAAAACTCAAATAGTGTAAACAACAAAAATGAATAATTGTATTTTATTCTATTCTACTCTAGTTTTAATAAAACAAAATATTTATTAGTTCAATATCAGTAACAATAACAAATAGCACGTTCAGAAAAATAAATTAAAAATCCTATCACAATGAAGATGGTCCCATCCAAAAAAATCCTAAGATACTTTAATATTCTGTTGGTTGGAAACCCTTTCTGCTTAATAACTAGTTTTAAGACGCTTTTCGAATCAGATACTTATTTCAAACTTATTTACTTATTTGCCACCATCCAAAATAAGTACGCAAACCCGGACAGAAATGAGTTTGCATACTTATTTTGACAGCGACATAAAAACATTGTTTGTTATCAACGCAAAATTCTTCGATGTATAATTTTTTAGCACACTTAGGCCAATAGTGGGGAATTGTGATACCACAGGATCATATCTCCCCTTTACTCCCGCTGAAACCATTCAGAGCTACTTATGTAGTGAAATATATCTCGCACGTAACAGCCCGCGAGTTCTAAAAGCCTGTCCATACCGTACACATCTAAATACTTATGCCTTCTGCATGATAGTGCCGAACACGAGCATAGGAAGAGATCTAACGTCTCTTCCTCCTCTTCGTATAAACAACTTCTACAAAAAGTTATTCGTCTCACATGTTCCCTAAAAAGGCAGTGTGCTATCAGTATCCCTACGACCACTCCTACCTCTTGTTTTCCCAGGATACTAGTGCTTTGGAGCGACGCAGTTCCAGTTTTGGCTAAATCTGTTTTCTTGCCCTGCACGTGAGGGTGTTGGTCCACCCCTCGAAAAAATTCGATTAGAATAACGTGTAACATAACCTCTAACGCACGTGTAGGTGTTGACCTAAGCGCCCCGCTTATAATCATGCAGGCAGTTTTTTGCACCTTCTCCATCATCCTTATGTAAGTTACCTTCTCCAGAGCTGGCCACCACACGCACACCCCTACATCAGCACAGGTCCTATCACTGCCGTATAGATCCAGTATACCAGCTCTGGTTTCAGACCACATCTCTTCCCTATGGCGTTCTCTCACGAGTAAATGGCTACATAAGCCTTATTCACCCTTTAAACAATGTTAGGCTTCCAGCTGAGCTCACAGTCCAAGATTATGCCCAGAAATCTCGCTCTGTCAGCAAAAGCCAGTCTAATGCTGTTCACGGTAGGAGTGCTAACTACCGGAATTTTATATTTCTTGTTAAATAGTTTCAGCTCTGTCTTGGAAAGGTTGATCCCATTCCACATTTGCTGGCCCGTTTCGTAACGATCAGGAGTGCATTCTTTATAACATGATTAATCGTGTCCAGATATTTGCCTACAGCTATCGCTTCATCATCCCCATACGCTACAATCCCTATTTCCTCTCTCTCCAGTTCCAAAAGCAATTCATTCATTACAACACTCCAAAGAAAGGGGGACATAACACCTCCTTGCGGGGTTCCTCTAATCACCCGCCTTCTAATGGTGGCTGTAATATTCCTTACCAGCTGTTGATTTATCAACCTAATTATGGGGTAGTCCCAGTTCAAAAATAACAATCATTCCATGATCACCTCCGTTTTTACATTATCAAAGGCACCCTCAATGTCGAGAAATGCTACCATACAGAATTCTTGCGAGTAAATTAACTTCTCAATCATGTGTACCAGATCGTGCAGAGCTGCGTCTATCGACTTCCCCTTACAGTACGCATGCTGCGACATTGCCCAATTCTTAGGCTCAATTTTTGATCGAATACCTATATCTACCACTCTTTCCAAGGTTTTCAACAGAAAGGATGATAGTGAGCTTTTTCCTGCTTTTGGGATAAAGACCACTCTGAGCTCCGTCCATTTTCTAGGAATATGGACCAGTTTCAGACATTCCCTGAAGATACTGTAACGGTCAGTTCCTGCAAACTCAGGTACACCGCGCATAGCATTGCAGAGTATTTTCTTCTTTTAGGAAAATATTTTGCAATCCGTTCCACTAGCAAATTCCCAGCGAAACACTGACCACAGCAACTCGGTTGAAACAATATTTTCAAAATAAATAATTTTTTTTTCTTAACATTAGAATGAATATAAAACTTCAACCATTAACATCTAAACCGCAGAACTAAAAAACACACAGAAACGTGTGTTGAACATCAGAACTAATAAACAATTTTATAGTAATAAATTGAATTATTGTTTTTGATTATACTCAAATTATTGGGGGTTATAAGTGGATTGTTTATCAAATTGCCCAAGCACGACGTCTGCCATAATACCCCATATTGGTGACCCCGACGTGATTTAAACACGCAACCTTCTGGCAAATTCTTGTTTATCTTGCCAAAAATGAAAAATTCATCGTCGCATCAAATCGCCTCAGGAGAATTTCAAAATTTCGCAAAGTCGATTTGAGCATATCCATCTAGATATCGTGGGACCACTCCCACCATCTGTATCCACACACATTAACTCACCTGCGTAGATCGTTTTACACGATGGACTGAAGCTTACTGTATAAGAGACATCTCCGCATCAACCATCGCAAAAAGGTTCGTCGAAAACTACATATCTAGATTAGGCGTTCCCTGTACAATCACTACTGACCAAGGCACTCAATTTGAATCCAAACTCTTTTCTGAGCTTATGCAATTTTAAGGCTCACACAAGATTCGAACAAATTCATATCACCCGCAAGCAAACGGTATGGTTGAGCGCTTTCACCGCCAACTTAAAGCTACTCTTAAAGCACGAGCAAATACCGTTAATTGGAGTTCGGAGGGGTTAATATGGGGTATAATGGCAGATGTCATGCTTGGGCAATTTGATGAACAATCCACTTATAATCCCCAATAGTTTGGGTATAATCAAAAACAATAATTCAATTTATTACTATAAAATTGTTTATTAGTTCTGATGTTCAACACACGTTTACTTCGGAGAAATTCTGGATGAGTGTCCGTTTCTGTGTGTTTTTTGGTTTTGCGGTTTAGATGTTAATGGTTGAAGTTTTATTTTCATTCTAATGTAAAGAAAAAAAAGAACGTCGGAGTCATCAATATGGGGTATTATCGAAGAATGAAAATAAAAAAATAGTTATGAACCTCCAGCCAGGAGAGGATGATTGCCGGATTCCTCTGGAACTCTGCTGGTATAATCTGATCCGGGCCCGCCGATTTATAAGGCTTAAACCCGTTCAGCGCCCACCGAATTCGATCCCTATCCACAATGCCATCCATTTCTATTGAAGGTGTTACTCGATAAGCTCCAGGCTCCATCGAGTCATCAAAGCTTCCCGGAAAATGGGTCTTGATGAGGAACTCCAATGATTCCACACTGGAAGCTGTCCATGACCCGTCCGGTCTAATTAAATAACTAGGACTGGTTGGGTTAGTAGCTAGAATTTTCCTAAGGCAAGAAGTCTCCTACAACAGAAGAGTCTCCAAGACCCCCTTTGTGCCTTCCTCAACTATTTTTTGTACTTTCTTCGGTCCTCCTTATAGGAGTCCCAATCATTAATTTAACTAACTTATTGATAATTTAAGCAATATATTTATACCAATTAAAATGCCTTTCGGCAATGTAGAAACATAAAAACTCGATATAATGTTTAAATGTGTGTTTATTTGATTTGAAATTTTTCTTCAAGTATCAACAAAAAATTGACCAATTTTGATGTTTGTGCAAAAACGAGTTAGAAAATATGTTGCAAGATAGGTTCCACAAGTAAGTATTCGTTTCGAAAACGGCCTAAGCGAACCTTTTTAAATCATTTCTGGTGTCTTAAATGTTCTTTTAATATTTTTAAATATTGGCATTTGTCCATGTTTCCGTCAATAAAATGAAGTTCCGCCGAATACGCACCCCAAAAAATCACATGACCACCACCATGTTTAACTGTGGGATCGCAAACAGTGTGGATTCATTTCTTGGTTTGTTTTTCACCAAAAGTTTATCCTGCCATCAGACCCAAAAAGGTTAAATTTACTCTCATCCGTAAATATGAGATTGTTTCAGAACGAAAAATCTTTCGTTCGATAGTTATGGTCGAACTCTAACCTAATTTATTTATTTTTCGCACTAACAAGAGGCTTCTTCCTGACAATTCTACAATATAAACCACTTTCGCTTAGAACTCTTCGAACCGTTTCAGCATTGCAATTAAATTTTAGACGTTGCTCTATTTTTGGCTTATTAATAATTTGTTTCTAACTGACGTACCTGCCAATAAAATTTTGAACTGTTGTATGAACTTTGCTAACAATTTTTGTGATTCTTCTCTGACTTTTTTCCATTTTTATAATGCGTAATAATTAATGTTTGCAATTATTTTCGCAACTCAATTGACGTGTGAACCCACATTTTTCACAACTAAACTTAACAAAACAATATCGACAACTAATGCATTTGCATTAAAGTGTAGGAGAGCATAAAAAAATAAGAAGAGAACAAAATAAAATTAAATAAAAGTACCGCTATCTGAGAAAGTTTTGTTAGATGGACCTATTTTCATTGTGAGATTAAATTTTGTCTCTTGTCACATAGTTTGAAATGTTTTTTTTTCGTGATTCTCTTTCATACACATTGTGATCGCGGGCAGGAAAAGGAATATTTTGTTTTGTATATTTAGATTTTTTTAGAAATTTTTCAAGAATTTTATTTTTTATTTAGAGTGGACCATTTTCACTGTGACTCACTGTATAACACTGTATAGAGAATTTAAAAGCTATCGAGCTAACATCGCATTAATATATTTCGAAGCAGAATTTAAAGGCAAATTTGGCATAGATGGGCCATGTTAGGGTGGTTGTCCTAAAGAACTCGCAAAGAAACAATCAGGTCCGTGGCCCACATTATTTTCTCTACTCACCTATTCGTCGGACGATTTTGAGCTCCCAACGAAGCGCAAGACACGACGACAGTTGTATAAACGAGGACAGTTGTATAGAGAGTGGGGAATAGTTTCTTCTTCCTCTTCATCTTTGCCATTATAGCAGCCTGGATCTTGGCAAATTTAGGTTTTGGTCAGATCTGCCTAACAAAGGCACATTAAAACATTTTAAATCTGCACGATCGGTATATGTGTACTTAAATGAAATCCAACGAAAATGATGCCCTAATGAAAATAATTCAAATAACAGCCGAACAGGTTTATGTGACCGGTACATGACGAGGTCGAATTTTCCTGTCAACATGACAAAACATTACAAAAAGGATCGTATGAAATCAAGAAAGACCCAGAAACTTATGTCTCAATCACCGAGGTGCCAACCCGGCATCTTGAGCTTCTCAATTGAGGCCTCACTAATATGCATTTTAGATGTTACATTTTACCTCAACCAGTCGACCACTTCCCTTATCGTAGGTTAACATTTCATTCTTCACAGAAAACCTCAAGCTCAACCTTCCCATCCAAAATGAACCATTAGTGAAGAAATTACCGCCTTCATTATTCAGAATCACTTTTCTCAACCAGTCCTCTCCAAAAATAGCGACAAGATAGTATAGTTATTCGAGTATTTGAGATTTTGCTTCACATGTGCTTCTAATAGCCCCAATTATATTCCATGCAGCTGTTCGGCTCTACTTTCACCAAGATATTCAGTGCCCTAATTCTCTAAAAACCAAGATAAATTGTAAAATGTAAAAGTGATAACTTTTACACACGAAAAAAATTATCGTAGAAGTCTAGATTTATATTGGATATCGTGATGTTTTAGTAAACTCGCATTCTCTAAATTTTTTTCAAGATAGAATGTAAATTGGCAAGATAAGTTTAGCTTTCGTTTGGATATTATTAATAATTAATTGCAATTTTTGATATTTCAGTTTATAATTTTATTTTGGAATTAAACAAGCAAAGTTCTAACAATTTAAATAACTGCGATACTTTACACAAAAAAGTTATAAAATTCTTTCCATTTGGAATGTAACAGTGGACTGTTATGGAATTAAAATATTCTTTCAGTAAATCAAACATTTGAATATTTTAATCGATCGTCTTCACTTTACCTATACTTTTGCTTAGGTTAGCTCCGGTTTATCCACAAAAACAATAAAACAAATAAATTTATTAATTATAATTTTATGTTTAAAATAGGGAATAAATAATGTACCTATTTATATTAGAAGAAAAAGACTTAAGGGGTAGAATATCCTAGAACGAGATGGTCTGTGGATTACAGAAAAAGCAATTTTAGTTAGTCAATTTTCAAATATAAATGTCAAGTGTTTCAAGTGTCTGATTTGACAACATCTAAAATGGACCCGCTCTCCACATAGCAAGCAAAGCTTTCAACTTGGTGTGCACTTATTTATTTATTTGTTTATTTATTAACATAACGTTTATTTATTAGAATAAAACCGTACACGTAAAACGTTGAGCTTGTGCAGTTTATTAAAATTCCAAATACAGCCATTTCCTTCATTTAATGGTTATCCCGTAAGTTTTCTGCTAATATGTGGCACTTGCAATATTTAACTTGGCAATAATTTTATTATTGGAGGCGACTTTAACGCGAAACACATATTCTGGGGATCAAACAGAACTAGTCCCAAAGGAAGGCAGCTATTTGAAGCAGGTAGGACATTAAAATGTGAGTTTCACTCCAGTAGAAAGCCAACCTGCTGGCCTACGGATCCAAATAAAATTCCCGACCTTCTGGATTTCTATATGTCAAGAGGTATCTCAGACAACTACTTAGCTAACTACTAAAATGGAAAAGGGCTATCGTCAGAACATTATCCAGTTTTAATGACAATAAGTGACACGGTAATAAGGAAGGCAAGCCCTCCAAGACTACAAATAACAAAACCAACTGGGAATACTTTCGATAGCTAGTCGAAGAAAGCATGAACCTACATATGCAGATCTCGAACGCTTATACGATAGAAGAAGAACTAGAAAACCTCAATGAAAGTGTGCAAAAAGCAGCCTGGAAAAGTACTCCTGATCAGCAAGAAATATTACAAAAAAGCATATACTATCCAGTTGAGGTGAGAGAGTTGGTTAACGAAAAAATAAGAGCTCGCAAGACTTCGCAGAGAACCAGAGTCCCTGAAGACAAAACAATCCTAAACAACTTGTGCAAGAAACTTAAACTACTTATAAAGGAGATTAAGAATGAGTCAGTTCCAAGCTTCCTAAGTAATCTGACAGGTAAACCTGACACAGACTATTCCCTGTAGAAAGCAACCAAAGGTTTAGAAAGGCTTAAAATGCAAGTGCCACCCACTAGAATGGTTGACGGAACCTGGGCTCGCAGCGAAAAACAAAAAGCTGATCTGTTTGCCGAACACCTAGAAAACACCTTCAAACCACCACCTGGGAGACCAAAATTTTCTAATAGAGCATTTAGTTAGCCTATTATTAGCCTAAAATTACTACCTTGTAATGTTCTGCTGTATGGGTTCTGCTATGTATGTATGTATTGCTTATTACAGTTGCATACCTCTTCCAGTTTATTCATAACCGTTTATAATGAAGTAAAAAAAAACATTCCTTTATATCATTTTCAGCAACAAAATTTATTTCTTTTTTTTTTATTTGTGAATTCCATCAATCAAAATTATTTTTATTTTACAGAATTATTTTAATATACCTTAATTTGTTTTGGATTTTACTTTCATTATTTTTATAGTAATTTTATTTTGTTTTAATATATAAATGTTTTTTTTTTCTTGTTTAATTATGTTTTAATCCTTTTCATTGTCACATTAAATTAAAAAATTAAAAATTTCTAATTAAATGTATTTGTTTTGTTATTATGTAGTATAATATTAATTAAAATAATAAAATTCACAAAATTATATTTTGTTTAATAATATTTTTTTTTTGTTTTTTATTATATTTTGTATTATTTTATTTATTTATGTTATATAATTATTGAGATTTTATTTAATATTTATTATATTACTTTTATTTAATTAATTTCTCGGTTTAGTTTTGTTATAAATTTTTTGTTTTTGTAAATCTGGATGCTAACTTTCAAATTAATAAAAAAAATCGTAGATTTTGTAATATTTTTTTTATATATATATTATTGAATTTTTCTCATATAATTAATATTTATTTATTATTTATAATTATTTAATTAATGGTATAATATTGAAATCACAGACATAATATGCTTATTATATGACATTGACCATATTATAATTTTTTTTTTTTTCATTTATTTATATATTATATATAATAATATAAAAAAAAATAATAAAATTATATTGCACAAATAATATAATTTAATTTCCAATTTTATTCGAATTCACATAACATAATCAAATTTGCTTAATTTTTATTCATCTAACTTTATATTATTATATTTTTTTTTAAATCCCATTCAAGTCAAAAAATTTAAAACTCGTCATAAAGATTGATACCGCATATTAAATTAATAAATTTTATAATTTTTTTTTATACAGCTTTTGTATTTAATTTTGTTTTAACAAGTCTCAGTATTCAGTTCAGAACATCGATCAATCGTAAAAAAATTACAAAATTATAAAAATATTTGTTTTTATCATTTTTTGTTTTACCATTATTAATTTACATAATTTTTTAAATTATATATAGAAATGATTAATTTTTTCTGTATATAATGGCCAAAATTAGGTACATTATATAAATTTTAATTTTCAAAAAAATTAAAAATTAATAAATAAATTTTTGTTTACGTATATTTTTAAATATTATTAATTAAACATTATTTTTTCATCTAATTAAATACTTGTTTTTTTATTTTAATTTCATTCGTGTGTTTCCAAAATAAAAAATTTAGTTTCCCTGAAATTTTGTACTACCGAAATTTTTTATTATAAAATTTTTTAATTTTTTTTTTAAATGCTCTATTATAAAATTTTTTACTGTTCATAATTAATTTGTACTTATTTTGTGGTGTTAATTTAATTTTGTTTTTAGAAAAATTTTATTTTATTTTGCCGAATGAAATATCATAATAATTATAATTTAAGAGATAGATTTTTTTATTAATTTTAAATTTTTGTTTTATAAATAATTTGGTATACATCAAACATCTAAAAAATCCTTTTGTATTTTATTTTAATTTTATATAATTTTAATGATGTAATGAATTATTGTTATTTATATTTAAATGTATAATAATCTATTATTAAATTTTTCTCAAACATTTTTTTGTTTTGAAAGTCAGTATACCTTAATTATCATTTATATATTTTTTTTTGTGGGGAAAATAAAATAATAATAATAAACGTATTATTCGGGTTAATAAAATAAGGAAATAATTAATAAGGCGACTAATATTGCAATTAATTACAAACAATTTATAATTTACAAAATTTTAATCCTTAAAAAAAATTTATTTTGTATTTATTTTCTTGTGCTCTGAACTCTATATTTTGCGTTTTTTTAATAAATAAATTATTAGTTAATATAAAAGAAATTAAAAATAATTAAATGAATACAAATTTCTTAATATTCAACTAATTAATATTTTTTATATACATTGGATTAAATTAAATATTAATAATTATTATACATATATTTTTGGACGGTTAACTCGTGAATTATTCATAAATTAATTTTTTTTTAATTAATCACAAGTATTATATTATATATTGACACATGCATTCATACATTCGCACACGCACGAAATTATATAAGAATATTTTTAAAAATTAAATTATATGGCAGCTTACCTGATTTACGTAAAAAACTCAAAATCATAAAAAATAATAACAATAAAAATAAAAAACCGACAATTTAAAATAATAAAAATTATATTTCATTTTTTGTGTTTGAAATAAAAACAATTATTTCATTTTATATATATTTTTTTTAATAATAATTTTTCTTATAACAAAAAACATAAAATAAAAAAATAATAAAATTATAATAAAAAACATAACATAATAATTAATTAAATTATTATTCACATTATTTTATGAAAATTATACTTTTTAAATTTTAAATTATATTTTTTAAAAAAGTTTATCATTCGCAAATTTTTTTTTTCTAAAAATAATATATTAACAAAAAAATAAACAATATTGTTCCATAAAAAATGAGGTAGACCGTTTTTATAATTAATATAAAATAATATAAGTCTTTTAAATTCTGAGATGTATATTAACTATTGTACTGTGCATGCGTGTGAAATAAACAAAAATAAAAAAAAAACATATTATTAAATCATAATAATACTTTAATAAAAATAAAAATAAAATTAAACTTAATTTTAATCCCTGAGATAACAATATTTTTATTTCTTTAAATTTTTTTTATTTTTATTTAGTTTTTGTAGTAACATAAAGAGGAACAAATTTTTTTGCATTTATACAAATAAAAATTTATGTAAAAAAAAAATTTGCGAATTTTTTATAATATTAAATTAAATATTAATTAGTTTTAAACTTTTACATATTTTTTAAATAATATTTAAAGTCGTTTCCGACATTTTATTTTTTAGCTATATATATATTTTGTAATTAGATTTAAAAAATTATTACAAAAAAAAAAAAAAAACCAAACCCAAATAATAATAATAAAATAAAATAAAAATAATAAATTTGTGTAAGTTAAGCGAAACTTTTGTTTATAAATCCATATATGTATATAATTTTGAATAACATAATTTATTATTTAAATCAATCCGAAGAAAAAAAAATGTATAATTTTGTATTATTTTATTTATTATTTTTAATATATAGTATTATTTTTTTTTTAAACATTTATCCTTTTTTACTATTTATTTATAAATATATTTATTTTCTTTTTAATTTATTTATTTATTTTATTTTATGCTCAGATCTATTATTTTATTATTATTATTATTTTTTTTCATAACAAGTTGCGATTTAATTAAAAACTAAACAAAATTAATTAATTTATTAAATAAAATTAACATTTCAGTACTGTAAATGGGTACTATGGTTGAAATAAAAACAAATTATAATAGTTCTATTGTTTTTATTTAGGTTTTTACTGTTTTAATTATTGTTGCTAGGTAAATATTGAATATAAAATAAAAAACAAATAAATATATTTTGTATAATATATAATTAATATGAGAGGTGTGTGTAAATAAAAAACAAAAATCTAGTTTTATTAAATTCTATTGAGGTATTTCATTTAATATGCAGAGTGTGGAACAAATAATAATTATTTCATTAATTAAATAAATTATTTGTCTGGGGTGCGTTTATCATTTCTATTTTTTTTTTTTTATAAAAAATACTGCGGGGAACAAAATTAAAAATTCGACTAGCCTATTGCATTAAATAACGGATTGAATTAACTATTGTTTTTTTATATATTTTTATTGGCACATATTTTAAATAAATTTAAAATTTAATTAATTATGGAAACGCCAATTGAATTGTATTTGCTATTTAACAAATCGGATAAATGTTTGTTTTTATATAATTTTTTATTTTTGTTTTAATTTCAAAATAAAATAAAATAATTTTATTTTTTATGTGTAGTAATATATAATAATAATATATAGACTTATGAAATATACGTATTAAAAAAAATGTTTTTAAACAATTTTTCCTTATATTTATAACTAAAATGCAATTATTCATAATCATTATAATAATAGGTAATTTTTTTATAAAACAAAAAAAATTAGAACAGAATAATCTTTTGTATTGTACCTGAGTGTGTTGCACATGTGACTAGTTGAGTTTTTATTTTTTATATTTAATTATTAATTAAATTACTATTAAAAAAAATAAACTTATAAATTATAAACAGGGATAGAAGGTTGGGTAGGAAACAAGATTTTGAAATTTTAATAGCCAATAGTATTTCTTAAAAACAAAAATATTTAATTATATAAAATGCATTCAATCAGACTCTAACACATTACGATTTTTAAATATATATAATTATTCGATTCATCAAAAAATTCATTCCAAACCAACAAAAAAATTATTATTATATTTTCATTGCTCGACGTGAGTCACTGCACAGTAGTTTTCATTTATGTTTTTCGATTCGGATATTCATGTGCAACAGACTTGATTTTAAAATAAATTAGTAGTTATCATTATTGTGTGCAGCATAATGACTCGGGGAGTAATGAAAATTATATATGAAATTAAATAAAAAATAAAAAAATTTACAATTTCCACAATCGATTCACTCTTTTCTAAATAATTTTTTTTTTTAATAATTTTTATTAATATTTATTTAATTTTCTAAACCGAAACGTATCAAAATGGTGACATTTATTTTAATTTAGTTTTATTATACAGTACACGATAAAATTTGAAAAAATAAAAAAATTAATAATTTCTTTCGATCGGAGATGTCACCGACCTTCGTATACTAAATATAATTTTTAATTTATAAATATTTTTTTTTTATTAATTATTCCTAATATTAAAAACCAAATTTAATTTTTTACTTTATACCGAAACATATAATTTTGACCTAAACATTAATTTATATATATATATATATATATTTATGTATATAGAGAATATTTGTTTTTCTTTAAAAATTTTATTTATAGTTTTATTATTTAATTACTTTTATTTTTAATTGTTTATTTACATCAAAAACGAAAATGATATAAAATAAACTAAAAGAATAATTAATTCCTATCTAAAGTTTAGAAAAAAAAAATATTTAATTTAGCAAACTTAAAATTCAACAAATTTTTTAATTTATTCATAAATTTTGACCAAAAAAAAGAAAAACAAACATTTAATCTAATTTTTATTTATTTTTAGCCTAGATATATTAATTTTAATATTTATATATTTATTTTTCCAGAAATAGTTAATTTATTGATATATACAAGAAATTAATTTCCAAACATAATTTTTTTGTCACCATTTTGAAAATTTATAATTTTTAATGCCAAAAATTTCATTTTTTTAAACTATTTAATAGTTTTTTTGTTTTAATGTAATTATTTACTTATGGTGTTCCGATGCACGCCACCAAATTATTTTGGAAGCGTGCCACAATCCTAACCAAGAACTCGATACTCACTGGGCCATATATTTTATTGTCGTGAACTAAATATTTTGTTTTTATTCACATTTCTAGTACGTACCGTTGTTTTTTTTTATTTCACATTTAATTTCGACGTGTTAAATGTTGACGTTTAATTAAATAAAATTAAAAATAATAATTAGTTAACAAGAAAGAAAGTACATAAAAATAAAAGAAAAACAATTTTAAATTAAACATTTCTTTAAAAGAAACAAAAATCACACATTTAAAAATTATACATTAAAGAGGTAACTTATTTTTTTTTTGTTTTTTTAATTATATATATTTATAATAAATTATAAATTAAAAACAAAATCACTGAGGTTTTTTTTTTAATATTATATATAATAAAATAGTCGGGTGTAGTATTACTTTACATTTATATAATATTTATATAAATTAATTAATATTGAATTTAAATCGTATCCCAATAATTAAATAAAATGTAATTCAGACTCACCAAAACGAAATAAAATTTAAATTCATTACTAATTAATTTTATTTTTTAAATTAACGATTTATTGACTATTTATAATTTTTGTCGTTTCACGAGTTCTTTTATTTTTAAAATGATTTTTATTTTATTATATTAATAAATATATGGCTAATTAAAAAATAATAATAATAATTAAAATTAAATTATATATATAAAAAAAAAAAATATAGAATTTTTTTTAACTATTGCATTAAAAAATATAAATCAGTTTTACTGTACATTTTTTATATAATTATATAAAATTAAATTGGTAACTTTCGTAGTACGGATTGCTATTATTTATTTTATTGTTTTTATTATATTTTATAAAATAAAAATATAACGCGGTTATTACATTTTTCAATATTACATTTTTTTTTTTTTTTAATATTTTTATTTTATATATATATATGGGTCTGGCCATAAATATGGTGGGCGCAAAAATAAATATTTTTTATAAAAACAAAATCATTGTTGAAGAATTTTCTTTAACGAGACTATTACCAAAAATTATTCAAACATTTTCACATATAATGTAAAAATGGAAAAATTTATTTTATTTTTATTTTTTGTTTTGTTTTTTTATCACAGCCTTATAAATAAAAGTACGGAAATTCTTCAAAATGGTAAAGTTGGTGTGTAATTAAATTATAAAAGATAAATTAAAATTAAAACTCGTATATGTGTTGTGATGTTGCACGCCTCAACCTTAATTTATGCAACCAAGTTTTTGCCCATATTTTAAATTTGAAGTACATTAAAATTATTTTATTTGTTTTATTCAAAAAATAATTATTTTTATAACATGAGATAAGAAATACTTGAAAAATAAAAATTGTTTTATTTAAATTTATTTTGTTTTTTCTTTACGTAGGCACACGGATTTTATATTTATTTATATTTATATTATATTTATATTCATTTATTTATTTTATTTTATTGATTCGGCATTATTTCCTGTTTTCTGTGTTTGATTTGCTAGTTTTGTTTTTATAGAGGGCTATTATTTTTAAATAGTTTTGATTTACGGAGCGAGTTTTGTATTTTGATTTGATTGAACGTTACGTTTTTTTTATGTTATTGTGATAAATTATTATTATTATTTATTTATTTTTATTTATGTGTAAATATTGTAAATATATGTCTATATTTTATTTATTTTATATTGATTTGATAAAAAAAAACGGAAATAATAATTTTGATATTTAAAAACAAATAATAATAATGGAAGACTAATTAAAAAAAAAGTATAAAAAAAATTCTGCCAGACATGTAAGATGATTTAATTTCCGTTTACATATTTCATTAATTAAATTAATTAATGAATCAACAAATAATAATAATAATAATAAAATTATATATTTTTTAAGTATATAATAAAATATTTTCTATGTAAAATAATAAAAAAAAAATACGTAATATAATATATTGGCAGGTACATCAGTTCTATATAATTAATTATATTTTTTATATAAATATAAATATAAATCTTATATTTGTTTGTCTATTATTTTTTTATTGCAATTATATTATTATTATTACTATTTAATTTAAGTTATAATGACACTTGTGGTGATTATTATTTTCTTTATAATATATGTTTATTATATATTTCATTTATAATAATTATTATTGTAGTTTGTAAATTAAAAAAAAAAAAATATTTAGTCTTTTTTGTTATATTATTGAAAAATAATAATAATAATTGTTTAGTAGTTTATTTTGTAGTAGTAGTAGAAGTAGTAGAAAAAAAAATCAATTAAAATAAAAAATATAAATTCGATAGTATTTCTTATCTCGTGCACTGTACACGTACATATAAAACAAATAAAATAACATTTTGTTTTAATTATCACTTTTTGTTATAAATTTTTACTTTTTTTTTTTGTATTTTGTTTATAATTAATGAGTATGACTTTGTTCCTGCTCAGCTTTGTGCTCCCGTGCTATATGTCGCCTAACTGTATTGTTTCTTGTAAATGTTCGCGTACAAAACGGACATGGAACTCGTATACCTTGATGACGTTGTCGTATATGAGCTCGCAGATTTGTTTCGTAACCATATAGTCGTTCACACAGAGGACATCGTAATTTTTTGCCTATATATTTTAAAATTTAATACATTTTTAATATCAACGTATTAAGGATGAAATGCATATTAGTACTAACCATCTGCTGTATTAACACTGCCACCTTTATTCGCCAGTTTTGATGCCGGCCAAATATTTAACATTTCGGCTGCGGTCGATTTTGAATCGTCACCACTATTTTCTGGTATAAAACCAAATGGTGTTGTAGGTGTTTGCGGTGTCGCAGCATTCGATGCCGGTCGTGTCGGTGGTGAAAATTCTGTTTCCATTTTAACTCGCAGGTCTTCCGCTCCGGTCTATTATTATATGATAAAAATATTAATATTTATAATTTCGATATAATAATTTAATATTCTTACATTTATGTCAATTAGTTCACGTTTTATTTCATCGCCCGTTTCACTACCCCCATTCCGTTCATGCCGGTCATGTCGTTCCGATATCGGTGTACCATTCCCATTACCATTTCCGGCTGTTGTACTTGGTGGGCTATGATTTTCATACCTCGATTGTTGCGGTGATACTCGTTCTGTTTGTACTGTGTCTGCTTCTGTTGGTGCTGTTGTTGATGCACTACTTGCAGGTCTACGAAATATGTACAACAGAAATTATTAAAATTTTAGTTAAATTATGTATTACAAATTAAATTATATACCGGTATCCTTTACTAATTGGTGACACACTCCCCGAACTCGCTTTTGAACCATCTCTTAGTACACTATCCCGTGTCTCTTGCTCTGTAAATGGACTTCTCATCGGTCGTTTCCTAATTGGGTCAAAATTAAGAGGACGATAGATATGAGGAGGCATATACGTTGAAAATCCACCTATTCCTACAAATTTTGAATTTTTGCCAATAAGAAATAATCCCTTCCTTAACGAATATTTTAAAATTTAAGAAACGAAAAACAAAAACAAAAAAAATTTAACATAATCAAATTTCATTTGAATACACACCTGAACTAGTGGCATGTTGCATTAGGGAGTCACATTCTTGTTTTAACGTATGCGATAATGAACTTGATAAATTATTTCGTTGCTGTCTTCGATCTATGGTAGGTGATTCGAGTGGTGTTGTTGCTTGTGTTGTGGTTGTACCATGTGAATGAGCCGTTAAACGTCCATGCTCAATTGATAAACCTTTTACCTAAAAACAAAATCTCTTCATTAGCAATTCATAATTACTAAATCAAATATATTTGGACTCCAACTTACTTGTAAAGTTTCTGCCGCTTTTAAAAACGTTGATAGGGATTCTTGGGACACGTGTACTTCACCTTTATACATGAACTCCAGTAGAGCAGCCATATTATCAGCTGTTGTTGCTTCAAGTATAACACACACATTCGATCCATTTGATGGTGCTGTCCCAAATAGATCATGAAATTTTTTCGAACAAGCTGCCAAAATTAATTTATGAGCTTTAAATATCGTATCTGTAATGAAAAAAATTTAATGCAACATTAGTTGTACTCTCATACTGAATCATACTATAGCTAGTATATTTTGGTGATAATAATATATTAACTGATAACAGCGCTAATCGGCGGTGAGTTTCGATACAACAGTTTTGAATATTTTCTCGTTGTGTCAAAACGTGTTTGTGTTTTGTTTGCCAATACTAAGTGAATTGAGTAATTAATTTATCATTATTTAAACATTTAATCTTCTAATCTACTAATAATTAATTACCTAATTATTAGTTTACGAATTAAAATACATAACATAAACTGAGGTAAGTAAAATTTTTGCAATTTAAGATTAAATTTTTGTGATGCGCCATGATGGAAGAATTATTGTTTTTTGTTTTTACAATTTTACTAATTATATTGATATTTAATTATGAGATTCAAATGTGTAATTAAATTTATCATTAAAGCAATATACTTTGAGATATCAGAATTAAATTAATTTCGATAATTGTTACTCAATTATTTTGAGATAATATAAATTTGCCTAAATTATTTTTAATGGTCTACATTTAGGGGTATGATGAGATATTTTTATTTTTATTTTTGCTGTATTTTGGTTGTAAGCTGATAATCAGTTAAGATTCTAAAAATATAGATTTTATTCGAACAATTTGAAAAGATGTACACACTATTAAGCAAATCATCAAAACAAGTGATTTTTGTTTTAAAATACCTTTAAAAGGCGAATTAATATACGATTCTAGTACAGTTTTCAAAGTAAAAATTATTTTACTGATAAACTCGTTAATTTATAGTCGCTTTGAAACCCAAAAGAGCAAATTAGCACGTCCTTTAAGCTAGCAGAACCCATACAGCAGAATATTACAAGATAGTATGGATAATTATAGGCTAATTATAGACTAATTAAATGCCGCATTAAAACATTTTTTGGCTCCATTCCTTCCAACTTAAACGTGGGTTCTGCTAGCTTTAGCAAAGTTAGCAGAACCCATATCAAAAAATGATTAAAAAACAATTTGAAAATTAAATGTTAATTTTAGGCTAATTAAATACACTATTTAAATTTTTTTATCCTGCTTCATCTAGAAAATGCAAAAGGCTTTATCATTTCAAAGGTAGCAGAAGCCAAATCGAAAATCGGACCAAAAACGAAATTAGAACTCAAAACAAGATCAATTGACAATCAAATAATTTTAGGCTCACTATGGGGTAATCAAATATCACATTAAAAAATTTTGGGCTCCACCCGTTTTTGACCAGACTTCTGGTCATTTAATCTTAAGCCAGCAGAACCCGCAAATCGAGAATAGGACCAAAACCGAAATTAGAACTCAAACCAAGATCTATTGACAATCAAATAATTTTAGGCTCATTATGGGCTAATTCAATGACTTACTAAAATATTTTGGGCTCCACTCGTTCTTGATAGATTAAGATTTTTCAATGTTTTGGTGTCATGTGTATAATTGTAGTCTCGGTATTTTATTTGGAAACATTGCGTTTGATTATTTAGAAAAGCCCTCAACTAACTACTTTTATAAATACTCTTTAAAAAAATTAGCTTAGAAATATAAATAAAATGAAAATAAAATATAATTAAATAAATGAAATTAATTTCGTTAATTAAATAAAATTAATTATATATAAAATTCTAAAATTTTTTGCTTCTACATTCTGTCAAAAAAGTGACGACAAATGATTATATAAAAAGTTCGTTTAAAGAGATTGTGAAAATATTTCTGTCGCTAAGTTGGCATAACTGTCCTCTATTTTAACGTAAACTTTGACTGCAATCTGTTATTTTGTTTGGATGTAGTTCTCTATTTTGTCTGTTTATCTCAAGTGTGTTTTATTTGAAGAATATCGAACAAAAAATCGCTTATGGTATGAGAAGGCTTATGGTGCATCGACTTAATCAAAAACTGTAAATTCCAAAGCAGTCGAGATGTGGTGGCCTCAACTGAAGTTAACATCAATAAAGTGAAGGAAATATGGACGGGAAATCATCATGAGAGAGTTTGAGAGAGATGATAGCCTCTCCTCTTTCTGTGGCTCACGAAACAATTCGTACCATTGTACACGATTGAGCATGGCACGCATTGCCGTCCGACTAGTTCTGAAAGATCTAAATTTTCTTCAAAAATTCAATCGCGCAAAGGTCGCAGAAGGCATGCTAGAACGAGTCAATTCAAACCCCACATTCATAAAACGAATTATAAGAGGTGATGAGACATATAGGTTTACGAGTTTGACATGCAAACCAGTCAACATCTTCGAAATGGTGCCTTCCGACTGAGCCGAAACCGAAAAAAGCACGTCAACGTCGAACAAAAGTCAAGTTAAATTGTTGAATGTTTTCTTTGATTATCGCGGTGTTGTACACTTTTGGAAATCTTGACAGATATGCAGAGTTTAAGAGAGCAAATTTATCTTGTTTTGTGTTCTAATATCGGTTTTGGTCCTATGTCCAATTTTAGGTTCTGCTGGCTTTATATTAAATGACCAGAAGTGTGGTCAAAAACGGGTGGAGCCCAAAATTTTTTAATGGGGCATTTGTTTAGCCGACAGTGAGCCTAAAATTAATTGTTTTTCATTAGATCTTGTTTTGCGTTCTAGTTTCGGTTTTGGTCCGATTTTCGATTTGGGTTCTACCAGCTTTGAAATGATAAAGCCTTTTGCTTTTTCTAGATCGAGCAGAATAAACAAATTTAAATATGGTATTTAATTAGCCTAAAATTAACCTTTAATTTTCCAATTGTTTTTAAATCATCTTTTGATATGGTTTCTGCTAACTTATCTAAAGCTAGCAGAACCCGCGTTTTAGTTGGAAGGGATGGAGCCCAAAATTGTTTATTGCGGCATTTAATGAGAATATGATTAGCCTATACTTATCCATACTATCTTGTAATATTCTGCTGTATGGGTTCTGCTAGCTTAAAGGTCGTAATTTATTGTCGCTTTGAAACCCAAAAGAGCAAATTAGCTTCGTTTTTCGATTTGAGCTTAAGTGTGCACAACAGAGTTAAAAATGGAAAACTGTTGTTTGCAGTTTTCTCTATAAAGGCTGCTCGGTAAATTAGCGACGTTACGACTTGAAACTTTTTACTAAAACAATACTAACATTAAAAAAATATGTAATTTTGTTTTTGAAGTAATCATTTAATCGAAACACGATTTTCTACATAATCAAGTAATAATGAAATCCAATTGGAACATCAAAAATCAGCGAATCCTAGTTATTTTATTAAAAATGCTACGTTTGCCACGTTAAAAATATTTAATTTCTAATACAATGAATTATTGAAAAATGTTGAGCATTCGTAACCACTTTGGGTTAACTGTTCATCATTGCCACTACGCTTGTCAGTTAGGGCCATGTCAGTTTCTATTTCTACGGTTATTTTCCCGCGAAATATGACAAAATATAATTATTACAACTTACACGGCAAATTCGAAAGTTCTGGTTAATACTAAACCACTCTGTGTTAACTGTTCATCATTGCCACTATGTTTTTTAGCTAGACCCAGTTCAGTTGTATTTTCTTAGGTTATTTTCCACCCATCTCTTCCGATTTTATAGTAACAAAATAAGAGAAACTGTAATGCTTGCAACTTATATGTGAAGTTCAATTTAATAAAAAACCACTCTGAGCTAACTGTTTTTTTTAGTAAGGCCAATGTCATTTACATTTTCTTAGGTCGTTTTCCCCCCACCACATACGATTACACATGGCATCGAAATATAAGATAACGTAATAAACCACTAAGGGCTAGCTGCTCTTCATTGTCATAGTGAGTTCTAGCTCAGGATGGAATAAGGAATAAGTAGAACTTTCAATTTTACCATAAATGGTGCAAATAATATATTTTTTCATATTTCGATGTAATCTGAAAAGTTCGGTGGAAATGAACTAACAAAATGTAAATTTCGGGGTATAGCTACAAAATATGTAGTGGCAATGATGAACAATTAGTCCAGAGTGGTTGAGTATTCATCAGAACTTCCGAATTTTCCATGTAAGTTTCAAGCATTACATTTCATACTTCGAACCATTTAATCTGAAGAGGTGGGTGAAATGATCTTAGAAAATTTAAAATGCTACTTATCATTTTCATTTACTTTACTTAATTTCAAATTAATTCCAAATATTTTCTCTCGACTTAAGGCGCTTTCATGGTTACCTTCATTATTTCAGTTGTTCATCCCGTATTTAATCAATTTTTTTTATGATTTCGTAGTAGATGACAAATTGTCGGAGCGATTTTCTATCGTCCGTAATTATTGAATTATTTGACAAATTTCCGGCCCGTATGTACAATGAAATGTGAAAAAAAAATTTCATTTTCTTTCAAGTTTGTTTCATTTTTAAAATCTCAATGAAACAAATTTTTTTCTTGAACGATTATTACTAGCTCTTTTTAACTGATATTGTGCCGTCTCTTGTTAAGTTAATCCAACTTGATGGAAAAAAAACTCCGAACTAATCGACTCTAATCGAAAAAATTGTCAAGACGAACGAACAAACATCAACCATAAAGGCGTCTTAAAATATATATGTTACGTCAGATTGTCGGAACGAATGCAACCATGAAAGCGCCGTTTGCTTTTAAACGTTAGAAATTAAATTTATAAAAGGTTATGATATAATTCTCAGAAAATTCATTTAGTAAAATTTGGAACAATGTTGATGATATTTATTTTTCAATGCAACCTCAATTCAAAACCTGATATAAAGGATGTGTCGTCTTTTGGTCCGGTTTTGGATTAGCGGTAATTTCGCCGCTTTTAGTTATAATGCCATCTGTCAAGTTACAAAAAAATTAAGTGTTATATTTTAGTATTATTTTCTAGCAGCAGCCTTTTTCTAGCAAAATGGCCTTACTTAGGGCATAGAAAATCCTTACGCGACAATATTGAGAACCCAATACACCTAAATGAGTGTCTGTTTTTAGATTAACCAACAGTTAATGGCTACCATTAATGGCATGGAACTTAAAGGTGCGCACCCTTTATTTTGTGCAACGTGTTTTTAACTTTTTTAAGCATTCTAAAATTAGAACTTCTGAAATTGTACAAAATTTACTTTTTTCACTATCGATATTTTATAAGGACAAGATTGTCGCACCCAATTTGTATTAGTGCTACAATAATATGAGCATATAGGCCTTTATAAGTACCGCATATTAGGAGCTCCTTCCAATAATTTGTAAACTACGTTCGATAGTTGACAAATTGTTTTGATCAACAACTTTATGACTATGATCAACAAATTAAATATAAATGTAAACGTATAGGTCAGCTGAAATACTCTGTAGCAATTGTTGGCTGATAAAAGTAACTGTAATATTTTTGGTACTATAATATATTCTATTCAACATCAATAAAATGACAACTAAATTATACTTTTTCTATTAATATACTAATACTTTATACATCCATATTCTGACATAACAAATTCGAATCTACTGTTACGTTTCCATTGACAAACTATAGTAAATTCTGATTTTGATAAATATAGATTCGATACTAATATGAACTGTAGATGTTTCAGTCCTGAGAGAGGGAGGACCAGGAAGTTACTCTTATTAATTTTATATTTTCTAATTATCGTAAATCTCCCATGGGCATGCTTTCTACGATACGATGGAAACCCATCTTACATCTGTGCGATAACCATCTTACATCTGTACTCTTATTAATTTTATATTTTCTAATTATCGTAAATCTCCCATGGGCAGGCTTTCTACGATACGATGGATAACCATCTTACATCTGTGCGAGATTGCTTACGTCAATGTGAGAAACAGTTCAGACCGACCATTTGTCTCTGCATCGTGCATCCTTTCATGCATGTTGCGTGGGCTGCCGTAAGCTCCCTGCTGTCTAACACATCTTTTTTACCTTATATTTTCGTGTTCCAGCAGCAAATTAATCCCTTTCAATACATATTTATATTGGTCCTAAATGAGGCCATTTGAAAAGCTTGGTAGAATGGTTAAAAATTTTGCAAGAAGTGATTTGATTCGGATGTACTGGTATAAACAGAAATGTTTTTTTTACCGGGCTGATTTAATGGCCTTTATTACAACACACACTATACTGGCGATTCTCTAAACCAAGCACCACAAGTAACACAAACCTTTTTCACCTGCGAAACAAAATTAAGACCACTCAAATTCCATTTTTTCAGGCACTCAACTATTGTCTTATCAATTTAGTAATTCTAAATTTAAAAGATCAAAGGTGCCAGGCGGACTGAAATGAACTGTTTCTTTTCTAAAAATAAGATGAATGTGTTTCGAAACTAACCTAGAAATACATAAGTCTGAAACGTATAAAAGTTAAATTTGAAAGAATTTTTTTGAAAAAATTGTTCCAAAAAATGTGTTTTGTTCGAAAAGCATACGATAACTTATTACAAATCGAATCAAATATATCCGTTCAGATTCGAATCCATACAATTCGATAATTGTGCCATGTTTAGTTCAGATCGGTTTAACGGTTTAGAATTGTATTGTTAGCAAAAGTGTAAAGTGTAAAGTGTAAAGTGTAAAGTGTAAAGTGTAAAGTGTAAAGTGTAAAGTGTAAAGTGTAAAGTGTAAAGTGTAAAGTGTAAAGTGTAAAGTGTAAAGTGTAAAGTGTAAAGTGTAAAGTGTAAAGTGTAAAGTGTAAAGTGTAAAGTGTAAAGTGTAAAGTGTAAAGTGTAAAGTGTAAAGTGTAAAGTGTAAAGTGTAAAGTGTAAAGTGTAAAGTGTAAAGTGTAAAGTGTAAAGTGTAAAGTGTAAAGTGTAAAGTGTAAAGTGTAAAGTGTAAAGTGTAAAGTGTAAAGTGTAAAGTGTAAAGTGTAAAGTGTAAAGTGTAAAGTGTAAAGTGTAAAGTGTAAAGTGTAAAGTGTAAAGTGTAAAGTGTAAAGTGTAAAGTGTAAAGTGTAAAGTGTAAAGTGTAAAGTGTAAAGTGTAAAGTGTAAAGTGTAAAGTGTAAAGTGTAAAGTGTAAAGTGTAAAGTGTAAAGTGTAAAGTGTAAAGTGTAAAGTGTAAAGTGTAAAGTGTAAAGTGTAAAGTGTAAAGTGTAAAGTGTAAAGTGTAAAGTGTAAAGTGTAAAGTGTAAAGTGTAAAGTGTAAAGTGTAAAGTGTAAAGTGTAAAGTGTAAAGTGTAAAGTGTAAAGTGTAAAGTGTAAAGTGTAAAGTGTAAAGTGTAAAGTGTAAAGTGTAAAGTGTAAAGTGTAAAGTGTAAAGTGTAAAGTGTAAAGTGTAAAGTGTAAAGTGTAAAGTGTAAAGTGTAAAGTGTAAAGTGTAAAGTGTAAAGTGTAAAGTGTAAAGTGTAAAGTGTAAAGTGTAAAGTGTAAAGTGTAAAGTGTAAAGTGTAAAGTGTAAAGTGTAAAGTGTAAAGTGTAAAGTGTAAAGTGTAAAGTGTAAAGTGTAAAGTGTAAAGTGTAAAGTGTAAAGTGTAAAGTGTAAAGTGTAAAGTGTAAAGTGTAAAGTGTAAAGTGTAAAGTGTAAAGTGTAAAGTGTAAAGTGTAAAGTGTAAAGTGTAAAGTGTAAAGTGTAAAGTGTAAAGTGTAAAGTGTAAAGTGTAAAGTGTAAAGTGTAAAGTGTAAAGTGTAAAGTGTAAAGTGTAAAGTGTAAAGTGTAAAGTGTAAAGTGTAAAGTGTAAAGTGTAAAGTGTAAAGTGTAAAGTGTAAAGTGTAAAGTGTAAAGTGTAAAGTGTAAAGTGTAAAGTGTAAAGTGTAAAGTGTAAAGTGTAAAGTGTAAAGTGTAAAGTGTAAAGTGTAAAGTGTAAAGTGTAAAGTGTAAAGTGTAAAGTGTAAAGTGTAAAGTGTAAAGTGTAAAGTGTAAAGTGTAAAGTGTAAAGTGTAAAGTGTAAAGTGTAAAGTGTAAAGTGTAAAGTGTAAAGTGTAAAGTGTAAAGTGTAAAGTGTAAAGTGTAAAGTGTAAAGTGTAAAGTGTAAAGTGTAAAGTGTAAAGTGTAAAGTGTAAAGTGTAAAGTGTAAAGTGTAAAGTGTAAAGTGTAAAGTGTAAAGTGTAAAGTGTATAGTGTATAGGGTATAGGGTATAGAGTATAGGGTATAGTAGTATAGTATATAGTGTAGTATAGTGTATAGTATATAGTGTAAAGTGTATAGTGTAACATGTTTAAAATTTATAAAATGTATTTTAATGTATAAAATTTATAGAATGTATAAAATGTTTAAAATGTATAAATTGTATAAAATGTATACAATTTATACAAATGTATACAAAAGTTTATAAAAAGTTTTAAATTTATAAAATTTATAAATGAAAAAAATTTAGAAAATGTGGAAAATGTAGAAAATGTAGAAAATGAAAGAAATGTAGAACATGTATAAAATGTATAAAATGTAGAAAATTTAGAAAATTTAGAAAATGTATAAAATGTAGAAAATGTACAAAATGTATAAAATGTTTAAAATGTATATAAATGTATAAAATGTGTAAAGAGTATGAAGTAAAGAGTAAAATATGTCAATTGTATAAAGTAAATAGTAAAATGTAAAAAGTGTAAAGTGTATAGTGGGTAAAGCGTGTAAAAAAGTGTGTAGAGAGTTAAGAGTGTAGAGTTTTGAGTGTAAAGTGTATGGTAATTCGAAGTATTTTCATATTTTAGTAGTTGGTTTGGTCGGATGGGAAGACCGAATGTTTTGATTTTAAATATTCAATGTTTTATTGGGTCGAAACCAACGTGCTACGGGTTGGTCACCTCACCTCGATGTAAATTATGGTTCCCGCTTTATATACACCTTCAAAGGTTACCAATTGTAGGCGCTGTAGAGAAATATTAGATTTGATATTAATTTGGATGTTTTATTCTATTTTTCCATTTTGTGCTACACAAGGATATTTATACCACTAAAAATTTCTTTGCTTCATTCCAATAATCCATACATTCTTCAACTTCTTAATTTCTAGCTTAAAAACTCCATTCTTGCACCAAATGGTGTTTGGAAAATGATTTCTGTAGTGTAGTATTTTATGTATGAGTTAATTATAGTTTATTTTTGTTGTAAGATGTGTATCTCGGAAGATCACACTTTGCAATAAGAGGACAGTTCTTAAAAATATGCAAATGACTATACACTCTACCCAATATGAAATGTGCTTATCGATGTTATTGTAGAACGTTCACTAGAAAGTTCTATGAAGGTAACCGTTAATATACGTTTAAAGACGAATAATTTTGATTAGACAGTTTGAAAACTAAAAGTGGATAAAACATGTGTGTCGGCTCACATATATATTAGAAATGTGTATTAGAAAAAGGGGTGTCATTCTATATTAAAATTAAATTCATTATGCACACATTTCATTTTATAGCATGCATCATATTATTTACCACATATACATATTAATATTCATCTGTCATCTAAGAATTTGTAGTTTAGGTAATACGTTAAGATTATCAATACCAGGTGCTATATAATGCGTTTAATTTTGGTTTGTAACTACTAGAAATTCAAGAAATATAATTTAGTGAAATAATATTTGATGTTACGTATTTCTAAAATTGGATCTACAGATATTGCGATACAGTAATTTAAATGTATATGAGGATATGGGAAGGGGGAATAATTTTTATTTGTGCGCAAAATATCACAGCAACAAAATGTTATTTTTGCAAATGTGATCATGTGATATCAAAAAATAACATATTTTCTAGAATATAGCACAGTAAAATGCAGCTTGGTGTATTATATAAAACAAAATATTCGGGTAACCTTGACGAAATTTAATTTTCATTTCATCGTAAAAATAACAAGTACTTGTAATATAAATACGATATATTTTTAAAAGACGTAGTATACAATGAGCACGTAGTTAGTAAATTTATAGTAAAGGCTTGCGCCACAGTAGGGAATCATCAACATTTTCGTTACCCTTTGAAAATCGCAAATAATTCGGCCACAAATAGTAGAATTCCTGGTTTTGCCGAGAACCCGGATCAATTCTGTAATTATATAATGGCTGCACGTAGAGTGTACGTCTGTATACGCTCTTGAATGCACATACATAAAATTCGCGATAAAAATAGCGCACACACAAAAAAATATTATTCAGTTCTGAAAGTAAAAACAAATATACGTCAGCTTTGTTTATTTATAATGCAGTTGAAATGACCTAATTCCCCAAAAATATAATCCACAAATAAAAAATCGTATATGAAATGTGTGTCAAACTAACACAGAGATGGGATGTGTGTTCAGTGTAAAAATGGTACGAAATTTTTCTGTGTATTGAAAATTTATTTAAGTGAATTGGTGAATTTATTTAGAGTACTGTGTGCATACTGCAGATCGTACAATTTACTTTTTGGGGGATTTCGGCAAATCGAACCCGATCTTGTTTTAAATTGGAAACAGATGTGTTTATTTATATTTCTCAGATAATGTTTAGTTTCGGATTCACAGTCCCCTTCGGCGCAGTAAGTATAGGAACCGCGAAAAATATTTATATACGTACGTCGCCTTACAGCGATATTACCACATACCATCAAAAAGTATATTTGTATATGTAATACAAACCAGATAAGAAAATTAGGTCAACACATGCATTTTCGGTCTCTGCGCTTGATGATTTTGTATTGTACAATATTTACATTTTTTTTTTGTGGCTATAAAAAATTGTTTTTGATGTTTGTCAATTAGCTCGATAATATGGGGCGTTAAAATATAAAAGCGCACAGCCACTTATCAGCTGCATTATTTGCTTAATGGGCCATTTGTAATATAAAGATGCAATATTTGATAATGATTTCTATTACAGATTCGAATGTGGTGTTGTTATGTAATTTAGCGCTGGCTAAAATTAGAATATCGTTAAATGTTTCTTGATTCCGTTCTCGTGTGGCATGCTGTTATTTGTGAAATTTTTTTAATATTCGTGAAAATTACATCATAAAATTTAGATTAAAAATGAATGCGCAATTCGCGTATTTAAAACATAATTTCCCTATTGGTGTAACTTGATACTACAAAAACCTTTTAAAAGACACGTGGTCAATTTTAATAAAAAAAGTTGTTTAAAATAATCTTTTGTGTAGTGGAAAAACATTTCGTTCATCCATCAATTATGTCTTTGATGGAGTTGGAGGGGAGCATATTTTCATGGTCCCTCATTATACGATTGTTTTGTGTTTATTTCTCGGACGTGCTATAAAATAATGCTATAAAACTAACAAGAGTCTAAATTGTTCTTGACAATCGGCAGCACTTGACATTTCGTATGGTATGAATGTAACTTAAAATAATAATCAAAGCCAGTAACCGTCGAGTGAAAAATCAGTTACCGCACTGTTGGTCTGTCTGTTTTGTACAATCAAATACATTCCTGCTTAAATTTCAGAAAACCAAAATGAATTGACCTTTGTTAAACTTCACATCATTGTGAAAATTGAAAAAGCTGCTATTGAAGCACTTCCGGTACACAGATTTCCACCAAATTTGGCAAGGATCTCCCAATAAAAAAAAAAAGTTCAATTATTATGGTTTATTTCAAATATTCAATCTGCCTGAACTGCAGAGAGGCTGAATTTTGTTGAAATATAGTTTTTTTGATCAAAACTCGTCATTTACAGTACAATTTAAAAATTGATCTGAAATTCTGAACTAATTATATTGGATTAGCTGTCACTTCCAAAGAACCGATGTCCACCAAAAATCACTGTTTCATCTCGATCAATTAATCCGTATGGGCTGTTAAGTTGAAAAACAGTTTTTTGTCAAAAATCGTCATTTCCGCTTACTACGTAAAACGAAGAGCTTAATTGTGTTAGCACCCCACATTTGGAAAATTTATTATTTTAAATAACTAACGGTTGATTGATGGACAATGACGGATAAATAAAATTATCTGGTGGCGCCCGCTCTTTATTTGTAAGAAAAATAATTATACTGTACAGTTAGCACCCCCTAATAAAATTTTTTATTTTTTTATATCACTTTCGATGTGGTATCATTTAACAATCAATGACGGGAAAGTAATTTTTTTTAACGGTAATTATCGAAAAAGGAATACGATATTTTATAGTAAAGCTTATGGGTACTACGTCCCAAAAAATTTCTTGTTTAAATAAATTGGCTTTAGGTGTTTTGAAGAATAGGTGTTAGTGTCGATTGAACGGTCTATGCATGAAGGTACTCAAAAGGCTAAGTTTTATTCAACACACTTATTTGATATTCACCACCGAGTTTATTTAAAGATTCAATGTAAATTAAGGTTATTGTCATTTCAGTTTAGTTTTGTGTCATGAATTTTTTTATTTTTGGTGAGTTTTTGCTATTTAACGTGTTTCGTTATTGGGAATCACAATTTACTTCTTCTCAAAAACACAGATTCAAATTAGTAATTTTGAGTGAATTTTAAAATACGTTAAAATTGTACAAATAGATACCGTTTAATAAAATAGTTGACTCATTAAGGACTGCCGGTCGATTCTACTACGAAAGTACGAAGGATTCGTATATTGACCATTTTATTGTGGTGCATTTTGAATAACAGAGGTGAAGAAAGTTTGACTTGTTTAAGAGCCTTCATATATGGACCTTGTCACCGACCATTAACGAGTAAATATTTAAGACACCCTGTAAGTTTATTTTTAAATTTTACTATAAAGTGTGAATATTGTTGTTCCTATATATGAGATCATTTTTTTATTTTATTTTTACCTGTAAGTTATATTATATAAGTCAGGAATTTTGAGTAATAACATAGCTTTAAGCCAACGAATTTTGAGTAAAACCTATTACTACTACTGTTCCATCAATGATTGATGAATGATTCTACATCGACAAGAAAATTAAATCAAAATGTTTAGTACGAGGCTACGCGATATTTTGCAATTTTATTTTCTTCATTATAAATAACCGTGGTGAATTTTCAATGGAGTGATGAATAAAAGTTAACCTTTTCGAGAGCATTCATACTTAGACCTTTCCATCGACACTACCATAGTCTTTAATACACTGAGAACTCAATTAATTTAAATTTCAAATTAAGAGTCATATCATAGCCTTAAAGTCCAGTTAATGACTGTAAAAAAATACAATATCGACAAAAAAATGCAATATCGACAAAAAACTGCTGGATCTTATTTGCTTAAGATAAATTTTTGATAAATAATAATGAAATTAGTTGTTATCAGTTTAAGGATTTCCAACTATGCTTAAACTTAATTTTGCATTGAAACATACATAAATATATTTTCGTTTGTGATTATCGGCCTTATACTGTAACCGAGAATGTTTTCATTAACGAATTTGGTGAATACTTGACGTACATAAGGATTGATAATTTAACTATTTTGGGTGATTTGAGCTGTGGGTAGATCGGAAAACTACCTTTCCATGTTGTATTCTGAAGGGCGTGCGTTTTACTAATCAACCTACTAGATGCCAGTATTTACTCCTAACACTATTTCTAAAGATTACTGGACAATAATTGATCTCATATTAATGTAAATCTAGTAGATTACAAGATTATTGATTACAATTTGTTTTATATTGCGATTGAGGAATTTCAAAAGGGTCATTAAGCCTAAAATCGACCTACCCAAGTTTCTTAGAATCTTAAGTGCAACTCATCCATCTACTCTATTGATAATTCATGTTGCGCTGCCAAATCGTTCCTGAAAGTTTGAGGTAAACAAGGAGTCAGCCGAATTTTGGCAGAACAACAGATTTATATCAAAAATCGTAATTTTCGCTTAAATTTGGAAACATTGTCAAAACCAATTTTGGCGCAAATTTAAAAATCCTTTTTTACTTTATCAATTTTTTCGTAATTGCGGGTTTTATAAAATATGTACAAAGACGGGAAACTTTCTTTGAAAACTGCCACGTCCTGTGGCCCGATTTTCACGAAATATTACGGGGCTCCTCAAATTACGAAAAATGCATGTTTAAAATTTCGTATAAATCAGTGAATTCGTTTGGGCTATAGAGAGGGTACAGACACCTCTGTGAAGATAGCCCAATTTTCTATCCCCGAAAATTGACATTTTTATGTATACTATTGCGACATTTAATTATTAATTATAGCAATAAATCTAAATTTGGCAATTATTCCAAGAAATTTGCCGCCCCCAAAGGCAGCCCTCATCTTCTAAGGTATACAACAAATTAAAATTACATTAAAAAATATTTTGTATATACTGATAGTTGTAAATTAATTAATTTAAATATTCCTCCTTCACCAAAATGCAATATTTTTACTCTCAGCTCAGAAAAATATAAGTGCAATGATAGTTTTATCTGTCATGATAGTAAATTTTCGGGGCTGACAGTAAAAATGTCGTGATTTTTTGGGCTGAGAGTAATAAAATGTCATGACAGCAATAATTAGTGTTGCCATCGCATTTTTCGGGGATGGAATTTGAGCTATCTTCACATACATGGTACAGACCGAAGACACCACCTCGAATTTTTCGAATTCTGCGGTATAAAGAATTCTACCAAATCTACAAAAATCCCAAGGTCGAATTTTTTTAATAATAATATACTTCTTTTACTTTCTAAAATAAAGTAAAGAAGCCATAATAGAGTGATCTCTGATTCGTTCTCTACTTAAAAGACTAACTGCGACTTGTGTTTCAACTCTCCAAAAATAGATCCCTTGTTTGTGGAACGCTCAAATTATTATAATGTAATCCAAGAATAAAAGCGCAGACCATTCTTTCGGATAAGGGCTAGCCAGTGCTAGTTTCACCGTGAGTTAAGTGAATAAAATCTAGATATAAAAAAGTAATTTTTTCATAATGACATTTGTCAACTACATTTATTAACAACTTTTGTCAAGTATAGATATAGACGCGTCAAGTATAGATGTAGATATACAATTTTGTCAAGTATAGATATAGATATACAATGCGTTAAAATTATCGAAACCTATTACGAGAAAGGGCCATCAAAAAGAAATAGATATTGCACAATATTGTTTGGTGTTTGTTAATAAACGACCACTGGGCTGGGCAGGATATGTTAAATCATCGATGTGAATTCACACAGGCGATTCAGCTGGGACCACATTACTTTGAATCTTAACGGATGATTTAGTGTGTAAGCTTACAAAATTTACTTAATGCAAAAATTGAAACCCTTAGATCTTTCAAGCCGCGTATGCAATTTTCTCGTGAAACAGCAAGATAAGTTGATCAAAGAGATCGTACGCTTTGCTTTGACACTCTCAAACTTTTCTTTGCGGTAAATTGAAAATAAAGGTATATGCCAATTAGCCATCAATGGCCAGTTAGTACGAAGAATTAGACCATAATCGAGCAAATTATAATCAGCAAAGCGAATTTTAGAATTAAGTTTAAAAATTAATACTAATTTTTTTCTAACAACATAATTTCACTTTAGGTAGTTTTTCTTTTTAAAATCCTAATTATATCTAATTTGATCAAGTTTGAGTAAGAAAAGGTTTTCCATACAAAATTTAAGAATAAAACTCTTTTAAATTGCAAATACAGGCCAAAAATGCGTTGCAATTGCAAGAAAATACGTTGGTAGTAAAAGAAGAGATTGCACATTAGAAAGCCATTTTTTGTCTCAACTATCATATGAAAAAAAATAATTATAGAGATCCTCATCGAACTTGCTTTGTCCAGCAAATGTGCTAGAATCAAAATTGCTTCTTCAAAATTTATAATAGAACAGTAATCCCATTATGCAAAGTAAGTTTGAACCTTATTTGATAAAAATTTTAACTGCAAAACCAGAAGTACGAAAATACAGGCCTTTCTCAAGACTGTATTTTAACTATCTAAAACTTTGAAAACCAAAATATGTTTTCTTTTTAAATTGAAATCCCGAAAAAGGTAATTTTCTCATGATCACGGATTTTGATCTTCAGAATTTTTATTTTCGAGATTTTGATTTCCTTAGGCGGTCAATCTATATCACAACCTCTGTTATATACTATTGTGTTGATACTGTGTGCCTGACACAAATTTTTATCATAATTTAGTTACTTATTAAATGATAGTTCGTATAAATCAGTGATAGATGTCACCAGTATTCTCCAAATGTATTGCATCTGCTATTTGCTGCTACATTTCATGGGATTGCATATGTTAGGCGAAATCTCACAAATAATGTAAGCAATATCTTTAAGGAAATTGTGCTAAACCTTCATCAAATTTTGAAATGGATAAAAGGATATAAGACACAATTTTTACAATCAAGATAATCAAGGTGAAAATATATTAAAATTATTACTATAAGATACTATACTTCATTTTGTAATATATTTTCTATTAGAAAAAATAAACCACTTGAAAAAAATAATACTAAATTTAGATACCCTTCAAACAAATTTTCTAACGAAACAAAAATTAGTTTTTCCTTGTTTTCCTTTCAACATTATCATTATTGTGTATAGTAATTTTCTGATTTTAAGTAAATAATATTTTTATTGATTTGTATATTATACATTTATACAACTACACCATAACTTCTATTTGTGGTTTTTATGTTCGGTCTCTAGAATAATATGATAGATCGAAAATTATTTTTAATGTATTATTTGTGAATTATTTATTAACAAGATTTATAAATTATTAAATTTGGTGAAATTATATTAATTATTATGATCGTAATTATGGAAAATTCAAACTAATCCACTAGAGTATGTTGGTGGTGCATTGGGTGTTGTTTGACACAGATTAGCATTTCATTGAAATTAATGTTATGTCTTAACTTTAATGAGACTGATTTTCAAATCACTTTGGTATTACGTACTACGATTATTTTAATCAATCACATGCGTATATACTATTTACAAAATAAATACGAGTAAGAGTATACGATTATAAAATATAGGAACGTCTTGTGCGTATACGCGTTGCAAACATAACGGTCCATATAGATTTCATTCACTGACCTAAGTCATCATACCATATAATCTTAAACAAACAAACGAAAAGGTTAAACTCATTAATGAATACAATTTAAACAACAACAAATTAAGAAATGCTGAAAGGAAAATTAAATCCTTTAAATAAAATCAAAAAAAAAAAATCGGAAAAACCTAATTTTTCGCAGACAATGAGTAGACTAATAAATAAAAGAACACAGCACACCAGAAAAAAAAATGTTGTATCTAACTTTGTAAAACATAAAAAAATAAAATAAACAAAAATAGGACCTCAAAAAGGAAAATATATGTATATGGGGGATTTCCATTTCTCAAGGCTTCCCAAGTATATAAAAAAGGAAAAAGTCTAAACACTGTGCCGTAAACAAAAAAAAAGTGATAGAATTTTTTATTTTATTTTTTTTGCTCCATTCTTCTTATTTACATCATTTAAATGTGCTCGTTCCCAATTTTTATCCCGGACCTTCTCAAGAAAATCGTAAGAAAAAAAAATGTATAAATAAAAAAAGGAAAATAAAAAGAAAATATATGTCTGTGTTTGTGTATATATAATTTTTTTTATCCGAGGAAAATGTAAATGTTTTTCTTTATCATTTTTTTTTTGAAAGAAAAGAAAAAATTTGATGAAAAGATGTCTGGACGACTGTGTGAGTAAGTCAGTAGATTTTGTTCTTCTTATTTTTATTTTTTGTCGTAAGGGATGAGGAGGAATGCCAAAATTTATACATAAGAAAAAAAATGTGTGTATTATTCATACCAATTTTTTTTTTATATTTTCCCATGATTTTTATTTCATTGGAAAAATAAAAACAAAAAAAAAATAAGGAGAATATTGTCGAGAGAAGAAAATCGCATAAGAATAAAAAACGGCTTAATAAATTTGGGTACAATATATTCTAAAAAAGAAAAGAGGAAATGACATGATTTTTCCTTGAGACTTCTTACAATCTGGCATGTATGTGTGTGGGTTTGAATATTCGTGTGATTTTTCATTGTATTTTCTTAGAAAAATTATTACTAAGTGCGCATCTTTTCAACGGATATGACTATTCACCTTCTTGGTTACTAGATTATTAAATCGAAACTTACAAAATAATTGTTCAATAAAGTCCTTCTGGCTGTTTTTTAAATCTTAGTATGCTGCTTTATAAATATTTCCTTGCGACTGCTATCACTTCAAACGACAATTTCGACAATTTCTATCATTTTAAATTTTGACGTGACAAATAAATAAAAAAAAAACAAAAGAATGCAGCCAACTAAGATTTAAAAAATTTTCATTGCGAGTTTTGAACAAAACTATTTAGTAAATTTTGATTTTAACTATTGCGATTTTTCTGAGTTGGTAATCGAATCGTAATCTTTTGACTGACTTTTGATTTCGATTGATTTGATTCTACAATGCCTTCAAATTTAGGCATAAATTCAAAATATCCTTAAACAATGAGAAAATAGCGAAAAAAATCTCCTTAAATATGTGTACTATCCGTAAATAGTTGAACGATGGGTTGGTTTGCGAAGAAGTTCAGTATTTTTACTCCTCCAACTCTATTTTTTAAATTTTTTGTCCGTTTTTTTGTTTTATTGTATTGTAGTTTGAAAAGCAAATAAAATTATCCTGCAATTAGCCCTCCATTTATATCCGTTAATTTTTTTATTGTAATATAATTTAATAAATTATTCAAAATACCACCGGACTGTTCCTTTACCTAGCGTTTTCAACCCACAAACATCTTAAGATCAGATCTAATTTTACCACATTTGTTCTACTTTTATGCTATCACAAATGCGGATTTAATTGAAACAGCCTACTTTCATAAAAAAATGAACGTTTGGCCATTTTTGGAGAAGGAATACTGGATTTTGCATTTACTACAATTTATTAGTTTATTAAAACGCTTTTCGGCATTTTAATTAAAACTGATAGGGTCATGTAAGACTAATATCCCGTTCTCCATTACATTGTGGTTCTGTAGCAATAAGGCACTCTAAATGTAATTTAAGCGGAAAGTAGTCCACAGATTCTTACCGTCACCAATATAAAAGGAGCCAAGTTTCAGGAGGTCCAAGTTCCGAAATCGAAAATTAACTGAAAACCGATATCTTGAAATTTAGTTGAAAGTGAAACGATAACCCTTAAACTCAACACAGCAATAAAAATTTGAAATGAACATTTGATAGTGTACCTAACTTTTTAAATATTATTAAACAAAATTAAATGCTGGTTAGAAATAGAATACAAATTTTTTCTTGAGAATTTATATTCTCAAAATGAGATAACATTATCAATTTGAGAAAAAATAATCTTGATAGAAGAATTTTTTTTAATGTAGTGAGTTTGATCAACGATTTAAATTGAGTATAGTTAATTTAATAAAGGTATTAATCATTTTTTTAATAGGTTTTGTATAGCTCGAGTTTTATAAATAATATTTCAAACAAAAATTTCGGTAAGATATTTCATTTTCAAACTGATGTGTGTCAAATTTACTCAATACAGAAAATCATTTATCAAAGTAGAAACCCTGGGAAAAATATTCAGAATTGTTTCAAATTACATCTTAATAAATACCGGTGATTTCTGAAATCCACATAGTAAATTAATTGCAGACCAATTTCAGAAGAAACAAAAATTTTACAATTATATTTTTATATGTTTTCGAATAATGTACCAAAATATACTTAAAATGATCAGTACCTTTCAAAATATATTACATAATTCTTCGTTAACGAAATATAAAATCTCACACAACTCCTTATAAAATCAATAAAACACTTTTCTAAATGTTTTTTTTTTAAGATACTCGTACTTCAAAAAGCTTCTAACCAGGATATCGAAACGTTCGAAGATATCGATAGCGTGCACTTAACCTCACTTCTATTACACACAATTAATTACTGATTCAAATTGGAATATAAATTCTCTACTTGAGAATTTATAATCTCAAAATGACAAAACATTCTCAATTTGAGAAAAAAAAAAATCTTGATCGAAGGATTTTTTTATAATGTAGCGAGTCTTTTCAACTGTATTTAATTGTAAAACAATAATTTATTAAAGATAAATAATCCTTTTTTAATAGGTTTTGTATAGTTCGAGTTTAACAAGTAATATTTCCAGCAAAAATTTCGGTTAAAATAATCAACTTGCAAGCTGACGCGTGTATCAAATTTACACCAATTTTAATACAGAAAATACAAACACTAGAGAAATATTCGGAATGGTGTCAAATCGCATATTATTAAATCACGTTGGATTATTTACAGGCAAAAAAAAATATGTTATATAACGAAAATCCTGAACGAAAAATTTCTAAAATATATTATCTTTCTGTTCTAATTATATAATTTCTTATAATCTCTCTTAATAATCTCAAAATGAGAAAAAAGTCTCCGAGGAAATTCGAGGAAATATAATCTTATTCAAAGAATTTTTTTTAAATGTAGTAAGTTCAATCAACGATTTTAAAATAAACATTAATAACTACATGTACTTCGAAATTTAATATTTTCAGCAAAAATTAGGGTTTCATATTTTATTTGCAAACTGATGTGAATTAAGTTTCTAATGACGTTAAGGAGTAAGGTAGATTTAAATAATGCTACGAGTACAATAAATTTACCAGACATATGTTAGATATAAGAGATTAAAATTCATTTCCATTTTACTTATTTGTGAAACTTACTTATTCTAATTATGTTATCACAATTGCGGATTTAATTGAAACATACTACTTTTATAAAACAATAAAAGTTGGGCCACTTTAGGGGAAGAAATACTTGATTTTGCATTTAAAACATTTTATTATTTTATTAAAACTAGTTCGATAATTATCCCCAGATTACTGAATTAACTCTCCAAATGACTTCTTAGTATTTTAATTAAAACTGATAGGGTCATGTAAAACTAATATCCCGTGCTTCATTACATTGCGGCTCCGTAGGAATAAGGCACTCAAAATTTAATGTAAGCGGAAAGTAGTACCGATGTTGCACCTAACTTCACTTTTATTACTCAAAATTAATTACTTGTTCATTAATTAAAACAAATTTTTCATTTGAGAATTTATAATCTCAAAATGAAAAAACATTCTCAATTTGAGAAAAAATAATCTTGATCGAAGAATTTTTTTTTTAATGTAGCGAGCTCAATTAACGATTTTTAATTGAAAAACAATAATTTAATAATCATTTTATAATAGGTTTTGTATAGAACGAGTCTTATAAATAATATTATCACCAAAAAATTCGGTAACGATAATCAATGTGCAAGTTGACGTGGGTATCAATTTGAATACAGAAAATCTTTAATCGTAGTAGAAACACTGGCAAAAATATTCGGGATGGTTTCAAATCGCATATTATTAAATAACGGTGGCGAAAAAATTATGTTAAAGTCTCCATTCGAGAACAAATAATCTTGTCGAAGAATTTTTTTTAAATGTAGTGAGTTTAATCAACGATTTTAAAATAAGAATTAATAACTTAAATGTGAAAAATAACAATTTTTTAATAGGTTTGGATACTTCGAGTTATAATATTTTCATCATTTTTATTCATTGTATTTTCAAGCTGATGTGAATTGAGTTTCTAATGAACTAATAATATATGAGATTAATATTCATTTCAAATTGTGGGGATTAACCCATAGTTTTTGTTTTTTGAAAAAAACAGGTTACCGCTATTCAACGGCCAACATTTATTAAACAAAGACAAAATATTCGCTTTGTAGCTAAATCTATTTCACCCTAAGGGTGTACATAACAAACGAATTAAAAATTGTCTGACACCCTCTAAACATATTAAAAAGAAATAAAATTTTGACATCAGCACAACCCATCAATTTTATTTATATTACATATCTATTCCCGTGATATCGATCACAAATACCGCACAATGTTAAATCCATTTCAAATATATATTCACCTATAGTATAGCATATGATAGGATTTGGTTGTTATTTTTATTTTTTGGAATAAATTGGAAAAACAGGAAAATTTGAATAGTGATGAAACACAAATATATATTCAAATTTAATTTTAGCAATTGACATTAAAAATGTCAAGAACAATGGTTATTGATGACATTGGTTTGGTCCTATCAATTTTTTTTTTTGTTTTTTGTTGAGTAAGCGATAAAACAACCGAACCAAATTAGCTTTGATATGTGTGCGATTTTTGTCTGCCACATAATTGATAAGTTTGATAGACACTTTCTACAGATACATGGTTATATGTACATAACAAATATATAATAAATGGTAAAACAGTATTGTATTGAAATGACTTACCACCGCACAATAATGTCACATCAGTCAGGCTCTCCGATTTGAATAAATTTGAAAATGATGATGCCAAATTCGAAGAGAAGCTGTTCCATTTTAAACAATATTGCTGCTGAGGATCCATTACTTATTAAACTGAAAATAAATAAATAAATAAATTAGTAATCCGAATATAATGCAATATTAACTATACAAGTTATACTTTTGTAAAAAAATTTTTGGGTTAAATTAGAAACGCATTCCTAATACAGCTAACCAAAACAAACTCTATATAAACACAAGTCAAATTTATATAAATAAACTAAAACTATTACTCTACACTAAAACAATTAATTAATAATATTGCATTGAGTTAAAAAATAAACCGAAAAGACAATAAAATTCATCACAACCGACCACATACAATTTATGTATTACTATAAAACTATAATAATATATTATGGTTGTATTTCGACCGTTATAGTGTATAGTAGTAGTTTAGATATTATGCAATGCTAAATGAATTTCCGGGCACACAAAAATAATAGTGGAGTAAAAAATATCAAAAATCAAAAATGTATTGTATATACACACGAAGCTTTCTAAGTTTTCGTTGAATATATTTTAAAATATTTCGCATGCATTATTTTGATTGCTGTGTAGAGCTATATAGGAAATTAATGGGCTGATTATTTAAATTCTATACCAAAAAATTAAGGTTATAATCGCTAGGCGGATTAAAATGTGTGTGTTTAATATTGAGGTTGTTTAGATTTGTATCGGACTGCGCGAGCAGTATTTTTTTGTATTTTGACATTACATGCGCGTTACAACGTTTATAATAAATTTTTATCACACGCACTTTATTAATGGGATCGCACACAATAATACAATATAAAGTATTTGTGGTGCGTTTTGATATGCGCGAAGCTATTGTATAATAGATGCGTATTTTGTTGTTTTCTAACTAAAAAATAAAAATACGATTTTTATCTAATCTTTACCTTGGAATTGCATTATGTGTTTCCTATAATGGTTTCATACAAAAATATACGCAGCACACCCATAGATTAGATAGATTCAAGGGGTTTTTACCTAGTAAATGGTTTATTACCCACATACCAATTTATTTGAAACCCCTGATTGCGGTACAAAATTCTAAGAACTTGCTTGTGATACACGCGAAATTAATTAATATTTGTAAACATATTAGTGGTTGATGCGGTTCTACATAGATTTAGTATATGCGTATGCATACCGCGTGTCGAATTTTTTTGTATATAATGGTACTCGTACATAGAGTTGTAACTAATGTGTTGTCTCGCAAATTCAACCATTTCGATCACAAATTGCATTATTTGCGACTCCAAATCTATAATTGAATGAATTGCAAATTTTTTGAAGTTTAGATGTTGTTTATAAACTTGAAGCTATATATATTCTCTGCTAATTGCATTCAATGTTATTCGAACATTTTAGATGCATGTGTTGAATAAATTGTCCCCAAAAATCATAAAAGTCAGACACTGATAATAGAGGCAAATATAATGCTGAATCTAATGTGCATGGCAAATTGTTTTGAATTATATTTGCCTTAATTATTAGTGTCTGTGACTTACTTGTTTTTCGGGAATTTATTCATGCATCCAAAAGTGTTTTAAAAAACGTGCATTCGACAAAATGATTTAGTAAAATTTTAGAATATTCTAAAACCGAAGGAAATAACAGACTTTTGGTCTAATGTCAAGCAAAAATGTAAATGAAGAATACATTTTGAGGAATATAATTTGTTATAAATTATCATAGTACATGCAGGAAAAATTGCATTGATGTTTTACCGAGAAACTCTTAATCAGTAATATACAAATAACCAGTTACAAATTATCTACCACATGTACTGTAGCTCGTTTCTATTATCGCACAAACAATATATGAACACGCTATTTCCATTAAACTTTACTGAACGGGGCTCTGAACGCTGCGGAACCCATAGTTTTCAAAATCAGCATTAATTTGACACTTAGCAATTAAATTTTTTATTTTCTATGAAAATTACAAATGGAAGTTACAAATCCAAACAATTTGGATTTGACCTAATTAGATGCATACTTTATCTATATGAAAAGATCGATCTTTTCATCAAACTTCAAAGTGTTAAAACTGCGTATATTTTTATTTTTTGGAATCATTTTATTTTTTAACACGAACAATGCTGACTTCCAAGGCGTCAACTGTTGCTGGTTTATCCATATTTCTAAACAAAAAATCATTGATCATGGTGCGGTAACGATCTCCATTGACCGTCACGCGATCCTCGGCCTCATTTTTGAAGAAATAAGGTCCGTCCGATGATGCCACCAGCGTGTAAAAAGCACCAAACGGTGCATTTTTCTGGATGTGGGTCTCTTGTGGATTGGTCTCACTCCATATGTGGTAATTTTGTTCATTGGCTTGCTCAGATGGATGTGAGCCATAAAAATCACGAAGTCGTCTATAAGTTGCGTGAATCGACGACTGATTTTCAAAGTAAATTTTAATAATTTCGTAACGTTGTTAAGGCTTAAAAAACACCCTTTATAATTCGCTAAGTGAAAATATTGTTAACAAATCTATAATTTGATTTTTTTATAGTTTAGTCAGCTTGAAACAGTCTAATCTGGCAGAAGCTGTATATTGCCTTTTATTGATCAGCCATACATTTTAATATTTAATATTTTATTTAACTTGTGTGTGTGTATTTGAGAATTATTGTAATTCAATTTTAATGCACCTCGTCAGCTAATCATTGGTTATTAGCAGTTTTTGACGTACTGGAGATTGCATAAAATAAGGCGAATGAAATCATGGCTTGCTCTTTTAATTAGAAAATTTTACTATGAACATTATGAAAATTTTTTTCGAGTAAATTTTGTTGAAATTTATTAAATAATTATTTATTTTAGTAGAAGTTGTATCTTCAGTTGAAATAAATTATTCGGTGTTGATTAAATTTTAAATGTTTGTTTATGAACTATCAGTTGCAATAATGTGAGTTGTAGTTCTTACTCATCATAATAGCAAAACAAATTAAAAAATGACTTTGGAAATATTGTCAGGTGCAAAGATGCTAAATTAATGTGAACGAATATTTATATCAGTGGCCCTATTCTAGTTTTACCTGGGAATAGGGAATTTGAAAAAATATTTCCATAGCATTTTTGTCTAAATTATATTTTTCTGAACTACAAAGGTAATAAATTCAGTGTAAATATTTTCGAAAGGAAGTTTCGACCCCATTTAGGAAATTATTTTTCCCTACAAAAATTTTGTGAAACGAAAGATTACCAATTAACTATGTTTTGAAAATCGTTGCACTAAACTTCTTCCTTCAGTAGGCCAGAAAAATACAATTAGGTCAACAAATGCCATGAAAATATTTTTCCCAATTCCCTATTCCAAGGGAAAGCCAGAATAGTGCCATATGAAGTGGTTTATGTACAAGTACAATAATTAGAAAGAAGCACCTGAATCGGAGTGAGGTTGCATAATTCATATAAAATTTTCCGAATTACTGAACATTCCTCTAACCGTCAAAAAATGTTTAGTAAAAGCCCAGATTGGTCTATTCACTGAGAATACAAAAACTTAGAAACTGTAATCTCAAAATTGCATTCCAATTTTATTTTGGTAACTATAATAGCAAGTTCTGAAATGTAATGCATTAGCAGTCATTTTTTATCTAAGATCAAAATTTAGTTTGGAAAGAACTTTGCTATAAATTTTCCTAGTGGATCTTTCAAATGCTATATGCCCTAAAACTTCTAGTTAGAAACCATATGATGTTTCTTTTAGCTGTTTAATTAATTGGCCGTATTTTGTGTACTGTGTAAACAATTCTCTGGCGAACTTGATACAAAAATTTGATGAAAAATTATTTTAAAATTTGTATTGCATTGTGTGGGCTTGTGTGTTTGTATTAGTGGTAGTAAGCCAAAAACAACATTTTAATAAATATATTTTTGAAATGAATTTCATAAAATTCGAAACATCAAAAAATTAAAATTTCCTCTTTTAATTATTTATTTTTTATCCCTGTTATAGTGAAAATAAACTAGAAATTAGTTATTTTTTAATTTCATAGATATACTAATCAAAATTTTGCTAACTGGTCAGAGTTCGTAAGATCTCACCACATCTTGATATTAGATCTATAAATGTACATGTCCATGATGATTTTCAGAATTTTATCATAGTTCTGGCATTGATCAATGTGGCCTGTAAAGGTGTAACTGTGATTTGCAATATTTTTGCAATTCAAATAATTGAAGATTTGGCCCGGTTCTCATCAATCCCAAGATGCTTTCAAATTAGGCCTCTCAAAAACCAATCACTAATTTTGACATAGTTTGGCATGGGTTAATACGGTCCCGAAACGTTTGAGTTGTAATTTACAATATTTTTGCATTGCAAATTATCACTAACCAAGATTTTGCCCAATGATGCTCATGTTATGTTTTCCATTTAGGTCTTTCAAATGGTAATGACTATAATGATTTTCAGGATTTTTTCATAGCTCTAAAGCCTGTGAATTATGATTTACAACAGTTTTACATACAAATGATTATTAACCCTTTGAGTCTGGCAACGATTGTTGCTATGAGATTTATATTTAAAATAACGTAAATTGTTGCGCTTTTCTGTAATAAGTGAAATGTAAACTCGTTCAATAATCTTGAGTAGTATGTGAGGGGCCATTTTTCGTAAATTTTACTTATCTGACAACTTAAAAAAAAATACTTCGTCGCTGTCATCGGAATTTGTGGAGTGTTATATTCGGTAAATTTAATTAAGGTTTTTGTTGTGTAATTCGTAATAAAGTATAAATATTGTGCAAATTGTAGGTTATAAACATTCTAGCAACAGTTTAATAACGATGTATTTCAATAAAAAAAACTTTTTAATCCCGTTGTTCTGAGACATAGAAATACTGTCAACAAACGTTGCCATCCGGTCTCAAGTGTTATGTCAACAATTGTTGGAGTCAACATATGTTTCCATTCCTACTCAACTATTGCACTGTTTTCTAGAACTATTCATTATTATTTTATTGCAGACCAAATAATAAAATAGTTACGTATAAATTAAAAAAAAAAAAATCTTTTATAGGAATGGCAACAAACAAAAAATATTTTGCAAGAGGCAGCTGATTTAATATGTGCGGAAGACTCTGAGTTCCAGGATGATGAATGTACCACAGAGCAGAAGGGTGATTATGATTAGCCTCTTGAAATTGATCGAGCAGCAGTTCCACTCAAAAAAAAAATTATTAGATATGGTAATGGCTGAAACTGATTCTCCTTTGGATATAGCGGATTCAAATGCTTGATATGTGGACGACGAAGTGGACATAGAAATTATTGATTCATCATTAAATCTGACTAAAAATTGATGTACAATGGAGACATCGGAAATTTGGTCAATGTCCAGTTCCGTTTGAACCATCCAAAATATATTCTACAGACGCCATAGAAACTCCTTTCCAAATATTTATTAGTCGTTATGTTCCAAACGAACTGTTTGAAGATATGGCATCATTCACGAATATGTATGCAATGCAGACTGGAAAACACAAATTCAAACACGCCACATCCGAAGAAATTATGAAGTTCTTTGGTATGCACTTGATTATGGGAGTGGTGAGATTTCCACAAGTAAGAATGTGTAGGAACCATCATGTTGAATTAAAAGCAATATCATCAGTAATGTCAACTATGCAATGATATGCCAGTCGATCAATCGGCTTCCATTGACGAACAAATGATACCGTTTAAAAGTCCTTTGGCGATAAAACAGTACATCAAAGGAAAACCTAACCCATGGGTAATAAAATTGTTTATGATATTTGGCAAGTCAGGTGATCCATATGACTTCATTTTGTATCAGGGTAGTTCAACTGAAATAGATACTTTTGGCCGCACAGATTTAGGATTAGGTGCTGACATCGTCAAGCATTTAATTCAACGGTTGACCACATCAAGTCACTGCTTATTCTTCAATAAGTTTTTCTCGACTTACCAGTTGTTTGAAATATTAACTTCTAAACAAATAAACGCGACACGAACTGTTAGAATAAACTGATTGAATAAACCAAATTTTAGTTCTGACGCGGCTATGAAAAAATGGACGAGGATCTTATGAGCAGTTGACCAGTCGTAATGGTGATATAGCATTGATAAAATGGCAGGATAATCGGTCAGTATATTTAGCGTCAAATTTTATTGGAATAGAGAACAAAACTGAGGTTGAGCGATGGGATAAAAGAAATGAAAGTTATGTGAAAATTATGCAACCAGAAATAGTTCAACGATACAATGACGGTGTGGGCGGCGTCGATCTGTTGGACCAGTACATGAGCTCTTACAGGATATTCATAAAATCACGCAAATGGACTCTTCGAGTTATTTTTCATTTTGTAGATGTAGCAGCTTTATAATATATCCATATAAGATGTTTTGAAAAGGACTTCAAACTACAATTAGGATCATGTTTAAGAAAAATTCAAATCCCCGCCAGAGACAGAAAACGTTCTGCTAGTAATGTTGATTGCCATTCCCAATATTTGTATAATTCAAATGGTTCCTTACCAAGGTTTTCGTCGGTTTTCATATCCCTTTATGTTCGGAATTTCGAATTCCAAATGATTACTAATTAAGGTTTTGTTCAGTTATCATCAATCTTGTTATATTTTATAGTAAGGAATATTAATGTTAATGTCCATGATGATTTTTCCAGAATTTTGTCATAGTTTTGGCATGGGAAACATAGCCACGAAAGATTTGAATTGTGATTTACATATTTTTTGCAGTTTATAAAAGAAATTATTGTAACATTGAAACATTCCACCATTATGACAGCACCGTGAAACTTCCAAATGAAATTCTTAAGCCTATATAGAATTTGGAAGGTCCTTTTAGTCAAATACTTTAATTATTTTAAGATTCTTTAATGGTGAGTATTTCTTTCCTTACGTACGAAATTTTATTAAAAAAGCATTCCGTTTGAATATTAACACTTAAAGTACCGGGTGTTTTATTTGAAAATTTTTGATTGTCCTAAATAGTATATATCAGAGGGTGGTAAAAGGACGATGTTTCAATCTGTACCCTAAGTTTTTTCCTGTATGATTTCTAAAATTTGTGTTAAAAATTTTAGGCAAATTATATTTATTTATTTTTATAGGTCGGATTTCAAAATTTTGGAAACCAATTTCGGATTTTTAATTCCGAGATTTTAAAATTTTAAAAGCTTTAAATATCAAATTTTAAAACAGATGTGTAGCTTTTTTTTAAATCAAATTATCTAACTTGAGTGACGCGTCCTAATGTACTAAATTAAATTTAAGGTCCTCGACCATGATTACTCGATGTTTTATATCGAGTGTTGAGTAATAATTAAAAAATAATAAAATAAGCCCCCAGTCTTATTATTTTGAATCAAATTTTGGGGGACATTTGGCTTAACCAAAATTAGTTTCTGAAGCCACAAAGGGTAATAAATGCAGCGAAAGGCGCAATATAGCAAATATCACAAAAAGTGTTGTTACATTTATCTAATTTATAAAGCTTAATGATAAACTGGTTAAGGTATACTTCTATTCTAATAAAAAAAAATCCTAAAATTGTTACTCAACAAAGCACATTTCTGTATCCGAGTCATCTAGCACATAATTTTAGAGATGTCTAGAAAAACATGAATATTTTGGCATTTTAGATTTGCTTTCATGATTTATATGTGATATGCGGCATATGGATGCGACCCTAGGAGAATTTTCTATCCATTCTACAATAGTTGGAAATATCGGAGAGTGTACGTTGATGACCTACTGCAGTAGGCATTTCCATGTGATATTTCCAATGGAAACTAAATCTAAAACTAAAATTAATCTAGCAATATTAATTTATTAAAAATATAAGATTATAATAATAAAATGTATCAAATGATACCCAATGACACCCCAAGATATTTTAAATAAAAATATTTTTGATAATTAGAACTTTGCTTACATCTATACGCCGCATATCACAAATGCAAGCCTAAAATGCCAGAATACTCATTTTTTTTCTAGACATCTCTAGAATTATGTGTTAATGGCCAACACACCCACTCGATTCAACGTACAATTATTTAGTTGAAATTTATATGGTAACTCTTCGTAGAAAATTTTAAACACTAACTTAAACACTCACTAAAAAGTGAGATATAAATAAAAAAAAATATAATTTCCACCCTGCCACATTTTTTCTGTGTACGACTACATTTTTTGTTAATTTGTGTAGCTACACTTTTGTTAAATGTTAAATACTTCACTCCAGTGGTTAGAGTTAGGTTGAATTGAAATTTGCGGTCTCACTTTGGGAAATATTATTTCTATTCGAATAGGAATGAAATTTATGTCCAAAGTAAGGGCCAAGCACTTTTTAACTTTTTTACTTTTATCGGTTGGTACAACCGATAATAAAGAAAAAGTCAAATATTGATAAAGACAAACAAAGTAAATTCCTTGTTCAATACAAATAAAATCCAAATTAATTGAATTGTTGAGAAATTCAACATTGACTTTTCTCGTCCTGATTTCAATCCATAAAATATTTTTCGAAAAAGTTGATCTAGTGGTCAATAAGATAACTTGGCGTAGAATATTTTTAGGCCCATTCCAACAAAAACTTGGAATAAAATTGTATTGGTTGGAATGAAATTGTTGTTGTAGAACTGCCAAAGTAAGACATTTGATAAATAGTGTTGATCGTTCCCACGGAGTAGGGTTAGGTCGAGTTGAAATTTTGATAACCGATTAATAAATTTTATTTTATTGGTTCGTGCATATTTGTAGTTCAAAATTTATAATATAACTTTCTTTGACATTAAGTCAAGTCTAGTTCAAAATAACTTAACGAAAACTCAACCCTACTCTGTTTTCATGAACGCTAACTCCAACTCAAGCAACTTTCAACGTGCATAATATAAACGAGATAAGTATTGCTCTTAGGGGTAATGGCAGGTTTCCTACGTTTTCTGAATAAAATAATTTCACATGACAACAACAACAATTCACGTATACCCCGTCACACAAAATTCATAGTAATACGCTAGCCCTAACCCACATATACACATGGTTATAATCTTGATGATTGATAAACTTATAAAAAAAAATTATTCCATTGATATTATGAAATAAATATTTCTTGTATATTATGAACATAAAAGAATATTTCAATCAACAGGTATAATGACGTTGAATCATATATATACATAATATAAAATACCATAAATTTTTCTTAATTTATTTTATGGTTGACTAAAAAGATTTTTATTTTATGTATTATGATATAAAATAGATTCGCGTTATTTCTTATACTATATATTTCATGTTGGTCTTTTGTGTTTGGGTTCGCTACAGCATTTAAAAAAAATTGTATTTCAATATAAATGCAAGGGTTTTTAATTTAATATTTTATTGTTTTTTTAGGCATAACGCATTTGGTCATGGATTTGATTTTAATTAACCATAAATTATTATAAATCTAAAACATAATAAGATTGTAATTTGTCACCGCTTCAAATATTTTTCGAACGACTGATTGTATATCGAAATTTAGTATGCGCAGGCATGGCAAATTAAGCCAGTCAGTCAAGATCAGTATTAGAAATTATGCAGGTGTATTTGAATAATTGTGTATTAATTGATTAATGTAATTTTAAAGCGACCATCCGCATAGATCTAACGAAAGCGCTTACAAAAAAATTAAGCTGCGCGCGCGCGCCTTTTCATTTATAATCCAAAAAGAAAATAGTAAAAAAAAATTAATCCAATATTAATTAATTAAGAAATTACTGCCATAGTGATTAATAATACGGCATAGATGATTTGACCACCAAGAAATTATTCAACTTGACAGTTTTTGTTATATTAGCGAGACAAGTGAAAATAGTTTGTGTGTTCACGCTTGTTTATTTATCGTATGATCAGAGAGGTGAGAGATCTTCGCCTCTGAAAGACATAAAAAACTTGTTCATTGATATGTTTGTGTAAAAAGCAAATGTTTAAGTTTATTTATTTAATATCAATACGCACACCATTTGTATTCTACGATGCGAACATAGATAGAAAGATAGATAGCTCGATATTTAAATTATTATAGAAATACGCACTCAATTAGCATAAAAAGCTCTAAATGTATTAGTGTTTCGTATATTTTTGGAAATCTTATAGACAAAAAAAATATACATAGTTAAATATATATAAGAAACAGCTGTCACTTTCTCGCATACCCAAGTAGCTTTATATCGTATATACATATTTAGAAGGTAAATGCAAAACTTATAATACGTAATCCATTACAAAAAAAACACACTAATAAATTTCAAATGTGCCATTAAGAAACCAAACTAATGCGAATTTTTTGCTTATTTTCTTTTCGTCGAATTACACGAATGCGCATGAACCAATATAGAAAATAGTTGAAATCATGCATCTTTCCTAACCTAATGTCATACTAAAAAATTTAAATAACGCACCCAAAAATAAAAAAGCCATGAAAGAAAAATCGAAACTTTTTGGAATGAAAATTGCTTGCGTGCGTATATAAATTTTCCCTGGGTTTCCCGTTTCCATTTACTTATATATGTTTACGTATAGTTATAGTGGTGGAAAGAATTGTGACTGGGTGTGTCTCCAAATTTCTATCAAATGAATGAAGTTCGAAATTGAAAGAATTGCAGTTTTTTTTACGTTATTGCTTAATTCGAACAAAACGAGGAAGATATTAAATCCATGTTACTAATTTTAGCACTGTAGAGTAAGCGGAAAGATACAGATATTAAAATAATGAAAATTTTACGCTAAAATTTTTGTTGGGTTGATTTAAGCTCATAAATCAACCAAACGGAATGCTTACGCACATTTTGCGCTTATTTCGGACTAGAAGGAGTTAAATAATTTCGTTTCTTTTGTAATTTTCACACAATTTATAGTTTTATCATCGCCAGAACAAAAATTTATGTAATTTACTATCGAAATTTTATGTAAATCATTACCATAAAAAGCGTTGTAGAGCACAGTTTTTCGAAATTGTAGTATACTAAAATAAATCAAAAAGTTAGGGCGGCACGACAATTCACCGAAAAGACCGGTCTTAGATGAAAGATGAATTAACGCCGAAATCCTTCTAAATGCACACATTTCTACACCTTGTAGAGTTTGCTTGAGTCAGATAGGATTGTTAAGTTAGCATTACCTGAAACAAATATGACCAGATCATCAACATAGTTCTGAGCAATAAAGCTAGATTGGTGTAGTTTAATAAGTAAGTCATCAATCACCAAGATCCGTTGTGGAGAGGTGAAAACATTTCACTGGGAGCAACCACAGGCACTTTAACGGAGAGTGAAGGACAATTCAGTTCGATTTTAGCAATGCAGGTCCTGAACTGTGAATTCAATCCATGCAACTCGATAGTGGTAGAAAAAAAGAAGTTATCTAAAATACCTGCAATATCAAGGAACGATTTTTCGATTTTTGTAAGAAGATCATGTAGAGCATTTTCATACGATTTACCAACTCTATAAGCATGCTGTATGGTATAGAGTGGGAAAAAGATAAGTCGTGATCTGTGATAAATATATCTACAATTCTCCCAACGGTTTGTAAAAGTTTGTGGAGAGACTAATAGGCTCAAATGATTTAGAGTCATTGTAATCCGACCAGCAAACTTTAAGAATGGAAATAACTTTGATTCTGCTCCAAAATTGCCAAACAGTTCCGAAAGCAATGCAAGCTTGAAAAGGTTAGATAAGGTGATTCAGAAAGAGAAGAAGCCCGTGTTGTAATTCAGCAGAAGCGAACCCATCAGCACCACCTGCTTTATACGGCGCGCAGGAGAAAATACTCCAGCGCAAAATTTCGCGATTGACTAGTAATTTCGCAGTCTTTAGTAATTCCGCAATTACCCTATTGGACAAGTTCAGCCTGCCATCAGGGTGTCGCAAAACATCCGATCTGCATGAATCAATTTTATACAGGGATCAATTAAGTCTGCATTGTCACAAAGACTGCTAATTTCTTCACGGAAACTAATCCAAGATCCAATCATCTTAAACTTTTTTCATATTATATTCTCTTTTTGCTGGTAAGAATAAATCACAATCATTCTGGAGGTTGGATCTTGTAGGTCTATTCATAATTTCCTATAAGTTTTTTTTAATTTTTCAAGATTAAACTACCAAAAACGCTTATTCCTAGTCTTTTGCTTGGTAATAAGAGGATTGGATTCCTAGAAATTTCATTTGCATTTCAGGTTATTTCTCGTAATTGTGGTAGTGTTAAAGTGTTTGCTCAAATAAGTTAGTACGGTTACAAAAAACTGTTTGGTCATGATTGTGATTAATTTTAAGTTTATTTGAAGTAATTTCATTTGTATTTGAAATTAATTTTTTTAATTGACGTGTTAAAGTGTTTGGTGAAGTAAGTAAGTGACAAGAAAATTATTTTTCATGATCGAGCTTAAATTTAAATTTACTTTGAATTGGTTGCATTTGCGTTTGAAGTTAATTCTTTAAATTGTGGTAGTGTTTAAGTGGGAATAAGCAAGTAAATTACTAAGATGATAAGGACATTCTTGTTCGTGTTCATGATCGTGATTAAGTTTAAATTGAAATAATTTTGAAGAGAATTAGCTCGGTAAAGGTGGTTATGGACCGGTGTGCAATTAATTGAAATAGTACAATGGCAATACTTTTCTTGTTTACTCATATTGATGATCACGTGTTAAATTTAAATTAAGTTTGGATTTATTTCTTTTGCTTTTAGCTGGTAATTTAAGTTTTCTATTTTTTAATTAGTAAATGTAAAATTAATGACATTGTTTAAGAGGATCAGAATAAATGACTAATTGCAATTTAAGTTTCGAGTTGCACCAGTGTAATCATTGTTACTTTAAATTGTTGAGCACACGGCTAGTACTAATTATCTCAGTTATTACTGTTGTCTTCTAGTTTTATTAGTTTGTAAAAAAATGAATTAATTATTAGATTGATTTTCAGAATTATTCGAGCAATTAAATTCAACAATAAAAAAAAGTTGACTCCAGGATTCCGTGCTTATTTCTTTAAGTGCTTTTGGGTTTACTTAAAGGAGTAGTAATTAATAAAATTCTTTTCACCTCCATAATGTCAAAATCAATTTTATTAAATGTTTCGGTAAATTCAATTATTTTTCAACGGTAGGATTTTTTTAAAAAAATAATGGAATGAAATCCATTATGTTATTTTAACCCTAAACCTCTTAACATATTTTATAACAAATCTTCTTAACAAGAGCTTCTCAGTCTCTATATTGTAACTGCCTGTAAATATTAAGTTTTTAAGGAAATTCATTTATTAAAAAATAAGAATATTAAAAAAACACCTTTTCTAAGTACGAGTTGATGTTGAATGCTGATTGCATACATTTTTTTGGTAGGTTACACAAGGTTGTTTTTGCATTCTTGATTTGGCATATGGACACATAAGTGGCATCTCTGACACTTGGCAGTATTATTCGACGAACTTGGACCCGCAACTTCGTTGCCGTTGTCTTGTACATGTCTCAATACTTTCAAAGTTGCTTGGTGACTCCCGGTTTGATGTTTTGGATTATTGGCCCGTTTTTTATCAATGATGTAATTAATTCCTCACTAAGGGTCCTTAGAAATAAATATCTTTTATTTGAGTTTTTTGAATTCCAATTAGGAAATTTTTTGCACCATATGCTGCTTCGTTACTTGATACATCTAGAAGAATCATAAAAAATGAAAAAAGCCATCAGTTTGTGTTTCTCTTTATCATGTATTTATGAACCATCTAATCAAGGGTATCGACACATCACTTTGTTTCACCATTATATTTATTTATGGCTGATACTGGTTTTTCATCGCTTTCAACTATAATTTTGGCATTGTGCATGGATAATAAAAATGAAACAGCCTTCCCAGGTTTAGGAACATGTGATGCTATTGTAAATGCCTTTTTGAATCCAAATAGTGTTGATCCTTTTTCTCCCGTTTTATTTGGTAAAAATTCTAGACGGATGCATCTTTTGTTTTTTCGCAACGTTCCAACCAATGGCGTGCACCAACGATCAACAAATATTTTGCGCTAAACCAACCGCTCTAGTATTGCCTTCCTTGTCTGTATATGGTATGCCCATTAGTGGATAATATTATGCAGTTTTAAAATCGTAAATCGACCAAATTGTTATGCCGTACTTATTCGGTTTCCTTGGGCCTGTATTGTCAAATTTTCGGGTGGTATGTAATTACTTGCTCAGATTTTTATATACGGCTTCCCATACATCACGAATGGGGCAGTGCTTATCTGCCTTTTGTTTTTGACTTCTTTTTGATTTGTCATCGAAACGTAAGAAGCTCAATATATTCTCAAAACGAGAAAGACCCATTGAGGGATCCAAGAAACTTCTGCACGACGGATCCAAGAAACTTCTGCAATTTGTAATGTTCCATTTTAAATGTCCAGCAGTAATCAACAGACCCATAAACGGATACAATTCGTAAATAAATAACTTAAAACAACCCACTGGGTTTTCAGTGTTTGATCCGGGTGGAATTTCCACTTTGTCTACAGTTCCTCGTATCATGTTATGACTCCCTGTTCTCGCCTGAACAAACTTAATCTTATTCCGTATTGAACAAACTACCTATAAAATTTGGAGCAGGAACTGATTTTTCATCTTCAGTATCAGAGTGGTGTATTTCATCCTCAACTTCATGGAAGCTTCGAAAATAATTTATATTTGTATTAAAGCATAGAGACTTACAGGCAAGAATTTATGTAAAAAAAACAAAACCGCTAAAAAGTAACGGGATTATTTTACAAAACTATATTTTTGCACTTTTCCTTGTAAAATTATAATTTTTTTTTTCGATTAATAAATTCAATTTTGTTTCACATACAATGTTCGTCTAATACAATGTTCTTCTGATCTTAGTAAATTATAATTTATTGTAAAGCCAACGTGTGAACAATATTTTTTGTTTCTCCATTTTCGGCGTATACAAACAAATCGGTGGGCTTACCAACTCTGGAGCAGCTGGAGCAGGTTGCATATAATCGACCATGAGTGAAGCAAGAATTTCACAAATCCAAGCAGCAAACTTGTATCAGCTGGCCTTGTGATTTGTTGATTGTTATATGCCACACGAATTGGGAATTGTAAGCGTTTATATATGCAATTGAAAAATCTGTTGGAATGATCGGGATTCTTGGCAATAAAAATGCTCTCATTATAATTTCCATTTATAATTGCCGATTCAATAATGTTACCCAATATTTTCTTGACAACCAACTGCGTCCCGTTCATAATTTTTTGTGAATTTAGGTTTCGTAGCATTATATTACTTGTGATCCAACTTTCAAAATTAAATTATGTGGTGGAAGATCTGGCAAATCAAGTGAATTAAAAAATTTAATTGGGAAATTTACTCTTTCGTCTTCTTCTACCATAGTATAATGAACGAAAATGACGGAGATTCCATCATGTTTTGAATGTAGATATTTATTTTGTGGAAAGCTTGAAAACACTTTTTGAATTAATGCGTCTCTAGATGACGCATTTGATGCTTCATAGTGACGTAGCTTTGAAACAGGCATTTGGAAAATCGTGTAAAAACAAAATGAGAGTACCTCCAAAGAGTCTATCGATACCCTTCAAATCTGTCAGCGTACGATTTAAAGCTTCTAATGAAGGTTAATGTGCTATTTCATTCATCCCAGATTATAATTTGACATCTTTTAAGCACATTAGCCATACCTGATTGCGATTTAATGTTGCATACGACATTTTCATTAGTATGTGTATTTAACGGAAATTTAAGTGCAGAATGATCAGTTCCCCTGCCGAGCAATAGAGTAGCAGCAAAACCTGATGACCTGATCGCCTTGTTTTGCAGTGACTGCAAGTATTACAAAATCAAACATTAATTTTTATTCTGCCAATAATTGTGGTTCATGTGTTAGAATATATGCTCATTCAAATCATCAATAATACATGAATGTTCTCGTCGTTAATCTCGATTAAATACATCATTTTCCGGACAATTGGGTGATGATAATTGGAATGTAATTAATAATTCTTTTGAAATAATCAGGAAGTCTTCCAATTTTATTAATGTTTGCTGGTGTATAATCTTATATGGGGTGTATAATCTAAAATTGGATTATTGAATTTCCATGAACTGTAGGTTGTGCATGTAAAATTTCCTCAATCATGGCGTTCTTAAATTTCTCCCATAACTCGTTAGTGTTATTCGGAAAGCATGTTCCTTTTTATTTTTTAAATATTATATGGTGTGAATTTGAGCCAAGTCGGTCCATAAATAAGAATTTTAGAAAAAGCGAACCCCTCCCCCCACCACCTCCAACTTAGGGGGTCTAACACAAACAAAAGCAATCCGGAGCACCACACGAACGTATGGTGTGAATATAGGTTAGATAGCTTCAGTGGTTCAGCCGTGATGGTCAGACGTATACGCACCAACGTTTTCATATATTAAGATTACTTAGGGTATATCGTCACAGTACATCTTTTTAATGGAACATCGACTTACTACATTTTGTTACTAATAACTTTACTAACTAATTGATAAGCCAGGTATTTGTAACCGGGTCGATTTCCATGTTAATAATAAACCAGTCCTTTCCTCTTTATGTTATGTGTAAAGAGGGTGGGTTATAAATTACAATTAATCAATCGATAATTTTCCATATTTTGTCTGTTGATGGGAGTTACAGCGTAAGTTCATATTTTTGGGACACAGAAGGGTTTTGTTATTATGTACATACTATATTTTGTGAAATAGCAGTAAGATCTTCTTTATTGTTTTTCACAATTATATAAACCAATAAAAATATTTGTCCCTACTCAGAAGAACGCAAACTATTCAACTTAAACATTGACCAGTTAATCTTTGTTGACATAATTTTCCTAGGAAACCGCTTGTCTAAACAATTAGTTCACGCACAGGAGGGGAAGAGATGGGGCAAAAAAATCCATACTTGTTGCATTACGTCATTTCTGCTAACCCAATTAATTTACCGCATTCCAATTAAATTTTTTCCCAAAATTTCGGTTTTACTTTCCAGCACTGTATTATGTTCTAAACATGAAAGAAAAACGGAAACTCATTTTTGCCTGTGTTATATTTTCTCATACAACAAAATAGTAACCGAGCATGTTTGTGTTTAGCTCGACAAATAAAAAATGGGAGCATCATTTATGTACATTTCCCACATTGCATTTTTCGAAAATGTATATTTTGTTTTCACAACAAAGACAAGACAAGCCGTACTAACAAAACTAGTTAATTTTCTAATGTTACCCTCATTGATACGCATAAATCTCTACATATAGTAATATACAGTTAACATAAATATCAATATTATGTAATCTTGAGATTACAAAATATTAAGAATATTATTTGTGCATCTAGGATGAAACTAGTTTTGTTGTATTATGTAATAATATGTAGGGGGGTTTACAAAATAAAAATAAAAAAATAGAAACGTGAGATTTTTATCCAAACGACAAAACTGCATTTCATTTTCAATTTCACTTAAGTATGCTAATGAGGTGTGCACTAAAATAATAATGTAAATGTAAATACGCATATAAAGACCCAAAAAAATTTGTCATTGATTTTCTTAAGCTCTAACCGACCGCATAGTGTATTTATGTATAAATACATATACACAAACTTCCACTTCCACAACTTTTCCCAAAACACTAACATATAGTAATAAAATAAAACTATCACGCAATGCATTATGATAATTTTGTTGAGTCAAAATTTATTAGAGGCGAATAGTGTTTTTATTTTGGTAGAAACTTTTTTTTTTGTCATTTTCAACTATTTTATTGTGTTTAAAATTATTCAATTTTTAATCTATTTTTTAACCATGTAGTTGTTGTATATGTAAGACGTACGTATATGACCATATACATAGTATATAGTTTCACACACATACACATTACGTATTATGGTATATTGCGATTGAAATGATCGCAATGCGTATTCTGTTTTCACAAAAATGCGTTGTTTTACAGTTATTCAACGCGAACACACACCAAAAAAAAAAATCTACAAATTATAGTTGGTAAATTTTTTATTTATTTAGTTTATTATTGCTAACGAAAAATATCGTTTTTTTATAGAAAACGGTGATTTAAAATTTATTTGCTTCAAAAATAATCAAAACAATAGTAAATAGTTGTAAATATATAGCCGAACAATGTACGTAGTCGTATATTGTTAAAAAAAAGATCCGTAAAAGTATCAACCGGAAAAAATACATGCGAAAATAGTTTATGCAAAAAAAAAAAATTAATAAACTTACGAAAGCTCTTTCTACTATTTTGGTATGGACATATTTAATAACCAGTTTAGTTGTTGTTTCGTGTAATAGATTAGATTTACCTGGAATGATAAAGAAAATGAAAATTAGTAAATGTTACAAAATGTTCGTCGTAATTGTTATCTGTGTGAAACCCTAGACGAGATAAATTTTATTATTTATTATTATTATTTTTTGTAATAAAAGCTTCCAAGGCAAACGCACCTTTTTAGAAGTGTTTAATTGAGATAAAATCACACTGTATTTTGATGTTTGTTTATGCCTCCGTCGAAAATAATCGCGCGATAAAATGTTATTGTTTGTGGATGTGTGATTGAATATTAATGAAAAAGCACTGGATTTAGAATATATTTGGGTCAAGTTCAAGGAAAACTTTAAAACATTTCAAAAATGACTTTCTTCTCCAACTTGTGACTTATGATGTTATAGCAGTTGAAATAATATAATTAACATTTTTGTTTTACTCTTTTATTTTATTTTCCAGACTATAGAATCGTAACCTAATTCATAATGTAACTTGCATTAGCCCGTAGGCAGTAAACCACTCTTGATTAATGCTCGACAATGACAATACATCGATTTTGAAGAAACTTAAAGGTCAATTAATCACGTTAGCTTGTTGTCATTGAATAACCTGTCTCTGACTGTACATATATAGGTAGAATCTGATAACAACATCGGATTGTAAATTCAATAAGTTGGGTCAAATTCATGATCATATGCAGATAGTATCACGCGTCTTGGTGAAAACCAAATATTACCACGCGGAAAGATACGAACTTTGTTAAAACATTTTGAATATTCAAACTGATATAAAAGTTCGAGTCGCTGTCAAATGTCGGGTTTTTCGCCTAATCGACATTATTATCTAATACAGTTGTGCAAATCGCACATTATAGAAAATTACTCTATCTGTGTTGATTGTTGACTGAAAAAGAAAATCTTCACTGGTTCTAAGTTACAAAGAAATAAAAAAAACTAATGAACCAGTTACATTCAATATTGCATAAACATTTAGCCGTCTAAAAGATTTATTCGCTTGGGATTCCATATAATTTGGCATACGTCTAAAAACACTCGTGTCAATTGGTCGAAGAAAATGCGAAACACTTCGAAGCAACTGGTCGCCTGTTTTTTTTTTTTTTTTAAACTGGGCATGTCGGAACCCTACCGTTGGTGTAACGTAGAACGATCAATTCTGAATAGTACTACTAGTACAACCATTTCTCTGCCAGAAGTCTTCGGCGAAATAAGGAAAAACAACCGCAACGACAGATTATTCTTCACCACGACAATGCGAGCTCTGAACTGAATATTTGAGCGGTCAGACGTGATTTGGCACCCAATGACTTTGTATTTCAAAATTATTTTTAAAGGAATATTATTGGAAAATAAATTAAAAAATTAAGGTCTATTCTATTTAAAAAGAACCCCATAAGTTTTAAGGTGGATTTACATATCCGACGATTTTTCTGCGCTGAACATCACGTGACACACTAAGCCAATCAGAAAGGACTTCTTCCGACACAGCATACATAAAATACATTTTTTTGAACTTTATCAAAGCAACCACGGATACAACAGTTAACAGTAGAGAATAAACAAGGATACAAAGTAAATTTAACGTTAAACAAGCACAATATACATGAAAAATCAAACAAAAAAGAATCCATTCAAATATCAAAACAAAGATTGAACAACACCATTCTTGGGAGAAAGGCAGCAGGTCAAACAAAAAAAAAAAATCAAAACTAACGAGACCAGCTCTCGCAATCTACTATTAAAGCAACATAACAAAAGAGCCCCGACGCTCATTAAACAAAACAAAAGAGCCTCGACGCTCATCAAACATAACAAAAGAGCCACGACGCTCATCAAACAAATCAAACAAGTCCAGACGGTATATGAAATCTTGAAATTTAACAATATTCCGTTTTTCCGCCATAATGAATTATGATGATCATTAAAACGTAACATTAAAACGTAAGTTTTGGACAAAATTATAGGATCTGTTTGTGCTTGACTAAACGGCCATTTCATAACCAGTCGTTTAGAAAAATGGTATCTGTACATTTTAAACGATATAAATAAATTTTGTGTATGGACTAGAATTTTCACTAGTCCATACACAAAATTTATTTATATCGTTTAAAATGTACAGATACCATTTTTCTAAACGACTGGTTATGAAATGGCCGTTTAGTCAAGCACAAACAGATCCTATAATTTTGTCCAAAACTTACGTTACATACTTTAGGTTATTTTTCTAATAGCTTAGGTCATATTGAGACTACATGGAAAATTTAGGGAAAATTTATGTACTAGAATTTTCACTAGAATTTTTTGATTTTCTGCAACCGTATAAGTTATTTTGATTTTTTACCGAATATCTCAAAAACCTGGACTATAGTAACCAATACTTTCGACCGCAGAAAATCAATTCTAGTGAAAATTCTAAGCCATACATTTTTTTCTGAATTGTGCATGTATGCGATGCAAATTTTACAAAATTTATTTAAAAAATAGCCGAGTTCCCTCCTGTTTAAAATTTATTTATTTCGTGTAAAATGTACAGATACCATTTTTCGTAAGTACTGGTTATGAAATGGTCAGTTTAGTCCAGCACGAACAGATCCTAAAATTTTGTCCAAAACATACTTTAAAATCCTTGATCAATAATACTCTCCAAATTTTCTCATAATTCCTTTACCGCGTTCATTTAATTCGCAAATCAATTAATTTGCCGTTTTAAGGATCACTTTTAATATTTTATTCCGCTGAGATGTTTAATTTAGTGAAAAAAGGGATACATAATAAATAAAAAATTTTCGCTGGTATTTACATTACAAAATAAATTATCTTGAAACATAGTGCTGCTACTTACGGCGAGTAGTGTAATTCCATATTTTCCGCTGTCAAATTTCCGGTATCCTACACAGCATCTTGTTGCATGTGTTTGAAAATACTTCATTAAAAAAAAACCATTCGAAAACACCAATGCGCGTTGGGAGTTCAAATTTAGTTTTATTGGGATATACTTGTGTCTATGTCCCGAAGTGCATGAAATCCAAAGAAGAGTACAAAAATATTGAAAATAAAATGTAAACGTATTGAATTGGATCACTCTGATGAAGTATTAATGTAAATAGTTTCAAAAATATTTTAAAAGTGCGACGTTTCGCACAAAAAATGTTTATCAAGCGAACTGATAGCGTAAGCATATAAACATTCCGATCCGATTTCACGCTATATACGACTTCTCTAGGCTAAATATTTGACTCATTGAAAACATACTTAGAAAACTGTGTAATGCGTTTATATTATGCCATATTTAGCATATTTTTATCACGTCTGGGGTGGTTGTGTTTGATACAAACAAATTGAGTTAGAAATGTTACAGGAACATCTTAAAGGATATTTACTCGATTTACTCGGCCGTTAGCTAGTAATCTGCTTACGGTAATTTCCTTATTTCGAATTAATTGTTTTAATCCAAATTAAGAATTGCAGTGTTTTAAATTAATGATTTTTTTTCTTCAACATTTGAATTTACTCTTTAGTCCTTTGAGTTTAGTTTAGTCTGCGACCAATAAGACCATCAAAATTTGTATGTCTTATATAAGACTTTTGACTTTGTTTTGAATTTTGTCTTAATTACGACACTTTTCGTATTTTGCTCATAGTCTTAGTTGGCGCAGAATACGGAAAGTCTCATAATTAAGAGTGAACTCAAAACAAATCAAAAAGTCTTACCTAAGACCATTTTTCAGCCCAGCGGCTGTCCTTCAGAATCGGCGTATTATTTTACTTTTAATTTTAGTTAGTTAATCTTCTAAACGTGAATTCATTTATAGCGAACCTTCAACTTGTATAATCTTACAACCTTTAATTTCAAAATTAATTTATTGGAAAAGCTCAATTTAAACTGCAAACTGCACGATACGGACGCTCACACTGAAAAAATTTGAAAAACAAAAAAAAACATTACCTACGAACTATCTACATACTTGACAAATTGTCGACATTATATAGACATTTCTGAAACACGCTTATATACGCACGACGCGAGAAAAAATTTAAAGCTGTATTCAAGATTTTTTAGGTAAAAATCGATTTGTATTTTTCTATATTTAGCTGTTCCGCTATAAAAAAAGGTTGTCAAGAAATTTTAAACCTTTATTTACATGTACAACTCTTGAAATATTTTTTGATTATTTTTGAATACTTTCCAAAAATGATTCTCTTGAACTTGAATTGTTCAAAAATTATTCAAAATTAGTTGTGTTTGTGCAATAACAGTGTTTTCGATTAGTTTATACTTATAAAAGCTTTAGTTGGTTTATAATTTACTGAACATAGAATATGTAAGCTAATCATGAGCTATAACTAGTGACTTGTTCGTTTTGGCCTTAAAGCAGTGAATGCCTTAAACCTTTCCGAGTAACCGACTCTCTGAACTACATTATCTGAAAAACTCAAATTAAAATTTTAGATAACCTCAATGGAAGATAAATGTATACATTTTTTTTCTACCAAACCAATTAGGGAATGGTTATAAAGAGAAGCCGGGGCGTGTAGTACTATTTCTGCAAAAATGTTTGTAAAACCGTGTCAATCGAGGAGGTTTCATTACTTAAGCATAACGAATTCATACTTCTTAATAAAGGTTCAATACAACCAAAAGCAAATAATTAAAGAAGGAGCGATCTTAAAACACCACAGCATTGTAAGGTTAGGAATTTTTAATTTTTTCCATTTCTAACGATAACATAATATAGTTCCGCGTTTAAAATTTCTGATATGTTACGGATTTCACGTGATATCAAATTTCGTACGCATTGCAGAGAAAACAAGACCAAATTTAAAAGATTAACCTGATTAACAAAAATTTTCCATAAAGTCACAATATGCATTCTCGTGAAAAAGCTAAACCTAGTAATTGCAACTTGCTGGATTTTGTGATTAATCGTTCTGTATATCCGCAGTAAAATCAAATTTTTTAACAGTCAAAGAATTGTAGCTCACGCGACCTCTATTGTTGACTTTATTTTGAAAAAAAAAAAAAAAACTTCTAGTAACTTTGATTCGTTCAAACCTAGCAGCTAGAATATTTTACACTCTCTTGATCATAAAAATGAAAGAGATGGCTGTATACGATAAAATAACAATTATAATTCCTCACAATTGTATAGACTCTCATACACTCAAGACGAAAAATAATGGATGAGCTGGCTGGAAAATGGATGAGCTGACTTGGGGTTATTACAAAACTTATATGATAAATAAGTTTTTTTGATAGATTTTAGTATTTTTGGTTGTGTTTCAATCCAAATTAAACAAAAAAAAATTAATGTGGCGATATGGGGCCACACGACGAGTTTATGCACAACCGATTGTTTTATGTGGTTTTTCCAAACTAATATTGTCTGATAACTGTAAATAATCTGTTCTTGAACAAGTATACAGGGTGGGATTTTTTAATGTTAGAGATATCCATTTTGGTTAGGTTAGCTGAGAATTACATTTGTAAAAATATCCAGTGAGCTTTCGGTGATATTTTGACATTTTTATTAATTTTAATAACGTTAACGCAGGATTTTGTTAAAGTGAATATTTATTTTTGTTCTTCTACCTAATCATTAAAAATTGTATTAGTTAACAGCTGACATCATTATACTTCACTTTCACCACTTAATTCTCCCAAGGTGAATAAACAATACTACGGGTATTAAGTTGAAGGGATCAGCGAATATATGCGAGGCAAACACTATTGACGATTTCGCACTTTAACCGTTACATTTACATAAATGTGCTTCATTACCATATATGGAATTTTGTATAAGAATAAATAACTTTTCCATTAACAAAGAAAAATTAATTGACGCCATTGTTCACATTCTCTACATTGTCGCGCCAATTTTTTTTATTTTTCTATATAAATTGTCTACACTTGTAGAATAATTATCTGTGTGGTGCATAACACTGTTCCGAAGACTGACAACATTCCTGCAAGTTAAGGAGCATAAATTGAATAATACCCAAGGCCGTAAATTTTACAAGATCGACAAGGCATATGAATGGACAAAAACTGTAAATATTTTTACGATTGATATGCAAAACATTGTTATAATCAGTAGATTAGTGGTGTTTAATGATACGTTTGTACCACTCTATGAACACAATTAAACTATTTGGCATGTGAAAAGTTATATGAAGATTCGTTTAAGATGTTGCCTCTTCGTTTCTGCTAATTATTCAACATTGAAGGCGTAATGGTACGAAATTTGGCTTTTGGGCGGACAACTACTCCGCTCAAAATAAAAATTGCACACTTTACTCTGCAATGCTCATAATATTAATCAGAACTGCACCCCAGATATCATCGCACAATAAAATATTTTGAACCTGGCCACATGCTAGCAAAAAAGTGAAAAAATACGCAAGAAGTTTTTAAAATGGATTACTTGGTAGATTTTTGTTAAAATGTTCGTTTTTATTTCGAAAAACGTCCGACCAAAATTTACATGTAACATTTTACACCATAGTGTTGTATGGAAAATTGTCATTTTTGTTTGTAAATTTACCAAAGAAAATATATTTGATTTTATTATTTTATCATTTATAAATATACTGCAAATATGTTTCGGACCATTTGATTTTAATTGCCCTAAACAAAAATATTGAGAATATTTTTAAGCTTTTTCGTTGTGTTCCCAGCTGACTGCTGAATAAATTTTACTAAGTGTCATTCGCGCGGATTTATTTATTTCGTTTATTTTTATTATTTGTATCTACAATAAAACATCCATGAAACATAATACACTACAAACATACATTAAAACAAATACATTTAGTATTACACCTTTAGTATTACAATTATTACTTCGTCTTAAAGGACAATTACACACGGTCTCGCATAAAATCTTCTAGCTGTTGAATTTGTTCAAAATACGCTGCTTGACAGCCCAACACATTCACAATTTCAATAAAATGATCACTATCAATACCGCACTTTAATTGTAGAGTGGTTTTAACTACGCCTTCTCAGCTATTTAACTCCTTTTCTCATAATCAGTTTGTGAAATACTCTATGATTCAAAAATATTAAATGGGGTACGAAAAATACCCCAAACCTATCAATATTTACATTTTTGTGCTTATTTAAATTTACATGTAAAAATGTTCTATCAGTTCGCTTGCGGGCCAGTTCGAACGATTTGCGACATTAAATAAATTTTTTGAAATCTGGAACTTGGTTATAGCCAGTACAGAGATTTATAACGCAATGTTATGACTTAAGGTTGACCTTGCTTCGAGCTAATGAACAGCAGTATAAAATGTCCAACAAGACAAATTTATCTTCTACGCTTAGTAAAAACAACTGTCCAGTATTATTTTAGAACTCTTCCAGAATATTCGGAATATCATAAAATGTTATTCAGATTAATGACCTGGATCAAGATAGTTGCCAAGTCAATTTCAAATCCTCTAACATTTTTGCAAATTCCATAGCAATCCCACAAAAATCATCACTCCGCTCAACAATCAGATAATCAACAAGAACTATTCCTCTTTCAAATATTATCAATTATTTGCAAAACAGATCAAGCTCCCAAAAAAGCGTTTTTATCAAAATTCGTCATTCTCGGAAAATGATTCGGACCAAGGCTGTGTACTTCAACCAAGAATTGACCCATTCCTAACAAGAAGTTTCAATGGAACTTGCCAACCAATCAAAAACCTCCCTGTATGAAGATCTATCCTGATCAGTCAACCCGCCTGAGACGCAGAGTAGCTATGAAGTATGGTGAAACAAACTTATGTGAAATCATTCCAGAATTCTATCCCAGAAAATTAAAAATTTTAATCAAGCAACACTAACATATCAATTACCAATTTGCTCTTGTGAGAAGTTAGCCCAGCACAGAAGTTTTATCAATTTTAATGAAAAAAGGAAAAATTATCAAATTTATTAAATTTGATTTCTTTTTCATATAATAAAAAAAAAATGTAACGCATAAAAAAACTGTAAAATTTTGAGTTGCATAAAGTAATGTAAGAAAAAATTTGTTCCGTGGCAAGTTCCCGAAAATGAACTCTGGGCTGGGAATCATTGATTTTGAAATAATTTTTCGTCCCGCTTGATAAAATTAAAATTATTTCGCCAAAACTAAAAATGTGTTGGATCAGTGCTACATGGTTTTGAAAGGTATACACTAGTAGCTAAATTTAGCTAAATTAGAAAAAAATCGTTTCGTGGCAAGTTCTCGTAAATGAACTCTGGGCTGGGAACCATTGATTTTGATATAGTTTTTCGTCCAATGGCCCAATTCTGGCTTTCCCTGGGAATAGGGAATTGGGAAAAATATTTTCATAGCATTTTTGTTAAAATTATACTTTTCTGGCCTACTGAAAGAATAAGTTTAGTGCAAAAATTTTCCAAACAAAGTGATTTGGGAAACTTTTATTCCACAAAATTATTGTAGGGAAAACTATTTTCCCATTTAACTTTGTTTCGAAAATATTAACACCAATCAAGTTCCCTCAGTAGGCCAGAAAAACACAATTTAGACAAAAGTGCTATGAAAATATTTTTCCCAATTCCCTATTCCCAGAGAAAGCCAGAATAGGGCCAGCTCGATAAAATTAAAATTATTTCGCCAAAACTAAAAAAGTGTTGGATCAGAGATACATGATTTTAAAATGTATTCACTAATTCTAAGCTGAATTAGAAGAAAATCGTTCCGTGGCAAGTTCCCGAAAATGAACTCTGGGCTGGGAATCATTGATTTTAATTATTTAGCCAAAAGTAAAAATGTTTCGGATTAAAGCTACTTGATTTTAAAATCTATACACTATAGTAGCCAAATTTAACCTTAATTAGAAAAAAATCATTCCGCGGTAAGTTTCCGGCTGGGAATTTCATTGGTTTTTAACTAATTTTTCATCCCACTCGAAAAAATTTAAATTATTTCGCAAAAACTAAAAATGTGTTTTATCAGAGCTACAAGTAAAAATTTGTTCCGTGGCAAGTTCCCGAAAATGAACTCTGGGCTGGGAATTTCATTGAATTTTTGATAATTTTTCGTTTTTTCCTTTAAATTGATAAAAATTTTGGGCTGGGCTAACTTCACACAAGAGCAAATTGTTTGTTTCAGAAATTTCTAGTTTCTGGTATAGAATTATAGGATAACTTCACATATATGTGAAATAACAGTTTACTACCAAAATCATCACTTTCGCCTTTTTTTGGAAAATGTCTTTGACTCTTTTTGTAATCAATCCAGAATCTTTCCACTTCAAACTAATTCCCTCACAGATGCTACTTTTCAAAATATTTGAAAATTCATTAAAAAATGAAAAATCTCCGCCAAACCCCACTGGGAAATCCCAACTCATGAGAAATGTCTTACGCTTACCCTACAAAGAAACGACTTGCTCTTACCTTCTTAAAAAATCAAAAAACACACCATACCAATTTTTAGGATATTATACTTCAATTTTGAAAATAAAACCTTGATTTTAGAGTATCTCAATGTAGGAATTTTGGTCTGGTCATTCTATTTTATTGATTCCAATTCGTACAGGCCATAACATTAATCCTACAAAACTTGTACGTAATTCTACATGTGGCAGCTAGGTAAAAGTTCAAAATGTCAGCAAATTTTTAATAAATTTAAGCTTCTTTAAATATTTTTTTTATTTTATCGGCCAATTTATAGAACGTAATTTGAACTAGGTGCAATTCAGTAATTTTGTAATTTATCGTTTTAAACCCTTATTGAAAGTTCAATGATATTTTATTTGTTTCCAATCATGCTTGAGTATCATTGGCCTTCTTTATATAAATCATACGAAGTCAGTTGATAGATTTTATTCAAACTTCTTATTTTTACCGTGTAAAATTTTCGCTCAGTTTTCAACAAAAAATGGGCTTTGTATGAAATAATCGCAAATTTTTGCTAAACAATTTTTTTCGTCAAATTTAATTAAATATAATTTTAGTATTAGTCCTTTTTATAATAATGACCAAGAGTAAATAAAATAATACAATCAAATTGAAATACTCCACACGGGAAAAACCTAAAAAAAGAATCTTCAGTTTCCCACGAATTTAAGAAAACGAGTTGCTAGCGTTTGTTAGAGAGCGATATATTTTTTTCTCTTTACACTCGAAGCTCAATCGATTACAAAACACAGATGTATTTTATTATGTAGTAAATATTTTTTTAAAGCTGCATGACTTAAATACATTAAGCCCATTTCTTGCAATAAATTAAATAACGACATTTTGCGTTTGTTGTTATTTCAATTTTATGTAAATTTGATAGTGTTGCTGTTATTTTTTGCATATAGATATGAATCACATTTTTTTGTAGTTTATAAAGCAGCACCACATTAAATAATATGATACGTGTGGTCTAGATGGTGTGTTTTGTATACCCCGGAAAATAAGATGGAAAATGAATAAAGCCTATATAGTATAAATAATTAATCACCAAAAATAGGTGGAGTATTTAGTTTTATTTTTTTGTTCTAAATATTTTTTTGATAATATCATTTTGGTTTTTGTGTTTTTTAAACGAAACAACGAAATAATAATGAACTTGGTGGTGCTATCATTATAGGTGTTTTTGTTATAAAAAATTCCTATTTTTATGGTATTTTGCACGAAGCTTTATTGTATATTATAAATGCGATTGTTATGTGTGCATAAGGTTAATTAAACTATAGGAAGTTTAATAAAATTTTGTTGGGTTGTTTTTTTTAAATAGTATTCAAGCCACACCTGTATTAAGAATAAAAAAAAACTGTAATCACGAATAAGGTCCTACACTGGATAAAAATGCTGCGTTCCACATTTCAATGCGGAAAAACAAATTTTTTCCTAATTAACGATGATTATTTTTATTTTGTCCAAAATCAATATTTGTTGGAAAATGTGTGTATATATGTATACACGTACAATACAAACACACACATATACATATATATTGCAGTATACGAAAACAGGAAAGAAAGCAGAGAAAAAACATAAAAGCTCTCATTTGTGTGTATGACTGCAAAAAAGTTTAATTTGTATTTTTATTTTTATTCACAAGCTTTCCTCTTGTATTTTTAAATATACATCAAGCACACGCACACAAACAACGGAACAGCATACATAACCATCAACATTTTTTTTATATTACATGTATTTTCACAATCAATATATGTATATACATATACACATAATATGCAGGCATAGAAGAAACGAAAGTAAAAGTCAAAATGAAAATGTGGAAAATCGATAAACTTAACAACAACAAAAATGTGTGTTAGAATACGAACGAATTTTTATGTATGTTTACAACTGCATAGGCGTAGCTTTTTTTTGTTGAATTTTTAATTTAAAATCCTTGAAATTTATAACTTAATATAAATTATTGGGGATACTCAACCAAAAAATAAAAGAAAAAAGCAAAATAAATAAAACACCCGCCGCCGAAGTCCCCCATACCGTGTGCGTATACTACATCACATAGTAACATGATATAAGTCCCTTTTTCGGAATTTTTCCATATTATGTATATATAAAATACAATACCCAATCGAGCATAAATAAAAAAAAAATACAAAATTTCTACTTTATCATCCGCGCGCCAAATTTCCCCAAACCCACAAACAATTTCCTTCAACTTTTTTTTATTATATGTACATTCGTATTTGTGTGCATGCAAACAACATTCAGAGTGTATACTAACTATGAACATGCTTATCTTGCTGAAAAATATTGAATATACGTACATTTTCCAACTATACCAATTCTGAGAAAATATTCTATATAATTTTTTTCCTGTAAAGTGGGAAAATGTATATATACATACATATATACCGAACACTGAATGGGTGATGATGAAAATTATACGGGGCGACGTTTTCTTCAATTTTTTTTTCTCTATGTATATAACGAATAGAGCTTTATACATTCGTATAATAAAAAGCACACGACTAAAAAAAATCTATCGTACAATAAAAGAGAAAATTATATGTACTATATATACGTACATATATAGCATTTGAAATGAAAATGGGAAAAAAGCATAGCAAGTTTAAAAAAAAAAGTGAAAAGTTTACGGGTATGAGAGATTTTTGTCGGTTGCGTTGGGAAATTGTATAACGAGAAAGTAAAATTAGAGATGTTTTTATATATTGTGTACTATATACCAGCAAAACTTTCGTTTTTCATTTTGTTCTGTAATGTTTTGTGCTTGGTGGAATGAAAGTGAAAATGCAGTAAAATCGTTAACATGTATTGGGAGTTTATCTAACATTTTTATTTTGTACATCTATACATACAATATTTTGCTGGATGTTGTGTGGCATGAGTTGTTATGGTCTTTTGTTTTTGTGGAATACCCTAAATTACCTGAAAGTTCTTTGTGTTTGTCGAATTTCTACAGGGTACTTGTTATATGTGTGTGTAATATTTCGACAAATAAGTATATGTCATTTCGGCTTACTGTACTCACCCAAATTTGAGTTTACTTTTTAGATGTTTTAAGAATCGTGTAGTTCCAAATTAGATGTTGTTTATAAACCAAAACCAAAGCAAAATCTTTTGTTACCTTAGAATATCAAAAATATTTAGGCTTTTTTAAAAACTAATAAAATGTATAACAAAATTTACTTGCACTTAAAATACTAAAATATTAAAATTTTTTACGGACCAAAGAAACTAAAATCACAAAAGATGTTTTATTCCAAGTTATTCCTCATCAACCATAATTTTTCTAATTAAACAAATATGCACTGTAATAAAAAAAATTTAAGGTAAATAGGTAAATAAATGCTCGAACAATTCTTAATATTCGTGAGATCTAAACGTGAACTGAATTGCAATGAATGTTTCAGTAATGGTTGAGAATAATCGATTATGAGAAAACTGTGTGTGTCTTTCGAGCGTGTTCCGACAAACAAAAAACAACTCCTTCCTGCATATTTTGATGAAGTCCTTAATCATGATGAATGATCAAATTTTAATACTAGTAACTATGATCAGCTTTAGAGTTTGCAGATGTCTGCCAAAGAATTGATCGTGGAGGAGTGGCTGTAGCAACTGCGCCAAATAACGGATGTTTATTTAGACGTCACAATTAATTTTTCGTTGAAGTTGAGTACATGCGAGAGACAACAAGACTTGGCATAAAATCGGTAACTGCTAAGGCACGTCAGCTTCGAGTACTATCTCCACCTTCCAATTGTTTTTTCATGGCGGTCCTGTTCGATCTCACAAACCTTTCTGCCTCTCCATTTAACGAGGAATATAGAAATGCGCAGTTGATAATAGTGATCAATGTCATTGCGTCGACAGAATTCGAGAAAATCAGGTGATGAAAACTCAGGTTTTTTTTTTAGTAATGTTTGGCTCAGCATGAGGTATGAATATCTAGAGACACATATAACAACCACATACGACCACGACTTCATCGATTTGGCCAACTTTCTAGCACCTGCTCGGATTCGGACAAACCTTTATTGTTTTGATTTCATTCTCGATATTCGGGCACCAGCCGTGTCTTCAGGCTAGCTGCTTCATTCGAACAATGCACCTAATGTTTAGTATGAAACACGACCAAAACTTTGTTCCGCAGACTGGGGGAAACTATGACTCGAGTAAACTCACTCTGCAAAAGAAGAACGTTATTGAAAACAGAAATGGAAATTCTTCTGAATAGAAATTTCTAAACATTTCAATTCTGGACAGAGTCTAGCCTTCTTTACTGTCTAGAGGAAATTGTTATTTGTTCACATGATATACACACATACACTTCACGATTATATCTTACAAACTAACGAACGGAAAGTCGTGAAAGTGTATCGACGTTGCCCTGCTTCTCGGTTAACGTATACTTGCTAGTATACTGATATCAAATAACCCAACGCTGGAAAAGGATGGCCATCGGCACTAGCAAGCTTTTTTGTGGGTAAGTTAGTGATTCGTGTTGGCTTATGATCCATCACCAGATTAAATTCTCTGACGTAAGGGTATTGGTGTTTTTTTACAGTCATAGATATTCGAGAGTGCTTCTTTCTTAATCTGACTATATTATTGTCTGATGATAATCGCACGTTTCATCGAAAAACTATCGAATACTAATTTCCATCAGAATAACCCTTATTCCGTGACTTAAGATATTTGTCGCTATCAAAAGTTGCTATCATATAGCTGTTACTGCATTGTTTTCAGTTTTTTTTGTCTTTTCAACCGCTCGAACTTTTTCGGCGATGGTCAGATTCCAGTTTCATTCAAAATATGCCCTAAATAGTTTACTTTAGTTAGTTGTAGTGGTAGCAGTGAGTCGTTTAAAAATCTCTCCGGTTCGACCTGTTACATTTATAGTCCAAGTAACTTGTAACACGCTCTGCAATCGCTGTCATCTGCTCAATGAGTCACTGAAACATTGCTGGGGTGCTGTATTATAAACGGCAATCTCTGGTAGTGGAATAAACCAAATGACCAAATGTTTTCGAAATTTTGGACAATTCACCACGGGGATTTTCAAAACTCCGATGCAATATGATTTTAAAACATTTCCGACATTCGGCCTGCTAAAACCGTCAATTGCAACGATCATGCTGTTATCTACAGCCCGGACAAGACTTTAAAGCAATTTTATTTGACACCCTCCGATTACGCTGGCTCGATAAATTTCGATTGCGGCGGAATGACTGCGTTCGATTTTGTCTATCTCTAAGCCGAACAGTCTGTTAAATTTTGAAAACATTTCAAACTAATTTGTAAACTAATTCAACAAAATTTGTAAACTATAATGTGTTGATTTGAATTATCGGAGGCATATAAAGTTAAGAGGTAACCATACCAAATTTTAAAAAAATTATGAACGTAATTTTAAAACAAATTATGTTTGCGATAAACGATGTTTCTGCGCTTTCGCCCCTTGGAAAAGTTAATTTAAAATAAAAAAAATAACGAAGCTTCGTTAAATATGAATTGTGACTTAATAAAAGTTATTAAAGCGAAACGAGCGAACGAACAATAAACAGCTGTCATTATAATAAATAGCTGTCATTCAACATTCAACAATAGTTACGGCATTTTTATTATTTTTTTATGGTTGGCCCTATAGTGGTTTTTGATCTGCTTGCATTTCTGTCTGTTTTTCGTTTAGTTTGGGTATTTTCGTCAGTTTCGTTTGGTTTGAATATTTTTAGTTAGAGTATTTTCGGAAAGAATTGATCAAATGATGATATTTGAAAAGTTAATAACAAAAACGAGGGACTTTTGGTTCCTGAATTAGCTTTTAATGTTAAGAACTAAGGTCGAATTGTTCTTCATGTGATTGCTCTGTATTATTATTGGTATGAAATTTCAAAGGCTATTTAGTCAAATACATATAATAATTGTACTTCAAAAGAATAAAATTTTGGTATAATTTAACACTTTCGCTGCCACAGATGGTCCGGTACATATCCCACACCAATGTGACACCGAAAAATCATATAATTTTTGCATTATACCACGATACATGTGCACCCGCACATCATGTTTTTTTAACCCCTACTAAGCCTGTAATGGACCGGGATACCAAGTATTTGTGTCTGAACCAGAAAAATTAGCATCAGGATTCAAATAAGTGTGGACTATTTGGTTTGGCTAGCATATAATTTTTTCGGAGCCCCAACTCTTTCAAAAGATCATCACTTCTGGTATTATGCATTTCATCGTCATCAAAACTTTGATATACGGTGAATGTGAGTCAGTTTTTACATTTAATTCAGTTTCTTCATTTATCTGAGCAGCACCCAAATCAACGTTAGTGTTCATTTTATTTCTTCGAAAAACATAAATCACAACTAATTCAACACAATTTTTTTATAGAAATAACTAAATTGCATGTTACTCAATTAACTTTCCCTCTCGACTGAAATAAATTTGTTTGCAAATGCATCAAATATATGGCAAAAATTATAATTGATGAATCCGCAAATTATATAAAAAATTTACAAGACGATTCCTTTTATAAAGCGAGTACATATCATTATGATTTAGCGGTAACTCAATGGCCTGCGATAAATTAACATATTATCTAGAGGGTTATGAGTGATTTTAATGATTAAAGATGGAATGCTGGGGGAATACAACCTTCTCTTTTAACTTAAAAATGTACTTGCAAAATTGTTACGCGTATATGAACTAAATACAAACTGAAATCTCGTACTCTGATTAGCATTCAAAAGATTACCAAAAAAAGCTTTAAGTCCGCATTTCCTTTGTCCATTTATCATGTACAAAGAAAATCAAAAAATTTTAATTCACTGACCCTTTTTTTATATTTTCGCGACAAGGTTCAGTGAACACATTTTGTCAATCATTCATTTTTTTTTACAAACTTTATAATTAAATTGAATATTTATTGAGTCATAAAATGTGACGAATCGATTATAAAATAAATATAACAAAACTATTTATAAAATTGTATATATTTAAACTTGATAGATCGATCGATAAAAACAAAATAAAAAATGTTAATCTGTGCATAAGAAAAGACCATAATCTTATATATTTAGTCGAACATGTGCTGTGTAAGCAAGCAGATCAAATTTATTTTTATTGGTTGGTGCTGGTTTTCATTGCTGGTGCTTATATACGAGTATTTCGATTCAAATAATCTATAAATATTTTGGTGAAATGCACTTTCGCTTTTTTTATTCGTTTTAATTTTATTATTTTTAGAATATCTACTGACATATATTCGAAGGCGCCCAAAAAATATGTTGTTGTTTTTTTGTTCGAAATGCATTTATTTATATAACATTAAACAGAATTTTCAATGTCAAGCACAAGATATAGGAAAAGATATTTATAAACATTTTTACGTCTGTATCATATTCATGTATGGTAGGCACTATTCGGTTAAGTGCAGACTTAACGTTTTATAATAATCGTACAATCGCGTTCTAGTTTTCGGTAACTATATACAGTATTCAAAGATATGTATTGTGTTAATTATATATAGCACGTGCCAAAATATTTGCCAAAATACCCAAAATATTGCAAATAAATCCATGACATTCAATTTACTAAGAACATGCACAAGAATAAGGCAAAAAAAACAAGATCAAGAATAAACAAAAATGCACAATTATTCAATTCACTCTTAATATATGCGTCATAAAACCGTATTTCACTTTTTGATATGAAAGAAATTTTCAATGTCAATTGAAGAAATGAAAAAAAATTATATTATTTGCATTTACTTTCTGTACTCGCATAGATTATATCAAAATAGATCAAGATGTTAAAAAATTGCAACTCTATATTCCAAAAATTAGCAGTTTGGTAATTTCAATACGAATAAATTTTTAGTTTATAATGTACAATTATGATTTTCAACCTTAAAGATGCATTTGCTATAATTCTATAATTAGAAAACTTAGTTAGTTTGCTTTATAATTTTTTTCATTGACATTTGTTGCAGATAAATATTCAAAACATTCATTTCTATAGCTCAAGTTTTGGTGGCGTAATTAAAACAATTTATTTAAATAAATACCAAGTGCAAAGTGCATCAAAATTCCGAGTGAGGTAAGTCTTGTGCTACTATAATATAACTCACGTTAATGAATATTAAAAACTGCTGCTGCTGCTTACCTGCTATATAGTAAACTTTTGTTATCAAAACGTTGTGTGACTTTGATAGAAGGCTATTAGAAATAACACACTCAACAAGGTTGAATAAATTTGAATAGCTTGGAATAAATTTCATTTTAAATATATATTATATAAATTTCTTTGAATTATGAGTAAGGTATGTTTTCTTAAGGTATTTCAGAAAAATTACTTGAGGCTCTTAAACTCAAAAATTCGAGTTTATTAAAAAGTAACTTTAAGTTAGAGAGGACTTTTTTGATCTAAATAAAAATTGGGATCGAAGGTCGTGATAATGGATATTTGATCGCTATTAACAGGCAATTAGGGCATTTTTTAATGGATTAAAATCTATGCCTTACACGTCGCGCAAAAATGTCGTTTGTCAAAGGTAACCGTTAATGGTTTATTAAATATGTTGATGTACCCAGATATTCCTAGCCATCTCGACGATTGCATGTTAATGGCCATCGAATATCCATTATATTTTGTGTCAATATTAGTTTTGTAATGTAAATAAATCTTTGCCTGCACTGAAAAAAATTTTGACTTCTAGATTTAAAAAACTAAGTTTTTAATTTCTTAAAGATTTAAATTTTTATGAAATTAAAAAGGATTTCTTTGTTCCTAAATGGACTTATTAAAAATTAATAAAAAGATTTTTATTTTAATAATTTATTTTGTAAAACGATTTATAAAATTCCATTTCAACAAAAATAATTTTAACTTTTACTTTTGAATATTTTTTGGCAAAATTACATCTTTACAATCTCGTTAATTAATTTTTTATTTCAAAAGCAAACAAAGTTATGTTGTAAATTTATTCAAAGTGTTCTCGTGTTATATGTGTTTTGGACAGTTTTGGATAGTTCATTTATTGTAAAATTTCTGTGTGGCGTTGTTATTTACACTAAATTCTTTAATAATGTTTAACTATTTAATTAGAAAGTGTATAACGTGTTGTGTATTTATGTAATTTGTTGTAAATTTGGTAATATTAAATACAAGTGTTCTGAATTAAAAAAATATTTGTTAATCTAAAGATGTTCCAACACGAGGAAGGCCCAAGAGAAGCCGGGCAAGATACAATTCAGGTATAAAATTCTAAGTTCAAGGGGCATCAGATTATGGATAGCGCTAAAATAATATTTACTATTATTTTATTAATACAGTGACATTTATGTTAAAAAACCAATTTAAAATTAAAATAAATATTTTAAAATTAACAAATTTTTATTACTATTTTAAAAAACGTTTTTTGAATTTAAAGAAAGATATTTCGTAAAACTAAAAATTTATTATTTAAAAATAAAACTAAATTTTTTATTTTTATAAAACATTTTGTCGACGAATATTTTTAGAAGTGAAACATTTATTCTTTTGTATGATTTTTTGATTTTATACTGGTCAATTTTAATACTAATAGTGTCAAATGCTAGTACTTTTATATTTTTATCAGAAACCATCTTGAATAAAGTCCACCGCAACCCAATCAATTAAATTTTTCAAAAATGCTAAATCAAAAGTGCATATGTTGTTTGAAATTCAACGCAACGATTGGCTTTTGTACCATTGCATATCAATTATTTGTAAATGCGGTACCACTAGTTCTTCTAAATATATTCTAAAGCAAACACCTAATATATGATCCATTGTAATATGGCACCCTTTCATATGAGATCGAAATCGTGGTGCTACTCAAATCAAAAATGAGTTATTTAGTGGCCGTCAAGTGAATATTAGTGCCAGAATAATTAGACGAAGATTAAAAGAAGTGAACCTAACCCCCCTACGGCCCGTAAAAGTTCCTCGTCACAAATCCAGCCGTTTAGAATTTGGTCATACTCATGCAAATTAGGAAGCTGATCAATGGGACACTGTTCTCTTTTCAGATGTGACCAGCTGCCGTATTCCTGAATACGATACAAAAACTAAAGTAAAAGATTCTTATTCAGTTTTAAATAAGAATCGTACAAATCTGATTCAATTCAAATATGAATCTTGTATTTTCGTTTTCGTATCGTATTCAGGAATAGGACCGCAGAATCCAATTATGGAAAGCAGATGGACGATTTCTTGAATACAGAAGAGTAGGAGAACGCTGCGCACCGTGTAACATAATGCAAAATGTAAGCTTTGGTGAAGGTTCAATAAAGTTTTGGGGTGTAATCAGTTGTTAGGGCTGTATGAAGCTGACCTAGGAATTCAGGTTAATAAGAACGAAAAAATTAAAAATCTTAACTATAGTTAGAACAGAAACTCATCTCCTGGTGGCTGGACCATTTTCGAACCAATCTTGATCTGTAGAAAATTTCAATGCTCGCAACATTTTTAGCGATCACGTTTTGTCATGTGGGCTTCAGAGGTTATGCTAGTTTTGTGTTAATGCATGATAACGCTTCAGTCCAAGTAGCTGCAATGGTATATCAATATATCCAAGAGATGGACATTCGTACACATAAGTGGCCACCAATGGGAGCTAGAAATCCCGCACCAGATCAATAGCGAAGCGGAGTGTTTCAGTTCAAGGAGAGTGGAATCTCATTCCACATGAAATGATACAAAGCAGTATGCTCAGATGGATGGAAGTTGTAATTAAGTGCACGGCGGGGGATAATACTTATTACTAAATTAATCAACCTAAATTGTAAAAAAGCGAATTTTAATGTTTATAAACCGCTTTTGAAAATTAAAAAAAAAAATAGTTTGATACACATTTCAAAATTTTGCAATGAAAAATAGCCGCTATAATTCCATAACGCCACTTTTCTGCCTCTTTTGAGAAAAATATAAATGTGCTATATCGTTTGGCACAAGCAGTATTTTTAAAATTGACATATGTATAAATTTAATGTTTACAAGTTTTTTTTAGTCGCGGAAACATGCTGTTGGTCCTAGTAATCCCTAATGGTTCACATGATATGTTGGCATATCCAGATATTCTAGCCATCTAGCAGATTAACTGAAAAATTGAAGAATTATTTAATATTTCTTTGCAATTTTTAAACCCGAATTTGGCCTTTTTAAAGTCATAAATGTCGTTCGAGATTTGTTTCGATAAATTTTTTTTCGCTGTTGACTGCTTAATAATAGAGCATGTATATAGCCAACCACTTGTAAAGACATTATTTGACGTGTCGGACAGTTTCGGTTTGTGCTCCTGTCACTAAACTTTTACAAAGTTCTCGTTAAATACTGATCTCTTAAATTTTGATGGTCCTACTCAGCCAAGTGTGTCCTCTCTTTTCTGCAGTAATGTAACCATCTATAAAATAGTTTTGATTTCATTATCGAAAAGCGAAATAGAAAAGAATTTTATTCACGAACGATGAAATAAAAACTAAGACGAAAGTTGAAGAAGTAATGATAAAACATGAAAACCCCGGTTTCAGAATAAGATCGATTATCGAGTCAGTTTTAAATGATTTTCATGCAAATAATAATAATGCAGCAAATAATGCCCTTTGTAGTCGCTTAATACAACCGTTACAATATATGATTCCAAAATATGGTTTCAAGACTTTTCAATGTTCCAAAAGGTTAGGGTTACTCAATTTAAGATTCTGATAAAACTGCTGACCCACTATAGAAAATTTTATATACGTGTAAATGTTGATTTAACAGATACAGAAGATGATTGCAATGAAACCACAAATGCGGCATACGTAAGAAAATTTGGTAGTTGCCCAAATAATTTGTTTTGTTGCAATAGCAGATTATAACAGAATCAAATTTAACTAAAGCAGTGCTTTGAAATAATTTTAGCTTCAATTAAAATATTTTCGTCCGCCACATATTAATGATCCGCGGATTGATTTGAAAAAAAAAAATTCAGTAAGCGGATTTTGTAAGCAATAAAGCATTTTGGATGCATTTGATGCTCTCTAGCATTTCAATCTAGTGCTCACTGTGAAATTGGAAACATTTCCTTTTACGTCTCGAAGATCCTTCAGAATTCCATTTAAAAATTTAACAAGGGCGGAGATAATGCTGTTTATTTTATGATAAATTTTCTTCCAAAATACCATAAATTGCAAATCACTATTCACCTTCAAATTTAATGTAGTTTTCCAAATCTGCAATTGATGTTGGTTTATTGAAAACAAAAAAAAAATTCATGAGGCGTCAAATCGCACGACCTAGTTAGGCGAAACGTAAGATAAATTGCTTACCAAACTCATTTCTTAATAAATCCATGGTTTCGCATGCTATATGGCATGTGGTGCCATCATGCTGAAACCACATATCTACCTCAGATTTTGTTCATGCATTTTGGACTGCAAAAAGTTCAACGACCACCATTGACTGCAACGTTGTGACCGTCGTCATCTTTGAAAGGATACGTACCGATGATTCCACTGGCCCATAAACAGTATCAAACAGTGGTTTTTCTAGGGGCATTGGCAGTTCCTGCAGTGCCTATGGTTGCTCATCACACCAAATACGGCAATTTTGCTTATTATCATACCCATTTAACCAAAAATGAGCTTCGTCGCAGAACATAAATTTTCGGTAAAAAACACGTTTTCCACAAGATGTTCTAAAGCGTACGGCTTCAGTTGCTGCTCGAGCTGTATTTTATACGCTATCAGACCAAGGCTCTTACATAAAACCTTTCATGTAGTCGATGGATGAACATTTTGTTGAATTCATCAACACTAGCAATATTTTCCTCTGTACGCATTCTACGCATAAAATTTGGTGGATTAATGTCCAATAACATGATATTGGTGCGAAATTTTGTCGCATTGGCTTGAATTGTTTGCTCGCAGTAGGTCGATTATGGCGACCATAAAATAGACGAAGTGCACGAAACACATTTTCCGCAATCCTAATTTTTTTAAAGTTACGTTTGTAATTTTTTTAAATTTTTGTATGGTAACCACTTTAGTCTTTCCATGATGAAATGGCAATGTTAACTGAGATCAATTGACGTTTTTCAGATGTCGCTAAACACGCGTGATGTGTCAAAAATATATACACGAAAAATTAAAAAGCAAAAGAATTAACTGATATGATCGAAGATGTAATATCATTGGTACTAGCTTGCAATGCCAGACAAAAACTTTAAATATCGGTATTTTGATATTTTCCCTCAGACATTGTGGTATTATATATTTTGAAATTTATTTTCTGAATTATAATTATAAACTATTGTAGGCATATTTAATAGTGAAATTTCAAATGAGTAAAACGCCTTTTAATACGGCTCTAATACAAAACATGCATAATGTGTGAGTAATATTCAAGATTTCATTTTTAAAAAGATGAAATTCATTTTTATAAGGTGCAACTTCCTTTATTAAGCCATTTACTTTTCTCCTTAAGCGAAATTCAATTAAAGCCACCCTTAATTTTTCTGATATGAATGTAATGTAAGCCTAACATTTACAGCCGTTTAAACTTAATCTATTATTAGGTTTTAATTGGGATGTCAATATACACATTTTACCCGTTGAGTCCCTAGCAGCGCGATCGCGCTGTTGAGTTTTTATGTCGAGAAAATCCAGCACATTTCCAACATTGTCGACAGCTGACGGTGCGTTACAAAGTACATCAAACAGCTCCTTTTAATGTAAATAGAACATTTTACGATAGGTTTGTCTCAATAAATTGCCTTTTCATCTCATTCATTTCATCTTCCTCTCTCATTTAGAGAAAGCGCAGTCGCGCTGTTTGGGATTCTTCGACAGTGTTTTTTCAATACCCCCTGGGACTCAAACGGTTAAAATGAAAACATAATTTTATTTGTATTTTTTTTGTTAATTTATAACAAAAAATTGATTTTACACTGCAAAATTGAACCAAAAATTAATAATTTTAAAATAAAATAATATCAACAAAACTCAACTAAGCTGTTGTGCTGCTTCCCATTGCTGCAATAAATATGTCATGGCACATTGTCCCATAAATTCTCCATAGGATTTAAATCAGGAGCACCTGCCGGCCAGCCCAAAACTTCGATCTGTTGCTCTCTCGATCGTTTTTCTCGATTTGCGACTTTGAGTATAAGCCTGCTGTAAAATCTAATTCGAGGTTGGTTGATTTTTACCAAAATCTATTAAAATTTTATCTTATATAGCTCTAAATCTTTGGATTTCATTCGTGTCGAAATTATGATTACGATCTTAAATTATGCTGGTAATACTTAATTCATCAGGTCCGCGGCAATTAAACTTCTACTCTTTCGAGAAGAGAACATTTTTCCAAATTGGTCCAATGGTTTATTAATCTTTTGGTATACCAACTGGCAGATCTAGTTCCAAAACAAGTTTTCCTCAATACTTAGGATTTGTGTTGTCTGGCGCGGTGAAAGCTTCTGATCTTTATTTATTCGATTTTTTTTTATAATTCTCGTTTTCATTCATAAAATTGTTGATAACCGTTCGTCACTTGTCAATAATGTCGCTAATTGAAAAACTTGTTATAAATACACTAACAGAAAACTAATTAAATCAAACGCGTAAGATATAATAACGCTTTAATTGAATTTCGCATTTATTGCATCGGAACTTCTTTTATTTTTTCGATGCATTTCGATCGCTAAGTCTAAAATCTTTTTTATTTATACTTCGCGATCCGTCTACAGTATAATTAATCAAAACTATTCGTTATTTAATAATTTACATTCAAAATTATGTGTGACAGGTTTTAAATGCATTTCGGAGTAATTTCGTTGATTAATCCACATTTTTTAAAATAATTAATAAAAATGGGAGTTATACTGATTTTTAATTACATGATTACTTGCAAATATTTGTATGAGTTTTATTGATATTTTATTTTATTGTGACTGACTTTAATTGAATTTCGAGTAAAATGTTATTCTACTATTAACATATTATTAACACATGTTCGAACTCTGGTGTCCAATCATTGAACTAAAATAAGCATTCAATTTTGGAACATGTAGAGTAACCTAACTCTAGATTATAAGTTGTCGGTGTTTAAATATTTTGTATTAGCCAAATTGGCCAACAAAAATTATCGAGATAATCTACAATTGCGATTGCGCGTCAAAAAACAAAATCGCGATTGAAAAAATTATTGGACCGTATTGTATTGGAGCGCAAAACAGTGGAAACTCTTGGCACAAATTTAACCCCAATTTCTTGTATTTCATCTTTATAATTTTACTATACGACCCGATTCTAATAGTTGAGCTTTGTAAACGTAATAATCTTGTTTTTGTAAAAAATCGTGTAATGATTGACCGGAAAAATATATAAATTGAATCCAGAACTAAAAACTTGTTTACGCATTTATTGAAGGACAATATCAAGAAGTAACGATAAACAATTAAAATATGTTTTTCTATCGATGTCCTAATTAAAGAACGCAAGTTTTTTCGCTGCGAAACGCGTGCAAACGATGACCAAGTAATTTAATCCAAGTTTTCCAAAAACGCATACAAAATTGTACAATAACTCTAACAATATTATAATTAGAGCAAGGTTGTTTTAACCATAAAGAAAATATTTTATGGCCTTTAATGCAATCACGAGCCGCTTAGTTAATGCAGACATTAAATTTGCATAAATTGTATGGGGGAGGATTTGTACATTATGCTACTGCTCATTGAAACAATTACACGCCACTAAAATGTTTTCAAAATTCATTTTCAATCATGGTACACAATTTATATATTGATTAGTTAGGCGCCATTCTGCAATTTATTGGTAGTTTATCTAATGTTTTGCGCGGTGCATATACGAATCTGGCGCCCATAAAGTTTATAGAATGACGTTTTACTAGTAAAATTTTTAAATGCGAGATAAGTTTGATGAGGTTGTATCACAAAAACTATAATATGCAAAGTGAATAAAAATTAAATGAATCTGGCAAACAAACGTACGCACACAATGAAATCTTTTTCTAATATACATTTCTAATACAATCTAATACTAATTTTTTTTTCGTCTCTCTATACGCATATGTTAATTTCACATACACACATTTTTTTTTTTTTTTTTTTGAAAATAAATAGAATCACAAAAAATTTGTTATTGACATGGGTTATGTTCGCTTTTTTTGGTATATACATATTCTTATATGTATGATTATATTTCCTATGTATATACATTTCTTATGATATCTTAATGAATTGGGTTTTGATGTGCGAGTAAAATTTTATATGCATGTATGTACGAGTACATTTGAGAATGGAGTTGTGTGAATCACAAATTTATTATTAGGCCCACTTAACTATAATCTACAAAATACATAAAATTTTAATATTTATAGTGTGTGCGTATAGTGCAGGTCCATTAATTAAAAGCTTTAAACGTGGAATGCCATTTTTTTAAGTCATCGATAAATAAACAGAAAAAAACGGTTGAAAACATTTTATGTAGAAAGTGAATGCGTATGTTTTTGAAGGGGGTACGTACGGTGCAGCACTAACAATTATTTGTTGGAATTCCCTCCAATTTTATTTAATTCGATCCCTTTTCATATTATATACGTATATTGCATATAAAATAAACACATACCACGTATTTAGTTCCTTTTGTTTGAGGACTATAGAAAGACGGAAAGGATTTATACGAAAAAATAAAAAATAAACATAAAATTAAGTCAAGAACCATTTTTTAATATTACAACACGAAATTGTATGCATGAAGTCACGAATTATTTTTAAAAAATATATTTTTTTTCAATCTCTACTGAAATTTAGGCCTATTTTCTATTTTTGCAATGCGTTAAATTAATTTTTTATTTTTTTTTGGGTAATACATACGCACAATAAAATATATTTTATATATGTGTATAAATTCAAGTGATTCTAAAACTTTTTGTTTAGATTAATATATGTGCTTTGATTACAGTGAAACGTTGCAAATTTGTAAAATGCAATTATATATTTTTATATTTAGTATATCGCGGCATGGGAGATATCAAAATAGTATTTTAGTTCTAGGAATTATGTTCTGAATCGAATTTATTTTAATCGAATTTTTAAATCAGAATATATTTTTGTGCAATTCCACGGAACAGGTGGTGGCAGTATAAAGAGGGGAGTTAAATATAATAATGTTGCAACAATTATGCAAAATTATGCTAATACGTTCGTAGTACGATCTAGGTTAGATATAATGTTTCGTACAAAGCTTTTGTGCAATCGAACTTCCGGTTAGGTAAATAGAAAATTAGCCGGCAAATATTCACCGGCATGTTGAAAAATACGTTAGTGTAGAAAAATAGAATGGTAAAAAAGATTTCAGAAATACTATACAAGGCTTTACTGTACGAAAATGATTTTCATTTGTTTTTCCACAGAATTTCAAACTATAAAATATAATAAAAAGTAAGAAATGAAAAATAAAATTAAAAAACTATTTACGCACCTTTTTCCAAAATAATATTAGTTAAATCAATATCGGTATTTTCCAAAACGTATTTCCAATAATAATCGTATTAAATTTTTATTTTTTTTATATTTATATTTTCAAATTTTCACGCCAATTTTTCATAATTTCGAATTTTGTTAGAAAATATATTTTTATTTATTTTAATTCACATCAATCCATTTTTGTCAAATTTTTTTTATTTTTAACTTTTTTAATAATTTTCATATTCTTATTTTTACATTTTCACAAAAAATTTTTAGTCAAAACTATTTAAATATCAATATTATATTTTTCTTTGTAATTTTATAATATTTTGCAACTTAATATTTTTCAAATTTTCACACTTTTCACTATTTCATCAACTTAATACGTACAAACTAAATAAAACTAAAATTAAAAAAAAATTAACATAAATTATAAAAACAAAAAATTTAAATAAAAAATAAAAGAAAATCGAACTGAGCTTTTATTATTTATTTATATTATGTGTTTGCAAATTTTCCACCAATAATTAAAATTTTTTTGGGTTAAATAAATTTAATTTAATACGAGAAAAAGAAATATAACAAAACGGAAAAACAAAACAGAAACTTTTTTAAACTTTATTTTTCTTAGCTTTTTCAATAATTTTTACTTCAATTAACTTCCGGGAAAAACAAAATGCAATTAATTTCGTTTAAAAATTTTTCTTTAAGATTGAGAAATTTTATTTTATTTATTAGTTATTTATTTATAATAGTATATATGTAATATATATTTGCAATGCACTATGTGTTTTATAAGTGCACGCTCCGAGCACCTCCAAAACCTAGGGCCGAATAGACAAACATGAATTTTAGAGCTGCGTTCTGGCCCGGTTAACATAAGAAAGAGTAAGATAACACAAAAAACAAAAACTGAATTTTTTTAATTTTTTTTTTTAGAAATGCGTGCGAATGAAATGCGTTTATTATACGTTAGAATGAGATAGTCAAAATCAAAATATAATGAAGTTTGAATTTTATATATAAATTTTGGTAACTAGAAATTTTGATTGTTTATCATGGTAGTGGTGTGTAATTCATTCCGCGTATACACACGCATGTATATATATATATATATATATATATATATATATATATATATATATATATTATATATATATATATATATATATATATATATATATATAGATATATATATATATATATACGCATATATGTATATAAAATACATAATACATTAATTATTATAAGAGAAATAATTGAGAGAATGATTATTCGCGTGTTAACTTAGCTGCAGGCTTACTATCGAAATATGTACAGAATAAAATTCAGCTTTTTTGTGTATGAAAAGAGATGGAAAATTTTATTGGTGTGTTTAGAAAAGCACGTTGCTATGACAAAAAAAAGTTTTCATTTAGGAGCCAACAAAATAAAATTCGTTTTCTTGTGAATGCTGAAAAGAGATAAGCTTATTTTTACGTGTATGTAAACCATGTTTATATGTATACAATATAGATGTATTTTTTCTATAACATGACATTAAAAATAGCAAAATTCAATTGCAATTGTGTGTGAGTTTGTATTAGTGTACCGTATATGTATACGATTTTTTATATATAAATTGAATAAATATTGGGACACTTGTGAGTTGCGTAAAATAAAATTATAAACTATGATTGTTTATAATATACATCTGTGTATATATACATGCATGCACGTATGTGTATTGTAATGCGTATATATTAGACATAAATATGTACAACAATAAAATAATTATATATTACACTCAAAAAAAAATTTGTGAAAATTTTTATCAAAAAAGAAAAAACAAATTTTTTATTTACGAATGGAGGTCAAAGTCGATTGGAATTATTTTTCTAAATTACGTTATTTTGACTAAAACTTTGTGTGCAATTTTTCATTTGTTAATTATTTTTTTTTTCAACAAAATCAGGGAAAGTTTTAAATGCGTTTACAGGCACAAATTTAAGAGTGGGTGGAAAAATTTTTATATATGCAGAAAAGAGAATAGAAAAAAATTAAATCAACAAATAACAAAGAAAACTTGCAAATTTGAATTTTAAAGCTACTCATAAAAGCTGGGTAAATTAAATTTTTGAACGGAACGTTTTTATTTTGACCAGTGACCAAAGAAATATGGGCAAAATTATAACATAAAATAATGCTTATAAATTGTATCCTAAATTAGTCTTAAATTCAAAAAAATCGATTAGTACTCTTTTAGGAAAAAGAGAAATTTGAAGTTTATACTACACTTCAAAACAGTTTTACAAAAAAAAAAATCCCATTGGCTTAAAACCCATTAAAAGTAACTACGTTTTATATACAATAATATATCCGAAAATTAAACCAAAATTTAACATTTTACTTATTTCTAAAAACTATTTTTGTATAATCTAAAAAGTTTAAAAAAAAAAATATTAATGATTTGCTGTGGATTTCTTAAATTTTCATTCATTAAATTCAATTTTTTACAAAATTGCAATTGTTTATGCGCATTTGCATATTTTCTTAATAACTTCAAAAATTTCTTATGACATTGACTGCCAAAAATTTTGGAGCACATTGGGACTGATTTCATCCCAGCATTGCTTGATACACTGCTTCAGGTAATTAACTGATGAAAATTGACGTCTATTTGCATACACCTCTCAGCCACTATGCCCCAAAGATTCTCAATGGTGTTGCATAGTCTAGGCTACATGCTGGCCACTCTAGTATTGGAAAATTTCTGCACTCAAACCAATGCTTAGATGCTTGCGACAAACATGGATTGCGTTGTTCTTTTGAAATATGAACTCACTATCAATATGATCATCAATAAATGGAATCAAAACATCTTCCTGTAGCTGACAATATTTTGTTGAATTCATTCTGATTGTTATCTAGCAAAGCAAACTTCCTGAAAATGCTTCCCAAAACATTACAGTCCCACCACCAATTTCAACTTGACCGAACGACAACGTGCTTGCGTAAATCATGCCAATAACAACTGTAGCAGTCTGGTCCGCCTAATAACATTAGGCCCCATTCTTTTGTCTAATGCATCTACTGCTGGGCAAACTTCAAATGGCGTTCCACATGTGTGATTGTTAGACGAGGTTTCGATTTAGGTTTGTCTACATTTACAATTATTTGGCTACAAAATAGTGTATTTTGGTCACTTCTTGTTTAATTTTGCACTGTTGGCGTGTAGTGATCTTTGAATTTCCTCGTGTAGGCTTTTTGATACCATAAGTTTTTGGATTTTTTAAATAATTTCTCATTAATTCCTCAGATCTTTTGATTACCTTTGCATCGAGGTGATTAATCCAATCTAATTTGCGCTATTTCTTCATTATTCAAACGTTTTCTCTTTTAATTTGTATTATAGATTGAAAGTTGAAACTTAATGAGAGATTGCAAAAATGAAAAATTATCAAAACAAATAAATTTTAGATGAAAAATATTTTTTTTTGTAACCGCGTTTAAAGGAATGCAATACCAAAAATCGACGCTCTCACTAAAAACAATACTTCACAACTAAAACAATAGATGTAAATAAACGAAATTTATCCTTTTACTTCTCTCATTACTGCAACATTTGAATGTATGTATCACAAGTATTCATAGTTGGAATTGAAAGGGAAAAAATTGACTTTTAAGAGTAATAATACAGTGCGTATAAACGAACGACAACCACTGTATGTGAGGTCTATTAGAATTTCATTCGGGTCGGCACGCGTAGAGTAGAGTCGTTCAAGTTAGCCCGAAAATAATTAATGCGTTTCTCATATAAAGTATAGCGATTCCCCGAATATTCTGCGATAATCAATTATGTGACAAACAATTCATCGAAAAACAAGTCATCGAAAAACAAATATGAAATCTACAATTTTACAATAACCAAATGTGCGTGAAAACAATTTTGGAAAAAATAATTCATCAAAAACACAATTCATCGAAACAAAATTTTTCACCTAAAAGTTACTGTTGAAAATCAGTACTTACATAAGATTTCCTAAATGAAGATTTTACAATTATTCATCAAAATAAAATTATATCGATGTTGAGTAGATTTTGAAAAAGATTATTAAGTTGAGGCGTATAATTTATTTGAATCAAGCTAAATCATGATGGAAAAAATGTGAAAATACACAAAGCTTGCAAATAATTAGCTGATTATGCGATAATATGCCATTTATTTAGAAGCTAAATCTGAAAATCTCAATCTAAAACTTATTACACACTAAATGTCGCAAAAAAATAAAAACCTCTGTTAAATTTCTATAAATTCAACTTATCTGGCACGCAATGGTCCGATCGCCTATTTTTAAAAAATCAGTGTAAATTCCAGGTAATTCACATAAATTTGTTATAAATTCAGGGATTCCTATTTCTTGCATAGGAAGGAAGTTTGATGCATTTAGATTGATTTTCGTGGGTGTGAGCTGTTGTAATTAATTCAGGGATACCTAGTTCTTGCATAGGAAGGAAAGTCGATGCATTTTGATCGATTCTCGTGGGTGTGGGCTGTTGTAATAAATTCAAGGTTACCTATAAGTTCTTGCATAGGAAGGAAGTTCGATGCATTTAGATCGATTTTGGTGTGTGTGTGTGTGGGGTGTTGTAATAAATTCAGGGATTCCTATTTCTTGCATAGGAAGGAAGTTCGATGCACTTAGATCGATTTTCGTGGGTGTAAGCTGTTGTAATAAATTGTAATTGAAATTTTCTCATTGCTACCAAAGCAACTTTGCACTTTAAACATTTACGGCGACTGGGGCTTATAAAGAAAATGGTTATTTGCTTGGGAAATATAATGTTCAACCGTATTTGTCGATTTTGGTGCAACACTTGGTGAGAATATTCATATCTCAGCTCCTACTCAAGAAATCGTCAAGCGGCTTTCTGTTCTAGATAGAGAAAGAGTTATTGCATATCTTAGTTAAATTACAAGTTTTTGTGAACTACCTGGAATTTACACTGATTTTTAAAAATGGGCGATTGAACCATTGCGTGCCAGATAAGTACGCTAAGTAATAAGAATTTATAGAAATTTAACACAGGTTTTCAACTTTTTGCGACATTTAGTGTGTAATTGATTCAGATTTTCAAAATTAAACTCAAATCCAACACACTATTTGCCCGGGATGTTCGAATTATTATAACAATTCAATTTCATTTAAATAAATGATGCTCCTCATCACAATAATTCGCTTCAAATTCTGCTTAATAATATCGATACAATTTTTTTTACCTGAAGTTGTCCTGTTTTGTTTTCCGTATATCACAAAATTGAACAATTAGAGTAAATTGATCAATATTTTTAGCTTAGAGTAAATTAGAGTAAATTGATCAATACATTAGCTTTGAAAATGATGTCTATGAGACATCGAAAGCTCAGTCTTCAAATTTGTTTTATTTTATTTGAAATAAAAAACGAGCCCTAAACCGTTACCAACTTTATTATAATATTTTTAATATTCCTTACGAGTCTTTTCGATGAATTGTTTTTTTCTTTCGCATATTTGATTTTTCGATGAATTGTTCAGTGTACAATTGTTTCTGTGGACAATTGTTTGTAGTACAATTCTTCTTCTCTGAATTCATTTCTAACAATTGTTTGTCGCACCTTTGTGACTGCGTTAAATTGTGTTGCGCATAATTTTCGGGTTGCCAGTATAGATGATCCTGAAAAAATGTAAATTTTAGTAGAAAAATGTAGGTCCATCCCGAATTAAAATTACATCACCAATAATAAGCTAATTTTGTTATTTAGGAAAATGTAATGATAAGTTTTTATTTAAAAAAAAACAATTTTCTGTACCTTGCACTTCCGTAGAAATAAGTTGCAGATTGACAAGCACGTTAAATTTATTAATAAACTACAGTCAGTAACGAAAATGATCATACACCCTGATTTTTAAGAAAAATTTACAAAATATAAGGACTATAGAAGTTATTTTGCAAATACATATACAAAATAAAAATTCATTTACCGTTTGTATTAATAATAAAAGAAAAAATCAAGAATTTTTTGCAACGAAATTATCATACACTTTTAGTACAATCCTTGATTTTTTTAAATCATTTGCCTAAATTTTGTTTCATAATTATTTTATTATCGAGTTGGTCCTCCTTTATATTTATAATCTCTTTCATATTAAATACGGGTGTATACAAACTTAAATGTAACGATTGCGAGGCATTCGGCCGGTGTTAGAAAGGAAACTACCAACGAAGAACGCCAAATAATAATTAATATGAAACGTACTGGAAAGTTTTTGCGCAAAATTAGAAAATTGGTTGATCTAAGTCATTCTACAGTTGCCTAAATAATATCCAGATTCAACGTCACACAATCGGCAAAAAACGGGCAGCGGACAGGTCGAAAGTCAACATTTTCCAATCGGGCCGAGCGAAAGATTTTGGATTTGGCGAGAAAAAATCTAAAAAAAAGTGTTCCAAAACTAGCTTCAGGAGTGGGGTATATACTTAATAAAGCTACCCACCCCCAAAATATTAGAATGGTTTTGTGGAAACATGGATATTGTGGCCATGTGCCATGCAAGAATCCATTAATTTCGAATTTTAATTCCAAAAAAAGAATTGAATTTGCAGAAAAATTAAAAACAAAAGGCTTCATTTTCTAGAAGACGGTTGTTTTGTACGGATGAAAATTCAACATTTTTGGAGCCGATGGGAGAAGTAAAATTTGGAGAAAACCTGCTACAGTGCTGGAGCTCAAACACATCATCCCAACTATTAAACATACAACCTGTTACATTCGCCACTCCAATCGCCTGATCTGAACCCCAATGAAATAATTAAAAGTTAATGAGGACCAACTCGATAATAAAATAATTATGAAACATAATTTATGTAAATGATTAAAAAAAATCGAGGATCGTACTATAAGCGTATGATCATTTTCGTTGAAAAAAATTCTTGATTTTTTTTTTTTTTTTATTATAAAAGATAATGAATTTGTATTTTGTAATTTGGGGTTTTTTAATTTGTAAAATAATTTAATCTAATAAAAAACTGCAAAACAAGTTCTATAATCTTTATATTTTATAAATTTTTCTTAAAAATCAGGGTGTATGATCATTTTCGTTACTGACCGTATTTAAATTCTCATCAACCGTAAAAGGTATAACCATTCAGGATTTTACGTATACAAATTTTTATGGGTAATGTTCCTATTCAATATAGAAAACTATGTTAAATATTTCAGTAAATAAATAAAACAAAATTCATAAAAATAATTATTTCGAATTATCGAGGAGCCTTAAATTCGCTTGTGCCTGTACTATATATACATATAGTTATTTATGTGTAGTGGCATAAACCCCTAGATAGCTTTTGGCCACACAAAGATGCCATGATCCCCACTGGTCCATACCATGACGATAAAGCATAATCGTGTGGTTTCAGAGATATGAGCAAAAATTGGTCTGCATTACAACAATATATTGCCACCAAGTTCTCACACTGTTTCGTTGTAACGAGAAATAAATAAAATCAATCCTTCTTTGAATCATTAAGTAAATTTTGAATTTAGGTACTCTTGCACTATTCTAGTAATTTCCCAGGAATAGGGAACTGGGGAAAGAATGTATATGTAATTTCTGTTCAAATATTTTTTCCGGCCTACTGAGGGGAAAAGTATGATGTAAATATTTATAAATTGGGAATAATTTTTCCATATCAGTGACCCTATTCTGGCTTTCCCTGGGGATAGGGAATTGGGAAAATATTTTCATTGCATTTTTGTTAAAATTATTCTTTTCTGGTCTACTGAAAGAATAAGTTTAGTGCAAAAAATTTCAAAACAAAGTGATTTGGGAAACTTTTATTCCACAAAATTTTTATAGGGCAAAATATTTTCCCATTTAACTTTGTTTCGAAAATATTAACACCAATCATGTTCCCTCAGGGAAGATGCACTCGCGCCTATGCTGTTCAATTTGGCGCTTGAGTACGTAGTGAGGAAAAGCAACATTGAAACTTCGCGCTGTATATTCAATAAATCAGGCCAAATTCTTGGATATGCAGATGATATCGTGCTTCTTGGCCGAAGACCTAGCGACATCAAGGACAGTTTCATACCGCTCAATCGCTGCGCAAGAGGACTTGGTTTGGAGGTGAACAGTACCAAAACGAAATTCTTAACAACACCCAGGAACATCTCCATGGCAAATCTCGAAATTGGCGACCATAATTTTGATAGCGTCGAAAATTTTAAATACCTCGGGTCACTTATAACATCCTTGAATGATATGCAGGCAGAAATAAAAGCCCGAATCGCTGCCGGACAACGAGTTTTCTATGCCCAATCAAAATTATTGCGATCTAAACATCTATCGCAGTCGTGTAAGCTCGCACTTTATAAAGCACTTATAAGACCTGTGCTGACTTTCGGAAGCGAGAGCTGGATCATGACCTCTAACGACTGTAGATTATTATCTACCTTCGAAAGGAAGGTCATCCGTTCAATTTTTGGTCCTATTAAAGTTGCGAACAATGAATATCGGATTCGCATGAACCACGAAATAAAGCAACTTCTCGGAGGTAGCGATATTATCGGCTTCATCAAATCTAATAGAGTGGGGTGGCTCGGCCACGTTGCTAGGTCCCCACAACAACGAATGATTCACAAAGTGTTCCATCAAAAACCAGCCGGAGTACGTCGTAGAGGAAGACCCCGACTGCGCTGGGGTGACGACGTCGAACAAGACCTACTCGTATTAGAATGTCGAAATTGGAGGACGAGAGTGATGGACCGAGACGAATGGAGGACCATAGTGCGGGCGGCAAAATCCCTTCATGGGATGTAAATGCTAGAGAGAGAGAGAGAGAGAAATATTCCCTCAGTAGGCCAGAAAAATACAATTTAGACAAAAGTGCTAAGAAAATATATTTCCCAATTCCCTATTCCCAGGGAAAGCCAGAATAGGACCACAGTTCGTATTTCATGAAACAACTCAAAGGTGCTTACTAGATTTCAAATTAAAATTTGTGATCTAAAAGAAAATTTGGATCAGATTTTCCATATAAAGTTTGAACTGATCAGGATCAATAGGTGTCATGAAACTGGTAAAAACTTGGAGAAAAATGTATTGCTGTAATGCTGAACAATTTTTGTTTATATCTCTTAAACTACACACTTCATTGGCACCAAATTCAGAGGGGCAGTAGTCTATAATCCAAGTATCGAGATCGAGGACATAGCACCTGTAAATGCCCTTCAAGCCATACTACATAGTTAAGTTTCACTATAACGGAATTTGAGTTATCACACAAACCAACAATTAACAGAGTGGTGACCTTGAATGCTCATTTGTCAGTTTATAAATAGTTTTTGTTCCTAAAAAATGTTTCTTAAAGTGTATGGTTTCAGAAATATGAGCATAAATTGATCTGAATTATAGAAAAATAATTTTCTTTTATATCTGTTTCGTTGTAACGAGAAATACACAAATAAAATATTTACTAATATAATTCATTCATTTTATCATTCATTCATTTTCAGCAGATCGGATAAGATTAAATTATTCGATTGTTGTATTGTTTAGGAAGCCAAAAAGGATTAATTTGAAATTAAATTTGAGGAAATCTCCACATGCTTCTGAAATAATAATTTTTTTTCCTTAGCTTAGTAGCAATTGACGAAAACCAATAACCTTAATAACCATTAAACCTGTATCTTTTGCCTTAGTAGTTAGAACTTTTTGCTTTGTACCGTACGATCGTTAGGTGTCTACAACCGGGTCATTCCGTTCCGTCCGGTAAAAAATACCTTTCCCATCATTTCCTCTTGTCATATCTCTGAAACCACACAGTTCACGAAAAATTTTGTATGCATAAAAAATATTTATTTTTAACTGCTTAGCTAGAAGGTGCATTCAAAAGTGTACGTTCTAAATAAAAAAAAATAATAATTTTGGCCAATCTCCAAAATATATCAATTTCTACAGAAACAATACAATTCAATAAGTAAAAGTGAACAGTAAGAGAGAAATGGAACAGTGATACAAAGTGGTAAAAAGATATATAGTCTAGTATTTGTTGAAAAAGTTAAAGTTGTTGGGAATTAAAGTTTGGAATTTTAAAACGCTGAATATTTTAACTGCAAAATTTATTATTACGAATCCAGCAATTGTAAAAACCATAAACACTTCTTTTACATCTCAGGAATAACGAAATAAGCTCAAGAGTCTCAGGCTTTCAACCGAAGGCAATAAAAAAAAGCGTCTATCGAGGTTATTGAGCGCGACGGCACTAATTGCCCTAAAGATAAATGGCAATTCCAGTTTAGACTTCAGAAATCAAGCAGAAACCAATATCAATCAGACCGCCTCCTACTGGTAAAGCTGCATTGGAGGATGGTGGATGGTTTTCCGAATTAGAGCTAAGATAAGAAAAAAAATTTAAGGGAAAAATTGAAGGACAGTTCAAGGGATTTGAAGCGCGGATCAGATAACAGAGGCGCGCTTGGAAACACATGCCTCGTAAAAACTGTTGGATAAGCTAACTAAATAACACGTATTCGATAGAACTACTTTCCGCAAGCTCAAGACGATATTTAAAGCATTTTCCTTTCGCTTGCGCCTCGAAATCCAATTTGAGGATAGTATACAGAATAATTGTTGAAGCGCAGGGGGGGCAGCTCAAACCACAGATTTGTGCAAGATATAACTCAAAAGCAAGCGGCTACTATAGACGCGGTTATTGGCGTTGGTTTTAGAATATCAGGCACAGAATATTTAGCCAGCCATTGGATCCAGAAAACTTACTTTCAGCAGTTTTCAGGGGCACCGGCTAGTAAAAGGGAAAAATTTCCTAAGAAATTTAAGGTTTTTATACTCTTACCGATGAAATATGTCGTACTTCGTAGATGTGGCAAGAATTATTTATCGCCTCGCCAATTGTCAACCTTTTGATTGGAAAACGGAGCATCGTAAACTATTTGAAGAATGGAAGGAGAAATTTTATACCACTCCTATTTTGGACCTATTCGCAGGCAAGTAGGATATTATGCGGCGCTGCAGTTCACGTCAACCAGGAAGTTATTACACTTTTAATGGTTTTTTAGGTACTAAAAAATTAGTTTAAAAAAGCCAAGAGATCCTGAAAAATAAAATCATTTATAAACTCTATTAACATTTGTGAAATAAAAACAGTAGTTTTGTGCTTGCTTCTCCTTACTTGATTTTTAAGTGACGCTTACGGACAAACAATATACTCGTAATATACAGCTTGACCAACCTTCAAAAAATATACGACACTTATGCAGATGACGCATCACGGATGCAAAATCGTATCACACATCGTATCCAAATCAAAAAGTTTTTCTCAATCAAGTTGTTTACAAAGTGTCTATGTGAGGTTGGCATTTGAGGTGGTGTATAGAGTTTACATGCCAAGTTTTCGAGTGTCCGCACCATTTACCAAAATACTAATTACCAAAATACATAATTGGCATCGCCGTATAAAATTTATCCTAATCCGTAATAATTCACCCAAGAGATTACGTAGGAACTAAGATAACTTAGATAAAACGCTGACTATAGATATTGAGCAAGCATGGTTTCGTCGTTCCTTAAAAATGGTTGTTATGCTAAAATGAATTACAAAATGTTTTGTTTTTTATTATATAGCAAAGTTTGTTTCCCATAGTTTTGGTCAAAACTAATAGGAAGTCAAATAAAAAAAAATTAATATACGAGCAGTGCCGAAATAAGGGGTGTTGCACAAACGCATCACTTGTCAATAGGAAACAATTTTTTTTAAACTTTTTTCTTATTTATTTGTTAAAAAAATATAAAACAAAAGAGTTCATTACTTAAAAAAAATTAAACAAAAACTACTAAAATATAAAAAATTATAATATTCACAGCATTTATGGTTTTTAAAGTTTTTTTTAGAGATAATCTGGTGTTTTTGAAAATCTTCGCTTTTGTTGCACCTTTCTATGTTATGTGAGCAAATATTTAGCTAGCTCTCGCCGAAACTTGAATTGGTCTAGTTGACAGTTATAGGTTTTGGCTAATGACCACGCATTTGTAATGGCCAAATCCAACATCTATAGCACTAAAGGCATATAAAACTTTTTGCCTCTTATACCCATTCGATAATTGGAATTGTGGCGATCCAATAAATCCACTCCGCCCATAAATTTATTATAATTGGCGATTACTTGTGGCTGTGGAATGCCAGTTTTTTTTCGCTCTGAATTTTTATATCGGTGAGCTGTGGCTAGCGGATTTGTGCCAAAAGCATTCGACATCATAGCAACAATTTTACTGTCCTTCCATCTTATACAAAAATTACCTCATTTTTTTATTCTATAAAACTAACAATAACTCCGTATCTTTATCTGATTTTATCGGTCATCTTGATATTTTTCAAACGATTTTGTCGTAACGTGCCTGTCCAAGCACATTTCATTTTTCTAACTGCAAATATTAAACTTGGTCCAGTAAAAAAGTTGTTAAAAAAATATGAAAAGGAAATATCTGGAAACCAATCTTATCACGCTTCTGGTTGCGTCCTTGGTAAATGTCAACTATGTGACTAGCGGCGACCCCAGCTTTATACCCGAAGCGCACAGGTTTATTCCGTATATATACTGCTTACATGGGTGTCTGCCGTAATATGGAACCATTGCTTCGTGAACGGAAATGTTCATGGTAATCGGCGCGTATTTCAAAAAGAGTTCATTCAAATGATTTACAAACAATCGTACTTTTACAAGTCGATCTTTGGAACTCTTGTCAATTAATTCATAATCGCAGAAGTGGATTTTAACAAATATGACGCATCCATTTTACTATGAACTCATTGCAAACACCATCACGTATATAGACCAGTAGTGTCGTCTTTATGGTATTGGAGTGTATCCAGATATAATCGTTACTCCATAAAAGCAATAAAAATCTTTGGTGTCGATATGTATATTTTTTTTCTTTGCGGCATAATTTATAGTGTAATGAATAATGTGTGTAAAGAATAATTTGAGTAACAAAAAACTTAAAAAGTTCTATCGGGTTGCTTTGCCCAGTTAGGTTGAGTGGATAAGTTTTTGTACTGTCCCACTTTCTATATGGTTGTAATAAAAACCACCTAATTTCAGATCATCTTCATCCTCATTTTCCCATGATTGCTGAATTTTTTTGTGAGACATACGTGGTGTTTCGATTTCATTTTCTTCAAAATTCTCAAATTCTTCATCACAATTTAAGTCTACTTCAGACAATAGCTGATTTTTGGTAAAAAAGTTGGGATCGTTATCATCCTTCTCGTCAGAATCTTCATCTGTATCTGAATGGAAGTCTGGAGGATGTAAATAAGCATCGAGTGGCGTTGGGACATCAACTGGTAGATTTTTCAGGGCATCTAAACCCTCTGAGAGACTTAACGGAGTATAGCGAAGATACGAAGATATAAATTGCCATCACAAACGTGATATTTCACATTTAATTTTTTATTTTTGTTGCTAAATATACAAATGACAGAATATTTAAATTAAAGGTCGTGTTCCAAACTTAAGGTAAAAGTTAATTTTAAGTAAATTGTTCGGTAAATTCAATTATTTTTCAAGAACTCTATGGCAAACTGTTCCAGAAATCTGTCCTAAAACCCGTTTTTACCGTAGTAAACGATTAACCTTAAGTAAATAATACACAAAACTATAAATAATGTACTTATAAATTAACTTATCAGTGACGCTTATTATTGAAGTTCATATTTTTTTAATCAAATTATTGTCACTTGCAATCGTCACTCTATAAAAATTGAACTAAAACAAAGAGTGTTTTTTACTGTATATACATTCTCCGATTTAACGGGAAAATATCCGTTTTATATTGTCTACGAAATTCCTCATCAGTAGTTTACAAAAAATTAAAAATGAGAGGAAAGTCTTACAATGAATTAACGCACCACATGTCTTAAATGGGTCTCAAGCAGTCGATTTCTCATCGTTCACAAAATCTTAGTCTTACCACACTTCAACTTGGCAAATTTTGGGTCTGCACCCGTATGAAATCCATCTGATCCAAGAAGAAAAAATATTGAGTGGATATCTCACACACAACTGTTTTTTTTTTTTAATTATGTGATCTGTTTTGGGGCTCAAGGCTTACCATGCTCTTCCGCGATTATGCTTTTGACGTCCTTACTTTACGCTTCTCGGCCAATTGTGGCATGGAAGATGGGTCGCCCCATGAATTTTGCACACCGACAGGGGATCATATAGATGTGTTACAGTTCACCACAGATCGTAACCTATTGACGAAACTTCCCTTTACATCCCTGTCCCTAACGAGGTTCGAACCCAAAACCTTCCGATCCAAACACCAAAGCTTTAACCACTGTGCCAATTTGGTCGGCCACACACGACTCTTTTTATTTAGCTTTAAAAATTGAGCGTCCTTATTGAAAGACAAAAACGATCATGATCGAACTGATCGTGATGATCATGATCGTGAATCGATGCCATTTTAAAATCTGCATTAATATCCTATATTGTTTGATAGTGACTAACTTTCTGTAGTACATTGTTTTTCTTCATCGCAAGATTGTGCGAAACAAGAAGATTTGAGATGGTTAAAGAAACACGCTTCAAGATCGTATTAAAAAGGAATCTAGGGAAGAATAAATTTTTTGTTATTTAATTTTTTAAGAGGATGCATGTACGATTACGCACAAAAATGCTAAAAGTTGTTTTCGAATCATAAACAACCATATATCAAAGGGACTTCGTAAGTTGGAAGAGTAAAAAAAAATTATCGGTATTCCTATACTTAAGAATTTCTAATTTATTTGCTACTTAATGAAAACTGGTATATATTTAAAAAAAAAAAATGCGATTCTAAAAAATTTTTAATTGTCCAAATGTTGATAGATTTAATTTTAGATTTTTTGTAAACACCCTGAAATATTTTATTACCGTGTACAAAGACCTTCGATCATGTTCGATCAAAACAGCATTTTTCAATTTTGCCCATTCGTAATCTTGTAAATGAATTAATGTACTAACACGCGCTCATATGTATATGTAAAACTTTATTAGCTTATACCAATATTTTTCGTGATAACACAGAAAAAACAAAATAAAAAGTGCGTAACGCATTTTTAATTGTAGTTCTATAAATCGAAAGTGTATGTGTAAAATATACAATTCTTATCACAGTTTTATATCAATGCGTTAAATCTACAAAAACAAAATAATAATACTGTGCGTATAAGCTCGAAAAAAAATAAAAAGTTACGAGCAATATCTTGTGGTGATAAAGCAAACTTTTTTTTTGTTTTTCTAATCAAATTAGAAAAAACCAATACATTGGAAATTATAATTTTGTTTTTGGTTTGTGGAAATTAGGCCACATCATGCGATTTTTTTACGATTTGGAATATTTGTCGTTGCATTTTTATATTGTTTACTAACTTGCTGTCAAAAACTTTATATGGAATTTTTAGTTATGGATTTGTCAGTTATGGATTTGTCTAAACATCACCTTTCTGCCTCTCTAAGCAGAAACAGAGAGACTTTATCTCAATTTGCTCCAGCTTTCACACCTCATGAAGGATTTTTCCTGCTTACTTAGTGGTCCTCCATCGATATCGGTTTATCGCACGCTGCTTCTAGTTTCGTAGATCCAGCCATCTAATTCGGTTCGATTTAATGAATGTGGTAACATTACCATTGTGACATCACAATCTCGAAGAAAACGTTCGGTTACGTGATAAGTTCGAATCCGATATTCGGTGTTTACAAGCTTAACTGCACCATAAATAATTCGAGTGACCATTTTTTAAGTGTAGATAAAATTCTACAATCGTTAACGATCAAGGTATAACTTTCTTTTCTAAAAGTTATAACATCCTTGGCTGCCCATTGAAGACTCGATGTTCAGCTGCTATGTGGGTTTTTATATTTACCTGGACATCATTTGTTTATGTTATAACTGAATCAAAATGTTTGAAGTCTTCCTCGTTGTCAAAGCCATCGTCATTTGTTCCGAGATTTACTGTACGGATGTTTCATATAGCACTGTTCTGGTAGTTCCCCGGGAATAAGGAATTGGGAATAATTTTCTCTGTCAATTTAGATATGGAAAATTATTCCCAATTTATAAATATTTACATCAAACTTTTCTCCTCAGTAGACTCGAAAAAAAAATGTTTTAACAGAAATTACATATAAATTGTTATATGTCCTAGTTCCCTCAGTCCCCCATTCCCGAGGAATTACCAGAATCGTGCCACTGGTATTGATAGTAAATGTCTATCAATACCAGTGGCACGATTCTGGTAATTCCTCTATTAATTAGCTCTATTCTCTAATTTTTCCGATTAACAACCAACCAAATTGTTAGAAATTTAACAACTGCACATTTAACAACTAACATTAAAATTGGCATTCACAATGTGGTGAATAAAAAAATTGTTATTTACTCGTGGTGAAAAAATACCAATTGCAATTGTCAAAACATAACCTTAAAATAAAATTACATATCGAAAAGGAATCACGGAATTTTGTTTATTGTAAAAAATTAATTATTTAAAAACCAAATGGATTCAAAATTGAAAAGAAAGAAAGCGAATAATAGCGAAAACAAGAGATTGCCACGAACTTCTCCTGCACAATATAATATTTATTTAAATGAACTGGAAAACGATCCAATTCTTAGAACGGGAATAATTGATCCAACAGTCGACAAAGACTGTTTAAAACAAAAATGGGATATATTGGCTGTGAAATTAAATTGTTGTGGTTCTGGGGCCCAGTTGGCCGCAAAAGCGTGGGATAAAGTAAGTTAATCTCATTTTTTAATTATATGATATTAAACAACAAAAATATATGTGCGTGACCATTTTAGCGATTTCAAAACTGGAAATGTACAACTCGCTCAAAATATCGTGAGTACAAGGTGAATATCGAAAAAACTGGAGGCGGTCCTCCGCCTAAGAATCCTTTAACGGAAATTGAAATGCGAGCATTAGATATATGGGGTCGAGTTGTTTTAGATGGAGTTCGAGGATTGGATGTCGAGGCTGGATTTCAAGAGGAAGAAAGTAATATTTATATTAGTGATAATGTAGATTTGATTATAGAACCAAATGAATCGGATGGCGTTGAGTGTACTTCTAACAACACAAATCAATCACACAGTGTGTGTGATCCAGAAACTGCTGGTGATAGCCGTGCAAGTGAAACAAAAACTAGCGACAAACGAACAAGAAACCTCAATGCAAAGGTTTTAAAGCCAAAAAGACGAACAAAAAGTAAGATGTGAATTTACTGTAAAACCGTGATACTAATTAAAATTGATCTTTTTAGATGATTTCATAGGCGCTTATTGCGAAAAAATGGATTCTCTAATTTCGGCAGTTAATAATTTTAACCAAACTTTTAAAGAATTGGTTAACATTAAAACCAAAAAATTAAAAGTTTATGCAACGAAAAATAATCTTACAATAGACTGATTATTTTGACTGATAACCGCAATTAATTAATTGAATTATCTTCAATACAACAAATTTGTGATATTTTATTCTTATTAAAAACCAGTTGAACTAGATTTCAGTATAGAATTTACCGGCAGAACCCGCATTCTAGAATTTCGCGTTTTGTCTACATAGACAGAAATCAAAATACATGACATTTTTTGCTCACAGGCTGGTACTTCAAAATTCAGGTTCTGGTTGTAACATGTATACATATTTGAATATTTAAAATTTTTATTTCATGAATAAACGTATAACATAATATATCTAGAATTTATTTTATTTAACCGAAACGATCACGAATATAATTAGCTCGAACAATAGATCCAAGGTGTGATGGAATTACGGGTTCCTCGCCATCATTTTCAGCACTTGGTATACGTCCCATTTCCTCTTGATTATCTGTTAAATATAGCTCTTCATCATCATCCAATTCAAGCGAAATATTGTATTTAACCGCCATATTATGAATAATAGCTCCAGAATATGCAATTTTTGCTGCTACTTTAGGACTATAATGGAGAACTCTGTGGCCCAAGAGACATCTATTCCGGTTTTTATATACTCCAATCGTACGTTCGATAATGTTTCGTGTTCTTATCAATTCTTGGTTATACAAAAATTCTGGCGATTCTTCAGGAGTTTCACGTAAAGGCGCAAACAACCACGGTTCACACGAATAAACTGAATCACCTATCAAGTGTGATGTCGTATCACCAGCATCATAATTCTGTTGTAAAAAGTGCCTCATGTTACTATAGCTTGGTACACTGCTGCATCATGGCATGAACCTGGATATCTCGCATTACATGCAATAATTTCTTGATTCGCATCACAAACTATCATAACGTTTAAGGATTTCGTACCTTTGCGATTGATATAAAGATGTGGCTCATGATATGGATCGTTTTGTGATGGACTTATAATTAAAATGTGTGTGCCATCTACCACTCCAATTACACCTGTTGTATTATATTTTTCGAAAAATTTGATTTTTTTGTTCAATATTTCTTGACGTGACTTGGGAAATCTAACCCAAATTGGTAATAAATATTGTACCATGAGGCTTACTTCATTTATTGTACGTGAAGCTGATGGCTGACTTACACAATTAAATAGTGACTCACCTACTGACTGTTGGTATGAACCTTTAGCCAGAAAATTCAAAGTACATAGCACCTTTACATAAAATGGAATTGCTGAGTGTCTAATATGAGGTATAGCATGTGGTTCCAATGATTCGATTATGTGAAGCACATTTGCAGGCGGGAGTCTATAAGTTCTCTTAAATTTAGAAACCGGCATTGTGAACGGATTTAACATATCCCTTAATTTTTTACCAATATATGGGTCATATGAACTAAAAAGTATTAGAAAATTATTAAATAAGAAAAATATTAGACAACACATTTTATTAGCTGTATAATTAAATTACATTTATTTACCCATTACTATTATCTTCATTTACTCGTCGATTGCTCGATAATAAATTGTGATCACGAAAACGGTGGTTGGTATTTTTTGACAGATTAACAGCCTACTTAACAGATGAACAACTGATTTACCAATTAAAGAATATCAATTTAAAGAATTTGTAGTAAAGTAGTATTTACCAATCAACGTGACAGTTTAACAACTTAACAATCGATTATAGAATAGGACCATTAGTTTTGTTGTTATTTACTGCCAGATTCAGTCGTATCTTGTGAATGAGAAGCGGTGTTAAATGATTCTTCATATCATTAGGTCTTATTGAATATGCACGAACGCCAGATTAAACAGCACGGGCTCGAGACATAAGAGCGTGGCCAAGCCCGAAAGTTGTCATATGCCCGTTAAAAAACTATATATAACGGATGGTTATGTTTTAAACCCAACATTTTTCCGGGTTCTTCCTCAAAGTAAACATCAACCAACAAGTGGTTGATCGGTTGGGGTGAAAATCACATTGGTTGTAGCTAATTCCTTTAACAGATCTATATGCCACGAAAATTTCATATTAAGGATGGCCGCTCTTTTTATTCATTGGCCATATGAACGCTTTCTTCCATTGCTCGGGAGGCTCCGCTTGGTCCCAGATCGCAACGATAAGTTCAAATAGATGAAATGCAAGAGTCGCTCCTTTGTGTTCTAGTAATTCTACGGGAATTTCGTCATGACCAGATCATTGCTCCGATTAAAAAAAATTTGAGTTTTTGGTCAATAATTTATGCAAGTCGCATGTGGCCACATAGGCTCGTCAAGTGAAAGAGGTCTTATGCATCTGCTTAATTTCAGCGTTTGTGCTTTATTTAGTTTATAGTTAATCAACTGTAATAGAACTATATCTGTACTCATTATTTAAATTTTGGTTTTATACGGTATTCCAAGAAAGGGAAAAGACCAATAGCACTATAATAATTTGACAGATGATAATAAATTTTAGTTCAAAATTTAATCTTTTTTTATTTCCTAATTCATTAAGACGATTAATTAAAAGATTACGTGGGATTCTGAACGATATCCCCACCCCCTCTGATGAGTGGGAAACTCATCAGGTTCTAGTTCAACCAATAAAATTCGATAGTTAATAGTTAATCCGAGTAGGTCATTTTAACTAATTAATTGAATTAATATTTTATCCAATCATATTCGCGGTTTCATAACAAAATATGAGAAACCGCTCGTATAAAATTGTTAAAGCCGTGATTTAAGCTCAGTACTTAAAGTAATATAGAAATATCTTCACTAGCCTAGTACCAAGATATTATCAAAAATAAAAAGTGATTTCTAAAACGTTATTATACAATAGCAAATTTGGATTTATGATATTCTAACCAAATAAAGCCTCTAATGCTGTAAGGTACTGCCTCTCTGAAAGTGTAGCTGGACAAATTGAAAATTATACCTATTATAAGTGTAGCAATGTACATTTTCATTGATAAATGCCAAATCTTCTACACTATGACCGATTCGAAGAATATCTGGGATGTTTCTAAGTGTAAGCGTATGTCACCTAATACTGGACGAATTGAGCTATTCAAAACAGTTAATCACATTAAAATAAAAATATTCGGGATGGCTCCATACAAGTATTAAGACGTCAATTTTTTGAAAAAATGGACAAATGGATATTTTAGTTTTGACCACCAAATTCTTTCAACGTAATTATTTCCAGTATATTTACCGTTTAAAAACTTTCAAATTTACTATAAAGTTATGAACATTTTTACTAAATAATAGTTTTGATTGTGTCAAATATTTATTACATTGAAGTACTACAATTTAATTTTACTACTTCAATGTAATAAATGCTTTGTCAATGACATTTGAAAATTTTTCGTGTACCAATTTACTTTAGAGAATGTTAAAACTACTTGAAAGTCTTTTTTTGATTAATTACATCACTTTAAAGTGATATGTTTCAAGTTAATTGATATTTTTTATAACTAGCTTTTCACTATGAACATTTAAAAGATGAGACAACAGAGAGGGAAGTTGTTTGAACGCCAGGGTTGAAAATGGCGCAGACAACCCGAGTACAAACATCGGTTAATGAAAGATATTCAAAATTTGGGATATCCATTTCATGCCACGTAAATCAATAAAAAGTTCGCAAAATAAAAAGAACTTTTTTAAAAATTAAACATAGTCGGCATCAAACTGGGTCCTGGTACGTCCCATTGGGAATATTACATCGATTTTGACGTTATCTTCAGTGAAGATCAAACAGTGAATTTACCTCACAACCTGAAGGCAAGTATTCCAGAGCCATCCACACCTAAGCCGTGTTGTTCCAAAGATGTAGAAAATTTGGACAGTAGTTCAAACTTAAATTTGCCGAGTTGTGGGATAATAAACTAGGGCTGAAAGTTCCGACAGGAACAAATTCGGGTAGAAGAGGACAAAACAAAGGCTGTTTGAAGCTAGTTGACGCTGTCCAGCAAAATAATGACCTGCAATAAGACCAAAATAAATTGCAGGCCGAAAGAAACAAAATTAATTACTTCACAATTAAATTAAGATATTAAATACAAATTTAAAAATTAAATAAAACAAATGATTTAATTTAGAATAATGAAGCGAAATATCTTTTTTTATTAGTAGGAATACTTTTATCGTGTTGTATTTCATTAACTTCATCGTCCGACATCAGAATCTCTGACATAATGTTCGTCTGCAATGTCATCTTCCATCAAAATAATTATAATAATTATTATTATGCATAACGCACGCTGCAACTACACATTTAACCGCGAGATTGCAATTATTTTGGTAAAGGTGCTTATTGAGCCGCCTAAATTTGCTTCTAGGCATGTGCCCTCTCTATGGTTACCCAAACGGAACTGAGTTTCATATTATATAGTATATGGATTGCTGCTTCGTGAGGTGTGCATTGTCTTTGAAAGGATTAATGAAATATGTTGAAGCACCGTAAGCTGAGGTTTCCATCAGATGGTATTCTGGTTTTAATGGTGTAACGTCACTTTCTAGTTGTCTGAACAGCGGACTACTTTAAAAAACTTTGGCATCTTGAACCAGGCTTGGCATTTCCACGAATACATAGATAAATTGCATTGTATGGTCACATAGATCTTTACATTTAAATTAAGTACCTACTTGTTAAATGGTGTGTTACAGAAACTTACCCCGTAATATGAAGGAATGGAAACCTTTTCGATTATAAAAATCGATTGGGTTACGCTGACGTTGCTTTATTGGTATGTGACATACGTCTGTACCGGGAATTTGAGATTTCGAGTCAAAAAACTGAAAATACGAAATATAGCTAATTTTTTAAAAGGACTAACTGTAAGAATTTAAGCAAACACTTACATCTGAAATTTGTTTTTGTTCCTCGACATTGGGAAACTTTATGTAATTCCGAATAAACAAACCTCGCAACACATTTTACTCAAAAAATGCGCTCTAAACTGTTTCAAGTTGCACACTTGCTTCAGATTCATCACTATCCCGATATCACATGTTCTAATTATTGTATCCATGTTTTACATTTATGAGAAATACAAAATAACAATTATTTGTGCTGTCAAATTATGTCAAATTTGACAAAAAATCTAAGACACAAACCCAATACATTATATAGATTTTGCCTCCAGCACATGTAGTGAGACCACTCTTGACTATCTCAAAAGTAGATCACAGTGTGCTGGATGCAACCATTGTGTCAGCTTAGATCTGCCTAACTTTTCCATCCATCTATTCGTTCTTTCAATTAAGTTTGTTCGTTATAACAACGTGTGGCGTTGTTTTCATTAATCATTTATTTTCGTTTTCGACATACGTGATACTACTTGAAATTTTTATTGCACAATCGATTTTAAAGTTTATCCGTTTTATTTCTCAAATAAAAGCCACATTCTCTTAGCGCTCGACAGGACTTTTGGTTAATCGATGTCATCGATATTGGTACAACCATAAGCGAAAAATAAAAAATAATTTACTTTCAGCTATAGTTTTTAAATTTATGAATGAATATTTTCGGAATGCATACCTAACATAGTTCGGGTTATCTGGTTACGTTTCGATAAAAAGTTGATTTCGGCCCAGATTAAACAAAAATACAAAAAGGAAATTGGGGGTGTAGAGACGTGTAGAGATAAGACGACAATCCATCTAGTTTGTGCATAATTGTTAGTTTTATATGGTTTTATGAGATTGAATTTTTTTGATATCTGTGATTAATCTTTTCATGAACAAATTACACGTGAGAGTTTTTTTTTGGATGAAATTGACATTTGATCCGAGATTTATCAATTTATTATCAATCGACACTTGTTATGCCTTATTTTAATTGGAGGTATGTTGCTTGAAATATTCAATGAACATTCGATCATATATGCTGGCATTTATCAGGATGAACTTGTATGATCCATATTATTGTGTGGAGCTGATATTGTCCATTGCTGCGTTCGTTTAAAAACTTAACTGTATATAAAATTCTACTTTTTAACTCAGGGATAGTAATTTTTTGAAATTGTACTAAAACAGCTAAAGCTTACAAGCAACATCTGTTTTTTCCAATCACTCCATTTTCAGAACATAATAACATAATATTAGCTAAAAACGTTATGATTAAATTGCGAAATCGTGAAAACGGTGTTACTGATCCGACATCGTTGAAATATTGGCCCCGATTATAGAACTCGCCGGATTGACCGCGGAGGGAATTTTACTCGGATTTAACGTGTTTTACGTATTATTGAATACGTCGAACGAAAAGTGAAGGCATGATGGCATTGCAGTGCGAAAAATTGATATTATTGAATTCGCGGGTGAAACGCACTCCATGCAAAAACTGCCATTGTAAATACGCATCAAATTTAATGCGGATTTTAAGTATAATCGTGCTACATTTTTTGTTGAAATGGAGAATAAAGCTTAAGTTCTGAATTTTAAATAACAACAAATTTTTTAAAATAAATTATATTAATTCTTTATACGAAACGTACCGCAAACAGAGCTCAATCTGAGAAGATGGTGGAATTGATGAAGCAGCAAACTGATATAGCAAGAAACTTAACCAACTCAGATGTGGATGTGGTTCAAGGATTTTGGCAAAAATTATCGGTTATGTTGAACACAAGAGAGGGCCACCGAATAAGGAAACCGCCGAGTGGAAAAAGGTTGAAGGTTTTAGTTATTTGTATTAAGTGTAAATACATATTTATTTTTTTTTTGGTTCCAGGCTTGGAATGATTATAAATTTCCTTAAAGAAAAAATTAGCATTTAATAAGCGAGAGCTAAGGGCTACTGGTGGCGGAATCTTCTATACCGAGCATGGATGAAATGGATGCATCGCAATCCTCCAAAGACGGCTGAAATTGGAAGACAGGCTGAAGTGTCACAAATCAAAGGGCCAAAATCGTTGAAACTGTTGAAGAAACAGATAAATATTCAGCAACAGCTTTACGAAAACATTAAAAATTTTATCAAAATTCAAAATGAGCGATTTGAGGAACTAAACGCAAATCAAAAAAAAAATATAGGGCAATCGACAAGACTTAGTGATCATCAAAAAAACAATAATGAGATTTTACGGAAGGAACTATAGAGAAAAATAAAAGGAACCACGAGAAAATGAAGTCTTTGGCGCTAGAAAAAATAAGATTAAAAGATAAATTCTTGACATTGAATTAAAAAAAGCTGAAGTCGATCTTCAAATCCGATTTTTGTGAGAGGCTAAGGAGCCTTATACTTTTTGATACCCAATCAAAAGCATTTTAAGCATTTTATTATTGATAATAGCCAGGAAGGTTGAACAATTTTGTGATTTAGTTAACAAAGACTGGGCTACCCTAAGAAGACATCTGCACCAGTTTTTCTATACGCCTATGGTGCTGTGGCTCTTATTAATACGGCTTTTGGGAGTATTTATTCCCGCACTTCTAAAAGGAATAATAAGCCACGGCAACAGGAGATATTCAGCATTACTTTTTAAGGATAAATTAAACGATAGTTTGTTAGGTGGATGGAAAATTAATTTATAAAAGCCAAGTAATCTCTGGTTTCTCGTTCCAATGCCTCGCTGTTTCCTCAAATAAAAGAGTTGTGACTCGCCTGCGGAAATGTAGTATTCACACTTCGAATCCTTTGTTTATGATTACAAATCTTAAAATAGTTTACTCGTATTATGTATATATAACTAGTAAAGAAAAGTAGCAAGATTGGATTTTACTATCATCTCATTCAAACTAAAAAAATCCTTTCATATTGTAAAACAGTTGTGCGTTATCTGCTGCTGATTTTTAAATTTTGATGTGTGTTCCATCTACACCAGGAATTTTACATTTGGGATAAAAAAAGAGCCTCGCTTCTGTTTTCTCGGCTTAGCTCATTTTAAGCGTAATACATGCTAGACATAAAATGTTTTATAAAATTATAAATATTTCTTTCAAAATTACTGAAACCGTTAGTTGTGCCATTCCAACAAAACAATCTTGACCAACACCAGTCTGGTACTCGCCTTCACCAAAAATCGAAGTAGCCGGCAATTTGAATTGCGGTGTTATAGAAGATTAATTTACTACTTTTGGGAAATTTCTTTTAAGCTCTTTCGGAACATATCTAAAATCAGCTTTATTCAGCCCTATGTTTTTAAATCTAGAAAAAATTAACATTTTAATAGAAATCTAAACCGCCTATTTTGGTTTTCCCCTCGCCGAATGATTCACGGTGAATCTTAAATCCATGGGAGTTAGGTTTTCGTATTATGCTTTTCGCATTTATTTTGGCGAGTGCACATCTAGTAATATACTAGCCGAACAATAATTTTTATAAATTTTTTTTTGACATTTGTGGTTTTTTGTCAATAATTGTTTTGTTGTAATCATATATTAGTCAGATTTTGTGTTTATAAATTACGGTTTTTTTCAATCAGTTTAAAACCATGTTAACCAGATTAAAATATTAACATGGCACAGATGCGAAAATCGTTAAGGCACCAATGTAATCCGTTTACTTTGCCTGATACCAAGTATTTATATATATTATTTTAAATAAAGAAATATATATTCTAAATTACTTTTCAAAATTTTAGGTTTATAAGTATTTTTCGATTGAATAAAGAAGCGTTTTGCTATTTAATTGACGAGCTTACACCCAAATTTACGGCATCCTTTCGCACATCGTCAATTACAGCGATGTTAAGAATATGCGCCACACTACGCCTCTTTGCATTCGGTAGCTACCAACAAAATATTGAGGACGATTTTAACATCAGAATGGCACAACCGACGATTTCTCTAACAATCCAAGAGGTTGTTGATTTGGAGCAGAAACCTTTTCTCGAAATGGATAAAAATGGATATGAATAACAATGAAAAATTGGAGTGTAAATTGTACTTCATGCGAAAACATGGAATATCGGGAGTCGTGGGTGGCGTAGATAGCACTCAGATCAAAATTAGGTCACCAAAGAAAGACGATCGCCAATTGTATTACGACAGGAAAGTGTACTACAGTTTAAATGCAATGATAGTGAGTATTTCACATACGTTTAAGCTATTTCGTGTTAGAGGGTGTGTTATATTTTTTCTTTATCTAATAGATTTGTGACCACAACCAAATTATACGCTGTATAGACACAAGGCGTCCCGGCGCAAACCATGATACATTCGTAGGGAATCACAGTCATACAAATTCCATTATGGCTCGAAATTTTGAAGCTGCAGACCTCAATAGTAGGCTTCTTGGTAAGACATAAACATAAACTATATAAAATCATTTTAGAAATGACTGAAAATATTTTTTTTTTTTTTTATTTATTTAAATAGTACAATCTTATCAAATGATAATTTATTACTAAAGATAATAACGCACTTATTTGAAACTAATAAGTGGAGCGAGTGTGGGTTTACAGAAATCAATATTCTGCTCCCAATAATGAAACTTTATTTATTAGATGACTAGCTCATGCGGTTTAATTCTTTTAAGGCGTCTCAGTTCTTGTGTTATGTCAAGAAGTTGTATTGCTTCACTGTTGGTATGTTGCAGTAACCTTCTTTCATGTTTGATTGCAAATTCCTGGATCACTTCATCAATCCATTTGACATTTAGGTCTTTGTGTAATTCCTCGTTGGTTACGTAGCGGTAAGCATTCGTTATTGTACGTAGAAATTTGTTTTGATAACGTTGAATAATTAAACGATTTGATTGTTTAGTACAGCCCCAGAGCTGGATACCATACGTCCAAATTGGTTTAATTATCGATTCGTAGATCAGGCGTTTACAGTACAGGCTAAGCTTAGAATGTCTTCCTATTAGCCAGTACATCTCACGTTGTTTCATTTTCATTTGCTCTGCTTTTTGTCTAACGTGATGTTTCCAGTTCAATCTTGAATCGAGATGCAATCCGAGATATTTTGCAGATTCAGCTTGGAGAATTTGTACCCCATTGAGAAATGTATGGAGGTTGCTATTTTTGTGCCGCAACGTGTATGTTACATGGACTGATTTCAGCTCGTTAAGCTTTATTTTCCAATCCCTGGTCCATTGGCTGATTTTATCGAGTACTTCATGTGATACTCTAAATATTCGTTTGGAGAGATACGATTCGAGCAATTGGCAGTAATTTTTTGGCACTAATTTACTTATCTTGTAGATAAGACCCTCATGCCACACTCTATCGAAAGCCTGTGATACATCTAGAAATACGGCAGGGCAATATTTCTTCTCTTCAAGTGCTTGTTCTATCTTTGCAGTCACGCGATGAACTTGATCAATTGTCGAATGTTTATTCCTGAATCCAAACTGGAAGTCAGGTATAATGATCATTGGTCTAAGTCGTTTTAATAACAACTTCTCAAACAATTTTGAAATAGTAGGTAACAAAGAGATCGGCCTGTATGAGCCCATTTGCTCGTCTGGTTTGTCTGGTTTTTTTATCATGATTATTTGTGCAACCTTAAAACACTCAGGCACATATGTAAGTTGAAAGCAAGCATTATATATATATGTTAACATAGTCACTGCCCTCTTTGATAACTCCTTAAACATCCTTGGCGAAATGTCATCAATTCCAGGTGACTTTTTGGGATTCAGATTCATGTCAATTTCTTGTGCAATTTCAAGTAGGGTGACACTTCTGATATTTGATGGAGATCTATAGACTGGTTTAGGATCAATCCTAGATTGTATGTCGTGTGGTTGAAATACTGATGCCAAATGTTGTGCAAATAGTTCTGCTTTTTCTTCGTTACGTCGCACCCATTCTCCATTTATGTTCCGTATAGGTGGCACTTGGATTATTGGTCTCTTGAATCTTTTAGTAGCTTTCCAAAGAGAATAATTTTTGTCAGCTTCAGGACCCAGTCCTTTCAAATAATATTCAGTACAAGCTTCTTTATGTTCTTTAATTAATCAGTTAACTTTATTACTTACGCGATTAAATTCTCTTTTGTCATTAATGTTTCTAGTTCTATGCCATACGCGCCTTTTCCTACGCCTTTCTTTTATCAGTTCCCGAATCGCCAGGGGGTAGTTGATCTCTTGTACGACTTTCTCACCTAATACGGGTGTAGCCTCTTTAGCTGCATCACGCATGGAGTTAATAAAATGTTTAGTTTGTAATTCAAGTTCTTGTTTAGTTTTAAGACTATTTTTTAACTCAATTAGAGTATCCAGTTTCTCTCTAAATAATTCCCAATCAGTAAATTTATTAGTAAGGTTAAGTTTGGTTTTCTTTCTTATGACTAATGTACTCAGAGTCATTAAGACCGGTGTATGATCGGAAGTAAGGTCGTCAATGCCTTCAACTTCAATGTAATTTGAGGCTATTTCTTTCGAGATATAAAAGTCAATCAAATCAGGAATTTTGTTTATGTCTGTAGGCCAATAGGTAGGTTTACGCGATGAGTGATATTCACAACCTGACATTTCTATTGCACTTAGGAGTTCTTTTCCTTTTCCTGGTGTTATGAGTCGAGATCCCCGCGTAGTATGTTTCACGTTGTAGTCACCTCCTATAATAAACCTTGGTCCAAGTTTATTAAAAATGTTGACATATTGATTTCTTACGATATTATGTGTTGGTGGGCAGTAGATCGCCCCTAAACTTAGTTCAGCACCACCATGGTTAATCGTTATTACAGTTGCTTGCATAAATGGTTCCTTAATTTCTTCTTGTTGGAAATGTAGGATATTTTGTTTGATTAAGATTACTGTCCCTCCTCGAGCACGACCACTAGGATGCAATGTCCAATAGGCTCTATATCCTGTAATTTTGATAAAGTTTTTCTCCGTAAAGTGCGTCTCTGATATTAAAGCTACATCTATATTGTTGGTTCTTAGAAATACTTCTAGTTCTTGAGCTCTTGCATTAAGCCCGTTAGCATTCCAGGTAATTATACGTAGGAATGTAACAGTCATTTACTTTTTATGTTTTAGCGGTTTGTTTGGTGGTTTGAAATTATCTTCCAGTTTATCCACCCTGTTAGTAAGCTGGCTGAAATTTTGTCTCATTTCTGCCTGAAATTCGGTGAGCATTTTCATTATATTACTAATGGTTGGCTCGTTTGGCACAGGCTTCTGCCTGCTTACTTGATTTGAATTGTTATTTGAGGTTTTGGTCACCTTTGCGTAGGAAACCCCCTCTCTAATTGTATCATATTGTTGGTTTGGCTTTTGCTGTAGGCGCTCTGCTACTGTAATTTTTCTCGGTAGCTGAGCATTTAGTTCTTTCTGATACACCAGGCATCCTTTATAGCTAGCCGGATGACCTTTTTCTCCGCACAGTGCACAAGTTGGTATAACATTTCGCGGCTTTTGACATTGTTTTGTTTGATGATTCTCAGCACATTTGACACATTTGGCTTGCCTATTGCAGAAGTTCTTCGTGTGTCCTAACTGTTGGCAATTTGTACACTGAGGTATACGTATTACCTTTTTAGGTGGTTCAATAGACACCATGCAATATAGCAGGTTCTTAATTTCGTATATGTCCTTATTGGTTTCCCCCTGTAACAGGTCTACATAAAACAATGGGAAGTGTCTAATAATTTTCTCATTATTAATTATCAAATTTTATGAACGTTAATAATGTTGGTTACTTTATGACCATGGTCCTCGATTGCCGCTTTGATCTCTTCGCGATTGGTAGATGACGGTAAACCTCGTATTACGATTCTATACCATTTTTCACTTTTGAGCTGATAAGTATGGTATTCCATCTTATATAGTGTACTATCCTTGTTATTGGATTCAGTGTCTTTTATATCGCTAAGTAGTTTTTTAATTTTACGGTAGTCATTTTCAGACTGCGTTGTTATTTTGATGTCGTTATTGGATATTGCTTTAAACTGAGCAGGTTTCTCTATCACTGCCAATACTTGAGCTCTGAGTATATTAAAATCTCTAACGTTGCTGACATTGATTGGTGGTGGTAAGGGCTCCTTTTTGTGTGCTTGTTGTGGTTGTTTTGGTATTTCGTTATCTTGCGGTAGAGTTACCCTTGGTGATGGCGTTTTGGAGAGTCTCCTCTTTTTATGTACATTTAGTTTATTTTGTCTAGGTTGGGTTTCTTTCTCAAGTTCCTCTTCATCCGTAAAGTAGTCATTGGTTAGACTTTGTAGGCTCTGACTTCTATCATTAGTAGACGTAGAAGGTTTATTTTGCCTTTCTAGTGATTTGATTCTGTTTTGTAAGTTTACCAAAATATCTTGGTATTTATTACATTGTAACTCATATTGCTGGCATTTTGTCCTTAGTTCATTATTCTGGCGCTCAAGCGAGGCTAATTTTGATGTCATTTCATTGCCGTCTTGAAGCATACGGTGTCTTTTCGTTAATGTTGGAGAATGCATGAGTTCTAATGGAGAAATGGGGCTTATACTTCTATCTGCTCCAGTAGCTAAGCTTGCCACTACTAAAGCATTGCGGTCGCTGGATATCGACGACTGGAAGCCCGCTCGCTCACTTTCCGAAGTCGCCGGTACTGGGCATCCTAATCCCTGCACCGTAGCATTAATCTTCTTCTGATCTGCCATGGTTGGTTTATTGTTTGGGGTTCCTTCCCCTAGCCAGTTTTGGTCCGCGGATGGTATTTTATTTCCCACCTACCCTCCGGCAAGCCGGTTAAAGAGCATTCCCCTATCCGCCACATGGGGACGCGCCACGATGGAAGTTTGGCATCTCCACACGGGACTGGAAATATGAATTATTTTATAGGGGATTCTGGGTACCTATTATTGTCGGACTTGATAATACCGTTCAAATCAGCTATTCCAGAAAGCAGGCAATGCAAATTTAACAAGGTACGGTAGATTTAGATGTTTATTTGGGGCAAGAGAACTACATTATGCATCAGAGAAAGCCAAGCAAATCGTCAATACGTGTTGCGTACTTCACAATATTTGTCGATTTTATAAACTGGATAACCCCGAAATTGCAGTGGATGCTAGTGATAGGGAGACTGTATTGGAGACAGATCCCAAGAAGCAAAAATAACAATGAACGATTTAATGAATTCATTATTATAAAGTAAATGTATTTCAATTCATTCTGTAAAAATATAATATAGATTGAAATTTCAATTCAGTATCACAGCGTATCAACAATCACATACATATTACAATATGTAATAATAAAATATACATCAGTATTAAATAATAAGGAAAAATAAAAATTGTGCTATTATTAATAATGCATATTAGAAATTATCGGAATCCCTGGAAGTACCACATTGTGAAATTCCTCTTTTTCGCTTTTCGAGTACCAACCGCCTCCTTTTAAATTTTAATTTTTGTAGCAATAATTTTTGTTTGTCTAATTTAGTTAGGTGAATCTTTTAAACTGCTCGTGTTGCACCTGTAGTTTTCGCTCCTTCAACTGGATCATTTTTATTGCGTAGTACTGTTGGTTAAATGTATTTTTTTCGATTGATTTTAATGTCCCTAATATTTCCGTTTAGTTCTTCGTCTGCTGTTCTAGAAGATTTGTGCAAAGCTTATCAATATCTGATAATTCAAATGTTGACTTCGACCTTGGTGTGCTATACTGTGTTGTTGGCCTATGGTTTTCAGAGTTTACATCACTGTTCGACGATTCAGATACATTTCTGGTGTTATCATCTTCACACACCCCTTGTAATGATGAGTGTGTAATGTCTATGGGCTAGGAGCACCAGACGATTTTAGTAAATGTATTAAAGCATCGACTTGTTATTCCAGTGGGCTTAATGAATTCTGTGAAGAATATGGACCACGAATATGGTTCCTGTAAATAACTCTTTATTGTATATTTGTATATGAAATAAAAATTAATTACTTACACGTGAACCTCCATTGATTGATTTTGACTGTGAAATGAAAACCAATTTTATAAGATTCGCCTACAAAAAGATGGCGAATCCATTTGACAGTTCAGGTTGTTTAGGTGAAAATCGTAATACCAAAAATATGAGTTGAATTCGCCGGGAATGTAAAATGCGAAAACCAAAATAGGGGTACAAATCACAAATTTAGAAATATTGTTTCTTACTGAGTGTTTGAAAACTGAAATATATTTTCATGCATGTTTCTTACTGCTTTTCTAGTTTCCTTTCTATTCAACAATTCAACTTCATCGTTGAAATGTAAGAAAAGGCTTATTTTAGAATAAAACAATTTTTCAATTTTTTTGCTTAAATAAGTTCTTTTTATTCAAATTGAAGCCTACAATTTTAGAACAAAATATTAAATTCAATTATATGATTTTGACAGCTAATAAAATTACAGTTTCATTGCGAATCGAAATTGCAGTTTTCCGTGAGAGCAGTTTTCGACATCGAGAGTGCAATAAATCCGGCGAATTCTATGTTCGGGGTCATTGTATTTGATAATGTATTCGCAAAATGATTAATCCTTCACCCGATGGATGGAACCAGATGGTTTATATATGGTTTAACTGTCAGGGGCAGAAATGAAGTGCTCTCTTTCCCAAACTTAAATGTTCCAAATTTAATAAACAACTCGACGGGTATTTAGACGATGTGTCAGCAATTATGTCATGCAATCATGTATGGTATATCCTACATTTACAAATCAATTTTAAACGCAACATATAGATATAAATTCATTACCATTAAAAACTTGGGTTCACTTGTTTAAATGTAAGGTTAAAAATAAAGCTCATCATTTTGAAATAGTTCAATTAACAAAGCAATCATAGTTTTGCTAATTGCTGACAGAAATAAAAATGTGTTCAACATTGGGTCTATTTTTTAATTCGACCCGAGCAAGCAGGCTTACCCCGGGTAGTGTACACCGAGCAAAGGTTGTACTGGGTAAAATTATCCGGTGCGCATAGAGTAAAAAATTGTTTTTTACTTTGCACACTCTTCGTACACTGACATTAATTTCAGAGTAAAATTTGAAGAACCGAGTAAGCTCGGTGTAAGCACAGTTCACAAATAAAAACGCAGTGTGCAGAGTAAAATTACTCATGTTGAATAAAAAAACACAGAGTATTTTTTGACAGCGCACTGCTTGCTCAGGTTGAATTAAAAAATAGGCCCAATGTCTACATGCTCGACACTGTCGACGCCAGGTTTTTAATTGTCAACATACATTATCCACACACGTAGATTATTCATTAACTACCTGGTGCATAGACAATACGACATAGCAATGGTGCCCGAATTTTGCCTTAGTCGCATCACTTCATGAGATGTGCCTGTTCATCTTCTTGGTTACTAGATTATTAAATCTACAAAATAATTGTTTATAAAACTCGTTGTGGCTGTTTTTTAAATCTTAGTATGCTGCTTTATATATATTTTCTTGGGACTGCTATCACTTCAAACGACAATTCTTCTCTTTTGAAATTTCATCGCGACAAATAAATTGAAGCTTTTTCAAACTAACGCAGCCAACTAAGATTTAAATAATTTTCGTTGAGAGTTTTGTACGTAAGTTATTTTGGATAGTTTATTTTATAATCTAGTAACCAGGAAGTTCCAATAAGGGTAATGATACACATAATATTAAGTTATAAATTAATAAAAACACTTGAAATCATAAATCCAGATATATTTATTTAATCTTAACTTTGTATTGAATTATTTTAAAATCGAAATAGAATGATATTGTTGAATATTTATCCTTGAGTCAGCTTCTAATCATAATCAATGCCCTAAACACGTATACATTCGAAAATTTCCATCCGATTAAATTATCACTTATCTGTCAAAAATTATTATACCTAAAGACTATTATAATTCAGGTGCGTGCAGTATTTTTACAATGTGTTTACTAAAAATATTTGTCACACAATTCGGACACAGTCTAAGACGACATGTGCTTACGCTTAGTAACGTCTCTCAGATTCCTGGAATCGACCATAGTGTAGCAAGTATTTTGGCGAATATTGGAATTTATAGTGAAATATGACCCTTAAAAACTTATGTGGAGCTGCAAACTGTTTTGAAAAGCTCCAATAATAGAAGTACTTTACATTTCGAAATATCTCTGAGATTCTTGGAATCCGTTATAGTGTAGCAAGTATTATGACGAATAATTCGAATTTTTATGACATTTAATGTTCAAAACTTGCGTGGAGCCACTTCAGATCTTTTTATCTTAATATGGTTAATTGTTCTGAACAGTTCAGTTCGTCTACTATTAGAATACATATCCTAAAACTTGGTAGCATCTCTGATTCTTGGTCTGTTTTGATCAGCTCTATTCGTCCAGCATTGGACGGCATATGTCCGTACTTGGTAACATTTCTGACATTCTTTTTTTCGGCAGTATGTAGCATATGTCATTTTAAATTTTTAATGAATTAATTTATGTTAATAACCCCATGCTCTAATATACCCAATTTTTGATATTTTTTATAAAAGATTTGCTAGTTACGTTTTCTCATTGCTACACTTTTAATAGTTAAAGTTTAAAAAGTTCACTTCGGTAAATTAAAGATACAAAAAAATCCTGAACATATTTACATTTCTACTGCATATTGATGTAAAAGTAATATTTTGTGTGCTATCATGGTCTATAAATTGAAATAATTCTGAGACCTATACCATTTAGCGACATAGCATAAAAATTCCAAATTATTTTATACCGCTAATATCTAAAACTTTTGATTTCAATGTCAAGTAATTAATAGAACCAAAAACACTATAAAAAATAACAACAACATGTTCGCATTTGAAGGTTTAAATATAAAGCCTGAAATATCAGAAATAATTTGTGGTTGAATTCATATGCGTGTGTATATATTATAATATATATATTTACGTGTATATATGTAAAATGTATAATTTTATTTTTTTTGGCGAGTGTATTAAAAAAATACATTTATAAATTTATGCGTGCGATCTTGATGTTGGTTTGCCTATTTCTTATTGTTGTTTCTTGTAAAGTACAATACGATATAATGGTTACTGACATGAGTGCTGACCCCCTCGCACATAAAATATATGCGTTTATTCATAAATTATTTGACTATATCCTGTTTAGATTATACATTATTTTGAAACTATCGTATATTATTTTACGTGTAAAACCGCGTAGTCCACAAGATTCAATGCAATCGACTTTTTTTAATATTGCGCAATCATAGAGCGGTTGTCCCGATGTTTGATAATTTTTGTTTTCTGTTAATGTTAGAAACCGCAGACCACACATAACTTTTCTAATGCGAGCGGCTAAATTAGGTTTTTGTTAGTTAATTTATCTCGGCTATGTGATGTAGTAACATCGTAATTTGTTTGAAATAGAAAGACTAAATTCAAAATACCCTAAGGTCTAGGATTAAGCAAGCTGTCGATTTAACAGCTTAGGTCAATATCAGGTGATTTTGTCTATAATGCTGGGTCCAACACTTCAATGGAAAATTAATCAATCATTCAATTGCTGTTATTTAAACTACCTAAATTTTTATCGGATTAACAAATTTCGTAAGAATATTTAAGCACGAACATATTGGCGAAAGCTGTATTCTCTGGTGTGTACCGCCTAGAAAATTTCTTATTCCTATCCGATCAAAATCGCAATTTCAATATAATTATAACAAATTTGAAAATCAATCTGAAATCATCAACAGGTCATTAATTCCTTCTATTACTTATATTTATTACAAAAATTTACATTTGATTTATAACCAAAAACAGTTAAATTCAGTTAGCATAAAAATAACGAAATAATTCGCGTATAAAGCCACATACGCGTAAAAAAATTGGGCGAAGTGCAATTTTGTTGCTGCGAAAATAAAACTATTTACAGTGAACCACCACATTTACAACACCAAAATCCGCTCAAATACAACAAATAGTAATAAAAGCTAGCTGCATACATACATATTTAAGGTCTTAGATGTGTATTTCGTATAAGCATAATATTATGTCACAATCATTAGACCAAGATAGCAAGCTTTAAGTATATATTTACATAAGAAAATTAGATCTTATTTCTCATGCGTAATAGTATGCGTTATTTTTAGTTTTCGATGTAGAAAAAGAACATTATAAATTAATTTTTCTTAATTTTATTTAATTTGACATTGATAAAAAAAATAATTAAAATTATCCCAAAAATAATATTTTCCATCTTTATCTAATCGTAATAGAAAATCTATATCATATACCAATTCAACACTAAACTAATAAATAACAAAAAGCATTACTTTTTTTTTTAATTTATTGTTGTTTTTTAGTTCTTTTATTTTTTTATTCATTTTTCTGTTTTAAAAATGAATAAAAAAATGCGTTATTGTTGCGTGTTCCAAAAAATGTTAGAGCGAGAAGGTACGAACGTGATTTAGAAAATACATTTAAACGCAACTACACTATGTATGTACAGATACATACATTCGAACAGAAAAATACATAACAAAAATAAAATTTTCTCATTCCAAATAAAAGCTCGCTCTCTCCGGTGTTCTATGTACTTATACATATACAAACGAAAAAATAAATAAAAAACAAATTTAATTTAGTTAGCAGTGTGCGGCGATGCCTGCAAAAATGGCAAAGCAAAAAAAAAAAGAATTCACATTTTGTTTTTTTCTCTCTCTCCCTATACGGTTTTATTTGGATGAGCTTTATTTGGAAAATTTTGTGTAAGTTTTCTTGTTTTATGTGCATGTATTGGTGCTCAACTTTTTTATATTTGTATTTCTGTTTTTTTTTCTCGTATATTAATGTGTAAGTTTAAATTTATTTTGTTATGTACATGCGATTTTCCATCCTCCAATGTTCTAGGTCGTGGAAAATGAAAGTGGAGAATTTTTGTGTACGTAATAATATAGAAGTATGTTTTCAGTTATTATACACAAACGAAAGTGAAATATAGAAAATGGTATATAGTGGGCTAGAAAATTGTGCATTGTGAGGTTAAGAATTATATTTGTTTTTGGAACTAGAATGTTCTTGCATTATGGTCGAACAAATGAGATTTATTTTAGCGAAGGGGTTTAATTTTTTTTAGATTTGCATGCTTAAATATGTTCCAATTAACCGTTAAATGCCGGAATTTTACAAACAAACTAAATTTCTGAATTTCGACTGGTTCCGAGTTGCGATGATTCATTTGAAATCAACATAGAAATTTCTGTATGTAACCTTTGTACCCTCGAGATCACCTGTATTAATTGTGTGATGAACTGTTGCTCATTTTACCAACAGTTTATCACATAATTATGACAGACGAATTTGTGTGACTAGAACCTTACCTACTGATCTTAAGGTAAATTGGAAACTGCTGATAGTGGTATATAAGTGGTATATATATGGCCAATTCTTGCTTGGAGAGCGATTGCTGCCGAGTTTTTAAACTGATTTCAAAAATGTACTTTAATATAATAATTAACATAGATAATAAAACTCAAAACAATTATAATTTTAAAATATTCCCCATCATAGTTGCTGCACGCTGTAAAACAATAATAGAAAAATGTCACAATTTTTCCAAATTTTTTTCTTCAAAAAAAGTGGATTCAATCCACTTCGCTCATGTTGCGTTATTCTCAGTTCCACGAGATCTCCATAATCTTCTTAACCAGGCAGTATACATAAAAATTTGGTAAATTTTCTAAATAAACATTTGGGTTTTAAAATATTCAATTCTTTGTCGTTATTGTTTTATAAATTTATAATTAGCGACTTCTTTTGTTTGGTCTAGTAATTAAGAAAAGCTTTATAAAATAACAATGTTTTTATTTTATCAAGCAATTTATTGGCGATTTTCATCGAATGTTGATAGCGTTGGTTTTTGCGTGTACAAGGAGGACGAGAATTGTCAAATCCATTGTTATGACAGTTTTAATCCCACTTGCTTCATAGCAAACTATTATTCACATTTTGTTCACCAGATGTCAGTTACTTTGTTGCAAATCGCGAATACTACAGGACGAAACAATATATAGCCTGCGAATTTTTTGCGACAAAAAACCAAATTTTTAACAAGTAACGAGAAAAGAGTTTTCGGAGTTTGTTCATCATTAATGTTGAAATAGAATCCAAAACACAATTATTCCATATTGCATTGTTACTCAAACAGCTTTTTTTTAACAAAGATTTGTTTTGGAAAAATAATGCTCAATATCGCCGTGTTTTTTTTGTTCAGACAAATCCCGCATTATGTTCCTACACGCCGATGTCAGTAAAATAGATACCAGCTGCTTCCATTAATGTAATTAATGTATATTCCAACTTTGGACCAGATTCATCCAGATGATTGGGCTCTGGAGTATGACGTATCATACATTGGGTAGTAATGAGAATAAATAAAAATTAAAATTTCTTATGTTTATTTCATATTTTATTTGGATTTATTTTTTCATACTAACGTAATTCAGATAATTTAGTAAATCAAAATTAAAATAAATAATAATTGCGGTAAAACCAAAAGGAAATGTATAAAAATAACAGTCATTTTTAAGATTCAGTCTTGAATATGTTATCTAGCATGGTACTGTTTGAAATATACCGTTGAGTGCAACCCTATATTGCATTTTCCACATTCAACACATCTCCCTTGTGTGTCACCTATTTCAATAACGTGATTTAACCAATCATATCTGAGTTCGGGCTTTTGCTTGGATTTTGTGTAGTTTTAGTGTTCAAATTCTGTGAGAGAAGCGCAAGTACGATATACCACATGAAATTCAATAGTGTAAGTGTAATTGAAGGTACTTTAAATTTATATAAATGGTAAAGGTTCACAAGTGAACCGTTAAAAGCGAAACGGAAAAATGACCAGTACCATTTATTCGATCAAATTCGAGTTCCGTTTAAAAATCAAAAACCGTCAAAAATATCCAGCCCTCCCGTAAATTTAATTAGTAAAATTAATTTCGTCATCAATGAAGTTGGATACTACAAGACCCTGACTCTTGTCTTTCAAGCGAATAAGGGTAATCCCATTTTCCTTGTACAATCCATGGAAGGTTATTTGAGCAGATTTTTCCATGTCTCTCAGTGGAGCTTTCTCGATATTTTGCTTTAAAATCTTGCAATAAATATAGATGTGAAACGATTTTCCATAAAAATTGTTGAATTTCTGGGAACCACACTATCCGATAAATGCTGAACTACACTTTGGCCTATAGTGTTAAACCATCAGAGCGTTCGCTTTTACCAAAAATAATACATGGAATTTAATAATTATCGACAAAAACAATTAAATGCTTACGAGTATAAGGAATAAATTTTAATAAATAACCATTGCACGAAGTAACACCTACGCTTCATCAATGGAAAAGTTCGATCCGAGAGGCTGAGCTAATTTTAAAAACATTTCGTTGATATGCTCAATTAACGGATAAACTTTTTAAAATTTATTATTTTGGTCAATTTTAGCATTGTCGTTGAAATAGATAAACCTTAATATTTTTTCAAATTTATTTATTGGCATAGCATTAGTTACAATTATGTTAAACGTTTCCTCCTGTCCTTCCCAAAACATTCTCTTGGATGGCAGCTTATTGTACCCGGATAGCAAGAGATGCCGTTAAATGTATACATTGTGTCAGTAGGAAATCTTCGCTAAAAATGATCTTAAATAATCCCAATGGCTGAATAATTTCATGTACGAAAGAGGGATTAAAATCGTCTTCAAGTTTTGAAAAAGCTGATGCTTATTCAAGATCTTGTTCGGTCCAATTACTTGTCTTTTTCCGTGTTTTCTATTGTTGAAGTCATTGCCTAAGATTGTTGGACAATCTTCGTTATTTTTTAATATCTTCAACTTCAATATTAGGCAACAATAGGTCAGGTAATCCATAATAGGTACCTTCCACATTTAGTCAAACTTCGTCAAACTTTTAGCCAAACCATGTGCTTCGTCATCACTATTCGCATGATCCTTGTCGCTATCTCCACCATCGATCGGTGCAACAAGAATAAATTCAAAATCTTGTATATTATTTACGTGTACAGCCTCCAAGTCTTCGTCGGTGAGCTCTTCAAAAAATTTTAAAAATTGTTCAGTGTCACAATTAAATCTCACAATTAAATCTAGAATATTTTAACAGTTTGATGTACTCTGATGATTATTTTTAAAGTTCAATCATTATTCACTTCAAACCAACTGATAAATAATAAATTAAAATCTTCACTTACCTGCCATCGTTGCGCCATTTTCCATTTAGTTGATTTTACAAGATATCACACTGAACTGAAATTTTTGGACAAAACAATTATTGCACAAAACAGTTTAATGTTTGTTATAAAGTTCGATAAATAAATACATAATAAAAAATAAAGAAGCATCTATAAAAACTTAACAGAAAAACATTGGATTTTCCACGGTTATAATATGCTTTTCCTGAGTATTGAACTAACTATTTATGTTTTTATATACAGAAAAGTTTATATAAAAATATAAAATACACTGGTTGGTTTGAAAATAACAAAAAGCTTCCAATCTATCGAAAGCTCATGAAAAAATAGCGAAATCATACGGCTCTTACATTTAGGAGGCTCTGCTAGACACAGTAGAAATGTTTGCGGCTAACGGAGTATGAAATTGTGTTATTTAGGCATATCTTTAGGTTTTATACAAGTCATCATATACTTATGGGGTGGGCAATCGTAATTTTTTTAATTTTCAAATTTCGCTATAGTAAAAAATGTTGGTGGTCAATGACAAAGCATCGTTGAGATATCTACACGCAATCGTGATATATGAGCCATTTTTTTTATTTTCTAGAAGCCAACATATCCCTTGAGCACTTTATAAGTAGTACACTTCCTCAATTGTCTTAATTACTTCTTATAGTTAAGGTTTCAAATTCTTCTGGTGGTTAAATATCGTCCACCTTTTCCAAATGCTTAATGGAATTAAGATTCTGTATAAGATTTTGTATTTCAAAATCGAACTAACCGCGTTATTTAAAATTTAGTTGAGATGCCTCAAGTTATAACTTTAATATTTAGTTTACTCTTTTAGTACGTACACAGAGTACAGGTAACCGTCCCTGGTAATTACTATAACCATTATTTAATAGTTCTCTTCATAATTACTGCTCAGTAATAGCGCATCCCCAATAAAATTCCTTTTTCCTTAAAAAAAAAATTTTTCTCAAATTTTTTTTTCATACTTTTCTGTAAGGAAAAAAGAAAAAGGAATTCTATTGAGGATGCGCTGTAACATTAAACGAGAACGTTTATTTGGTAAACCGATGAGGTCAGTTCAGTTTCTGAATCTTTTCTTTTCCCGCATTTAGACCATGCGCACCTTCTTCAATCTTTAATAAATCTGCAATCTTGTTATTTTCCGTGTCCTTATAATGCCGTTGCAGCCTAATTAGGATAAAAGTTTCCCATTTAATTTTGTTTTAAACATATTTACTCCAAATGTATAGAGACAAATAAATTTACGAAAATATGCTTTGAACATATCTTTCCCAATTCCTTATTCCCAGAGAAATTTAGAAGAGTGCCACCGGTTTCTCACAATTTTTTTATTTGAACTGTTCTGACAGGTAATTTGTTTAAACAAATATTTGAATATGCAAGACATAACTTTATAATTTTCCCGGTTAGTTGTAGTTCTGACTATGATACTTAGAAAATAAACTTCTTGCACTCCGATTCCGGTAGTCGAGTCGTTTATTATGGTTTATTGCTCAGTTATTGGTGCTGAGGACCTGCGCAAATTTCGCTTAAATTATTTTGACTTACAACATTTTCATTGTAAAATAGTCCGAATTGTTGTGAAAAAGTTTGAATGATAAATGTTTAAATAAATATCATTGGTTTTGTCGTTTCATTTTTTATTAACTATTAATGAGGTCGTATTACTCTACTTCGCTAACCCAAACATTTTTAAACAGTCATAAATTTACAAAAACCCAAATGTGTACAAATTGAGAACAAACTGTACGTTACTGTACAAATTCTGAAATTGGTCATAAATCCTATACACTGTGTTTGCGTAAGTGAATATGTTATACTTTTTACGAATTAACCTAATTAAAATGAATGATTTACCATTTATAATGAATTTTGAAAAATATGTACGTAAATTTTATCAATTATTTGAGAGTGCTTCAAGCTGAAACCACACGTTAAAAAAAACTACCTACGGACAATGTACAATGAAAGTGAAAAAGTCTAGAACTTTCATACAAAATATTTACCCCAAATTGACTCAAAAAGTGTGCTCGATTGGTGTAGAATTGATAAATTCTTAGAAAATGTTTCCTCGTCTACATAAAGAAATGTCACGAAAATTAGATAAGTTTTAATTTATTATTATCACCACGTGGTATACATGTGGCTTTGATTGATGGTGCGAAATGCCGTAATTTATCTTCTACCCCATCCATCCATACAAAGCAATTTTACTCGCCAAAATATGAAGTAGATCTGAAGATTTCTCGACGTTATTGTGAATTGGACCTAATTGGTCGCATCCACTGCCAAGCGAGAAATTATGCTATTTGAAGGAATTCCCACAAAATTAAGAGAAAATGAATGTAAATTTGAGAAATTATTTCTACATCGAGTGAAAGAAAATTAGTATAGGTATTTCTATCAAGAAATCTCTACCCTTTTGCACACAATTTTTGACTAAATATGAATTTCTGTTGACCAAAGAAATTTGTAATTGAATCGAATGTTCATCGAAATGGAAAGCATATTTGAAATGGAAAGTTATAAGCCAGACACACCTAAATTGCTTAATACTCAAATCTTTAGGAAATGGAAATAGTAGAAAACATGATTCTCAAATTATAAGAGAAAGAAAATTATGTGAGCGTAAGTTTGAAGAGACCACAACAAAAGAATGCACTAGCAGATTCAAAATACGTCTTTCATTCAAAAAATTTCCGCCATATTAGGTGGCTCGTTCTGCATGGCACTGAAACGGATGCATTACACGAAATTCATGTTTGGGACACATAAAGGCAATAAGCGAAGAAGATCTGAAATAAGGGAGATATTACCGCCCGCACCACGGAGATTACAAAAGCTTCAGCACCATAACCAAGAAAACCAAAGGAACTTCGTTAAACGATTGTCTCGCCGTTGGACCAACTATCCAAATAACCTTCTAAAGAAATTTTGTGTAGATTTAGAATGTTTAAAATGACATAACCGGCCAATGTCAAGACAATGTCTCAACAGGTCTTGGCCTTAGAGGAAGACTGAGGAGGACTAACCTGCATCTTGATTGGAACCCAAAGTCTTAACACCAACCGTGATAACATTTTCCTGACATGTGATAGTAGACACTTTAACAAATTCACCTACAAATGGCAACTCTTTGTTAATTTTCTTTAACTGCTTATAATTTAATACTAAAATCATGATATTTCCATTGAACATCCTAGATTTTTTCTAACCAATGACTATGTAATATCGAACTGACAATTGACTGTTTTTAGTATTCACCACCATTTTTTTCGATAAATGTATAGTACAAGTAGAAATTGCGCTGGTAATTTACGTTTCTTAACTAGTGTATGTATCTTCAATTCCTATATTTTATATTCTAAGTTCTGACAAATTTAGATTTTTTGTACAACTTATACACAAAAGAATTAGTAGAACATGAACAACTAAACACGCCAGACCTCCAAACCATTGCTTATGCAGATGATTTGGTGATATACAGCACAAATGGCAAAATACAGAACATCACAAAAAACATCAAACAAGCAGTGGAATTCACTATAGATTACTTATATACATGGAGAATAAAAATCAACCCTGCGAAATGCGAGACAATACTATTCAGAAGACCTTACGAGCTAGCAAAAGTCAAGACGCAACACCATTGGAAAGATTTCCAAGTTATAGTAGCTGATACGACTTGTGTGCAAAAGCCATCAGTGAAATACCTCGGCATTCACTTAGATCAAACTGCTGTACCTAGATCAACACGTAGAACATCAAGTGAATAAAGCGAAAAAATTATTCCATGCCAATCGTAGAATTTTCTGCACTAAGAACATCATGGCGCAAAAGAAAAAAAATATGCTATAAATCTTTGGTACGGCCAATATTAAGATATGGACGCCCAATATGGTGAAATATTGGCCCATACACGATGGAAAAAATGCGAATATTCGAGAGAAAATGTCTGAGCTACTGCAAGGGAGACCACCGTTCAGCAAACTCTAATTACAAAAAATACGTAACAAACCAAGAACAATATGAAGCATTTGGTACAGATAGCCGACCGAAGACAGGATTCAACGAGAAAGCTGTCACAAAAACAACTATCCAGGACCTGAGATGTTCATATATCTCGACAAAATTGGTTATATACAGAATAAGGACACCAGATACCCGAAAATATACCATCTGGAGAGGAGGAAAAATATAAAAGGATTCGACGAGCAAATATTCAACAATCCCCAAGAATACCATCAGCACAACCGATTCAACTACTCAAATATAATTCTACAATAGATCCCAGCACGAAAGCGAGGACGAGTATGCAAAAAAACCATGTTGCCAACTTGAAGCTGCGAGACATTTCTTCAAAGATTCGACTTAAACATTCATCATTGTTGGATGATTTTATCGTCGCTCTGCCGCCTGTCTGGCTGTCTTGTGGGTTAAATATTCTGTGGTAAGTTGGTCCATGAATCTTGAACACATAAGATCCACGTCTAATTTTCTCTACGATTTTATCTCTCGAAAGATGATGTTGTTATCCTGCTTTGGATTCGGTTGTTTGACTTTGCTAGCTGGTTTGGCGATAAAGTTCAGAGAAGCGCAAAACTGACATAAGGTGTTAATGGTCCGCAGTCGTGAGCATCCACACGTTCGTTCATAACGTGAAAATTTTCGTTGCGAATCATCTTTGCGCGACGTTGTTGAGCTAATTAGTGACCAGCAATAATTAGTAACCGCAACGGATTCGTTGTTGTAATCGCTTATCAACCGAAATATCGTTAAAACAAGATAGCAAAATGTTGGAAAATAGGGACGCCGAGCATTGTCCGAGTTGCAATAATAACATCAATGATTTGTTCTTAAAAATTGATGCTCTGCACATATGATTTGCAGCATGTGCCGAACATATTTAATAAATAAGCCACTAGTATTCTCAAATAGTAGTCATTCGAGCATATTAAAATTTGTATAGCCCGTACATATAAAAAGGGTTGGGCTCCTCTGAAAAAATTTCATATTTTGATAAAAATTGTATATGGAAGCTGTACCTACACTCCCAATTAACACTCCATCCTAGATTTTTTGCAGTATATAGCCACTAGTATTGTCGAATACGTTTGAGGACGTTTGAGCCTATTCAAGTTTATACTGCCAGTACATATAAAAACAGTTGGGCTCAAAATTAGAACATTTTTCAGAGGAGCCCAACCCTTTTTGTATGTACCGGCGGTGAAAGTTTGAATGGGCTCGAATGTCTGCTATTCGATGATACTGGTGGCTGTATTGCTGGAGCTCTGGGATGGAGTGTTGATTGTGTGTTTGACCTCAATTGGTGAGTGTTGGTGTATGATGGGGCTTTGAAAACTGCGTTTTGTACATATGTCAATATATTATTCGTTAGTTTTTGGTTCGAAATTTTTAATTTAATGTTGGTTTTTGTGGGTTTTCTTATAAATTATTTACATATTGGGTATAGATGGCTTGCATACACTTTTAAGGGTATTTGTTGTGTGCGCTGCACTTTTTTGCTGATTTGTGTGGCTACACTTTTGATTAACGTTGAAGGTTTCATGCCGGTCCGCAGATTCAGCCATGTGAACTCGTTGTCGATGGTGAAATCAAGTGCCGACGAGGTTACGACCGCAGATTCAACCAAGTGAATTCATCATCCAGCCGCGTGAATTTGTTATCGATTGCTTCATTGTTCATTGTCTCTACGTGGTCTTGTCAATGGGTTTCGAATAGTCGAATTTTCGAGTTTTTCTGATATGCTGGCGATTCCAACATAGAGGGTTTATGCTCCGACGGCACTCATAATAGTGTTGGCTTCTGCAGGGGATGCGGTGGGGTTAGTGCTACATGGTAGCATGCTTCGGTTTGCTTGGACATCTCTACGATGCCTTTTCAATGGCCTTCGAAAGGTTGAATTTTCGAATTTTTATGATTCAAAACATAATTATATATTTTGTTATTTTTGATTTTAATGAAGTAAAAATAAATTTAAATAAATATATTTTCTTTAATTATCTTATTTTTCTTAATTTATAATTATGTTTAAAAAGTGTACCATTCTTAATTTAAAGTGTAACATTTCATTTACACTTTTTGGCTGTTTTAAGGTTTTTTGTCAATTTGTAAGAAACTTCACACTGCCCCTGAATAGATGAATGCCTAAGTTCCGAAAATCGTTGCGTTATTTTTTTATTGTTGCATTTTTTATTGTTTTGCTTTATATACCTTTTTAGTCAGAGTAAGGGATATAGAACAAAAAAAAATTAAATTTAGTTCTTTACTGTTTTTTATACCATCCAACACTAAAGAAATAAGTAAAAATATATGGAATGGACCAAAAATGAAATTTCGATATAGCACCTATTATGAGAATGACGAAAAAAGAAATCAACTGTAGTTTTAGTTTTCGATATTTTATTCATATCTGAGAGGAGATAGACCAAAAATATAATTATTTTTTATAGAACATTAAAGCACAAAACGATATTTCATTTCAGGTGTAAATATAGAATAAAAAGGATCTCAATATCTCTGAAAATATAAGGCGTAGAGCAATGCCGATTGGCACATTCAACCACATTTCAAACACATAGAAAACATTAAACCCTTGAAATCGATAAAAAGTGAGATATAACAAAAAACAACTAAGGCTGCGTGCCAAACTTAAGGTAAAAGTCAATTTTAAGTAAATTTTTCGGTAAATTCAATTATTTTTCAAAAACTCTATGGCAAACTGATCGAAAAATCTGTCCTAAATCCGATTTTTACCGTAGTAAACGATTACCCTTAAGTTTGGCACGCAGCCTAAACCGACAATATGTATTTTTTAAAACTGTTCTAATTTCTTCTATCAATTCATCGTTTCATATGTGCTTCAATCCTTATTCGATATAACTCACTTGCCTCGTCAGAATAATTTCAATATTATTTTTATAAAATTTTGGGAGTCCTTCCGATATGTTTACACCTCATTTTGTTGTCCTATTTATGATATTAAACACCTTTCTCAATGGATGTTCTATTACTTAGATATTGTGGTTTAGCAGCATTTTTGCAACGCCTACCGAATCTTCAGAATCTAGGTCCACAATACTCTATATTAATGAAATTTTATAATTTGCAAGAAATTTTAGAGCACTTGTGCCAATGTGCCAATGTTTTCAGATTTGTTTGAATTAATTGCAAATTTGGTACTTTCACTGCGCGGAGGAAATTTGATTATAGTTTGATGAAGAATTTATCAAGTTTATGTTCGAATTGGTATCAACGGTTACAGTATAGCAAGCTGTTCTGTAACAGTTGTTTCAATCATAGATATGGAAGATGAAGCAGGAAAGATCCATGTAATAATTTCCGATAGAATTCGGAATACTTCGTTCCTTCGACGAAGTTTCTTTTAACCCTAGCTTGTAGCTATGTCACAGAAGAGAGTGAGAGAGAGAATAGAGTACGTCATAGAAAATAACTTATCATTTCATTTTCAATTATGTCGGAACTGTTTTCATTGATCAACTTTTTTCAATTCTCAGACATTTAAGAGATTACCCCTGAGAGTATTTTATATTTGTATATCACCCTATGATAATTTGATACGCTAGAGTTAGAGGAGCGGATAATGAAGAATAATTTTGTATGAATCGCAATAACTGACGGATTTTGAATCACGTTTTTGGTGGTGGGTGTTTTGATATAGCTTCAATTTTCTATGTGCAACGAAAAGCACGAAGATGCAATAATTTCAATTAGTATATGGATTTGAAAATACAATAGCGTTCCATGTATACGTTGTCTATGGTTGAAGCTGTTCAAAACAAGTTTTATGTTTATGTTGTTTTGATTTTGTTTAGACTAACCAACGGGACATTCAAGAGACTAGACTGAAAAATTGTTTTGTATGCAAGAAACAGTTTTGGTTAAACAGTGAAAGTGGAATGTGCGTAAATTAAAGTCAAAATTATTTCGGTATTTTGCGCTGTGATAGTGGCTATGCTGGGCCTGGCGGGGATTTAAACGTAAAATTAGTGCAAGTTTTGTTTGTGTGGATAAGTGATAACAGTGATTTCGTGTTGTGTTGTTAGTGAAAGTAGTACATAGAGAAAACAGGTGTGTTTGTGTTTGTTTGTATTCAAGTGGCTAAAGGGAACATTCTAAAGTTAAAATTCGCGGCTGAGTGAGTATTACAATTTTTTATTTAACGTCAATTGTATTCGACCTAAACATTATTTTTTCTACTTGCTAAAAGGTTTAGTTTCTGTCAAGCTCTTTTAGGGTAGGTTGGTGATGTTAGATATTTAGAAAATGTGTCAACGAGATGTTTACAGAAAAAGAAAAAGTTTGAGTTGGCAATTAACTGGTCCCACACTTATTCATATTTTGCATTATTTATTTTTTTAGTAGTAGAGGTGGCTTAGTTGAATTTTTTTTCTAATTAAAAGAGTATTTGATCTAAAATATTTGATTTAAAAGAAATTAATTCTTAATTTTAAATTGGCTACGATTATTGAGTTAAATATTAAGAAAGCCATTGCCTAACTATCTTTGGTTTTTTGGCTAAAGTTTACTTTACGTATACATCGAGAAAACCAGGTAAGGAGTATAAATGTTTAAAATTTTTAAATGCAGGATAGTTTATCACCAGTTTTTAGGAGGGAGAAGCTAAATTTTTCCGGAAAATTACCCTATTTTCCGGGAAAAATTTGACTTTAAAAAACAAAAAATTGCGCATTATTTTATTTAAAATACGTACAAATGTATAATTTTTATAAAAATGTTGATATTAGAATTGTATCTTAACAGTTTTTCGATAATACAAGTGATTTTGAAATTTTTTCAATTTTTTTTAACAAGTATAAAATTATAAATAGTATTTAAAACTTGAAGAATTGTGTAAATTTCGGAAAAGGGAAGGTTTTGGGGCAGCTCCCATCCTCTAAGATATACAACGAATTAAAATTACATTAGAAACATTTTATATTTACAAAAGTTGATTTTTTTAAACATTTGTGGCACTATCAGAAGAAGCGATAAGAACGATAAAAAATTTTTGATCTGTGTCTGCAAGGTTGAAGAAAAACTGTTGATAAACAATCCTGCATTTAAAAATTTTAAAAAATTATCCTCTTTACCTGATTTTCTCGATGTATATGTAAAGTAAAATAACGCCTTTTAACATTATATCCGATAATTTTATTTTAATTACAAACTTGAACTGAACTGTGTTTTGAAAAGCAAACGGTTCATGGTTATCGTCAATTAAAAATATTTTTATTTTTGTTTAACTAATTTTTCACAACTACATTGTAATTACATTGAATAAATAGCAACAAGTTATCTTAAGCTACATTATTTTGTACAAAATTCAAAAATATATGAATCAATATATGAAGAAATAAACTAAAATTAAAACTAAAACTAAGTCTTCAAATTTATAACTAATTATAAGCAGCTACAGAGCAAGATTACCTACAACTATTGATCATTAAGATGATTCACACAATCCACCTGTCCAAACGTGTTAAACATTTAATATTTGCTGGAATAGTGTTCCATAGCCTAGCACCTCTCCGTATAAATGACCCCTTCATATAATTAGTACGAGTGTTCGGCAATATTAAGTTTTGTGTTCGTAGTGATTGAGCAAAAACCAATTTGTCATATAGATATTTTGGCTGACCAGTAGTTATAATTTTATACATTAAAATTAGTATTCTAAGATCAAAATAATTATTCAGAGAGCATCCAAAAATCTTATTATAGTAAGGTGTCAATCTATCCCTACGTTTTAATCCAAAAATGTATCTCAAACATGAATTATATACTCTTTTAATTTTGGTAAATAGGCTAGAACTAAGTTCAGAAAACACTACATCACAATAAAAAATTCTACTTAGAATTAAAGATCTAGCTAGTAGCATCCTCGCCTTAATTGGAGTAAAAGCAGAGTTTCGCCAGAGCATTCGCAGCCCATTGAACATTTTTTGTATAATAGAATTCACATGCACATTCTACTCCAAGTGTACATCCAAGATCACACCCAGATTCCTTACTGAATTGCTGTAAGGTACATTGTCACTACCAACTCTAATACTAGTTAAGGTCTCGTCAAAAATGAAAGGATTACTCTTCTGAGAAAACATAATCACCTGAGACTTTTTCGAGTTTAATAACAATTGGTTCTCCGCCGACCACGCAATAATATTATTAATGTCACTGTTCATATTTGCAATTACTTCGTTTAAGGCTAATATTCTGTCACCTTTATTAATTTCAATTTCACAAAAAATTTGGAGATCATCCGCAAACAGATGATAGTGAGAGTGTCGGACCGAGTTTCCATTATCATTTATGTACATCGCAAATATTAAGGGCCCCATTGTAGATCCCTGAGGAACACCTGTAGGCAGAGGCAAGTAACTAGATTTAACTCCATTAACTTCCACAAATTGAAAGCGGTCAGTTAAATAAGACAACATTAATTTCGACGCATTAGATGAAAAATTGAAGAACTTCCTCAGCTTATCCAAAAATTTGACGAATGATATACTGTTAAAAGCTTTACTGAAATCAAGTAAGCATAGTAAAACATAATTGCCCTTATCCAGGCAGTTCCTAATAAATTCCGTCAAATCCACTAGTACCGTTACAGTACTATGTTTCTCTCTAAACCCTGACTGAAGAGAAGTAAGTGAATTACTTGTATTAAGGTATTGTTTGATCTGATCAGAAATAATTCTTTCAAATACTTTTGAAAGGTTTGAGAGTTGAGCAATAGGTCTTACATCAGACACTGATGTAGGATCCTTAACTTTAGGTAGCCCGATAACTTTACTAACTTTCCACACCTTAGGATAACATTTATGCTCCACGATACTATTAAACAAATACGTTAAATGAGAAACAATCACAGGGGCTATGATTTTTAAAAACTTTAACGACAAATTGTCAGCACCCATTGCATTAGACGTCAGAGAGCCTATTGCCTTAAGCACATCGTCATCAGTTATAATATTAAAACTAAAACAATTAGAATCATTAAAAGATGTTTCGGTTTCAGTTTCAATATCGTGCACCACATTCATTATTGGCACTTTCACAAATTCCTCATTAAGTTCAATAGGAGAAAATTTAGAAACAATCTCAGCTGGGTCAATGGTTTTAAAACCGTATTTCTCCAAATTCCTCCATAATATTTTAGTGCCAAGTTTTGGATCTAATTTAATACGCAAGAAATGTCTCTTCGCCGATCTCACCATCTTATTAAGTTGTTTTTCATAATCCTTATAGGTTCGTTTATCCTCCTCACTACGAGATCTCTTCCACACATTTTTAGCCATATCAAGAAGTTGCTTTTTATTTTTAATAGCATAACTAAACCATGGGATAGGCTTAAATTTTTGCTTAATCATTTTAAAAGGAGTATACTGGTGCAACCATATCGAGATTTTATCATATAAAAACTCAAATTTACCATCAATCGTGTCTATTCTACCTAACTCAGTCCAATCAGCATTAAGTATATCACAATGAAGGGTTGGGATATCAACATTATCATAGTTGCGCACAAATCTGATCTCATCATGAAATTGAACCGGTATATTAAAGTCAATTGATATAAGATCATGGTCCGTGAAGGGTGACTGACAAAAATTAGACGTTTCTAATGGTGTATTAGAAACAATATATTCTAGGAGTCTTTCTGTTGTTTCACAAACTCTGGTTGGTTGAGTTTGCGTTGTATGCAAATTAAGCGAATCAAAGATGCTTCTTAACTCACGGCTTTATAACCATATCATAATCCTCAATTAGGTTAGATAATAGCTCACTCAATTCATTAAGAGGAAGATTTCGAACATGCATATAAGCCACACAAACATTTATTTTTAAAGAATTTATAATAAATTCAATGGTAAGATACTCTAAGTTCTCAGACGACCCCTTAGAAAGTACCTTCACATGATAATATTTAGAAAAGTTACAGCTCACAGGCATAACACAAATGACAAGGCAAGGTTACCTGTGTGAGATAAAAAATAAGCAAATTAATATGCATATAAGATAAACTATAAAATCTGACGACTATAGAACTAATCATTAACTTAATAACTAAATTCAAAAGTATGAAATACATATTTATTTACTACTAAACTGCATAAGGCTAAAGAAACAAGATATAAGACAATCATGCACTAATTGTACTCAAAGATAGGCTATAGGAACAAAATATATAATCATGCACTAAATAACTTAACTAAACAAGAAGCAAATAAGAAATTCATAATCAAAAAAAAATTTTTAAGCATATATATCACACTGTCATAATACTCATCTCAATCAACCATCTTACTATTACGTTTTAAACTGGTCCAATTCCTCTACAGATCGTACAATTTTTGGGCTATCGTTTGCTACAGCAATAACAGCTACCATACCTCTTCGTATAACTACCTTTGATATAGTTCCCACTGCCTTCAAAGCCTTGGCTTTAATTAACATGTCCTTCACCTCCTTAGAGAGATATTCGTTGATGTATATCCTCGAATTTGGAAAACTGTTGTTAATGCACGTAATCCATAAAGGTTTATCCTTAATGTACTTCAGATAGGCAGACATAAATTGGTTCCTCTTTAATTGCTTGAAGAAGCGAACCTTTATTGCAGATAAGCCACCTCCGCCATTCTTCTCATGAAACCTAAAAACATCCTTAATATCGTCAGCTTTAAAGTCCCATATACCTAACTTATGAGCAATAGTTAACAGGAATAAGTGATCATAAATGTTCACTGTATCCGGAATACCGTAAAGCATCAATACACTTTGACTTTTTAGGTCCTCTCGCCTTTTATGAAGCTCAAATTGCTTCTCAAGAAAAACAATTCTTTCCATCAATTTAGCCGTTTCAGATGACAGACCGGCCTTTACATCAGCTATGGCATTATCACAGTAGGTGGTAATTTTCGACCACATCGCATCCATTTGCTTTGACACCCAATCCTCAATATCGTCACTAATCACCGGGTTATCTTTCTTAGCATCAGCCTCTTTAGCTTTCATCAAGCCAGCTAGAACTCTGGTGAGGTTACTGTCCACAATGCAACGTGGACAAAACCATTTAGCCTTTGATTTATGATGTTCGAATTCCACATCCGTTTTGACCTCAACGTATTCTGCATGAAACCATCTCGAACAGCCATTACAATTCAGCCAATTTTGCTTCTTCGACATGGACTTAATACCAAAGTCTTTTTTATTGCACACCGCACATTTATCATCAGTCATATTAATGTAATTGAGGTTATGTTATGTTAATTAGGATAACAAATTAATATAAGTTAAATGAGCCTTTATTTTTAGATTAATTAGTAATATAAGCTTATCAAAATTTTAAGCAGCCTTATACCAGTTTATAATAAAAAAGAATATACTAGAACATTAACTAATTTAATTAAATATGGACCAAAAAATGTTTGCTCTTGTACAACTAATGTCAGATTTTTATGTTTTGTTTGGTTCTTATTTATTGTAAGAACGTGTATTTTTTGTAGATATTTTACATATTATATATTATTATTTGAATCCGTTTTGCTAAGCAATTTACAATAGTGTTGTGAAATCAAACAATGTTCGCATTTCGGGAATAGGAAGGTTGACATTTCAAAGCTGATGTACTATTAGTTTAGTGTTGAGATTGCTTTGATAAAATATATATAAAGATAGCTAATAACTATTACGAATAACTTTATGGGTTGCAGTGTGTTTGGCTTTTATTTTAGAAGAGCGGGTATCGAGCACTCCTTTATAAACATTACATATTTTTGTTGGTAAATTTTACTATGAGTATTTGTGGGAATGATTCTCTCCACAAATTTATTTTGGGACTAACTAATTTTACTAATACTCATTCATCCAACTTTATAAAGCGAATTAAATTATTATATTTATTTGTTTTAATTTGTATTGCAATTTAGAATGATCGAGGTTTATCAAATGTTTATTATTACAGTGAAAACTCACTTGAGCGGACATCGACGGGACCAATTAAAATGTCCGCTCTCATGAGGTGTCCGTTTAAGTGAAGACCAATTAATTTTATAGGATTTTTATATAGAAAAAATTAATATTTAAATATTAAGTATGAAATTACATTTAAATTCATTTATTTAAACAAAATTTAAAATCATAAATTATTCATGGAATATTATACGTAATCAGGTACATATTATGTTTTATATCTAAGCTACATGCTTAAAATAAAAGTAATTTAAAATAATAAAAATAAATAAAGATTAACGTTCTTAAATTCAGGAAATTAAAACATGTTTCAGTAGTTTGATTAGTTACATTGTTCTTTAGAAAAAAACTCGGTTATATTTGTCTGACGCACACGATTTTCCAAAATTTTATTTTGCAATAAATTTTCAGTTGATGTTAACATCGCCAAAAGTTTCCCATCACCTTTCATTGTGGAAAACTTTAGTAGCGGTTGCAGATATTTTAATGCATCGTTAAATGAATTTATGTTGATATGATCATCATGGTTTTCTTGATAACCTTCATCTTCATCTTCATCACCATGATCATCATCATCCTCATTGCATAAATCAATACTTTCTTCTTGGTGAATTTCATCTAAAATGGAATTGAGATCAAGGGAATCATCTTCAATTGCAACCTCTGCATCTATATTAATAAATTCGTTGGATACAATATCACTGTAGTTGTATAAATTAAGAAGTGGTTGTAGGCTAGTTATTTCTGGCCTCGATATAATTTCTATTTCATCATTTATAACCGGGAAACCAGCATGTTTAAAGCAATTTTTTATGGTGGCAACAGACACATTTTTTAAAGCATAATCAATCCACTGCACTGATTGCAATAAATTAATGGCTAAATTGTTATTCGATGTTTTTGTTTCTAGACATGCAATAAAATATTTCAACATTTTCTCACGGTAATAATGTTTAAAATTTTGAATTATCCCTTGATCTAATGGTTGACACGAGCTGGTGGTATTTGGCGGAAAATAGATTAATTTTATATAAGAAAATTCTGGCATTTTGGAGTGTGAGGTGGCATTGTCCAAAAAGAGTAAAACATGTTTTTTATTCTTTAGAAAATTTCGGTTTAGGTTATTCAAGTACTGTGTCATGATATCTCGTGTCATCCATGCTTTTCTGTTTGATTCCCATGTCACCGGGAGGTTATCTAACTTCAAGCCTTTAAAGCACCTTGGCTTATTGGCCTTACCAATCACTAATGGTTTAATTTTTTCGCCGCTCATACTAACACATAGCAAGAGTGTAACTCGCTCCTTTGATGCTTTACCACCATTGCAGGTTTCGCCTTTAAGTGCTAAAGTTTTATTCGGCGTTGCCTTAAAAAATAATGCTTTTTCATCAAGATTATAAATGCAATCTTCAGGGAATTTTCCAACAATATTTGGTAATCGCAATTTAAAATCGTCTATAGTTGTTTGGTTGACGTTTGCTCCTTCTCCCGATATGTCTCTATATACGATATTGTGGCGCTGCTTAAACCTTTGAACCCAACCATTCGAGGCATGAAAGTTAGTAAGTTTGCATATTTTCGCTACTTCTCTTGCTTTTTCCTGGATGATCGGACCAGTAATCGGTAAATTTTTTGCTCGGATACGACAAAACCAGCGATACACTGCCTCATTAATATTTTTTGATGGAAATGAAACAACTTTTCTTTTCGAATTTTTATTTGAATTTATTTCCCACTGTTTAGTCACATCATCAGCTTTATTTAAAATGGTTGAAATCTGAGTTTTGCCGACACTGAATCTTTCAGCTAGTTGACGAACGCTTAGTTTTTCCTTTTTACTGACTTCAATGACTTTAATTTTTTCTTTTAAAGTTAAAAATCGTTTTCTCGATGAAGGTGTGTTCATGGTTCTAAAATAATATTTAAAATAAGTAAGATTGCATAGTTTCTAACATAATATGTAATACAGTAAAATTATAGCAAATGATTTGAATTCACATAAAGCTTACCTGTTTTTAATAATCAGACCCGCTGTTAAAAACTGGCACACGACTGATTGAAGTTGTATATTCCAAAAATAAAATCCGTTAGCTTGTATGTACATAACTATCTTTTTCACTACAATATCAGTTATTCTCTATCATTAATACAATTTAACAGTTCGTCCTATTTTTACGCATATAAATTAAGCGATACATATCGGATAGTCAGCATTGTCTCACCAGCAAAACCGAACAAACTTATACATTTGAAATTCTTTTTTCGCATACAGTAAAAAAAGTAAAAAATCAAAACGATGGAACATTTTATATTACAAAAAATGGATAAAGAGTAAAACCAGAAAAAAACAAAAAAAAAACAACAACAAAAAGGAAAATTGTCCGCTTATGTAAGGTTCCAACAACATAAAATATCTGAAAAAGTGCTGTTCGTGTCCGAGAGTGTTTTGTATGAGAAATCTTTAGTTTTGCATTGGACATGAAATTGTGGCCGTTTAAATAAGGTGTCAGCTTAAGTGAGTGTCCGTTAAAGTGAGTTTTCACTGTAATACTATTATTCATTGCAGTTCCTGATTAAGCTTATATTTAGTTCTAACGAACATTTTTTATTACAAAAGATCTTTGAAGCCGTAATACTTTCTAATTAAAAATAAAATTTTAATTTGAAGGTCAGAGGAGCAGATAGCGTAGGAATCATAAGGGCTATCGGGTTGATAATATATTTGATATTTCAGACGATATTTGACTTTGAAATTACAAATAGCTTGGAAGCTACAGAAAGATAGCTTGAAATTACAGATAGCTTGGAAATGTAGTTAAATATTGATGTACATACTTAGATAGTTTGTCAAAGATCATGGCACTTATTTTGTTAAATTATGTTCTAGTTTGTTTTGGGAGACTGTAAATTGGTGAAGGTTTTGATTTTGTTCCAGGCTAAATAAATAATTATCGCTGGTTTTTCTTTTTATGATTTAGTAATACAGTTGACGACCATAGAATATTTTCGAATGTCTTATTTTAATATTTACTGAAGCATTTATTTTATAACTCAAACGTTGAATAATTGATTGGGTTATTTAGTTATCAAGGATTCAACAGTTGTGCTAGCTATACTTTTTATTAATTCTGTTATCTTACAGATTCCTGATTACTTTAATTTTTTAATTCTAAAGTTTAATTCTGGTTTAGTTTTTAAGAATTGGGGCTCTTAAACTGTGCCAAACATCCATTATTGATATAATACCTTACAAATTTCAGATTAGCTGTTTTTGAAACCAGATTTCATTTGGTCACTTTATTTTTATTTTTTAAATAAACATTTGTATTATACATAGTTTAGGGATGGCGAGGTTAAGTGATCTTCACTTATACTATTTTTATTTAACTATTTTTATAAATAAATCCATTAAATCAACAGATTCACAATGATTCTATCCGTTGGAGATGCGAAAAGTCGTGCGTTCCTTTCCTGCTTTGAGACGAGTTCTACAATATTTGGTAATTTCTGGATTCGATTTATTTTGTTTTGATTTGGTTTGTTTTAAGAGAGCCAAATTAATTTAGTTAATACTAATTATAACATTACATTTATTTTATTCAATAGTAATTCAATTCATAATAATGACAGTTTTTCAGGAAATTTACTGCAACTTAATTAATTATAAATTATTAATTATAATTATGAATTTTTTAAGATGCTGAATACGCCCGGGTAATCTTACTTAGGTTTGGTTGCACAATGTTTTTGGAAAAGCGCAGTTTAATTTAGTTTATGGAAAATTTAATTCATAATAATAATATTTTATTCTAGGAAATTTACTATTATGTATGGGTACTTAATTAATTATTAAAAAAATTTCAGGATACTGATTGCTGAACAGTTGTACCATAAAACAAAAATAACTGTGCAGTCTTGAGCTTAACAATTTACTAACTATTGACTACTTAGGTGTCTGTAACCGGGTCAAGTCTATCTTATTTAACAACCTTTCCTATCCCACCATCTTGCTATGTATGGGTGTACGGTAGGCCCGGCATATCCGGGATCCCTGCTTAGTCTTAGCCGTACATTCTAATCCATCAATCAATCTAAGTTCTGACAAATTTAGAACTTCCCTCAAACTTTTGCCATAAACAGATTTGTATGGCACTTGCAACTTTTAACAGAGTGGTAATTATCGGTGGCACCTCTCGATTTATATGAAATGGTTAAACTTGATTTTTTTTCTGTGGTGAATAATGAAGCCATCAATAATTTAGTTGGCCGTCATATTTTACCTGTGAAACACCAGCTTGAAAGCTTTCATATATATTTATAAGTTGAGCTTGATGTATGACCAACAATTGTTCGTATTACATAGATGGAGCCATCGTAGAGAAATTGCATTGAATGTTTTTAAGTTGACAAGTAATCAAACGGGATCAGATCGTTGGGTTGCTGTGTGTAAATTAAAAAGTTTATAATCATTCTTCAATCAAGAATTTGCTATTAATTTGTTGTGATATTAGTTTTTTCCTTCAAATTACAATCCTTGGTACACAACCATTAGAGAAATTTTATAAATTTGTTAGCCGACTGTAAATTTTCTGTTCTTTTTTTATCAGGCGACAAAATGCAAGGATTTGGTGACAGTATATAAGAGATAATCTTTATTTGTATATTTTCCAAGGTTATTTATAATATCGAGGAAAATAACAAAATGTAGGCGCCATTAAATACCAAAAAGTGTTATATATAGATTTTATTATTTTTCCATGATTTCCATATTGCACAACAAGACAACAACTCACAAGAAAGCACACAACATTTTCATCATAAAAGAATACATTTTTTTTGTTTTACATCGAATACGGAAAGTAGAATTTGGGTCAACATCCTTTTTACCTAAATTATAATATTATGTATTTCGGAATTCTTACATACATACATACATCCATACTTGCAAGATAATAAAATGTTTTTTCTGGTTTCGTATTATATCTTAAATCGTTCTTATTTTCCTTTTGGTATATTCAACTACGATATGAAATGTAGGCAAAAATTACATGAAACGCATGAGAAAAAGCGAAATACCTTCAACGCATAGGCAGGTATATGCGAATCTTTTTAAATGTAAAATAATTTGCTGGAATCGGAATAAGTAAACTGAAACTTCTTATGTTCGGATACATATACTCGTATACATACTCGAATATAGTTTTTTGATCGGCTTTGAAGTTTTTTTTATATATGGTTGTGTGAGTATGTCAATACCGACGTTCTATTGAAAAACGAAATTGGAACAAACAATTTAATGTACCGAACGTACATTTTACTTTGTCTTCCTTGCACACTAAATTCGAGGGGATTAGAGGAAATCACGAGAATAAGATATTTTCAATTGGAAAACGATTTTTAGTCGTATTATTTTCTTCTGTGCGTGTGTAAACTGTGTAGAAAACAGAATCGTATTGTATGGGGAAATAATTCATGTGGAATCGATTTAATGTTAGTCAGTAATTTATTATTTGGAAGTCTATTTGACCGAATATACGTGTACGCGAGTATTTATAGATTGTCACCCGGTAACGTTATAATAAAGAGTTTAAATTAAAATTTTTGGGTGATTTTGCAATGGCTCTGCTACTTAAAAATATTAATTCACAATATTTATTGTGTAAGGACAAAGTGTTAATTCAAGATTAAAACTCGAATAATAAATTAGTTTTTAATTCGCTAAAAGAAGTTGATTTAGGTTTTTAGCCGAAAACTTAGCCTGATAATATTCAGAGTTTTGTTATCTAAAGAAATAAGGAAAATATCTACATAAGTGTCAACCAAACTAAGTTTCGTTTTAGCCCAGATGTTATTTCTGGTATTCTGAGGAAATCTCCAAGTATTTTTAGGAAGGTATTTTTGAATAAATGGGAGAATTTTTCTATTTTCCCAAAGACCACTAACATCTCATTTTTGCTATTGCAAACTTCAGGCAAACCCGTGCACTGTCAAGGAATATTGGTCAACGCTAAGTTCTACACTCCGAAAGATGGCCACCGATTGAAATCAAAGAAAACTTATTATGTTTCAAGCGGAATTCAAAACCAGTACCTCCCAGTCAAACTGCCGACCACTTGTTCGGTAAAATGTTGAAGCCATAAGACATTTATCTTAAAAACATATTGGCTGAATAAAAATTGCTTTGCTAAGAATTGGATGTTATAACTCTATTAAAATGAGAATGCTAAATGAGCGAAAACGGTAAATAATAAAATAACAACCACTAGACGGCTCCGGCCAATATCTATACACAAACCTTTGTAACTAAACAAACACACATGGGTAGAAATGGCAGCAACCGGAATCAAATTCAAAAAATATTCTCGGACGCGATGGATAATTATATAACCGCTATAGTAAACATACAGAGCGATTCAGTTCGGCTTCAAACACACCAACCAAAAACGACGTCAGAGTGGCAGGAGTAATCGAGGGAGCCTATTGTGCAGTTCTTTTGAATTGATATATTTCTCAATTAATAAAAATTACAAATGAAAACAATTGAATACCAAAATATCCAGAGTTATATGACAAGAGGTTCAGATAAAAATGAATTGAGCTAACCTCAATCAGCAGATCAAGTAACTGGTCCGAGTATTACAATATGTAACAATACGGTTGCTAGCGCTTCAGATTAAGGCAGAATACGAAAAATTTGGCAGAAAGCATCATTGATTCCCAAGGAAGACTATGATTGGAGGCAATAATGGTAACTTGTGATACAAATCACAGAATTCGATTCAAAAATTTGCGAAGATCCAAGAAACAGGAGTCTATAGGGATTAATGGTGTGGTACTGTAACAAAAGACAGTACTGCACCAGAATAATATGATAGATGAATTTGTTTATCAAAACAAGAAAGAACCTCAGTCTGTTGGTTCTAAGCAAGTGAAAGTGACAAATATAGCAATTTTAATACAGCTTGTAGAAATATTACTGTAAAATGGTAATTAAAATTTTAGGGTATCAAAATTTCATTTGTTATGTGATCAGAATTTAGACCTAGATGGAAGACCAACCAAAGTTGTCAGTACTAGTGTTAAGTTTTATTCCAGCATGATAGCCAATAACATCTCAGGAAAGATTCTTTGAGGAGATCGTGAGTAGTATCGTACTGAGACCGGAGGAGTGGAGGTCACAGAACCGGCACTGGAATATTAAGAGATAAAAGAAATACGTGTGAGTCAAAAACAGAGAAACTCATTACATTTGGGGGGAATTTTATTAATGTTATTGGGGAAATATCTGTATGGGTATTAGTTGCAGAAAACTAGTTTCAAATATAGTATTGAAAATTGTCAAAAAGGATGTAGTTCCTATCTTAGGTTGGAAAACGTATAAAGAATTACATTTTATTACTCGAAACTATGTTAAGTTTTTTTTCAGTTAACGAAATGGAAATCAAAGATGCAATTTTTGAGGGTTTAGGCTGTATAAAGAATTTTATTTATGATATTGACCTAATCGCTAATCCTAAATTTGATATAATTCCACCTTGAAGAATACCATTCTCTATCAGAGATGAAGTAAAGTCATAGCTGGATCATATGGAACAACTAAAGGTAAATAAAAAATCAAAGAACCAACCCCTGTGGTTTCCCCAATTGTCTTTGCAAAAAAAGTTAACAAAATTAGAATTTGTATGGATCCGAGCCAGGTAAATAAAAATATTTGGAGGAAATATCGGCAAGATAAACCTGTTTCCGTGGGGAAGATAAAACCTGTTTGCGATTACCTTTTGGACTGGCATAAGCGCCAGAAGTATTCCAACAAATTATGAACCAACTATTAGATGGACTTCGCTGCTTCGAGAGATCATCTGATTATTTATACTAGCGAGTAATTAATATAATCGAAGAGGCCGTAATTAAATTAAACAGAGGCAAATGTCAATTTAACAATCAGAAGTTAAGTTCTTAGGCCACATTGTGTCAAATAAATTATTAGAAATTGACCCAGAAAAAATCGCGACTATTTCATCATTACATAAACCTACTACAGTTAAACAGACTCATCGTCTTCTGACGAAGACTTTGAGAGAATAAAATACTATTATTAACAACACCAGTATTGAAATATTACGATGTTAACAAGGACGTGATGTTATCGGTGGACGCTAGTAAACATTCCGTTGGGGATGTCCTACTGCAGGATGAACACCCAGTTACATACGCGTCAAGGTCATTAAGTGCGTGCGAACAAAATAAACGTTACAGTAATACGTTTCTCAATTAATAAAAATTCACAAATACAGGCATGGAAAAAAAACTAACTATTGAAACAGCCCATAACTCATTGGAATCGATATTCAAAAAGCCCATTCATCAGCCCCAGCGTGGCTTCAAACGATTTTGTCCTGCCGTATTCTTCTCAAATAATTTATAAAAAGCGGATGCTTTAAGCCATGATTGTGACAACCCAAAGCAAGCCGAAACACATGATCTAGAAATAAGTGTAAGAGTGCCAATGTCGGACCATGCAGATAATTCAATAATGCCTGGAGAAATTGAGCACTGTGCAAATTTTAAAGAAGAGCTGGCAACGTACCATGATATCTGAGGTTGTTCATCTGTTTAAAGGTGAAAAAATAGTAGTGCATAAGGCACAAATAGAAAAAATTATAGCTGCCGCACATACTGGTCATCATGGGATACAGTCAACAATGAAAAGCGCTCGTCAATGATTTTACTGGAAAGGATTGACGCTAGATACTATCGATTTCGTAGAACAATGTGCAGTATGTCAACAAATACAAAAATCCAATATTAAAGAACTTATCATTAGTAAAGAAGTACCAAGGTTACCGTTTTAAATAGTAGCTATACAGATCTGTTCAAGTTGGTGGAGAAATTCAACAATAGCAGCGGAAGTATTACAAGTATAAAATAAGATCTTTGCTACACATGGAACTCCTAGAATTCTGGAAAGTGATAATGGCCCACAATATGCTGCTCATGAGTTTTTTGAATTCAGCTAAAAATGGAATTTTGAGCACTAGACATCGAATCTTCATTTTCCAAGGCCTAACGGGTTAGCAGAACGAGCAGTTCAGACAGCAAAGCTGATGTTGAAAAAGTGTATCAAAAGCAACACCTAGAGATAATTACTTAGAATCTCCCACTCAGAGGCTAATGAGCAGACTAACACGAACAAACCTCCCAATCAGCAATCAACTTTTAGAGCCTAAAGTAATTCAGACAATTTAGGATCAAAATATGAAGATTCTATAAAAACCGGTACTCAATGAGAAAGTATGAATTCAAACGGGTCCGAGAAATTAAATAACCGGAAATTCTAGCAGTTTAGAATTATTTTATTATATTTTTTTGACATATCCAAATATTTTAATCAAATACAGCCAAAAAGAATATTTTTATGCGAATTCAACAAGAATATTTTATTCTTAAACTATTTAAAGTTATTTGATAACCGTTTCAAATAATTTTTGGGAACGTTTTTATTGGTACACAAAAGGTTTGTATGCCAACAAAAATGTACATGACATTTGAAAAATTGTGTTGTCTCTATCGTTTTAATTGTTTCTATCCTAGTCACCGTTTACTTTTTTTACTGCACTCTTTTCAAGTGAGTGTCATAATCATTATGGTATAATGGTATTATGATACTGGCTTTTTTCCAACTTTTTCAGCCGCTGAAAAATCCAATTCAAGAGAGAAAAATAATAGGTATACATAATTTTAATAAAAGTGAGTGTATAAACAGTACCCATGACAAAAAAAGTAAATGTTAGAAAAAAGTTGTTGCTCAATATATTTTTCTAGCAGTTAATCGAGCAAGAAGAATTCAATTTTGTTTCTTTTTTTGACATCTCCGACTTTTTTTATCAAATAAGGAAAGGACGAGTTATAATAAAAAAAAAATATTCGCCTAAATTCGAGATCTCTACAGACAGGTCGGAGTCAATTCGGAATTAAACTTCATACTAAAACTCCATAAATTTGGAAATACATGCGAAATGTAGTGGACATCTGTAATGGTAGTATGAAACTGGCTTGAAAAAAGTGCAGTAAAAAAATGTAAACAGTGATTAGGACAGAAACAACTAAAACGAATGAGATAACACAATTTTTCAAATGTCATGGTCATTTTGTTGGTAAACTAACATTTTGTGTACCAATAAAAATTATCTGAAAAGGTTATCAAATCACTTCAAATAGTTTTTGAATACAATATTTTTGTTTAATTTCCATGAAAATATTCGTTTTGACTGTATTTGATAAAAAAAAAGTCGGAGATGTCAAAAAAATATAACAAAATAATTCTTGTCAAAAGAAAGAATCAAAATTGAATTCTTCTTGCTCGATTAACTGCTAGAAAATATTGAGCAACAACTTTTTTCTGACATTTCATTTTCTTTTTGTCATGGCTACTGCATATACACTGCATACTACTTTCATTAAAATTATGTATACCTATTATTTTTCGCCCTTCAATTTGATTTTTCAGCGGCTGAAAAAGTTGGAAAAAGCCAGTATCATAATACCATAAACAGAAGTGGCAGATTCGGTTCAAGCTTTTCCGTTTGAAGGGCTAACCTTGTTGGTTTCGAAATTAAGAGATTAAGTGTAGTGTATTAGAAATTTAGAATTCGTTTAGGTGAATTCGTTCCATCTATCAGTAATAACACTTCCAAATTTTGTGAAAAGGCCCATGTTATTCGGATTATCTTGGCCGCGGCGTACTGCATTACGGGCAAGAGACCAAACGTTTTAAAAGTCTCCATTTTTCCTTAGGTCACCGTGGAGTGAGCTATTTAAGTAATACATAATGTCCTCTTGTGTTGGTTGCCGCTTTATTTTAGAGTTACTGCTGCTGCAAGATTGTTGCTGGCCAAATTACGGAATATGCCATCTCGAGAACTTAAAAGCTTTATTGCATAAACAATACTGCCAAAATCATGCAATATGCCATTTGGCATTATATTTGGGTCACCACTTTTGTACGGAATGGATATTATATCCATACTTGCCCTTTGTGTTAGCATCATCCAGCATTTGATTCTCCTCTTGATAAATTTATCTAGCTCATTTAATGGCGTATTGCACATTACCAAATTTCAAAATAGAAACCAGTTGTGGTATTATAAAGATATTCACTGCTTTAATCTTTTGCCAGGGGGTGAATAGGGAGCAGTTGATGTCGTTTACGTATTGTGCCAAAATTTCGGTATTTGGGAAAAGTGAAATGCGGAAACCAGTGAACACTGGTTGAGCAACTGTTGAGGGTTTTAATCCATCAATGTAAAGCAAAGAGCATTTAGTTGCGTTAAATTTTAGTCCGCCTTCCATGATTTTCTGGACAGTGAGGTCGATCATTCTTTGGAGATATTCCAGATTATTCCATAAATACTAGAAGATCGTCTGCGTATGCTAGTATTTTGTAAATATTGGACTCAAATGACATCCTCCATCTCTGATGTTAATTGGCCGAGAAATTCTAGAACCGCATCTGACTGCCGTTCTGCTCTTTTTGTAGAGCTGCTCTATTACATTGGTACTGGGGAGGCCTATCTAACGCAATTACAATGAAATATGTGCCCATGCGGGATTGTTCTAAATGCGTTCGTGAGGTCTAGCCAGGCCATACAGCATATTTTCTTTCTCCGTCTGCAATCTTCAATTATGGCTTGTATTACGAAATAGTGTTCCATGCAACCCTCATATAGCATGAATCCTTCCTGCTCTTTTGAGATAAAGTCGTGTGTTGTTGTCCATAAAGTAATTCAAGAATTATGAATATAGCTTTCAGTTGGATATATCCATTTGATCCCTCTTTTTATAGATTAAGATGGTTGTTGATCATGCAACTGGCCCGGGATCCAGCCTGTGTCCTTAAATTTATTGAGTAGCTTTTCCAGGATCGTATATTTTGAGTCAAACAACAGTAACGTTTTATATAGGATCCTTTTGAGCAGTACACGGATCTCATCGTTGTTGAAAATTTGAGATAAAGGATCATCATGTAGTTGTTGCGGCATTTCCACCTTGACTGGCTTAAAATTATGTGTGTCTACCAGAGTATTTGAGAAGTGGTTGGTTATTGTTGCCGTATCTATAGTACATTTAAGCCGGGTCCTAGTAGGATTTTTGTTATTCTTGTATAACCTTAATCGTGTTTGACTCCTCGATCGTTGTAAGATTTCGGGTTAAGGATGCCCCTTTATTCCGTCTATGCCGTCGTGATGGTTGACTGGATTTTTTTTACTATTCGATTATAGACATAGTTCAGCCGTTGTTCGTTGTTTGAAGAATTTATTTGATTCTTCAGGTTATTCTCCAATGCCGTATCAGCCGTTATAGGAGTTTGTTGATTTAACACTTGCTGCAAAACCGGCTGCCGCACTGATTTGGAAGGTTGAGTTTTATCATATGAACTGGCGTTCGTTTGCACTTCAGTCGGCTCAGTGATCTACTGTTTGGGACGTTCCCAAATGGTTAAGCTCCGACGAAGATGTTGCCGCAGGTAGTGAATTGGCTGATTGGTTGTTATTATTGGCAGCCATATTTGCAGCCCGATTGCGAGTACTATCCGGGGAAGTCCTTGTCACTACTACTTCACTAGCACTCGAGGAACCTCGTCGAGTATTTTCTTCGGCTCCAGCATCCGATGAATTTTCATTATTCACAGAATTTGGCGGATGTACCGTGTCTCATGGGGGTGCTTTTCATCGCTTAAACGTCTCAAAGTCTTCGCTGCACCCCTGACATCGGAAGCCTAACTGCCGTATGTGGTGACTTTTTAAATGTGTATTCATATCCGAGTGTCTCAGATATGCTGTAGGTGCTCCGGGAGAGGGTAGGGCACTGAGTACTGCTTATATTCTGTCCAGGAGGCATTCATTATTAAAACTTATTTACGTTTTTCTTCATTTTTTCTTGTTTTCTCATTTTAAGATTACGTTAAAAGTTAAAATCACAAATTAAAATCACTATACGGCTCATCGAGCCTTTAGGCCGAGAAGCGCGCGGGACTAATAAAAAAAACTACATATAAACAAGCTAAATATAAAACTTAGCCAAATTGGTTAAGAAAAAGCTGAGTTCCACCTAGCATAGTGATATTCTAGAATTATGATCTCACAGCGTATCCATCTACAATATATTATATATTAACACGGTATTAGACAACGAGTTTGAGCTGCGTAAGTAACGAAGAGTTCCGCTCAAAAAAGCAAAATTCCAAAAGTTTAAAATTTTGATTTCCGGGATTTTTTATTCCAGCGTTTTGAATTATAGTGCAACAAGTAATGAAATTTTATCCAAATATGCAAGTGTTGCAGGATCAATACGGCTATTAAATAATTTGTAAATCGTGAATCGAATTTCTGCTAGGTAGGTTGTATTAATCAACTACACATTGTTTATTAAATCAAATCACTCAAATTGCTCTACTTAACGGTAAATTTATTGATTGATTGATTGATTGATTCTGAATGCACGACCAAGTTCTTACACAGGAGCTCCCGGGTGACGCCGGGCCCACCGTACACTCTTTTTTACATATAACAAAACCGAAGGATTGGATAGGTTAGTTAAGTGGGACAGAATCGGCCCGGTTACAGACACCTAGGTATAGCCGATAGTTAGTAACACAAAGACAGCACAATACTAATCTACTAAGGAAGGATAAAGGTTTAATAGGTTTAATGGATAACGATGGTATTGGTCTTCAACAATTGCTTCTCTAAATCAGCAACCTGAGAAAAAATTTGTATTATTTCACGTACATCTGGAAATTTCCTAAAATGTAATTGTAAATTAATGCAAAATTTAATTGATTAAATCGACCCAGTTGCAGACCCTTAAATAAAGTCGATAGTTATTAATGCAATGACAACACCATTCTAATCTACACAATCAACAATTAATATTTCAAAGAAATATTATTTCACGTCTGTAGATTTCCTGAAATTTAATTCTAAATTAATATTATCCGGCTTCCTAAATAATATAAACATTTATTAATTTAATCCTCCTGCAATTCCACGACTTACAATAGGATTTCCTGTATCCATAATTATTTAAATTATATCAAACTTAGTCTAAAATTCATTAGTATTTAACCCTTAAATCGAAAAAAAAAAAAAAAATAAAAAAAAAAAAACAATAACAAATTTTATATGTAAGGCATCCCAAAGGCAATGGTTCCCGGAAAAATATCAATGTTATTCAATACCAGATTAACTACTTGATAGGATATTTCAAACAATTTTAATTTAATTCAAAAATTTCAAATATTTTATTAGTTTTGTTCACCAAAGAAGAGAATATTCCATTAATTGCAAAGTATAATTATAGTGCACAGGATATTTATATCATGCTCAATGGAACTTTACTATTCCTCAACCAATAACTGTTAAATATGGTACGCAGAATTGGATTGGCACTGTAGCATGTTCAATGGAACTAAGCAAACTCAAAACAAATGATGATCAAATTCGGGTGCAAAGCCGAATTTGACGAAATTTTCGGATTCAGCTATAATGAATGAAACATGCCGTTTCCAACCGAAATTTTCCAGTTCAGATTGTAGAGCTGGGCTAGGATTCTAATAAATTAGGATCAACTTGTATTGGGATTTTAATGTGTCTTTTTGATTTTGATAAAGTTCTAAAATTCGATAATTCTGAATGGAACTTGGCCATACCCCGACCAATTATTGTCAAATCAGGTAAGCAGAATTAAATGTGAATGTAAAAATGGATTTTAGAGAAGTTCTGGAGTTCGGCCGTGCTAAGCAATGTCTTAACTAATCATGTTCGAATCTGATATGTTGAGCTGAACCGGGATTTCAACATAAATCCCGGGTGAAGTACTGGATTTTTCAACAAAATAAATCCGAAAATAATCGGCCAAGGAATTTTCCTATTTCTCCATTTACACGTCAAAACAGCTAGTTGACAGATGACCCAGCCGAACTAAGCCTCTCCCAAATTAATGCTAATTGCTAGAATTGCGATTTGCTAGAATTCCAATTAAGCCCAAAAATGACTTTATGCATCTTCCGCAGTATATTGTCTCAATCAAACAAAACGATCATGATTTATGTGAGGTGATGACACGAACGGAAAATAGAACAACGCGGAAGGCTTTTTACACAATTGGTACATGAGCAGGTCGTTGATTAGGATTTAGAATTCAAATCAATCGATATTCGTATATATCATTCCCATGCAAAGACGAACCTGTTTCGAGAAATATTATTGAGCCAGAAATTCTTTTAGATAAAATAGTGCCAGCAGTAAGCAATTTTAAAAAAACAGTCAACATTAAAAGGCCGAAGGATATCACATCAAAGATTTAATTGTCATTACAAATGGAAATAAAAAATTAAAAACCATTTTCCCTTTGCCATGCCGTAACACATATGAGGTCTCATCCCTTTAAATCAATCTACAAAAAAGTCATGAATATTTATATATATATATACACATATACATACATATCTACACACATACACACACATATACTTTCACATATATATAAAATTTTACTATAAAATGAAATAAAAAATATTTCTGTTCTTTGTCACTCTTATGAAATTTTAAAGTTTTTCTTTTGCGTATTCTCAGTAAAAAAATTGCTGTCAGCAAATCTTTCCACGGAATTAATGCATTATTTGTAAAACTGATCAACAAGAAATATGTAAAAGAACAAACAATATTTTGTTTTACTATTCACTTATCAAGAATAAAGTAGAAAGAAATGATATGTATTCTCTATTCGATCGTTCAATACAGGCAACAATACATTTTATCCAATCAGTACTACAATGAATTTTCGCTTTCTTATTGGAATAGAAAAGTAAAACCAAAAGAGCAGTAGATCCCGTTCGCTAACACAAAAAATAAGATCAACCTTTTTAGTTTCTCATTATTCGCTCATTAGACACTATTCGTTTTCTACTGCATAACATTTCTGAAAATTCATTTTACTATTCAAGAGCGAAGAGAAATTAGCTTAAAAATTCATTTAAAAATGAACGGAAAATGAATGACAAGCAACAGAAGAGTATTTTTATTTTCATCCTTTTTGTCTTATTTGACTAAACTAAACTTCGTGAATGTACGTACATATATCCATACACACACAATCGTAAACCATACGACATATCACAAATGCGTATATTAAAAAATATTTACATTAATAAAATTAAAATTTATATAAATTTTTTACAAAAAAATAAAAATTAAACAAAATATAAACTAAACAAAGTACATATAAATAAAAATATGAAACACAAAAGCACTTAGCTTGTGATGCGTTCACCATTGCTGCGTCAGTGCGTCACACAAATAACAAAACAACCCGTCATAACAACCTAGACACTTTCACGTTAATTCACGTTTCAATTTACTAACACCAATTTATTAACACTTTATATTATATATTTAATATTTAATTTTAATAACTTTTATATATAAAATATTATTTATTTATTTATTTAAAACAGAAAAAAAAATTTAAGTTTCAATTTTCTATACAGAGAAAGACAAAAACACGTCTTTCTCGTACGACGATCAATCGCCGACCCTCGCTCTACTTAACGGTAAATTTATATCGAAATATAAAAAATCGGAGGTTTCTTATAGTTAAGCGAATAATTGGCATCCATTAATTTTTAACCCAAGCCTACCAAAAAAAATTCTAAATATTTTGACTCCTTTCCTTTGTTAAAAATTAATATCGTTTTTCAAAAAAAAATGTATTTTAAAATCAATTTTCGTGTGTTTGTATGTACCTACTGAGCTTATATACACTTTATGTACACAGAGCTTTTACTTTTTGTTTTTGTTTTTAATTTCTTAAAATCGGCAAAACTTTTGGCTCCGTTTTTGCGTTCCAAAATAAAGTACACCACTATGTTTAAACTTTTATTATTTTCAGTATAAAATACAAAATTCCAAATTCTCTAAACTAAGTAAATGGATTTATACATAAACATAACTATATATATACAGACATATACAGGGTACATATTGTATATTTATAATATGCCTTTCTCGTTCTTCATTTTTATCTTTCACGTATTATTTTCCCATTTTCCCAATTTTTTAATAGTACATAGTTTGGTTTTCCATTCGCTTCTCTATACATTTTGTACATTTTTTCTTTTTGTTGTTGTTGTTGTTGTTGTTGCTGTTTGGTGAAAAACTGAAAATAAAAGTTGTGAGTACCTCTCGTCAAAAACATAAAATATATACACCGAGTACACACAACGCACAGCACTGAACCAAACCATAGTAAAAAGCATAGAATAGGCAGTTAAAAAAGCCACCACTATACCACCCAGCAAATGAAAAATAATAATAGCAACAACAACAACAGCAAAAGCAATATATAGCAATGAATACAGTAAAAAAGCACCAATTACAATAACAACACACAACCAAAAAGTTAAAAGTTTTATAATCATGAGCACAGTAAAAAAAATAGGAAAAAAAAATTTACGAAACACAAGTGGCTTTTGTTTAAAGTATAAAGCTTTTATTGAAGTACAGTAGTATGATGATTTTAGAAAAAAAATTTTTTCATTGAATCGTGTGTGTGTGTCTATAGAGAACTGCTATGTATACGACAAGAGTTTTTCCTATATTTGTAGTTTATTTAGAATTTTGTTCAAATTTAATAGAAAACAATCAAAAAGTTTAGTTTCAAAAAAAAAAAAAAAATTATGATTAGTTTTTTTTCAACTTCGTATAAATTGATTCATTTATAGTTCTACATTTTTTAATGGACGTGGGGATGACAACCGTGTATAAGTATAGGGTTCGTCCTGGTTAAACGTGTATCTCCAGTGGAAATTTTCATCTGTTTAGGAACTTTTTATCTCCCTCTAAAACAGATCGCTTTCATTCATATAGAGGGAACGGAAGTGATAATATTTTGATTCTCGGTAAATTTTATAGAATTTTTAGAGAGCCCTTATAATGTTCCCTTGTCAAATACCGCAATATAAGGTAATTTTTTAAAAATAATTGTTTATTAATTTATACCTTTATCAACATGTTATTATTAAATGTAATTCCAGTTCACGCAATGTACATTAAACTTAGCAATGCGTATCAAAAATAAATTAATAATTGTAATATTAAACTATTAAAACCAAAGTCTAGTGCATGTGTATGTTCCTATTTATACCACCGAATAAATCTAAAACCACATAACCAAAAAAAAAAAAAAAACATTAAATCGAAGTAATTCACGAACACACTGAGTACTTCACATGAAAATGATCAATTCAATTAAGAAAACTCAACTTGGTTTGTCTTTTATTTATTGTTGCGGTCTCTACTGCTAGATCCGTTTGGATGAGCATACAACAAAAAATGTGTATTCGAATAAAGAAATTTAACGTAATCATCACAATAACGGAATATTGTGCGGAGCAGTCTTATAATTCGTATTACTATTGTTTGTTTTGGATGGCTAAGCGCATGCATTACAATTTTCGTTCTGACCCACCAAAACTGTACATAAATAAAATCGTAATAAATCTTGATATGTTGTAATAAGTTATATTGGTTGATATTAATTGGCTTAAAGGTGCATTAAACTTTGAACTTTTGACTATATTTTATATAGAAATACTTTAGAGGAAGCATCTTCTATCGCAAATTTTCCTATGTTTATCTTATATGTACTACAGATATAAATTACCAGTTTCGTAATCATAATTTCGGCATCATCACTTCCTAATGGCTTGAAAAAAGTCGGGTAAAAAAGTATACGGTGTCTAGGATAGAAACAATTAAAGCGAAAGAGACAACACAATTTTTCAAGTGTCATGTTCATTTTGTTGGTAAACAAACATTTTATGTACCAATCAAATTGTTAAAAATTATTTGAAACGGTTATCAAATCACTTCAAATAGTTTTAGAATACAATAGTTTTTGTTTCAAAGGATTTTTTAAAAAGTACCTTTTTAACTTTAGCGTTATAGTGAATGGTAAATCTGCAAAAATCTCGAGGTCAAGTTGTTCATGATTACTATACTTTATTTTACTATGTAAAATAAAATAAAAGTTTGCACAACCGGTATCAGAAAATGATTTAAAAACAATTGGAAAAGTAAAGACTAATTAGATGCCTTAATAATTTTGTTTTTGTCCGATCGTTCTGGAAAACGCATTATAGGCTTTTCCACTTCAAAGCTAGCAAAATCCAAATCGAAAATTAAACCAGAACTGAAATTAGAATTTTAAAACTAGATCTAGTGACAAACAAATAGTGTTAGGGTTATTATGAGCTAATCAGCATTTAAAGCTCGATTTATATTATCCGTTCCTTTTAGTTCCTTCATTTTTTATATCAGACAAAAAAACATTGTTTAATATATTTTCATATGAGTATTTATATTATCCGTTCCGTTCAGTTCCTGCAAGTACAGAACGGATAATATAAATACTCCAATGAAGAAAACATGTAACAATGTTTTTTGTCTGATACGAAAAATGAAGAAACTGAAAGGAACGGATAATATAAATCGAGCTTAATTAGAACGTAAAAAATGTTTGGTTTTCCCCATTCGTTCTCGACCAAGTTTTATATTAATTTATGTGAAGCTAGAAGACACAAAAAATCAGACCAAATCTAAAATAAGAATGCAAAACCAGATCTAGTTAAATATCCCATTATACAATTTTAGGCTCCACTCGTTCTTCACAGAGCTTTAGGTCATTCAATTTAAAGCTAGCAGAACCCAAATCAAAAATCGGACCAATCCAAATAACTTTAGGCTCATTAAAGCCTAATTTAACGAGTTTAGGCTCTAATCGTTCCAGGCTTAAGGCCACTTAATGTACAGCTAGCAGAACCAACATAGAAATTTGTTTAGGCTTAATAAGGCCTAATAAATTGGCCCATTAAAAAATGTTATGCTCGACTCGTCCTTGACTACGCGTTAGGATATATTCGGTTTTGGTTTTAATTTCGGTTTTAGTCCGGTTTTCGATTTGGGTTCCGCTAGCCTTAATTTGACTAATCCGAAGCTTGGCAAAGCACGAATGGAGCCTTAACCTTTAATGAGCCTTAATTCATTTGTTTGTCAATAGATCTTGTTTTGCTTTCTAATTTCGGTTTTGTTCCGATTTTCGATTTGAACTTGGCTAACTTTGAAGTGGGAAAGCCTAATTTTTTTTAAGAACGAAAGAACCAAAACAAATTTTAATGACGCACTTAATTAGCTTAAAGCTAGTCTTTTATTTTTCAATTGTTTTTAAATCAGATGATTTGGATTTTGCTAACTTTTTTAAAACGAGCAGCACCCATCGTTTTAGTTGGAAGAGATAAGAAATTATCCACAAAATCTTGTAATGTTCTGCTGGGTTAGTTTTGCTGGCTTTAGGAACGTTTAGGGACGAATTATGGAATGCTACTGACCCCAATTATGATTCTAATGTTGCTCATGTATATATAGATTATGACTTCAGCTATAACAAAAACATAAACCAAGGGTAGTTGCAGAGGGGGGTTCTAACAGTTTTATTTACAAACGTATAGACGATTTGCGAGTCAATATATAAAATCGTTTTATAAAGTTAAATTCACTGATTTGGTATCAAAACATTTAAATATATACAGGTAACTCTCCAACAACACGGTATTCGAAGAACACGGTTTCGAAGAACACGGTTTCGAAGAACACGAATACCCATTCCCTCAAATTACACGATTTCACACAACACGATTTTCGTTATTCTCTTTTATTTTATTTTTTGGTAGTCTCGAACAACACGGTTTCAAGGACACGGAACGAATTAATCGTGTTCTTGGAGGGTTCCCTGTATTTTTTCTTCTGTTTTATAAATTCTTTGATTTTTCATAAAACTTTATATGCTGAGAATTATTGATTTGCTTCAATATTTCAAAAATTGTATGCTGGCTACAAAAACACCAGCAGATAAGTTTTCCTTTTTGTGAAAGTGACGCCTCCAGCGGTGAATAGCAAAAACACATTTTCCTGCAGGAAATTGTCTGCTATCTTATACAGTATTTCTCAAGTGTACTCTTAATAATAGATTTCGACGTAAATTTGGTTATTTTATTGCACGTGCTTCACAAAATGGATCAGGTAAAATAATTGGTTGATGGGGTAGAGTTCGATGTCGTCTGTGTATCCGAAGCCTGGCTGAAAGACCGTTATTATGATACAACTGTGTCACTCGACGGCTTTCATTTTTTGACCGAACTACCATCAAAAGTGGTGGCATAAGCATTTAAGTCAAACGAGGGCTACAATGTGAAGTGGTATAAAAAAGGATAACGAGCCTTGAAAGCTTTGAAATCATGTTAATGGAAGTTGCAGCAAATTTATCTATACTACTAGTTATTTTTGTACATAAACCCCGAAGTAAACCCTTCGTTGGTGAATTAGAACATGTTTTGGAGCAGTTTCCAAATAGTTGGATCATAACTTTTTATTTTTATCATACGATATATATCTCAATGCAAGGCTTAAGAAGTTTGGCTCAGGGATTATAAGAATATTGAAGTGTTCAATTTCATGTGTTGCTTGTTTATTTATAGTTATGTTAATCATCAACTATATTTATTCAATAATATGGAAATTTATTTATATGAGAAGCACGCGCCACTTTATTCTTTCAAACTCAAGGTTTGTAAGCCTCCCTGGCTTGCGGTTGAGATTCTGAATTACTTTACAAGATTTTGCATTCCAAAAATGGAAAAGTGGGCGAACCTTGGATATTAGAAAAATTTACAATGAACTATACGTAACAAAATTACCGCCATGATTCGCAAGGAAAAATCTGTTTATTTAAACATGTCTAGTTCAGATGTACCACAAAAAAATTGGGACTAGGTCAATAAGATTGGGTGTGACAAAAAAGGCGAACTTCAAATTGTCAACTTTCAGCCGATGAGTTTTCGAAATAATTCAATAATCCTTTTGGAGATACACAAATTCCTAATTATAATTACCAAATCGAACAATTGCATCCAATATCCCAAATTTCTGAACTGTCATTTAATAACCGGGATCCACCCAGAAAAATTTTTGAGTTTTCTCTTACTTTCTCTTCAAGCAAATTGTATGTCACGTGAAACACCTCTAAGGCATAGAGACCCTACATCATAAAAAAATAATGAGCCTGCATTGATTCTGTGCCAAATCTGTGCCTCTTTTCTTTTGGTATAAACACGAAATATTTTAAATAAAAATTCGTTGATCATTGCTCTGTAGTTTGCGCTATTGACGTTTACACAGTCCGATGATGTCACTTGCCCATAAACCGCACCAAATAGTGCATTTTTCAGAATGCATTGGAATCTCTTGAATCTCTTCTGGCTGTTTATCAGACCAAATACGAATTTTGTTTGTTGACGCTTCCATTCAGCCAAAATGTTATCGCTAAACACAATTTTTCGATAAAAAAAATGGATCAATTTGGAGCTGTTCCAACGCCCATAAACCAGATCGATGACACTAAGGAAGATCGACCGGCTTCAATTCTTGAACAAGCTGTATCTTGTATGCCTTCAAACCAAGATATTTCTTCAAAATAAACCACAATGTGCCATATGAGAGGCCCAGAGCTTGAGTACGGGGTCGGATTTATTGATTGCGGTCTTCACGTACACTTTCAGCTACAGCAGCAATATTCATGAGTATCAATATTGAAAAATTGGTTCAAAATTTATTGATTGTTGATTGCGAATTGTGCGTTCATTTGGACGATTATGAACACCGTAAAATGGTGGAAGAGCACGAAAACATTTTTTCACTGAACACTGATTTTTGAAATAAATGTCCACAATTTGTAAACGTTGTTCTCGCGTAAGCCTATTCATGAACATGATAGTTATGACTGATGAATCTCAATGAGAATCCCAATTGGAAAAAGTACCTCCTATTGGATCACTCTTTATATATTCTGTGTTTTGCTTGCGTCGAACAAACTTTCGAGTGGTGTCTTTTCTTCCATGTCAAGTTCTTCTATGGCAAATGATTTTGTATATATACAGATGTGGCCAAATTATTATCACATTTAGATATTTGGAAGACTATTGCTTTAAAAAATTAATTTTTCAAATAAAATTTAAAAAATTTTATGATAGCTATATTTGTTAATACTTGTTGAACATTCCTTTAGCATTTTTAATAATTTTATCCGACGGGGCATTTCACTTATTGCATTTTTGGCTTTGGTGAGTAAATCGGCGTTATTTTCCTACATAGATTTCTTTCATCGCTTCGATCAACTCTGATTGGGTGCGCGGGCACTTTTCTTCTACTTTTTCTTTAAGAATATCCCAGATATTTTCGATGTTCTTCATATCTGGCCTATTCGCTGGCCAATCAAGGATTTGGATGCCGTTAGTCCTTAAATATTCGGTGAATTTTTTGCCGTATGGCATGGAGCCTTGTCATGCATAAAAAGTCCGTCACCATTGAATTTTTCATTCATAGTCAGTGCCAGTTGTGATTGCGGAACAGTTAAATATTGATTCGCGTTCAATATTCCGTTTACTACATAAAGTGGGAAGAGTCTTTTGATGATATTGCTGGCCAAGCCATGACTCTAACTGGTTATTTGATCTGCTGTTGGACAGAGGAAGGTAAATATTCGTCTCTTTTTGATCTACAAACGGTCCAGGACATTGCTAGTGTCAAAGTCATCATAGTCTCGTCACTAAATACAACCTAATCAAGAAATAGAAAAAGATAAAGTTGGAAGAAGCATTTATTGAAAAGTGTAACTTTAAAATTTTATTAAAAGAAGGACTTTTATTGATTTACCTTTTCCCAACCCTGTCGAAACCATGTAAAATGTCCATTCGCCCATGTTTTTCTTTGTTGTATAATCCTAGCATTTCCCATACGGAAAAGTCTCCGTCTCACTGTTCTCTTCAATATTTCCGCACCAACGTTACGCATTGTACCCCTCAGAGACGAGAATAACGTTCGATCTTCTTTAGCTTTCCGCATTAATAATCTGTCCTGCCTGACTGTTGTTTTAGGATTGCCACCACATTTTCCTCTTCTTCTGGAACTTGTTGAAGACTGAGATGTTAATTTTTGCGAAAATTTGCTGACGAATGATCGGCTCACTCCTGTTTTCTGGGTTATTTGCGCATGTGTATACTGGCCTACTTCCAAATACGTCGAATTTTTGGCTCTGATTAAAGCACTGATGTTTTTTGCTTTACCCATAATGAATTTCACTAATATTACAAAAACCACTTTCACTTTTCAAAGTCACAAACGAGACTGAAATTCTTTAGTAAAATACTAATTCTTAAATACTAGTGGTCATAAAATCAATACAATTCGGAGGTCAAACTAATTAACAGGGCAATAAATACTCGGAATTCATATTTTGTCGAAAAGGGTTCACAGGTATTAATGACTCATAAAAGACGTATTTTTTGGGTATATTAAATTTTTATTGCACGAATTCCTTGGATTGGTCGATATCTACCATAATGACGTGCCAACTATACAATAGGTTGTAGTTCGGCCTTTGAAAATCACATTACCATGAATTTCGTATGAGGTGATAATAATTTGGCCACATCTGTATGTTTACATCATTACGGCCTCACTCTCCAAAACTTAATATCAAGATTTTCTCCTGGCAGCATACATCATGCCATTCTGCTGTGGGCTGTACTGTGAAGTTCGTAGACACCAAATACCCTGCCGATTCAAAAATGCCTTAAATTTTTCAGTTCTCAAAATTTTAATTTTTCGGCCAAATTGTTTCTTAAACAATTCTAGAAAATCCTTGAATCTATCAAAATCCTCTGATTTATCTGAAATTTGAAAAATCATTGCCAAAAATAGGCAAGTATTTCTTTTCCGATGGACCAGGCATTGGGCCGCGAACATCAGAATATATCAAATGTCAGAATTTCACTAGCACGATTATTCGATACTTTCGGAAATTTCTTGTTGATTTTATTTATTGTAGCGACCATTATACATATATTTGGTATTGACATTACTATTGATCGTGTAATTGGAGGAGATTAATAATGATGATCGGTATTGACATTAATCCGAATTTTCTGTTTTTTTTTTTGGCATTAATACTATACTAACCTGGGCCGTGTGTAAGGTTATCATGACTATACTGTCAAATTGAAATAATATTCATCAATTTAAATATTTACAAACACGTAATATTCGCAAACCACGGTAAAAAACAGAAATTAAAAACACGAAATATTTTTCTTACTACGCAAAATGTCACAAATATTGTCAATAATTATGATCGTGTAAGGATGAAAATTAATGATGAAGTAATGATGCTATAGATTTAGGAAGTTTTGTCATTACAAGTAATGACAATAATATTGATCGTGTAATAGCCTCTTTTCAAACAAATCTCACAGCATACGCGATTAGTGTATTTCTTTCCAAATACTCGACAATATTAAAATTCACTAAACGCATGCAACTGCGACTCCGGCATTTTTTTTATAATCTCAATATCACGATTTCCAAAGATGTCGCACCAACGATACACAATTTGTTGAGAAATCTACTACTGCGATTTGCTATCCGAGCTACTTATTTCACACTGAGTGTTATTAAATTTAATCTTGATTTTTTTATGTTAGCCTTTTTTTACTGAAATATTTACATCGATCCCGGAACATAGAACCCGGTATAGAGGACATTCTCCATTTTTACTTTAGTAACTTCTTGGTTGTTGTCTACGAAGTCGATTTACATTGTACCTGTTCCAATGGTCATAATTTCTTCTCCATTCTTCACCAAAATCTGTCCTGATATTAAAAACGTCCTCGCAGAAGCAAATTCAAGTCTTTCTGCCATTTCCATTCGCTGAGTTTACTGAAATTTGGTTTGATTCTTTGCAAAAGTAACACATTTTTGCAATGCTACTACCATCGCAATTATTTGTGATTGAACTATATCAGAGGTTAATTTATTCCCACCTTTTGTTTCAAGCGACGTCACCGATGCTTCGTAACTACTGGGAAGTGTTGCTATTAATGTTTCATACATAAAGAATTGTGGTTTGAAACCCGCTCAAAGTATCAAAAAAAGTTCTGACAATTGATTTATTTTATTCCCATGGGCTTTTGCATCACCGCGCTTTTGACGCATAATTATTTTTAAAATATATACTCGATTACTAGGAGAATCAAGCTCATAATTATCCTTTATAGCAATCCATTTATTTTCTTATATCATTAGAGGTGCATTATGTAAGCTTTATAACGACTTTGAAATGACGTTAAAAGGCTTTTTATTTAAAGCATTTTGCGTTGTCGTAACCGTGATATTTTTATGATAATTGTAATGATAATTGTTCTGGTTTATATTGAAAATTTGTCAAAATTAGTTTTAGTCGAAAGGCGTACTCGTAATGTTTAAATAATCAGCCCTTAGATATACTTGATTGAACATATTAGCATTTCATTCCATTTTTACACATTCATGTATGTTTATACCCAATTTACTAGTTAGTTTTTTTTTTTAGGCTACACGACTCTTTCGCGGTTCTTTCCGTCCTTACTTTTACGACGTTGCCAGTCAATTCGAGGATGTACAGCTATAGGTCCGATCTTATCTGCATCTGCATATTGCATAGCTCCATGTCAGGCTCCATGTCCAGGACAATGTGTTGGCTCATGAGTTTTGCACTTCGCCAGGGGGTGATAGTTGTTTTCAATTTCGTTCATCACAGATCGTAATATCGAGATTCTAACCGTGTATCTCCCGATCCAAACGCCAAAGAACCACAGAGTCGTTTGGTCGTTAGTTACAGTCTCCGTAATAATTGTTACACTAACTGCATCAAACCAGGATACTATCGAATATTGTTGCCGGCACATTAATCATATCTCCCATACGTCGAGATAGTAACATATTTTGAAAATCAACGTTGACGTCATATGATTATATATGTGTGTATCGTAATTAGTAATTTTATGTCAGAGTAATTACATACATCGCGTCTAGTAAATTAGTGAGTTTTTAATAACACCCACACACAAAAATAATACACGCGGTTAGAAAACCATGAAAATTCCGACATCACACACTGTACTGTGTATTTATTTCCATTGAACTACAATTGCGTGCAAACAAATAACTATATTAAAATTTACGATACACCTAATCGACTGAACAAAAGAGTTCCCAAATTTAAGTCTAGTGTTTTTGAATACATTTTGGATTCCGTTTTTATGGTGCAATGGCACAAAAATGTTTCTATACCGCATGTATAGCCTTTCCTATATACTATACATTAAACTACAAATGACAAGCAAAATTAGTATTAAGATAATGTTTCTAATTGAAATGCATGCCAAACATAAATCTATTCTGTTATAATATTATTGTTTCACAAAAACTCTAAAAAATAATCCACTTTGAACCATTTAATTTTTGTGGTTCGGTGATTTCATGAAAATAAAATTTGAAGAATTATTTTAATTTTCTTTTGTCTAATTTTTTGAACTTATGAGAATATATAATGCACTCTATAATTACTTTTGAAACGGATTCCTATTAAAGAAATAAAAAAATTACCAACTGTATACGATAGAAATAGATGAATTTGTTAGATAAGACATTTTTTTATGTATTTATAGTACGCAAGGTGCAGTCATAGTTTAGTTTGGTTGTTTGTACGTCGTACTAAAAAATAATTAAATACAATTATTTGTAGTCTGATGCATACGAAACGTGACGTTTTACGTGGTCTCTCCCACAATCGGTGAGTTTGCATTATCGTGAAAGTCATTGAACTCTATATTTCGAGCAGGCTAATTGAGACTTGCACTAAGAATAAGTACATGTCTCTATCAACAGTAAATTGTAGAAGAAGTTTAATAAGCTCGCACTTAAACCCATCAGGGATGAATCAAAACTTATTTTCAATATAGTATTACCAAAGTTGTGCATTATATTACCTAGTAGTTTATTAATATTCTACACGAATAGACACTCTATATGTATAAATAATCCAAAAAATCGAGTAAACAAAGTAAAGAATCTAGACAATATGTCGACAATGTCGAAAATTATTATTTACTAAAAAACAAAATTTGAACTTAAATTCAGGCCGGAACAGCTGAAATTTGAAGAAAAGTTTTGGAAAATGTGTTATAAAAAGCACAATTGTGTGTTTCACGAAACGTTTTCACGTTTAGCAAAAAATAATTTCAATCAAGAATACTGGGGCCCTATTATGAAAAAATGCGATTTCATATGATATCGTATTTTGGTATTATAGACCAATATTTTCTCAAAAATTCGCCTAAAGTCGGATGCGAACGCCACATTAGAAAATGCCACAGCGGATTTTTGCGAAGCTATATTTGACAAATGCGAATGCTCATAAGCAGTCGAATATCGCATATTTGACGTTCATTCAAGTTAAATTTCTATTTTTTCAATAATTAATAAAAAGCTATTATAAAAGTGGTAATAGTAAAATTTAAAGTTTTATTATCTCATAATTCAATATTCTCATATAATTCAATGGGGCTTGGACGTGTTGCGTAAAACATTTCCTTTTAATATTGACGTTGTATGTTGTATCACCTTCTTCATCATCTTCACAGTTTATATTTAAATATAAGACAACACAATATAATATTTTTATTTATTGGAAGAATAAATAAATGCAAAGACACTGCTAATCGTTATACTCGTATAGGTTATAAGAATTGTCAGATGTTGTAATGACCTTAAAAAAAATTCAAAATAAAAATTTCACATTGGGAAATACGATATGCGATAATCGCATTTCAAATCGCAGAAAATGCGAACTGCGAACGGTTTCATAATAGGGCCCCTGTACTTCAAAAAAAAATTAAATCAAATAATAAATAATAATAATAATAATAATAATAATAATTATGTTTTATTATAATGTATAAGCCTAAGCTTTTGTACATAAACACAATAACAATAACAATTATTTAACATCTTAAAACGATTGAAATAATACATTCAAAAATAATAACAACAATAAACCAAATATGTGCAATAACAATAGCAAAAATTAAATATCCAATATTAAATTAAATAAAACTTTTTTAAAATTATTAACAGAGGTTAAATTTTTCGCCGCAGATGGTAAACTGTTCCAAGTGACAATCGCATTTGTTAACCCCGAATTATTATAAATATTAGTTCTATTGACAGGTAAGTTGATATTATGTGTTCGTATTGACTTGGAGAAATCCAATTTATCAAACAAATACAAAAGACATCCTGATTTAATAACACGAAAAATAAATAGAGCGGTCCTAAAACTATAAAACTCAAACAAGTCACAACCAAGAACCGAACGTTTAAATTCAGAAATGTGATCAAATTTCTTTAGGTCGTAAACATAACGAACACAATTAATAAAAGAAATCTGAAGCAAACGTTTTGACGAACTATCACAATTTGAAAATATCACATCACAATATGAGAAAATTGGAATAACCAAACTTTTCACCAAGTATATCCGTAAGTCAACTGGACAAAATTTTTTTATTAACCTCAACGAGTACCAACTATAATTAACACGCTGGCACAACGAACTTACATGATCATTCCATCCCAGCTTAGAATTCATGATAAGCCCTAGATTATTAACAACTGGAACAAATAAAATAGTATCATTGTTCAAGAAGAGTTCAGGTACAATACCATGGGAGCTATTTTTGGAGAAAAATAATGCTTTACTTTTAGATGGATTTATGGTAAGCATATTATTCTTGGACCATAGCGAAACACTGTTAAGATCGGAATTCAGATAACTCACAATTTCATCTAAATTCGACAAGTCCCCACCAATATACAATTCCAAATCATCAGCGTAAAAATGATAACGACAATTTAAAATAAACCAGGGTAGATCATTAATGTAAATAGAAAAAAGTAAAGGACCTAAAATTGAGCCTTGGGGAACACCAACAAAAACATCCCGTAGGACGGAAATATCATCACCGTGCTTTACAAATTGTTTGCGATTATCAAAATATGAATGTAACAATAAAATAGCAGAATTAGAGAACTTATAATACAACCTAAGCTTTTGAAGCAATTGCGTATGATTGACACAATCAAAAGCTTTAGAGAAGTCCAAAAGTACTTAAATCACAAATGAGTTACATTTATCCAAGGTAGCAGAAATATCATCAACTATATGAATAAATGCGGTTGTGGTACTATGACCAGATTTGAATCCCGATTGGAATTTGCAAAGAAAATCAAAACAATTAAGGTACTCAAGCATTTGAATTTGCACAATTTTTTCCAAAACCTTGGAAAGGGCAGGCAAAATGCTTATCGCACGAATGTCAGAACCAGTGGAAATAACATCCTTCTTAGGAAGAGGAATAATAGAAGCCACTTTCCATGACTTAGGAAATACCGATTTCGTTAAACACTGGTTAACAATAAATGTGATATGTGGCAAAAATAAATCAATAAATAATTTTAATATTTTGAAGTCAACCATATCATATGCCATTGAATCTGATTTAATAGCCTTAATGGCATTCAGTACCATAAGGTCATCAACACAATCAAATGAAAATGTATAACCATTAAAATTACAAAAATCAGAATCCGGCAAAGGCAAAACGCCTAACGATTCACTAAAATTACTTATACCGTCTAAAATGTCATTAACAGAAAAAGTAATATTGCCTACAGTAGACGAACATGAAATACCAAGCAATTTTAAGTTGTTCCATGTAAGTTTAGGATTATGCATATTCCCAAAGTAAAACTTATTTTTCGCTTGATTGACGCAAACATTAGTTTTATTTCTAAAAAATTTAAAAGATTCCCAATCAAGCACTAATTTGGATCTTTTAAATTTCTTGTGAGCAAAATCTCTACGCGCCATTAAGTCCAAAATCTTTACATTTAACCAAGGAGCAGTAGGGCATTTTTTAATACTTCGTTTCCGAGGTATACAAGCAGAATCTAACTGTAATACATATGAATTAAATTCATAAACAATATCATTGATGTCATTATAAAAATAGATTTCACTCCAATCAAAAGAAAAGAACTGATCTATAAAATGTTCATAGCTAATAGCGTTATAATCACGAACTTTAGAAAAATTAATTTTGTCTCTAGTACGACAGAACTTGTAGCAAGCATAAATCAAGTCATGATCCGAAATGGCAGGAACTGCCAATTGACCAAAACAAATTATATTGCATTTATCGGGCACATATAAAATAATTAAATCTAATAAACTGCTGTCTAATCTAGTAGGATTAAAAGGTAAGTAGCACAAGTTATGTAACCTCAAGCAATCACTTAACTTATTATTTATCAACATATTAAAATTAAAATCTCCACAACAAATAACTTTCTCATACTGTGATAGAAAATAAAAATTAAAAACTATTACTGTCAATAAAAATTAAAAATTATTTATTGAGCCAACCAATAATAACTATGTTAGTAAAGTTTTTTATGGTTTAGAGCTCATTTTTTATTTTAATTAAAATAGAACAATTTAATAACTGAGCTTTCGATGTCTCATCGACATCATTTTCAAGAATAATGAAATTTTTTTATCTAATTTTCTGAAAAACAAATATAAAAAGCTTATACAGCAAATACAAATTCTTTCCGAATACAAAGTAAATTTTTAAAAGAAGTATATAAAATATGAATATGATTTTAAAAATATTAAAAAAATATAAATGAAAATTGTATACTACTGTGGGCAAAAAAACGTAAGACTTTGTTCATAATTTTAAAATTATTTATTTATTTCTCCAAACCTATTTTGTCCTCCTCAAAGTAATCACCCCGGCCTCAATACGCTTGTGCCAACGTTTTAACCAATCCTCGAAACAGTTGTTAAAGTCAATTTCCGGAATAGCCTCCAATGCGTGTAGTGATTCACGTTTAATGTCTTCAATTGACTCAAAACGGTTTCCGAAGAGCGGTCGTTTGAGTTTGCTGAACAACCAGAAGTCACACGGAGCTAAATCAGGCAAATACGGTGGTTGCTGAACGATATGGGTAGAATATTTGGCGAAAAAATCACGTAAAACCAATGCATTATGAGAAGGTGCATTATCGTGGTGCAAAAACCAAGGGTTTTCACTGATCCTTACGATATTTCAACGATGCCAGTAAGGTCTCTGATTGTTAATCGTCGATTCTCGAGCACCAATTCCTTGATTTTATTAACGTGTTGAACATCAGTATATGTTGATGGCCGTCCTAGACGTGGTTCGTCGTCAACACGTTCTCGACCCTCTTTGAATAAATTGTACCAATCAAAAACACTTGCTCGCGACGTACAATTATCACCGAAGACCTTTTTCACAAAATTGATTCCGCACACAAAATTTAATGGAACTTCTTTGTTGAATAATTTCACTCATTACGTAAAAATCGCCGAATGTACTATTTGTACTTAAGAAAGACAAGCGTATACTAAACACTAATGATTATTTTGATGTGACATTTGGCACAGATGACTGACAGTCATACCAACATAGAAAAAAAAATATTTCGACGAATGGTTTTCCGCGCGAAATTTAAATTAAAAAGTCTTACTATTTTTTGCTCACAGTAGTACATATATAAATTAAGCAATGAAATAAATTTAGCAAAGAAATAAAGAAGATAAAAATGAAATTAGACAAAATAATTGTAACATTTGCCAATGTAAGCGTACAATTATTTATATTTATAGAATTAATGCTAGATTTAATATATAGCATCCCTAAAATTGATCTTTCCTAAAAATTTGTTCTTTTTCTAATATTTTAACTTTTTTTAGGCTAATTATGTGACCTGCATTCTTTAAATGTATTTTAACGGCACTATTACTTTGTTCTTCATCTTTATTTACACAATTTTTTCGTTGATAAATCCTTTTTTCCAAAAATTGTTTCGTTTGACCCGTATGTATAAGCAACATTACAATCATATTTAAGAATTACCGACAATTTTGAAATTTTAATTTTTGAACAAGTGTTTTTTTTTCATAGAAATGTTTGATATAAGGAATTCATTGTTAATGGGCCGAATTTCAGAACTTCTAATAAATTTTATTTGGTTTCCAAGTTACATTATTCGGATAATGATTAGCTAACAATGTTTCTTTTAAAATTTTAAAATTTTTATTGTATAATTTGGGAAGTTTTAAAATTTTTTGAGTCAAATTGTTTACTGTATTAATTTTATAGGAAGTAGGAAACCAAGAATGAAAATTTAGATATCTACTAGACCAACTATCTTTGTGACACCGCAATCAAAAGACATTTTGCCATCAGGCTTGTGGATAAAAAGTAAATCTATAAATGGAATTTTGTTGTCAACTTCTTTTTCCAAAGTAAATTTTATTCGATTTAAAATGTTGTTAAAGCTGTTCAAAAATATATCAATTTTGTTTAGAGGAATAGCCGTTATGATATCATCAACAAACATATCGGTAGTAAAATAATGGCTGAAAATCATAAAAATTATCATTGCTTAAATATAGTATATACAATTTGCATTTATATTTTTTTAATATTTTTAAAATTATATTCATATTTTATATACCTGTTTAAAAATTAACTTCGTATTTCGAAAAAAAAACTGTATATACTGTATAAGCTTTTTATTTTTGTTTTTGAGAAATTTATATAAAATAATTTCATTAGCTTGGAAAATGATGTCGATAAGCCATCGAAAGCTCAATTATTGAATTGTTTTATTTTATTTAAAATAAAAAACGAGCCCTAAACCATAAAAAAGTTTATTAAAATAAATAAAAATTTATTAAACATTCACATTAGATCGGCCTGTCTACCGAAGTGAACTTTTTAAGGAAAAGTGCAGCTACACAAATTATTAAAAACATGTAACTACACAAATTAACGGAAAGTGTAACTACTAAGGTGGGAATAGCAAACCTTTACTAAAAAAGATTATCAAAAATAAATGTTTGATGTGGATATTGGGTGTAACGGAACTCACACTTAACTGTGAGTTGTTAACAGAATAACTCAACGAACTGTTTTCCCATAGCAGCCATTAGCCCGCCAGCTGAATCGGTATGGGGTGGGTAATGGGAAATTCGAGGAATCTTAAATAGCTGCATCACTGAGTCAAAAGAAAATAACAACCTACACCACTTTTCATGTTGAAATCCTCCCCATTCCCCGGTACAAAACACTACTTTAAATCATTATAATTAAGCTTTTAACTTCTTTTATTTAAATTGTTCGGTTTCGTAGAAAATGGCATTATAGGCAAGGTTTTTAGAAATATATATGTATATATATAAATAAAGTAACTTAAAAAAAATTAAATTAAATAGCATGCAAACAAAAAAAAAGCTTACCCGGTACATCTGCAAAGCGCTTTTCGGACGACTGCTGAGTAGCCGATATACATAATTAGATGTGTTTATAACTATTCATGCACTTAAATTACGGATACTAAATTAATAATTAGATAAATCACTTTGATAAATTATTTTAATCAAGAAACGAAGATAATTTAGAATAAAGAAGTTAAAATAAAAATTTATATTTAGAAACGACTTTAACTCGAAGATGACCTTAACAGTAGGTCCACCATACGGATATTTTTATAGATGTAATTAAATTGCACTTTTTATATTAAATAACTAGAATCACTATTAAAGAAATTTCGAATTTATAACTTTAAGATTATAACTATACTCTATGCGAGATGTTTTAAAAGCACTTAATTGACATAAGATATACTCTAATTATGATTATTTTAATTATTAAAGTTAAAACACAATTAGTGATGAGGTGGTGTCAAAAAAAACGTTATACCTTGAAACAAGCCGAAAAACAGGTGTCCTTTAGGATTCGGTTTGTTCTGCGGGTAATCCACTAAATTTCCACTAAATTTCCACCGATTTGCCGACTACAATCAGCAAGCGCAAATTTCTTAGATATGTAGCAATGTAGCGCGTCACACCACTACACAGTTATACTCTCAACGTAACCTGCGGCACAGATATTTATAATTTAAATCGCGGTCCGAAACGTCAATTTAACCTCTTCAACTGTATCAATGAATTTTTAACAACGGACGATTTTTCAGCACTAAAGATACCTATTTAGATTGAGTTTAAAACACTATGTAAGATACTTAGATATATCAGACTAACGAAATTTGTTAATTACATTAATAATCATGAACCCATGTATGTATAGTATTTATAATATATACGTATTCGTCCTAATGACGTGGGATACAACAATAGAGTATTCCCTCCGTTAATTGATGAGGAACACTTAAAAATAAATTTATAACTCACTTTGTGTATTAAGATATTTGGTTTACACAATATAATGTAGCCGGCTTAATAAAACAAACTTCTAAATTTTTATGCGGCTTGTTGTTCTTTCCTGTACACGACTAAAACACAATTAATCAATATTTGCATTTGAGAAATCAAAACAACCGTAAAATAAATGAATTTGCATTGGGTTTGCAAACGAAATTCATCAATTCATCCGTACGAACGAAATTAATGTGTTGCCTCTTCAAGATTTAATAGACATGAAAAGACGAGAATTTCAAAAGGTGTTTTCGTTTCATTCGTGGGGAAACCTACCCCTGAGATCTCTTGCCGGGCATAACGAGTAAAACAAAACTATGTTCCTTGTAAATATCTTTGACATGATAAACCCCAAGGATCTTATCGTTCTCGTCACACACCTCAAAAGTGACTCGACCAACTTTTTTTACTATTTGAGCTTTAAGATATTTTGGTGCTAACTTCGCGGATTAATGCTTAACGGCATTGCTTTGGGTAAAATTTTTAACGTATACCGTATCTCCGGGCTGAAAAGTTTGCGGTCGCGTTCGTAAGTTATAATATTTCGCACTATTCTCATGAGATTTTCTTAAGCTGTCAATTGCGTTTCTTCGTACGACGCTCAATTTATTGGCGTTGTTATTAATTGAAAAATACCCATCTTCAGTGAATCCAAGTAGATTGTATAGGTCGTATTCTTTCTCATGTAAAATTTGGTTTTGTCCAAATATAATGAAGTGGGGAAAATATCCAGTGCTGCTGTGCTTAGCGTTATTTAAGGCGGATTCGAATTCTGAAAGATGACAGTCCCATAAACTTTGGTCCTTTTTAATGTAAGAGCGTATTGCACCTAAGCGTGTTCGGTTCACTCTTTCAGAGGCATTGCTCTGCGGCGAATATTTGGGAGTTAGGACATGGTTAACGCCAAATTTATTTAGAAAATCTTTAAATACTATAGCACAAAATTGTTGTCCATTGTCCGTAAAAATCGTTTGTGGTACTGAAAATTTAAGGAATAACTTTTCTAGGAAAGAAATAGTGGCTTTAGCTGTAGCTTGTCTTAGAGGTTGAAGGCATACGAAACGGGACAGTTTATCTAGGACAATTAAAATGTAACAATTTCCTAATTTAGACCTTGGGTAAGGGCCTAAAAAATCCAAATAAAGAAATTGAAAGGGCCGAAAAACTTCTTGAAATGATCCCATTAGAGGTTTCGTGATGTAATTTACCGACTTGCAAGTTTTACACGCCACACAATTTTTTACATGTTTTGTAACATCCTTTGCAATTCCGGTCCAATAAAATTGCCGCTGGAGGCGTTCTAGCGTTTTGGCAATCCCAAGATGCGCCGATGTCGGATCATCATGCGCTTTTTGTATCAAATCAATTAAGTCGCATTGGAACTGGAACGTCGTCATAATCGATACCTGAATTAAAGTTAATCAGCAATTTACCATTTTCTAATTTGATATTAGAGGTATCGATGTGATTTTCTGTTAGAGGTCTCATCGTATCGGTGTAAGAAGAATCATTGAAATGCTCCGATGATAGGTCGATATAAAGTGGAGCAGTGCAGTTCGAAGGGGGTTGTTTCAATTCGGCGATGCCTTGAATAATTAATTCGTCAGAATTAATTCGAGATAAAGCATCGGGAACGATGTTTTGCGCACCACTTCTATGGACTATTTTAAAATTGGAAGGTTGCAATTTTAAAGCCCAACTTGTTGGGTTAAGTTTTTTCGATGAGAAAGCAACAGGGTGTTCTCCTCCGTCCTCATCGTACTGAAACAACACGCTGCCAATCCCGGTAGTACTTGCATCACACTGAATATAAAATTGTTGTGAGAAGTCGGCATGCCTTAGAACTGGGGCAGTCGTCATTGCGATTTTAAGGGAGTCGAAAGCTTGCTGAACTTCCAGCGTCCATTCGAATTTCTTTTGACTTTTCAATAAATTTGTTAGAGGAGCGGCAAGGGTAGAATAATTTTGTATAAATCACCGGTAGTATCCAGTCATACCCAAGAACTGACGAATTTTGCGTAACGTTTTTGGAGGTGGGTATCCTGTTATGGCTTCAATTTTACCTGGGTCGATTCGCAGACCTCTTTCACCAACAATATATCCCAAAAATTTAGTTGACTTTAACATGAATTGGCTTTTCGATACATTAATTGTTAGAGATGCCTCGCGCAGCAAGTGACTTATTTCTTTGAGCAAAGACAAGTTTTTAATTATAATAATTCTAGTCTAAAGGTTGGGGTAAAAAATTAATTAAAAGTTATTATTATTTAATAGTTTGAAATGACATATGCGATACTATGGTCGATTAAAATAATCTCAGAGATGTTATCAACTTTATGCATGTGCGATCTAAATAAATGGTGTTAAAGTATGATAGTGAAGTATTTCCTAAACTTTCCTAAAAATTTAAATCAGTCATTTTTTTTTTCAATGTATGCGTAAAATTTCGTATAAACGAGTAAATTATAATTTATATAAAATTATGTAAATAAGTTTCCATTAATGCTTTACATGATTTTTATACTTCAGAAAATCCTTTAACCCCCCCCCCCCCTACCCTCCAAATACTAAGTGTACTTTCGGGTTAATCTAGATCCAATCTAATGGAAAATCATCATGCCTCGAAAAGTTATAGGGGCTAATGGTGTTTAGTATGCTCAATATGCAATACGATAAATTTGTGTTTTGAACAACAGTTCGCTTTGAGCCCCGCAATTGAGTAAACTCTTTATAAGGCCCATAATCATTACTATCGGGTCCTAATGAATACATTTTCATAATTTGTGTATTTTCAACAGTAAATTAACAATTTTTGATGATGATTTTTATATTTACAAACGGCATACTGAGTTAAAGCTTGTTATTTTGAACTATGGTTAACAGATTTAATGACAACATACCAGTGGCCCTATTCTGGCTTTCCCTGGGAATAGAGAAGTGGGAAAGATATTTTCATATTATTTTTGTTAAAATTATACTTTTTTGGCCTACTGAAAGAATAAGTTTAGTGCAAAAATTTTGAAAACAAAGTGATTTGGGAAACTATTGTTCCAGAAAATGTTTGTAGGGAAAATATTTAACTTTGTTCCGCAAATATTAACATATGTTTCCTCAGTAGGCCAGAAAAATAAATTTTAGACAAAAATGCTATGAAAATAGTTTTCCCAATTCCCTATTCCCAGGGAAAGCCAGAATAGGGCCACAGGATGCTTAGCCAAATTTAAAGCCTCCTGAATGGAATTTCGCAACTCGTCATTTGTCCAACTCTTCGTAATATTTAAATTGATCATCATTGAACCACAATATAGCCAAATTTTAACAGGGAGTTTTCCAATATAACCTCCATTTCTTCAAGATTACCCTCTGTTCCGACAAAATGTTGCGGTTGCTCTATATTAATGAACGAAACGTTAGTGTAATCTTTAGTTATACCTTGCACGATTTCATTGTCAATTTCTTTGAAATTGGAAATAGAATTAAACTTTTTTATAGACTCAATGTTATTATCCGAATCATTGGAATCATGTTCTACTTCAGGAGTGTTCTGACTATCAACTTTCAAACTGGCATCGTTAATTGAATTTTTTACAAATTCTCGCCAAAAGTTATTAACCCTTTGATGATTAGTGTAATTATTCTTAATATTAAGTTTTTAACAAATATTCGACATTATGTTGGAACGAGCTTTCGGTATACTATATGCAAACTCGAAAAATCATTTTTAAATAGATAGAGTAAAACTTCACGGAACTTAGCTCTTTGAAATTTAATTTTCTCAAATTTTTTCTTGTAATGAGTTTCAATTGAAGGTCGATGTTTATCTTGCATGTTTATAAAAAATGTATAATAATTAAAATGTACAAATAACTTCAACACCACGACACAATAGTAATTTTATTTACTGTATAACAGCGACACTACGAAAACTTTAAAATAAAAATTGATTTAGAACTGTAAAAACTCAACTCGACTGGTGACAACTAAAACATACTGAAATTTAAATTAACGATTAACTCGAAATGATGCGGAACGATGAAATTAGATCACCCAAATCTTATTATCTCGAATGAACACTTAGTATTTGGTGGGGGTTTTCCTGGGACATGGAAAATTTTAAGGAAAATCGCTTACAACGTAAATTTATCGTATATTGCGAATTGAGCATACTAAACACCTTTAGCCCTATAACTTTTCAAGGGATGATGAATTTCTGTTCTATTGGATCCTAATAGAATTTCTATTCTATTAGAGCCTATCTCGAATGTACACTTAGTATTTGGTGGGGTTTTCCTGGAACAGGAAAATTTTATGGAAAATCGCTTACAACGTAAATTTATCGTATTGCGAATTGAGCTAACTAAACACCTTTAGCCCCTATAATTTTTCAAGGGATGATGATTTTCGGTTTTATTGGATCTTTATTATCTCGAATGTACACTTACTATTTGGTGGTGATTTTTCTAGGGCATGGACACAATTTTTATGGAAAATCGCTTACAACGATAATTTATTATATCGTTACAAATTGTGCGTACTAAACCACCGTATTCCTTACACCTATTCTAGGGATTTAAATTTTCTATTAGTTTGGTTCTATATTAACCAAAATTTATATAGTGATTAATTGATTTGATTTATTATTATTAAAAGTACGTACTACTAGCATTATAAGATTTTTTTAAAATTATAATGTCCATATTTTAAAGTTATCGAATAAAAGGAAAATACAAAAATAAAGTAAGGAAGGTTTCAGCAAATACACATAAACAAGTTTAATTTTATCTTTATCGTTTTATACGAATAAAGTATATTACACTCACTTATACATATACAGATATTTAGGATTTAGCAAAATATTCACAATTGTGTACACAATTGTACAAATTGTTACCGAGCGATGCTCGGTGTTCCAAGGACTTTATAATAATTGTTGTAATCATTGACACAACTATATGATGCCTTTGAAATATAATTGCAGCAATCATATTTTCTCTCTGCGTGGTGCCGTATTGCTTGACAAATATAAAATCTTTTCTTAAGATTTTCACGGCTTTTTAGACAAAATATAATTTCTCATAACATTCACAATGTTCACGACTTTTTTTAAGTCATTGAAGGCAAAAAAGCCATTTACTTACAACATACCCTAATACATCGCCCCCCCCCCCCCCCCCCCCATTTTTAATCCCAGAGTACTTCTGTAAAGATACACAACCCTTACAAAAATGAGAACTTCCTTAAGTTTCGACTTAAATAAACTTCTTATTTAAATTAGTGTGGGTTTAGTACACAATATGTATATATATATTGAGAATTTCTAGAAGTTTTTTTTTGGTAATATAATTCGGCAAATCGATAAGTTGTTGTGTTGTACTATAGGTACAAAGCAAGAGTAGAATTTTTTGCAGTTTGGTCGTTACAGCCTGATAAGTAGGCCAAGTTGTTATCAGTACGAAACCAAACTTCCTAGAAGAAACTTAAGGAAATTCTCATTTTTGTAAGGGTTATGTATCTTTACACCAGTGAGAGTCACAGGGATTCTTCTAAGGTCTCATAACCAGTTTAATTCTCACAACATAGGGCTATTATATTCAAAATATAAATGATCCAAACAGATTTCACCTGTATCTGAATAGTCAGCTTAAAACTTAGTGCATAGAGCTATTGAAAAATTTTGATGGCCTCTTTGAAGTGTTAATGTGATCCTCATGATATCAGCTTGAGAAAAGTTTATCGGAAATAACTTGGATAGTCGACTAAAGCTCACTTCAAAAACGATTCACGAGCACTTGACCTTTGCAACCGAAAATGCTTAAATGTTGACTAGAAAAAGACAAATTTTCAGAAAAAATTTATCTGGAATTATCTGAATATAATCGTTTGAATCTCGCATTAAAAATTATTCACAAGCATTTCATGCAGGATTCGTTAAAATCTTGGCTACGAATCTTAAATATTTCCAGAAAATTATATCTAAATATAGATGAATATCTCCTCACTATGGCGATTCACGAGCACTTAACATATTCCGCTGGTTTCGTTGATGTTTTGGCTACAAACTGAGAGATTTCGGATATAGTCGATTAAATTTCACCTCACAGACGATTTACGAGCACTTGACGTAATCGCAGGATTCTTTGAAGTATTAAATGTAATCTTTGTAAATATAATCTTTCAGGTGATTTACGAGCACTTAAAACTAACCACTGAATTCGATAAAGTTTTAAATTTCGGGCTGAAAGTTCTTGCTAGGTGCATGGTGGTTAATCTATATAGTGCATAATTGAGTTCCGCATTATCGATTTCAGGTTAGGTTAGGTTAGGGCTGTCTAGGCTTCCCAATAATTGAAGGGGTAATGTAAAAATACATAAAAGTATTATTTATAATTTCGAGCTGAATGCTATAAATGTCATAACAGATTATCCTGACACATTTTACTGTCGCGATAGTGATATTTTTTGAATGTATTGGGCTAGCTTCATAAATGAAGAGTTAAGGTTTGACTGCACTACCAAACAATAGTGATTCATCTTTAAATACATACTTAAAAGTAATTTTAAAATTTTGGGCCGAATGGTATAAATATCATGACAGTGTATCATGATATTGTATACTGTCGTGAAAGTGACATTTTTTCGGGACAACTGTGATAGTCTAGTTTTGCTATCGCGTTTTTGCTATCGCTGAGTATCGGGCTAGCGCCATATACATTATAGTAACCTTTTGATGAAGACTTAGAAGAATCCCTGTGACCATCATGATGTTAGTCGAAATATAATTTATCAAACAGGTGAAATCGGCATCCATACAAAATACATTTAAAACTGACAACTGACTGTGGCATGCCATATAAATTGTTTAATCCTTAGTTTCTAAAGCTATTATCTCCCCCTGTGGACATCTTAGAAGAATCCATGTGACAATCGCGATATTAGTCAAAATATAAATTAGTAAAACAGGTGAAGTCGTCATACTATAGGTAAAAAAAAAAAAAAAAAAAAAAAAAAAAAAAAAAAAAATTAAATAAAAAATTGAGAATTAGGGAGACCGCTGGGGCATGGCATATCGACAGTTTATGTTATTTAATATTAAGGGCTATTTTAAACTCCTGATGACAACTTAAAAGAATCCTAGCATGATATAAGTCGAAATATTCATTACTCAAACAGGTGAAATTGACATGGTATACAAATAATAATTGTGAATTGAGGAGACCGCTGGGGTATGCCATGACAATTAGGAGACTGCTAGGACATAGCATATACAAAGCCTAATACTGATGAGTATTACGGGCTACTCTATCTTTCTGATGACATGTTACATGAACCTTTGTGACAGTAATATCATGAGGGTCGAAGTATAAACTAGTTAAACATGTGAAATTGGCATACCATAATAAATAAACTAAAAATTCAGAATTGGGGAGATAGCTGGGGCATGGCATATAGGTAGGCTATTCATCTCCCTTTTGTTTCCTCTTTGTCACGTTTTAGAACAATCCTTGGTACCTTTCTGTTAACAGTCAAAATTTAAAGTACCCAAACAGCTGTAATCTGAAGTTAATGGAAGTTACCAGTTGCTAGAAAATCCACGCCACTATAAGGAAATAGTCATTCTAATAAATTTTGTTTTTATTTTTTGATTTTTTTTAATCCCTGCTATCTGTTCTGGGGCCGCAGTACTTCCAGCTCTTTGCCGGTTTGTTTTTCTGCTCATTGCATAGCTCCATGCAAGCCTATAATACTGGACATGGAAGATGGGTCAATTTCTATTTCTATCTACAATTTCTATTTCTATCTACGGTGCCATTTGGACAATTTTGTATTATGGCAATTTTTTCACTTGTTATAAAATATTATTTTTATATGAAATTCCAATTTGAAAAATGACCATTAAAAACGGAGATACATATGTTTTGAAAAGGATATTTCCAACTTCATATATCTGTCTCATTAAAAATATATACTTACAGTGTAATACCAAATATTAAATAGTATCAATATGAGACACTGCCATGTAAAATCGTGTTCCATATTTTTTTTATTATAAGACAAGAGTGAAGTTAGGTGTTTTAGTACAAGTTCGAAAAAAATTCGAAAATCAACACAACTAGTGAAAAAAAAATGTGTGTCAAAATAAAAAGTAAATGTCATGTGCATGTGTAGTCAAACAGTATTAATTTTTAGTGTAGTTATGCTAGTAAAATGCTAGAAACATTGTATAGTTCATCGTTCTGAATATTGCAAGTTCCTAATTAAAAATCTAAAGTCCATCATGATTTCTTCAGCCATCCACAATAGGGAGTGCATTACCGTTTACCGATTTACCGTTTTTACCGTATAAATAATATTTACGATTTATCGGTAAATTTTTACAAATTTACCGATTTTTCGGTAAAAATATATTTATAATTAATGGCGCACAATTCAGTGCTAGTATGTAACAAGGCGCATTTCATTGAAAAAAAATGGAGGGCATATTTTAAATTTAATTGAACAAAGGATTTATATAAGGTATAGAATTCACTCATTAATTATAATGTAGAATAAAGTAGCTATACCTACTGAAGATTTATAAAATGAATTTTATTTAATGAAACGAAATGAACTTATACAGAGTGGGCGCGTGAACCGATAACATTTTTTGGCAGATTGGAGGGGTAGGGGGGTCATTTGGAAGCTTTCATCCCATGGAATTGATGTTCTAAGTATAACCCGATAAATGAAATATGATATTTTAAGTTTGTTTTAACCGTTTGAGTCCCAAGCAGCGCGATCGCGCTTTTGAGATTTTATGTCGAGAAAACCCAACATATTTCAAACATTGTCGACAACGATTGGCGCGTTGCCGATTGTCAGATTACTGAAGCAAGTACATCACACAGCTCCTTTTAATGTAAATATTACATTTTATATTAGGTTTGTCTCAATAGATTGCCTTTTCATCTCATTCATTTTATCTTCCTCTCTCATTTAGAAAAAGCGCGATTGCGCTGTTTGGGATTCTTCGACAGTGTTTTTTCAATACCCCCTGGGACTTAGACGGTTAAATAACCCAAAATCTCGCCTTTAAATGGTTACTTTTGAGTTGGTAGTCGTAAAGGCACGAAATAACTTTTATTGTATTCTAAAATTTAATGATTTTATTCTAAATATATTGTTACGATTTTGCCTTGTCAATCAAGGTTCGAATCACTGGATTGTGAATAAATACACTGCTTCAATTTTAACTCACACAATTTTATTTACACAACACAATTTATTATACAACACAATTTTCACAATTAATTATTATAATTATAACACACTTTTTAATTATCACTTTAATAATCGCTTTAATAATCACTTTAATAATCACTTTAATAATCTTTCTATTTAACCTTCACTGTATCACGTTTAAAATAATACTCAGCAATACACGTCAACGCGCGCCTTTATATACCAAAATATTTGTTTCTAGAATAATCCTAAATGCGCAGCAAATATGTTAGTATAGAAATACGCCTAAATGTTGAGTATAAATTATAAATGCAATTGAATAATTAATGAAATTAGCTTATTCTATTCTATTCTAGGTGTCACCGTAACAATATCATTATTTAATGCAATTGATTTTAGAAAAATGACTTATGGGCTTCTAAATCCAAAAAAATGTATAGTATTATGAAAAACGTCACAATGTGTGGCTCATTTTGTGGTCAAAATACGAGATATTATTTTGTCAGAGTTATTTGTGCCAGGGTTAAGAAAATGTTTTTTAAGTTATTGATAGATTTAAAAAAATAAGTAAACCGGGTGTTAATTGCCTTGTGCTGTTCAGTCAATATGTCCCTATCTGCTACCGGAAGTGCCCGTGTATTTCATTTTGTTCTTGTTAAATTGTTAATTGTTCTAGGTCACCACGAAAAGAGTGATAATACTAGACGGCTGAAGTTTTGTAGATTTATGGATTTTGTGGACAAATGAGTCTAACTTCAATCTTGAGGGAATTGTGAATTTACATAATCTGCTTCATGGGGCAGTAAAGGCTAAAATCCACACAAGAAAGGGCAGGATTCTTTCTAAAGGAAATTCAGCGTTAATATTTGGGCTGGTGTTATTGATCGAAACCTGACATGTCCATATTATGCGCCAGAACACCTTTCCGAAAATATTTATCTCGAATTTGTTCAGAATGAGCTATCTGAGCTGTTTTTACCAGTTTTGTAAGACATGCTGATTGGTAGGGGTTTTCCTATTTATTATCACACCCTTGGATCTCTGGGGACGTGCTAAAGAATTTGTGTACGCAATAGGGGTACTCACAAGAGAATTTTCGATTGAAAGGATAAGCGCCACATTTGAAAAAAAACATGTAATGTAACTTCGCAAAACAACCGTGGAAATTAAAAAAAGATGCTGTGCATGCATATACGGAATTGAGGAGGTCATTCTGAAATAAATCTAATAAATGAAGTTGATTTCAAATTTATTAATATCTTAAAAGGTATTTTCTTAACCCTGATATTTTGTATTTTAGCACGAAATGAGTGATTTCTATGACATGTCAGTATACATTGAAAAAGGCATAAACTAGAGATTTTTAAAAAAAAACTAATTTAAAAATAACCATAAGTTTTTTTTAAATGAATTTAGATGCTGACATTTTCATACTTCTACAAAGTTTTAAGGATTTGGAAGCCCATAAGTCATTTTTCTTAAACCAATTGTACATACAATGATTAATATTGATTTATTATACAATTTATTGATCAAATTAATTGTATAATGATTTATTTAAAACAAAATCATATTGCAGAATACAATAAAAGCTATTTCGTGCCTCTTCGACTGCAAACACAAAAGTGACAATTTAAAGGCGAGATTTTGGGTTACTTGAAACAAACTTAAAATATTATATTTCATTTACCGGGCTACTTAGAACACCAATTCCATGGGATGAAAGCTTCCAAATGCTAGCCCCGCCCCCCTCCCCCCTCCAATCTGCCAAAAATGTTGTCGGTCCACGCGCCAAACACAGCGTATATAAACAATTATTTTGTGATATGAATTTCATTTTATGTAATAATTTTTTTTTATTATTTTATTTTATAACGTACATTAATTTGTTTCAAGCACTGGTTTATTATTTTTTCACTGGTTTAATAGCTAAGGTATAGTACCAAATTATTATTTAAATTCAATTTACCGGTAAATTTTCGATAAATTACCGACCTTACACAAAATTTACCGTTTACCGGTAAATTAAAAAATCGGTAAATTTGCACTCCCTAATCCACAATGAAAATATTTGCATGTTACTGATGTCGTATTTTTTGGTTACCGGTGGTAAGTACATGCCGCCCCGTTTAAGAGTATAGACCATGCCATTATGTTCGATTCTAATCCATAGAAATTATTTACGATGTAAATGTTGAGCTCTTAAGTAGTGAATCAACTGCAGACGAGGAAGACTGGCAATACATTATGGAAGGTTTGGCAAGTAGTTTTCAGTTTACGGTCGACTGACTAGACAATTTGAGACGAAATTTTCTCGTGATTACCGTGTCCGAGCTGTGCTGTTCATATTACATGTGATTTTAACGAACTGTATATGTTAGGAGAGGGACGTACTGTCCAGGAATCATTATGTAATTTAATTGATCCCTTATGTTTTAAACAATTCTTAATAAATTTTGTTTTGTTATATTTTAGTATTGCTTGTCGCACTAGAAGGGAAATGTGAGAAATCTAACTGACATAATAATTCGAAACATGAAAAATAAATTAAAATTCAATGTAAACGTAATGTCCAGGAACACCATTATGTAATTTCCAGAAAATTAAGTTTCGTGTTTAAAAAAAACCATTACGATCGATATTTATGGCAACGCAGGTTATTTGAAAAATTCTGATCCAAATTACATAAGTGATGACTGATGAGATTAACCTCGATGATTCTTACGTGATAAGGAACACCATTATGTAATTTCATGAAAAAATGATAATTAAAACACTTTTTTTTAACTTCCATTATTTTCTTTGACAACCAAAAATTTTAAACTTTTTGACAATTTGATTTTACTTCGAATTTTTTTCGAAGTTCGAAAAAACGACAAAAGCGACACCGTGATGAAAATTTTATTAATGGTAATACCAAAAAACAAAAGAAGTTTAATAATCCAATTGGAATTATGTACGTATTTGTGTTAGTTTTTTGTTAGAAACTTCACCACCGTGTTTATTGAATATTTTAATAGTTTGGTTTTTTTTTGGATCTGTATAGAATGAATCTCAATCTGTAAAAAAATGATTAAATTTCATTCATGTTGGGCATCATTTGTTTTTCTAATTTTACAATCACCATTATTCCAAACTTACTTAAAAAGAAATAAAGTTCTATTATACCGGGATGTGATATGGCTTACTTTCGATAAATTTTGATTTTTTTCACAACTACTCTTGGAGCTCGTATTTATATCCTTTTTTCAATGATTTGATAATTTCCAAGGTTGTAGGAATAGAAAGTCCTTAACGCCCTACAAAAATCTCCAATAAAATGGAATTGTGTTAAATTAATAAAATATTAATCGTTAGTAGCTTTTGCATAACATTGAGTTTCCTCAATTTCACTCAAATCATTATAAATACGAAAATGTTAACACAAAAACCGCAAGAAAAGCAAAAAACTTCCATCAATTCCTTTGGCCAATACTTGCCAAAGTGGCAAAACAATTCAAAAGCTATTTATATAACACAATTAAGTTCTCTTCAGACATTCAAATTATGTAAATTTAACATCCAATAAAAATTAGTTTAATTGTTTCGATCGAGCGTTTGTTTGCAAAGATTTGCAACAAAATTTAATCCCAATCCAAACTAAATCTCTTTCAATGATATAATTATTCCCATAAAAAGCAAAAATTACAAATCAAATTGAATTAAACATTTCCAACACACATCATTATATTTAAGACGTTAAATAATTTAATGCAATAATTCGTAATGTCAATGAACTGTTTCTATTTTATATATTTCTATTGTTGTTCTTTGACCATATAATTATTATCATGGCTTGAAGAATGAAAACTAAAATAAATTCACTTCGTGTCAGGAAATAGTTATTTTTTTTTTTTTTTTATAAAACAGTTTTTGGGGGTTTGCATGCATGATAAATTGATACGATGTGCTTCGATGACATACTTTTTTGGTTTATATTACCTTTGCGCTATATATACGTAAATGCTACTTACTGGATGGATACCTTAATAAATTTAATTTATAAAGTTCGCCCCACGATTAATATTTATCGGCCTGATATCATATACCATACCGTGTAAACTATTAGGCTTGTAACTCATAGATAATTATTACATGTACGGACAGCTGACTATAAACATTAAGTTCGTATAGTAATTAAAAAAGCTATAAAATTAAAGTGATAATTTATTCAAAGCGGGATCTGTATAGGTGGTACAACACTATAAAATCATGTAATTGGAAAATTATATTCACGTATATGTACGTACATCATCTGATTTAATTGATGATATCATAACGCATCGTAATTAGTTATGTACGGTAAAATATATTTAAATGATAAAACACATGCGTTCTGGTAATAAACCTTTGTTCACCTCAAAACAAATTGTTGCCTATCTGTATGAAGATTTATCAAGATTTTCGGTATCGACGACGATTAAAGAAACATTCCAAAATTGTGTATACAAATTGAAATCCAAAAAATCCCGTTCACAATTTATAACAAATAATAGAACAAACTACCTTGTTCAGACGAACATATACAACACTAATCAAATTTATAAACATTAGCCGAGAATTTTTTTTATCGATAGAAGATAACTCCAAACCGACATAGGAATACAGACGAAAAAGGGTTAAAATCTATCTAATCTCTGTCGCTTTGCGAGGAATAAAATACGAGTGTACCCCTTTTCTACAAATAAAATATTATTAATTCTATTGTTTACATTTAATTTGAAAATATTCAATTTTTTGTTTTGTCACAGTGAAAATATATTTTTGGTATTTGAAGGATTTGTTACCGTATATAATACGGCATATACATATATGTCCAGATAAGCAGAAATTTTTTTCATTTAATTAAAAATTTCCGTTGATATGTGATGGATGCCTATAACATTTCCGGGACCAATCAATTTGTAATAATTTTTTTCGATCCGATACGTATTATGTACTTTGGAGAGATGAAAAATATCGAAACACTTGAAAAATGATTTCTATTTGTCATACGCATATAAAATGCTGTATATGTCTAGATATATACATATACAACGCGCAACCACTAAATGAATTTGGTAGCAATCCGTAAAAAATCAAAAGAAAATCCCTTTACCCTTTTTTTTTGTTCCACCGCGAGGATATTTTTACTATAAAATACCGAAAACGTAACCCTCTTTTGTATTCTTCAGTTATGTATTTCCAATTATTCATCCACTTCCACAATTGTGTATTAGATTTCCTGTTTTGTCACATGTACATAAATCCCATAAATTCCTCATGTACGTCCTCCTATATATGTACCTCTAACGTACTCACATACGCATACACTTAAAATAAGACAACAAAACAACCGAACTCATCTCAAAAGGTTCTGCTGATGGTTGTTGTTTTGTTTTGTTTATTCGACTCACTCCGCATTAGAAATAATTCTATCTCTCTGCATTTCGTATAATACATTCCTAAATAATAAATGCCCTTGATCTGATTTAAGTACCTGCGTATGTAATTTTATTGTTAGATTATAGTTTTCTTTTCCATGTTCCTCATCTCCGTCTATCATTACTATTATTTTCTATCTCTTGTGTAACATAAAAAAGATTTATCCTTCATTATTATTATTATTGTCATTAAATGAAATAATTATGAGTCTCTTAATGAATAATCACTAACTATCCTACTTTACATAATTATGTATAAAGGTTGAAGGATACGAAAGGTTTACGGATCGGAATAGTATATAATGGTGTGACTATCTAGGCTGAAGAAAATGTAATCAAATGCTTATTCATGCTGAACTGTTCTAAATATCGAATGTATTTTACGCCTCTAAAGTAAGGAGACCTCATCTAGCTGAATATTCCAAGCCACTATATATAATTAAGGGTTAAATACCGAGTATTGCATTCAGAGATAGGCATTTACACGTCATCTACTAATTTCTACTAGATCGTGTAGACAGCTCGTCTATAATGCCGACAACTCGTCGAATTATTCGACTCCTCGTAGACAACAACTCATGCCAGTAGTGATCGAATGATATACATATTTTTAACTTTTCCTGATATTGTAGTTACCTTAAATTTATTACATTATTACATCCGTGGATCCGAAATGGTTCCACTAACAAAGAAATAAGCTGGTTCCTGATTGAAAACAGAAACAATCATTTTCGACATTTGCTGTGTTTTTTTATTAGCGCCCGATAGCTGTATCCGGAGCAGCCAATTTTCTATGTGAAAACTTATATTTAGCGCGCTATTATTGTATTTAATTAATTTATTTAAATCTAAACTAAGATTTTTCATTCAACTTTTTAATTAAAAATCGATAAAAAAATATCTCGGCTCACTTATTTATCGGGAGCCGCTATCGGGAGCGCTATCCATTTCAATGGGAAATTTGAAAAGGCTTTTAATTTTGTAAACCCCTGAAACCATTAGAAACTAAATCTTACAATAAAAAATTAAAACGCAGCTAAATGAATTTTTGTTTATAACGTCATGTCAAAATAAATGTCAATTAATATATTTCAGGTGATAAATGTTTGTTTTATTGATGAATTTAGTTTTAATTTTTATAGTACAGCGACACCAGTGAATAATAGCTGCAGCTTCAATAGAAAATTGCCATTTGGCTCCGGATAGTGCTCCAATATTTGCTGTGTTTTTTTATTAGCGCCCGATAGCTGTATCCGGAGCAGCCAATTTTCTATGTGAAAACTTATATTTAGCGCGCTATTATTGCATTTAATTAATTTATTTAAATCTAAACTAAGATTTTTCATTCAACTTTTTAATTAAAAATCGATAAAAAAATATCTCGGCTCACTTATTTATCGGGAGCCGCTATCGGGAGCGCTATCCATTTCAATGGGAAATTTGAAAAGGCTTTTAATTTTGTAAACCCCTGAAACCATTAGAAACTAAATCTTACAATAAAAAATTAAAACGCAGCAAAATGAATTTTTGTTTATAACTTCATGTCAAAATAAATGTCAATTAATATATTTCAGGTGATAAATGTTTGTTTTATTGATGAATTTAGTTTTAATTTTTATAGTACAGCGACACCAGTGAATAATAGCTGCAGTTTCAATAGAAAATTGCCATTTGGCTCCGGATAGTGCTCCAATATTAAAACACAGCAATTAAAACACAGCAATTGTCTACATTCACTACATTGTGACACCATTTTTTGATTTTAACAATTAATATTCTACATATGAAGAGAATGTATGTAAACATTCTCTTCATATGTAGAATATTAATTGTCTACGTGGTGAAGACAAGTCGGCACAACACATATGTACCATGCCTAATACTTAGATTACATTTTTTTAAATGTTAATTATCCACCGTCGACAGTGTTGTGCCGTCTTGTTTTAACCACGTAGACAGTTATTATTCTACATGTGTAGAGAACGTATGTAGACCATTCAAAAAATTTAGAAGAATGTATACATTGTCAAAAAAGATTGTTTCCCAAGCCCAACCATTTCTGGTCATGGATCTTTACTTCTATCTCACATTTGTAAAAATATAAACCCAAGTTTGTATATGGTGTACAATATATAATATTTGTTGGTATTCTCGAAAACGGGGGACCCACTATGAAAATCGACGGCGATCGATTTCCATAGTAGAGCCCGGAATTATAGGAAGCAAAAGGATATTTCTTGACATACTTATGCGTGGATTCCAAAGTGAAAGAATTTTTTTCAGTAAAAAATACTGTTAAACCAAAAAGAGGAGAGTATACATATTTAAATTACGTTTGAGTGATAAAGACAAACAAATGTTGCCATAAAAAATATTGAGTTTCATACTTTTTATGGCAACATTTTCCCCACTTACTACCAGTAAATTTAACTGAAATTTTTTATTATTTCATTCTAACAAGTAAAGGATTTGTATTTTTATCTCGTGTTAATTTTACTGAAAAAATTGTTTCACTGTGGAATTCACGCATTAATGCCCGAATTCCACAATGAAACAATTTTTTTCAGTAAAATTAACAAAAGGTACAAATATAAAAGCCTTACTTGTTAGAGAGAAACAAAAAAAAACTTCAGTAAAATTTACTGGCAAAAAAATAGAGTAGGCGGAGAAAATGTTGCCATAAAAAGTATCAAACTCAATACTTTTTATAGCAACATTTTAATACACTTTCAAAAAATACTATACGATACAAAATATTTTTCGTAGTGTGCTTAGATTTTATGGTTGAAAGAATGTTATAGCGAATTGTGGAAAAACAAACGCAAACAAATTAAAATTATGTTAGAAAATTCAAATCATTCATCAAAAAATGAAAAACTACGGTAAATTCGAGCTCTTGATAAATTGATCGATTTTTTGTTATTTGTGTTTTTGTAATTTCAGGTAACAAGAAAGTAGTTGTGTTGGAGAATGTGCTTCTCAAAAATTTATATGAGAATTTTTACTATACGTACCACGATTCAAATAGCGCCGGAAGTGATGATAACTGTTCATCTTATTTTAAAACCTTTACGGAGTTAGATGAGTGTAGGTAGTAGAGGGTATTTGTTAACATATTTTATCATGTAATCAGTTGAGTGGCGTAAATTTAATTTACACACCATTTAAATTCAATTTACATTAAATGAATTCGAAGAGGAACGTGCAAGCACTTCAACACCGGTAACAAGAGAAGATATGGACAGCATTGCCGGTAATATAATAAGATAATATGTATTTATTGAAATGTTAATTATAAAATTTAATATTACAGAATTAATTATCGATGCAGTACGGGCCAGACCAGCCCTCTGGAATATCAGAGATCAAGAATATAAAAACAAAACAATCAGGGTTCGATTGTGGGAAGAGGTAGCCGGGGAAGCTAGTATGTACTACTTACTTCGGTAATTAGATTTTTTAGTGTTTGAAAAATTGTTTATTATCTTATGCAGATACATCAACCATACCAGAAAATATTCTAAAAATTCGGAAACAATGGGACTGCATGAAAGCTACAGAGCCCAGAAGGTATATTATACATATTTATATATTTTGCAAGCCAATCTACTTATTCCTTTTATTTATGTTCATTCCTTAGAACTCACAAAATCTCATGTGGTTTTGGAGCTGAAGTACTTAATACGCGGGATGAATTGCCCACAAACAGAAAAAGTAAGCATAAGCAAATTATGCGGGATAGCCGGATATATTTATATATAGCTATATTATTTATATATATATATATATATAATATGTATGTTTTAATGTCAGAAATGAATTATCAGGAGCGGTCGCTCGAACTAAAGCGCCGTTATATAAGTGTAATAGAAAACAAAGATGTTACCTCCACTTTGTCCGATCCACTGGACATTGAACTAGACGAGTTTTTTGGATTGTTAAGACCTCACTTACGAGGTTTAAATATCATCCCAAGACTTCAGACGCAGCAAGAAGTGCTAAAAATCGTTAGCGAGGCCTTGAAGAAATAAGCTTCAATTCAAGTTCTAATCAGTATTTTTTTTTTGTTTAATTCGTCTATGGAATAGACGACAAAATTTATTACAAAAAGGGAGCCAACTTATAAGATGAATATTATATATGTAAATATTTGGCCAATAAAACTTCAATTTTTTATATTTTAAAATTCTATTGATTTGATTAATCTATATAAATTGTTATCTTCATATAATTTGTGTGAAAATTAAAAGACTGAAATAAATAATTTTTTTGTTATTACAAGTGTTTTATTGAATACAGGATATATTTTAAAAAGGAAGTGATGTTTATAATATTTATATCGCGAAAATTATAGGATTAAGAATGAAATTTAGAGGCATGCCTTTATTTGTTTAGTCATCTTAATGTTTCCATTGTGAAGTTTTATATTTTATCAAGCTGCCAATCAACCTGCCCCTCTCCGGAAAAATATTCAGCAAACTTTTCACGAGTCAGTTTGGCCAAATTAGATGAATTCCGGTTCATTGGCTGCAGTGGTTTCAAATTATATGATTCATTATTCTAAGAACCTTGAAATTGTGTATATAAAATGAAGAATATTACCAAAATGTTAAATCTAGAATATTTGCGAATTAATAAATCATTTATATCATAAATTATATTTCCTCCTACTTATTTATATTTCCTCCTACTTCTTAATTTAATAAATCAGAGGTAATATAATTTCTGCTGTTTTTCCGCAGCCAGTTGTGTAAGCAGATGCTACTCAGGACTATGTCTTCAATCAAAGTGAGATCCGCTATTACTGGCGATCTATATATGTGCCATTTAGCACAAAGAATGCCGAAACAATTTTCAATCATTCGACTCGCCCGACTCAATCGATAATTGAAAATTTTTTATTTTGAAGTCCGCATGGTGATGAATGGCTGCAACATATGTTCGTGTAATGCGAAGGCATCGTCGGCTACAAAAAATAAGGCACAGCCGTAAAATTTGCTGTTACGTCAGATTGTTCAGGAATGCTAACAAGTAATATGTACAATAGACAATTATATACACGGAGAGAAATCGAAGAATACATTATTCCTACCAGGAATCTATTATTCCAAAATGAAGTTCACAATTTAACCCAACTTAACTACAGAATAATAAAACATATTTAGGAACAATATATTCTTAGCAACAAAAGTTATCATTATTCCGAATAAAGACGAAAAATATTATTAATATCTTTTAGTTTTGTTCTTAAAAAGAATAATTAAATATTTTTTTTTTTTTTGATACTTTTATTCACAAATCGGAATAATTTAAATTTATGTTAGGTAAAAATTGTTTAATACAAGGAATAGTTAAATCAAATATGTATTAGGAATAGGTTATTCAAGGATAAGGAATAAATTGATCATATAAGGAATAATTAAGTTTAAAAAATAAGAATAAAATATTCAATCATAAGGAATAAGTTAATCTTTATAAGGAACAGATAAATCATAAAACTAGGAATACATTTACAATGATAAGGATTAAATTGATCATTACAATGAATGAATTTCAACAGAATAATTTTCTTCTTGGACAGAAGGGGGAAATAAAATCAAACATCATTTTATTTTAAAAAGGATGAATTTAATTTTTTTTTATTTTTTTTTTAAATTATTTAATCATTCACTTAATTTATATATGTCTTAACATAAAATAATTTTTATTTTTAAATCTAAGCATTTCAAATGGTTTATCAAAACTTAACATTTGAAAATTAAAAACATTATATTTAAAGTGTCTTGTTTAACAAAATAATCTTGAAAATATTTGTCAAAATGACTTACTAAAGTGATTAATTAATACGTCAATAATGGCAAAAGTGTTTTCACATAAAAAACATCTAGCCATTGTTTAAATTATTTAAATTAAATAAAGTTTTAAAATTAGTAAACTATATCGAAAAAAATCCTGAATAAAATTAAAAAATGGAAAATTTTCAAAAGAGAATGAAATATTTAGTACAAAAAAAATAATTTATAAAAGATGTCAAAAGCCACAAAAAAAATATTAAAATGGAGTAAAATTTAATCGGCCGAAACCATAAATTGTGGAGAATTTTCTTCATCTCTACAATTATGGCTGGTTGAAGTGTAATTTTCCTTTTTTACATAATTTTTGTTTCTTTTATTTAATTCTGTTTGAATATTCGATGTTTTCAGCAAAAACTAAAAAAGAATCACATTCGTCACTGATGCTGACTTTCCATAAAACTCCGTCAACTTTTTTCTGGTTGTAGGTTTTATTATTGTATTAAATACTTGTAGGAACTGCAATCTACGGTATTCTAAAAATCAAAAAATAAAAATATGTTTTACTATTAATTTCTTTACTAAAAACTGACTTTATATCGTGTACAGTATTTTATAAAATTGCCAAATAATATAAAATATCGACGAGAAGCGCTTTTATTACTGAATAATATTTTTGCATTTTATTCTGCACTTACTGCATACCATTTTAAAAATTTGTTTACATCGAACGAATTTTTTATTAAACATTTAAAAATAAAACAATAAATTGATGTATAAATTGTCTATTTTTTTAAATAACTTTAAGTGCAAAATTGTGTCTAAGCTATGAACAAACGTTGAAAAATAGTAGTGGAAAACATAGAAAATTAATATTTTTAGTTTATGTGGTAATTTGCTGAACGATGAAATCCAATGTTTCATCCAATTTTAATTAAATCGAGATTATTTTTTAAATTAAAAATTCGCTCGTCTCATCAGACTATGGTGACCAAGCTACATAATATATTGAAGATGCTGTGAACTTATATTCAAAGTATAATCAAAAAGCCTTAGCGAATTATGATGTTTCACTTCAACACATCATAATTCTCTAAGACATTTGTTAATTTCTTCGTAATCTAGAAGTTTATGGTATTTAAGGCATAAATTCTATTTCTATTTAAAATTTTAGGTTATTCTAGGTGATGGCCATCTCGATGTTAAACCAATAAGTGGCTATCACCCAGAATAACAAAAAAATTTACAATTTAATTTATTTAGTTGTTCAAACTGAGTGCTATTATAAAATTTAAAAATACCTTTACTAACGATAATTTTTTGAATATTTCCTTTCGCTGCGTATTTGATGATTTTTTGTATTTGAAGTTTTTCGAAAAGAATTTGAATGATTTCCTAGTCGATTTCAATCTAAAATAATTAAAGTTATAAAATTGTCTTCATGCCTTACCCAAAATTAAATCAAAAATATCGAAAAAATTAACTTACTACTCGCATCGGCATGACGGAAAAGTAGCCATATCCAATATTTTGTTCAGGGAATCAGAATGATTTTTCAATTTCCGTGCGGGCCTTACATCGAATGTGTTTTTCCACTTATATTCTACTGTGGTCCATGGAGATGTGTGGTAATACAGCCAGTCCATATCGCCCTTATATAGTTCGATGTTGTTCTCTGACGATTTTTCAGTTTCATCCAAGTGTTCACCTAAATATACACAAATTTAAATGCTATAAGATACATATCATGACTTCTATTTATGAAGATTTTGGTAATTGTAATATAGTAAGCTTAGACAAATTGCGGTTTAATAAACTAGCTGTAGTAATTTTTCATATATGAAAAAATAACAAAATAAACCAAAAAGGATGAAACAATCACTAAATGAGCTGTATTAAAGTGCTGTTTGTCTGTCTAGTAAAAACTTATAAAATTATATTATAAGAAGTACTCAGTTACTGAACTTATTTAGTGTATATAAATGTATAATTAGTATTAATAAGTAAGGTTACAAAACTCACCAATAAAAAATGAAATTTCAGTTTAAAATTATATATAACTTTTATCACTGTTTATTTTTTATGACACTGTTTAAGTTTTACGATTTCACTACACGTATTTACAATTGAAAATTTAAATGTCGACTGATCAACAATTTAATTTATAATTATATAATTGGTTATAACTTACTGTTTAACATATACCCAATAGGAATAACTTTATGCATTTATTCTTAATCGGATAATTATCATCCTAAGCACTGCTTAATTTATTCTTAATTGGAAAAATGAAATTTGTTGTTTATTCTTAATCAGAATAATATGTTCTATGCACTGTTTCATCTATTCCTAGTAGGAATAATTTTTGTTTTTGCTGAAATAGGAATAATATATTCCTTAGCACTGCTAATATATTCATAATAAGAATAATTTTGCATTTAATTTGTACTTATTAAATTTAAATATATGGTAATGTAATGTATAATTATATAATAGTTTAATATACCATATTGTGACGTCTAAGGAGCTATATTATGTAAAGATATATTTGACGTTTAGCTTTCATTTTAAAATATATTTGATGTGGTTTTACCTAAAGGTGATTGTAAGTTATACAAGTGTAATTAGAATAATATCTTCCTAACCACTGCATAGTTTGTTCTTTATAAGAATAAATTTGGTTTTTGTTGTAATGTGAATTTTGTTATTATTCTTAATCAGAACCATATTCACTATATAGTTTGATCTATTCCTAATAGGAATAATTATGTTTCTGCTAAAATAGGGATAATATAGTCCTTAGTATTGCTGATTATTCATAATAAGAATATTTGTGCAATACATTGATCTTAATTAAATTTTAATGTGTTGCATATTGTAATGTTTTAGAATTGAACTGTACCAATTCCGATAAATCTCTTTAGGAGAAGATGCCTTTGACATATATATAAATACAAATCCCGTTCGGAAGTTTATTTGATAAGGTTTAAAATACGAATACATATGTGAGTGTATGATATACAACTACAATCATAAAAATATCTTAAACTCTGCTTAGTTTATGCTTTATAGGAATATATAGTTAGTTGATGCTTTTCGATATCTTGAAGATTCCACTAACTTTACATTTTATGATTCATTCTTTTAGGGATTAATTAATAATTTCAAATTATAAAATTTGTGAAGTTGTATTTATTCTTAAAGGGAATAATATAATAAGTAAAGTAATAGTTTATCATAAAATGGAATAAATTAAACCGAACTGTTAACTTACATTTTATTCTTATGTTTGGAATAGTTTATACACACAAATTTCTCTCCGTGTAGTTTCCTACTGTCTTATTAAAATATGTGTTTACTTACGGCAATGATTTTTGATAAAAACGTTTTCCAAATTTGCTCTCTCTGAAAACCCCTCAATCACTTTGCCGGCCAGCTGCATCAACATCACACATTATGAAGTTATAATTGTGATCGCTAACTGCCATTAAAACAATAGAGGAGGTTTTCTTAAAATTAAAAAATTCGGATCTCGAATTTTTTGGTGTCTAAAGTAACAAAATTAAAATTTAGGCAAATGTAATATTTGAATCTTCAATTTTCTTACCTGTATTGTGACATGTTTCCCATCAACTGCTCCTATACAATTTGGGAAATTCCACCTGTCTTGAAACCCAGCTGCAACCGTCTTGAAATATTCTTTTAAGAGTTTTGGAAACACTTTCAATTTTAATACTACTACTATATACTTAGTAGTTTCACTCACAATGCGATGAACGCTGGTTTGTGAGCATTTGTAGGCGATCGCTAAACTGGTCTGAGATTCACCTGTTGCAAGGTTAATGTTACTGCTAGTCGTAGAGTGGGGCACAAGGGTTCTCGCAATACCGTCTCATTTTTAATAAGTGGCCCAACCATAAACAGCAACTTGTCGAACTCATCTAAGCTCATGCGGGTCTAGTTGTAAAATAGTTGCGGGTCTTGTCGTAGCTCGTTAAATACTCTCGTAAATGCACCAGTTTTCTCTCGGTTCATGTAATATGGACGAACCCAATATTTACTTTTTTCATCTTCCTCGTTACTGGTGAAACTAATATTCAATGGGTCTAAATTATCCATTCCAAACTGACTGATCTCAAGATGATTTTTTTCTATATTTATTAGAACTCAAAAATACTCACTATTTGATTAAAAATTTTCATTCACTGTTTATTGTTTTTTGTTTGTTTGATGCCCCCTCAATTTAAATTTTTTGACTATTTTGACTATAAGTTTTTCTATAAAAAAATAAAGAAAAGTTGCTGTCTTTGTCACTATAACGAAATTTTAATAATATACTCTTCTCTTTTCGGTTCCCAGTATTTTTTACTGAAAACAATTGTTTAATTGTTGAATTCGGGCATAAGAAGCTACAAACAGTTTTAGAAATGATCGAAAACATTCATAAATCTATGTCGAAAAGTATATCGGGGCTGACGGGGCTCACGCGTTTTATCGGGTCACGAGTATTAGACATTTCTCAAACTTCTCAGCGCATTAATCAGCGTATTAATTAAAGTTTATTTATAACATGGCAGGGGTGTGACAAATTTCTAGATCTTTTTAGGTAATTAATTTTATCATCATATTTATGCAAATTTATACATTGCTGCACGGCTCAATTGTATTGTAGTCTAGCAGAGATTAAATTGATCGGACATAAATATATTGAATTCTAACTCGGTGTCACACTGTCACATCACCACGTTATATTGCAGTCCAACATATTTCTTTACACAAAATAAAATATTTTCGTTTTTATTAATTGATCAATATCATTCAATTTACGACACAGTCAATCTACAAAAAAATTAGTAAGATTTGGTAAATACTAAGTTTAAAAGTTTTTTACTAAACCATTACACTAAATAAAAATGACGTCACTTAGTAAAATGTGGTCAATTGGTCAATCAACAACAAAATTTAGTACATAAGATTTAGTAAATTCTTCCAAAGTGTTGCCGTCGTGGTTCTTATTCGCAAGAATTTTCAAAATGTTTGCAAATTGTCTAAATTGCATTCAACAAACGTTGAACCGAGAAGGATGGCGATCAATAGTAAATCGCAAAACTGTTTCTTGGGATGAAGACATAACGTATAGCTTCATTAACGTGCGAATGGTGAATATTAGCCATAAACAACGAACTCGTGTTAACCGGTACTGTAACACATCTTTGTACATAAGCATATGCGTTTGCAGAGCACATACATGTTTATTTACTTATTTGAATAAATATTTTGCACTCAATCATAATATGTACCTATATATTTTCGTGTATTATTTATTTAAATAATTAAAACAAAAAATATTGTTTGCTCTAATTATTTTCAAATTTCATCTGTTCCTGGTTTGTGTGCGTATACGGTGCGCGTGCCCCACTGCCATACCGTCGCCGTCATCATCATCATCGTCGTTCACCGAATATGTGTGCGCGTTAAATTTTCAAAAAAATATTAAATCCACCTGTCTATTTAAATATTTTTGTTTTTAACTTTTTTTGTTGTAATACGCGTTACAAGAACAAACAACATTCTAACAAATGTTTGGAATAACAACACGGGAGTTTTTTTTTACTTTTGGTTCTGTGAAATTTATATGTTGTCGCGCGCTTAATGTATGTGAAAAACATACTGTGTATTATAAGCAAAATTAAAATACAACAACAACAGCAAAAAAATGTTGTATGTAGATTTATATAAAATGTTCCAAAGAAAAAGGGGAAAATTCATAAATTATGCTGAAAAGTTTTTGGATAATGCGTTTACTCTCAACTGTTTAGAAGAATTTCGTTACAAAAAGAAATTAAAATGTTGCTTTGTAATTAGGCGAGTCAAGGCATCGGATGAGTGAATGGTGATAACGCATTCTTATGGAACATTTGTTCAATTAGTGGAACAGAATTTGCTTCATAAGAGAAATGATAAGAAAATAAAACTAATTTCCCACAAATCTCAAATACTTTCAAAAACAAACCTCATTGGGAATAAACTCTTGTCCTTGTATTGATATTCGTTTGTGGTTTAATCGTAAAAGATACATTTTCCGCATTAATAATTTATCTTGATTTTGTTTGATCTTTGCATGCCTTGGAAAATTTGTTGTACCAAAAAACAAAATTCCAACTAACCAAAGACACATGATACGCTAAATCGAAATAGTTTATAGTGAATTAAGAACCCTTTTCATTCTTATATAATTTTATTGAAATAATTAAATTTAATTATAATCACGCAATAAAAACTTTGAATCGTATTTGTAGTTTGTTAGATTATTTTAATTATTTTATGTTTATTTCAAACCAAAATAATTAAGACGATGCCGAGTGTTAGTATTAAGTGCGCGCGGTACTTTTGTTGTAATGCTATTGTAATTCTATAGTATTCTGAACTTCAAACATTTTATTTTTGTAATCGTCATTTACACGTGTAATTAAATTTTAATACGTATGTTACTCGTTAATCATATAATAATTATGTTTTCATAGAAAGGGTAAATTTTATATCAGGTGTGTATTGAAAAGGTGTAAGAATGAATTTATGCTTTAAATTATCATCGAGTAAATCGTTTTAAAGCTTAATTCTAACACCTAGATTGTCAACCTTTAATAAATTAACAAGGAACTTCTTCCATATAAATAAACCCATAGTATTATTATCACGATGGATTATTGGTATATACCCACGTCTTATGTAATGAGTTTAATTTAAACACCAAAACGCCGTTCTCTTCCAGCATATCAAAATTACTACTGAGAAGAGAAACCCTGCTCTATTCTACAAGCTCAATAGCATTACTCCGGGTAATTGTTTACCATAATGAATACCGAAAATATCTAGAAGAGCTCGCAGCTGTTCATTTCTGGGGCTACGATTAAGAAATAATTGATGAGCTTGATTTATATAAGAATCGTTTCAATACAAATAAAAAATAATATTTCTGCTCGCAATGTCACAGACGTAATGCTGGACCAAAAATATGTTTGAAAGAATTAATTCGCTTTTCTTACCAATGGATTAACAGAAACCGGACATTACTTCAATCCAGAGAGTACCTGGTTGAGGATGCCTACACACACCGTATTGGAAATTTCCACTGATTTCAAGATGATGAGTTTATGATGGTTCATGGGGACTGTTAGGGTTTGGTATAGCTCTGTCAACTGAGTGTCGCATAATGTTTATTCTGTAGGATCATAAACAAATAGAACGGTGATCTGCTGCGTAGAATGCAGCAATACATAATGGGTTGGCATTACCTATTATCTATGATATGGTTTTGGTATCAGGCGAAATTACACCGGTGTATACTCTTCAGCAACTTGCGTGGTTGTAAATTCTTATCTTTGATAAGCACTATGGACAAATTAAAAATTCGTTTGAGTCTATGATGTTTAGTTGTTCATGCAAAATAACACTATATCAAAATAATCGATCACAAATTTTTATTACATCACGTGAAATGTGATGTGGACCATTCTGTGATCGAGCGGAAAAAAAATTCTCTGGTCCAAATACATCATCCACGTCAATGGTATATCAATTCGTACGTTCTGCTGCGAGCACTTAACAATTTTAAGTAATTGAAAGGCAGTTCTCATTTTTGTAAGGGTTTGTGTATCTTTGTGTACACAAGCAGCCTGGGGTGCTGAATTAAATATAAAAATGAATTTTGAAAAAATCGACCAAGTGTTTTTAAGATTTTATTATTTTTCTAAATGAAAAATCAAAATATAGCTTAAGAAGTCACATAAGCTTTTCATTCTGATCAAGTGAACAACAATAAAGTACACTTAATTGGGAAAAATTGGAATTTACTAAAATTCATTGTATTTTTCATCAATCTTTTGATTCCTATAAGCGAACATGTAGCTGCAACCTATCGAATGAGCCAATTAAGCTAAGAAAATATTTTCGGCGTATTTTTGGCAAAAATCAAATAAACAACTCTTCCTTTTTTGGTACAGATATGCTTGGCTCACGACTCCTGAAATTTTACATAGGACTTAGTTCAAGCGGTTCGTGATTTCATTCGTCCGTAATATACTACCTGGGACGAAACTTGTAATTCTAACAAAATGAAAATGTCGGTAAATTTAATGATATCGTGACAGACTAGGAAAAATGGAAGTCAAAAGCTTATACTCAGAGATGGGGTTAAGGCGATAAAAACTCTATTTTACAGAAGAGTAGCGAGTTTCAAATTAATTTTAAATCAAAATACTGAACACTGAACATTGTTGCTTCAATTTTAATCACTTTATAAATAATAGTACTCTCTTTTGTGATCCTCGAAAATTTCTTAAATTCGTAAATTCGAAATGTCAATCAGACGGATACCTCTCAACATTGAACACCATTTTTTCAAACAATAGTAATTATTTTGATCAACTATAGATGATGTGACACCATATAACACTTTTCAAATGAATAGCATTGTACTGATCCCAAAAACCATCTCCAAACACATGTATGTTTGGTTGGTTCCAAAGGTATTCATCCACTAGTTATCAGGAATTATGAAAGGCGCTTTTCTTCCCATTGCAGGTCTTGCTTTCGTTTACATCGGAAAATAGAGTATAGTAATCATGAAAATTGTTGACCTTGGGATTTTTGCTGATTTACGTTTTCTGTTTTGTTCCGTGCAGAATAAATGTCTTTGTGCACCCCTTATCCGATCGGGATTAAACTTCATAATGTACTTTAAATTTTTCATTAGTTCAGAGATCCCACTGGTTTAAGGCCGAAATCGGTCCACCATAGGAGGTTTTTCGTAAGAAGCTCTCATATAAGCTTTTTCGTTTTTTGATTGTCGATTATAAACTAAAATATTCGAAATTAAATTTTCAAAATATCCTAGATTCTCTAGGAGCTTTTATGTTTTTTGCAAAATATTTAGAATAGTACGTACAAAAATTCTATTACTATTCATTCCAGACATACTGATTGATTGGAATGAAAATTTGTAGTTAAGTTATTTCCATAAATTTGCAGATCCTAGTGATTTTTGGCCAAAATCGGCCCACTGGAAGTGGCACCTTCCTAAAAAAAGTATTTTCGATTTTTTTAAATATTTTAAAAATAATCTCAATTATGTGGATATCGATTGTGCACTAGACGATTTTAAATTAAATTTTCAACAATATCGGTTCAGGCCAACTTTCCAAAATCTAAGCGGAAACGTCGATTTTTGACAAGAAAAACATTATTCACAAAAATTGTTGACCTCAAGATTATTGATAGTTTACCTTTCGCTATATCGCCGAAGTCAAAAAGTGTTTTTTTGAAAAAATAACTGTGTGAAACATGTTCATGATTACTAACAAAAAAAATAGTTTTTTATTAAAATTCAAACTTACAGGCTTATTTCAATATAAATAAAAGGAAATAAAATAAAAGTGACAGCATTTTTTGAAGCTGTCACTTCCAGTTGAGAAAAAAAATCTCCTTTGGAAGCTGTCACTTCCAATGAACCGATTTCAGTCAGCCGTAATTTTTTTGGGTTCTCATAATTTATTGAAAAAGTTTAATTAGTCCCTGGGCTGATAAAGGAACCAAATTTTTGTTGAAAAACGGGTTTTGTCCAAAATCGCCATTTTTGCTTTAATTTTGAAAAATTGATGCAAAACGGTATGGTTGTAAAATTAAATTTGGATATTTTTACATTATAGCTGTTTTTCTTATAAATGAAATACTTTTCAAAATATTTGCAAAAAACAAAAAGCTCTTATGAAAGCAGTCACTTCCGGTGAACCGATTGCGCAAAAAATCAAAGTCATCTCCCAATTTATGAAAAAAACTTACTCGTAAGTATGAAGTTTCAGTACGAGCAGACAAACTGTCTGTGGTGTAGAGAGGACACAGTCAACTACTCTGCACACATGGACGCAAAGGGATATTTTCAAAAAGAATATTTTTTATTTCGGTGATTTGGCGATACGGAAATCTGCAAAAATCTGAAGTCTGAAAAATCTGAATTTTCATGATTATTGTATACCTTATTTTGCTACGTTAAATAAAGTAAAATCCTTAAAATGTTGTTTGTCGCTGATTTTCAATATGTTGTCTCACGTAATGAGGATTAAATTAAATATTTTGGTCATTTTCCAAATGATCGTCCAGATGCATGACCGTTGGAGATGTACTTAACTGAGTTGACGCTGGGGCAGAACCCTGTATCGATATAGATTGAAAAAGTTCTAGAAAGTACTGGTGAATATGGGACAACCAAGCTATTACTAATTTCGATCGCCTGCCGATGCATATTCACTCTTCCAAGCAAACTTTTACTATAGGTAAAATAGTGATCAATGAACCACATAGGGACCGTGAATAATGGAACTATTCTCGATTTACTTGTAGAAGCGTAGTGCTCCAAATAACTTTTCTTTTGTAAGAAGATTTATACGGCACTTTCAATTTAAATAAAACACTATAGAGAGGTTAAAGCAGACCAGTCGTGAAATCTCACGTTTAAGAAGCTCGCAAGTAATTTCAGTTCACTTAGCATTTCTGATATATTTTGTGACATATTTTCGCACTACGAAAACTGCGTCTTGTGTACGTGGTTCAGGTTCAGGTTTCAGTGGTTGACACTTAGGCCATTTTTGGCCCATTGTGATACCACGCATTCACGCCACATCATTAACCCATTCACCTATTCATCCACCCACACAACTACAGTATACCACCTGCACATTGCAAGCTCCATGTCAACCTGTACATTGGCATGGACGGTGGGTCGGCACTGAATTCTGCACTCCATCAGAGGGTCTTAGTTGTGTTTATTAACATCACCGATTGTAATCGATGATGAAAATTCGATTTTGCATCTAGCCTCTGATGGGATTCGAACCCAGTACCTCCCGGTCCAAGGGCCGAAGCTTTACCCACTGCACCACTTGTCCGGTAACGTGTGTACGTACGTGGTTAGTTTCGAATAAATATCAACACTTCTACAATTTTAGCTGATTGATCCATTAAAAACTGATTGAAAAGACGTGTTCTTACGTATAGCAATCCAAATGAGGGATTTCATTGAAAAAGTATCCGTCGTCACACCAGGCGGAACCATATGAGGCAGAATCAAACAAATATGGCACAAGTAGCACGATGCATTGTGCATCAATGTTCACTTTATGCTTTTTCAGCCGGAACCTTATAATTCCGGTCGGAACCTGATAAAACCAGATAGAACCATACAAAATCTAAACCAACTAGGGCACTAGTAGCACGATGCCTTTTCCATCATTGTTTACTATATCCCTTTTTCAACCAAAAAAAAAATTGGCTCAATTTTAGTCCAACCCACACAAATGTGTCAGAAAAAAAACATACACTATTTTCTGTGGCACACAAATTTTGATCTATTTTTGATTTTTTTTCTGATTCGAAATGGATTTGTATACATTTTTTGTCTTTTTTTTTTGAAAATGGATCAAAAAAAAATCCAAAGAATTTGTTGGATTTTTTTTTTATCCATTTTCAAAAAGGAAAAGACAAAAAATGTAAACAAATCCAATTTAAATAAAAAAAAAATGCCAAAATAGATCAAAATTTAAATGCCACAGAAAATAGTGATGGTATGTAATGGCGTTGTTGATAAAAAATTTCGCTCGATTTGAAGTAAAACCAACACAATTGTGTAAATAGATATAGTGTTTTCTCGGACGAAAATAAGTTAAAAAAGAATTCACAAATGTGTAAGTTGGTTCAAAAAACATACCTAACTATATTTTTGACATGGTACTTTTGCCCTACCCGCACAAATGTGTTAGTAAAACACAAAAGGGATATAATTTTTCAGCCGGAACCTTGTAAATCCAGAAATATTTTCGGAAAAATACCTGGAACCATACCCTCTACAGCCAAACTAAGTATGGCAGAAGTTTCACGATACATTGTGTATCATTGTGTACAATATAAGTTTTCAGCCGGAACCTCATAAATCCAGCAATATATGATTTTTCGGTGGATACTTATAATTCCAGCCGGAAACGATTGTATGGTTATATACAGCCAAACTAACTATGACACAAGTAGCATGATGCATTGTGCATCATTATGTACTACATATGTGCTGGTATAGCCTGAACATTATAATTCTGGTCATAATCTTATAAAGCCAGTCAAAACCATACTACAGTTAAACCAACTATAGCACAACTAGCACGATGCATTGTGCATCATTGTTCACTATATAATTTTTCAGCTGAAAACTTATAAATCCATCCGGAATCTAATGAAGCCAGTCGGAAACATATCCTCTTCAGCCAAACTAACTGTGGCACAAGACAAGTAAGACAATAGATTGGGCACTATATGTTTTTGCATGCAGCCAAACTATAATGCCATCCAGAACCATTAACATCTAGTCGAAACAAAATGTTTACGTAAATAATTTTGACGCGTACACAATGGTCGCAGTGCAATTTGGATAATAGTGCTACATATGAAGTTTTCGGAATGATCAAAATGTTATGCAACCCAACCAGAACTGGCAAGATCATTGATGGTCATTGTGAACTAGCTGCACTAGCTGCAATGATGCACAATACATCGTGCATCTTATGCCATCGTTGGTTTGGCGGTAGTATGGTTCTGGCTTGCTTTAACAGGTTCCAGCTGGATTTATAAGGTTCCGACTGAAACAACAATTAGTGCACAATGATACACAGTACATCGTGCTTCTTATGATATAGTTGTATCGGCGGTAGTGTGGTTGTGGCTGCACAATCCATTGTGCTTCTTGCTTCATAGTTAGCTTTACTGTATATAAGGTTTCTACCGAAAAATCGGATAGTGCTTGATTTATAAGGTTCCGGCTGAAAAATTATATAGTACACAATGATGCTGTAACATAGTTAGTTTAGCAGCAGAGGATATGGCTGAATTTGCAAGGTTCTTTCCCGAAAAATTATATATTACTGGATATGTAATGTTCAGGCTGAAAAACTATATAGTGAACAATGATGCACAATGCATCGTTGCAAAGGTTGACTTTATCAGGTTCCGGTCGGAATTATAAGGTTCCGGTCGGAGTTATAAGGTTCCGGTCGGAATTATAAGGTTCCGGATGAAAAAGCACATAGTGCACAATGATGCACAATGTATCTTGCTACTTGTGCTATATTTAGTTTAGCTGTAGGTTCTGGCTGAAAGTGTAATGTTTTTTTCCGAATAATCGTATATATTTGGATTTATAAGGTTCCGGCTGAAAAAAATATATAGGGATCAATTATGCAAAATTCATCGTGGTACCATACTTGGTTTGGATTTAATATGGCTCTGACTGGATTTATCAGGTTCTGTCCAAAATGGTAAGGTTCCGGCTTAAAAATTATATTGTGCACAATGATGCACAATGCATCGTTCTACTTATACTACATTTAGTTTGGCTGTATGGGGTATAATTCCGGCTGAATTTGTAAGGTTCTTTTCCGAAAAATTGTATATTTCTGGATTTATGAGGTTCCGACTGAACAATTATGTAGTGTACATTGTACAATGATGCATAATACATCGCGCTACTAGTGCCATAGTTGGTTTGGCTTTTGTATGGTTCTAACTGCCTTTATCAGGTTCCGGCTGAAATTATAAGGTACCGCCTGAAAAATTATATAGTGTGCTACTTATGACATGAAAAGAAGCTGAATTGAACTATAAAATTGCGTAGCAAATATTTTCTATGATTTTATGTTTTGGAACAACTGTAGCAGTATCGACACTGTACACTGCAAAATTAAAGCCAGCGGCAAAATATGCGTGGGTATTGTAGGACATTGCAAGAATGATGTAGCCCACTATTCCTTTTATGTGGACTTACTTACATAGAGATTAACTTATCAAGAAAACTCTCTAAACCATCAAAGACACCATTGTTCAAGTTTGGAATGTGTTTCACAACGTTAGCCTTAGCTGTTCAGCGTAATCGACTATAAAATAAATTGCAAACAAACGTTTAGGCACATAAGTGGGTTTGCCTGGGTAGTGGGTTTGCCGATACGACGGTGATGTATCGCTGTATTTTAAATGTTGGCCTGAAAGACACTTCAATAACTTGATTTGCGGAGATTTTTTGAATTAGAGGCAAATGAAATTTTTTTGGTGCAAAACACATTTCTGTTGATGCCCTTTTAAGTTTCGGAGTATGCCAATAAGAACATACTATAATCCGCGCATTAGTTAAAGCCGCATTTATTTTTGTGCTATCATGTTAGTTCTACAACTACAATGACAGCAGAGTAAATTCGTTGGCGCTCCGGATCGATATACTCTCATTCTTTTCGGAGATTTTGAGAAATGCAAAAGGTTATTTCTCCTTCTCATATTTTTTTACTTTTAGTGGACACCCATTCAGTAAGGTATATATGTAGATAAATAGTTGAAAGAAATAATAATAAAAAGAATATAAAATAATTTTTGAACAAAATTGGTTCAGATTATTTTTTAAATTTTACCGGAAATGACGAGTTCAGAGAAAAAAAATTGTTTTACCAAAATGTGGTTGTGTGTTGGCTCCAAAATATTCAGACGTCCATTTTCCATAAACCCATCTGATTGCATATGTTCCAATTAATAACCGGACTCTTTCATTTTTTATGTCGTAAGGAACGCCTTATACAACAAAATTAAATATACATCAATCCTTTTATGCCAAAAATAAAACTCAAACTCAAACCTGTACCAAAATTTTACGAAAAAATTACGTAAATTACAAAATAAAAATTGCAAAATTTGTAAAAATTTGGGTTGCTTACTCTTTTTTCACTCAAACACAAGACTTTTCCCAAACTAACCACATAGTTTCGATTCAATCAACAAATCTAACAAAAAAAATCTTTTTTTGGTTCTTTAGAAAATACAGTGTTTGCTAAAATATGACATGCACGCAATCGGAAATAATGAAATCCATTTTGGAAAAACCGCAAAGGTTTTTCTTTCTACTTGCTGTTTTCAAATACTCGTATATATGAGCTTTATTATTATTATTTTCTTTTTAAGATTTTGAGGTCAAATTTAATGTACGTAAGTACACAAAGCAGAAGCAATTGGAAAGAAAAAAGGAAATACATAATATTAAAGGTATCAGATTATTGTTAGTCGAAATAATGTTATAGATTTGAAAATTTATTTTTTTTACGTGGAGGAATCAACCATAAATGTTCCCGAGATACTCACAGCGTGATGATGTTATGTGTGTTACGAGCGGGTGTGCGTTACGTATTTTGTGAAAAATTTGGATATAATCGTTCGTGCAATTAACACGTTTCTCGCTCTGTCACTATACGTATACGAATATTTATAGTTAAAGTTTTTTATCATTTAGACTTTTGCTTTTAATCAATATAGTTTCTATTGTTTCCAAGTATATTCGTGAGTTTGATTTTAGGTAGATTTCGCTGCCACATTATAATTTTATTTGTTAGAATAAAACAATAAACTAAAAAATTAACTACGGTTTTCTGTTTTTCTAATTTATTTGGTAGAAACTACAATTTCAACTTTTTACTATACCGAAGGTTTAGGTAGTATAGTTATAGTTGTGTATGGTGATAAAAATCTTAATTTGATTTTATAAAGTTTGATTACGGTGAATTTGAAATTCAAAGAAACTATATGCTTTGTGCTATATACTCGCACTACAACTATGTAGGGAAATGTTGTGCTAAAAAGCGAAAGGTATAGAAATGAAAATTACGGATTTATCTAGATTTGAAATTTTATTTTTCATTGGCACTAATTTTTCCCCGAAAAATTTAATTGGAATGAAAAACTGCCAATAGGAATAATTAGTAGCAACATTTTTATGTAACTAGATGGAAAACGTATACTACGTGACTCAATTATAGAATTTTAGTTATCTATCTTCAAATATTAAAGTGTTTACCGCAATATAAAACTTTAATCTATTTTTAATATTCTGATATTTTGAAAAGGTTTCGCCCATGAATTCCAACAAGGAATGGACTTTGTGCACTGTTGAATATTCGTGTCCTGCTGCGGCTAAATCGCAGATTGAGGTAAGTAGAGAGAGATTTACATCCGCAAAAGTCTTGTTGACAATTAGCGAATTATCCAATGTTGTATTTTGAAGTTTTGGGTTATTCTGGATTGATAGCCAGATAGTATTTTTACATCAAATTGAGATCCAAAGTCTTGATAACCTCACCTTGATGTAATAATGTAGTATTATGGTTGGTGTGTTGTCTGATGTTCCTGTGTTTGAGGTTGCACACCATTGGTGTGTTTGGTGTGTTATAGGATGCCCATCAAAAGGTGCCACTTCCAATTGACGTTGAGACATTAGACGTTGATGGTCCTCGATGCATATCGATGATCCTGCCGAGTAACCATTTCGAAGATGGCATGTTTTCCCCTTTGTTTAGCGCAAATTGACCAATGACAAGGTTTTTGTTGGTCCTCAATCACTTTGATACAGTTCAAGTTAGCCAAAAGTTTCCAGCCGAATGATGGTAATGCAAATAGCGCCTTTTCTATCCTCGCCGAAAGATAGTAATGCATAGATTAATTTTGCTACCGCAGTCTAAAATGTTTTAAAATGTTGATAATGCAGATTGTACCGATAAAGAAGATTAACTTCGATATTCAAACCTTAAATTCCGGCTACACAGATTTAAAAGTTAATGCATCATAAATTTTCTAACAGAAAATGTCAATAACAAACATCTATATACAATAGCCATGAGCGCAGTCACGTTATCATATCAAGATTTTTTACAGATGAACGACGATCTGGCTGTACCAATCTGATGAACCATGACCCTAAGTAGAATTTTATTATATGTTTGGAGTGAGTTTTATTAGATTATATTGATGAAATGTTCCATTTGCCGTTGTTGCGACGGTAATATTGTCTATTAATCAAGATTTTACCAGATGGACAACAATCTGACTGCCAATTCGATAGCCCATTATCATAGGCAGATTTTGATTATAGGTTAGGTGTGGGTTTGATGAGTTTATAGGGATGAAATGCCATATTTGCTTCATACAGTCGAAACTAGTCTATAAAAAATATTAAACCTTATCAAGCATTAAATGGCTTCTAAATGTCATTAAAATAGTTTGCCACTCAAGATCATCCATTCAATCATCGATCTAACTATCCCTATTCAATAGCCCATGACCATAGGTAGATTTTAATTATAAGTTAGGGGTGAATCTGATGAGGTTATTGAAATAAAATTGTGTTTCTCTCCATTTTTTTTCGATAAAACCGTTGGTCATTCGAGATTTTGACATATAGACACCAATCTGACTAGAGTGATTCAATAGCCCATGATCGTAAATTTTGATTATAGGTTAGGAGTCGGTCTGATCAATCTACCTATGGCGATCCCATAGCCCATGGACATAGGTAGATTTTGAGTAAAGGTTGGAGTGGGTCTGGTCAGGTTACAGAGCTGAAATGGCATATATGCTTCATACAGCCGAAAGGGGTCGGTAAAGAATATCGAAAATTATCAAGCATCGTCAAGAATCGTTCATCATTCGATATTTTGGCATATAGACACCAACCTGACTATGCCTCCATTTTTTGATAGATAAAACTGTTCGTCATTCGAGTATTCGCAAGATGCGGACACCAATCTCAATACGCCGGTTCGATACCCCACGAAGAGAGGTAGATTTTGATTATAGGTTTGGGGTGAGTCTGATGGGGTTATAGAAATGAAATGTCATTTCTGCTTCTTACAGCCGAAAATAGTCGATAAAGAAGATTGAAAACAAGCGTTGTAATTGTCGTTAAAATTGTTTGCATCTCGATGACCATAGGTAGATTTTAATTATAGGTTTGTTGTGGTCTGATGAGGTTATAGGGTGAAATTTTGATTTTCTCCATTTTTCATCGATAAAATCGTTTGCCATTCGTGATTTTGGCATATAGACACCAATCTGACTATTCCTGGTGGGGTGTCTGATGTGGTTATAGAGGTGAAATTCTAATTTTTACATAGTCAGATGGTGTTTATATGCCAAAATCTCGAATGACGAACGACTTTATTGTTGAAAATCAGGAAAAAGTAAAATTGCACCCTTATCAGATCCACCCCTAACATATAATCAAAATCTACCTAACATCATTGGCTATCTAATTGGTAGTCGAATTGGTGTTTGTATGCCAAAATCTCAATTGACGAACGATTTGTGACAATGCTTGATAGTTTTCAATCTTCTTTGTCGACTACTTTCGGCTGTATGAAGGAGATATGCCATTTCATCCCTATAACACCATCAAACCCACCCCTAAGCTATACTCAGGATCTACCTATGGTCATGGGGTATCGAATAGGCATAGTCAGATTGATGTCTATATGCCAAAATCTCGAATGACAAACGATTTTATCGACAAAAATTGGAAAAATCAAAATTTCACATCATTCACCCTATCGGACCCACCCTTTACCTATAATCAAAATTTACCTATGGTCATTGGATATTGAGCCGGCATTGTCAGATTGGTTTTCATCTGGCGAAATCTCGAATGTTAAACGATTTTATTATTATTCGACGCACCCAAAACTAATATTTAAAATTTGCCTATGATTACGGCCCATCGAATCGGCAAAGTCGGATCTGTCTATGTCTGGCATAGTCTTGATTTCCAAACCACTTTAACTACAATTACAAACCATTTAAGCTTGCTAATTTTTAAACTTCTTTATTGGCAATTTTCGGCTGTATGAAACAGATATTACCGCTTACAAACCTCTTCCAAACGTCCTCAAATGAAAACTTTTCCAAACATAACACTTTTAACGTTTTAATAAATTAAATATGAATGATGTGAAACAATAAATTAATGTCGGTTAAAATGAAAATATTATTTGTTGTTTGTTATAATATATGTTTTCGGCTGATTTTGTATATTAGTCACTTTAGGCTAGGATATTTCAATCTATATATCTGTGGTCACAACTAACAACACAACAACGGGTTAAGTCGAGATTATTTTCCAAAGCGTTTTTGCCAATAAGCCACTGTCAAATAATAAATTAATGTACAGGAATTGTTTGGAGCATAATACAGTCGCGTTTTAGGACAATATAAAAATAGCCATACAATGAATTCTGTCTAAATGTCTAAAACCTGAAAAATTTCATCAAAACAAATAAACTGACTTAAGTGGACTTTAGCAGTTATTGGCTGTGACCACATATACGAGGGCGGATTGAAAATGAAGCTACCTAAGTAGGAAACATTTTTTTTTGCCAACCATCAAAACCATTTATTTCTCAACATAGTCTCCATTTAATTCGACACACTTAGTAAGATGATATTCCAAATTTTTTATACCATCTGAATAATACGATTTCGGGAACCCCTCAAAATACGCGTTAGTTTCGATAATCACTTCTTTGTCTGAGATGAATCTTTGTCCTGTGAGCCATTTTTTCAAGTTTGGGAACAGGAAAAAGTCACTAGGAGCTAAATCTGGACTATAAGGTGGATGATCAACCAATTCGAAGTGTATTTCACGTAATTTAAGCATCGTATCTAATGCTGTGTGAACCGGTGCGTTGTCTTGAACAAAGAGTACTTTTTCATCTTTAAATGTGGTCGTTTTTCTTTGATTACATCAACCAATTGATCCAATAATGCACGATAATACTTTCCTGTGATTGTGGATCCTTTTTTAAGATAATCGATGAGCAATATTCTGTGTGCATCCCAAAATATAGTGGCCAAAACCTTGCCAACCGATTTCACTGCCTTTGCCTTCTTCGAAGCACTTCCACCAGCTTCCGCCCATTGTTTCGATTGATTTTTGTTTTCAAGTGTGTAGTGGTGGACCCACGTTTCATCAACAGTAATTAATCGATGCCAAAAATCAACAGGATTACGCATTATCATGTCCAAAGACCGCTGTGAAATGGTCTGTCGAACTCGTTTTTGTTCGACACTGAGCAAACGCGGCACCCATCTTGCCAATAGCTTTTTCATATGCAAATGTTCATGCAAAATGTTGACACACGTATATGATATGTTTACCATTTCAACAATCTCACGCAACTTGACTCGGCGATCATTCATAACGATATCGAAGATTTTCTTGATATTTTCTTCAGTAACCACCTCTTTTGGCCTTCATTTTAATATTTTACCATGTAATCTGACGGAGCAGACTCAACCTAATGTTTATCGAGCTTTTCTTTTGTCTCTTTCGCCGTTTTCCCTTTCAAATAATAGTGTTTAATCACTGCACGAAATTCGTTTTTTTCCATTTTTCAAGAAACACAAAAGTTGCTAACTTCAAACGACTACAACAAATAAATTAATCGATGAATTTGGGTGAAATTTTAACAGCTGACGTTTGACAGATCGCAATTTCTAAAAAACAAAATTTTTTGTTTTTGTGCTGCCATCTAGCGCTAGGTAGCTTCATTTTCAATCCGCCCTCGTATATAAAAATGGTGTACAAAATGTATGTGCGCGCATCAGTTGAGAACGGCTGAACCGATTTGGCTCAATCTTTTTTTGTTGTGTTTGCAACTGCCGGGAGATGGTTCCTTCAAAAGAAAATTTTGAAAAATCCACTGGAAAAGTCGGAAAAGCCGAAAAATCGAATAAAAAGCCTTTTTTATATGAATTTTGTATGTACATTTTTTATGAGACAGGTGCTGCAGTGGTTAAAGCTTCGGTGCTTGGGCTAGAATGTACTGGATTCGAATCCCACCGGAGACTGTATGCAAATTATTATCTTGTTTTTGATCCAATCTATTATTTTATCTATTTATTTTCTCTATCTATCTATATAAAAATCAATTGTCTCGCAAAAACTCGAGAACGACACGATTGATTTGGATGGTTCTTTTTTTGCTTTGTTCATCTTAATACAGTGGTGGCTTAGGAACAAAGGAAACTCAGAAAAACCCAAAGAAAAATCCGGAAACTCGAAAAAATTGGGAAATCAAAGAAAATTCGCTAAAACCCAAAAGAAAACCGAAAAATTAAAAAAATGGGAAAATCGAAAATTGCACTTTGTATAGGAATTTGTTTTATGATATTTGAAATTTGTGCATTGTATCCATAAACGGTACGATTACTACAATCACATGAAGTTATGTGTGATTTTTACGATTTCGATAATTTTTTCCAGAAATTTATTTTATTATAAGTTCCTTCAAACTTATTTCGTTGGAAATTCCGAATTTGAACTAAGGTATCGTATTGCGTGTTTCAAAACGAGAGATAATCGGAGAACTTCAATATCTTTTGCATGAACACAATGCGCTGGCTCCTTTAAAAATACTTTGGAGATATAAATACTTTGGACCTTCCGATCATCACCAAATAATCACCGGAGCAGACAAAAAACCAACCAGAGTTTACCAACCGCAATTTAGTGCAGCGCATTAATATTTACTCTGCACAGAAGCAAACACTCGAAACTTCTAGATTGGAGGAGGCGCAGAATTTAACATTTAACATATTAAAAACCAATTTAATGAAACACATTTTTTATAATTAATTTTTTTATTCATTTTTCACAAAAGGCCATCGATTTTTCTTAAAATAAAGATGATAATTAATTACATCTCCGGATTGACAATAAACTTACTTGTGAAGTTTGATCAAATCTATTTTTCATTTGCAGCCTTGAAAGATATTGAATTGTTGTAATGTTGCTAATAATTGAATTCTCCTCATAAAAGTAACCATTTAATGTTCAGGGAACTGAGGTCCGATCCTCTAAAATTGTTTATAAAATCCTGAAATTAAAACAAGAAAGCAACAAATATCAGTAAATGCACATGAAGTTTTGTAATTTTAATTTGTGTTTACCAAATATCATTTCAGCACTTTTTTGGTTTAATCCTGAAGGTTAGCGGCCATTTGTTACGACGCGAAGTAAGGTTACAAAAAACTGCAAATGAAGGATAATATAATTTATATTATATTTTATTTTGAAATAATTACCATTTTCCCAACAAATCCGGAAACTAGACGAACTGACATTTTTGTGGCAATTTGTGTACTACTTTAAATTCACTTTAAGACTAATTTTTGTTTTAAACTTTAAATAAAATTTGGTGACGAAAATGCTAAGTCAGATAGAATAAATGATTTGATTGGTTATAATCTCCCCGCAAAATTTGTTTTACAAAGTGCAAAGTAAATATTGAAAAGTATTTGAACATTTCCAAAACACTTGGTAATTTATTCTCCACGAAAAAGAAAAAAGTGTTTCATTTTTAATATGTTTGCATTAAAAATGATATATTCAAATTGCGCAGCTCAAATTTACCTAGCAGCATTGTAATATCATTAATTTAATTTGTCATCAGACGCTGCTCAGCAATAATATTAATATTTAACAATGCACTGTAAATATTGCACTGCAAATTTTACAACACTCCTACTTATTAAAACACTATTGGTAATAACAGCAAATTCGATTTTACCAGAGCCATCTATGATTTTGAAGAGCCGTAATATTAAAAAGAGAGCTTTCAGTAGAGGGGAAGCTTTTATTGAATTACTATAAGAAACCGTGGTAATTGGAAAATTTTTGAACATGAATTTATGAATAAAAAATTAAACAAATCATCTAAATTTTAATTTTATATTTTTAATAAACTATTCAAAGAACACATATTTGAAAATCAGCCATCATAATGTAGTATTTATTTGGTAAATTTAAACTAAAGCAGAGCATAAATTTATTAATTTTCTATAAAAATGAGCTTTCCGTTTAGTTGTGTAGGTTTATAAAGTAAGATAATAAAGGGTGGTGCCGCGGATTCCTCTTACACCCAATTTAAAATTTAGTTTTATAAAAATGTAACTTATTTGGTAAATTCTGGTCACATGCACCTCAGAATTTTTGAGATAAACGATGCACTTAATAGCAATCTAAACATTCTCCATTTATAACAAAATTAAAGAGAAAACGTGAGCTGAAACGAAATTTTATGAATCACCATGTAGAAACAATAATATTATTCATATAATAAAATTTTTACATCAAAATCTATTTACGAAAATTATTTTTGTATACAAAAAATCAACGATGTCATGATTTTCTTAATTAAAAATTATTACAAAACCGAACAAAACGTAAAAAACTTCAATTTCATTCGATTGCAAAACCGAGATTTCTGTAATTTGAAAATTCGTTTACAGATGTCTCTGTAATAAATTTACTTGAAATTACAGAAAAGTGTAAAATAATTAAATAACTATTTACGAAAATAAACCATTATTATTGTAAGTTAAGCGCGACATCTTTAATATAATAATTTAACATAATTAATAAAACTCAAAACAATTATAATTTTTATTTATAAAACGGTTGGCATAAATAAAGCTTTTCATCGCAAAATATTTATCATCGTAGTTGCTGCGCGCTGAAAAACAATAATAGAAAAATGTCACATTTTTTCCAAATTTTTCTTTTCTTATTTCAATTCGCTCTTATTCGGTTATTTTCAGTTCCAGGAGATTTCAATAATCTATTGAATCAGGCAGTATACATAATAAATTGTTAAATTTTAGTTAACAAACATTTAGGTTTTAATATTTAGCTTTAATTTATACTCAGCGACATCTTTTGATTGGTTTATTAATTGCGAAAAGCTCTATATTATAATGTTGTTATTTTATGAAGCTCCGGTTTATTTTTACTACAGGATGAAACAGTATAGCCTGCGAATTTGTTGCGATGAAATTTTTAACAAATAACGAAAAAACAGTTTTCGAAGTTTGTTCATCATTACTGTTGTAATAGAATCCAGAACACAATAACCCCCATATTACATAGCTACTCAAAAAGCATTTTTTAACGAACGTTTGTTTTGGGAAAGAAATGCTGAAATTTTTGATGGAACACTCTATATTAATTTCTTACATACACATATAAACAAATTCTTATTTCTACAATAAAAAAAAAATTTTTGTGGTAATTTAAATATTTTTGCGTTAATTCGACATAATATGACTCAATTTTAAAATATGCTTTTCCTGAATATTGAACTAACCATTCAAATTAAAAATTGAAATGAAGCATTAATGTTTTTGTATGCAAAAAAGCATCTAAAAAAATATAAAAATACACTGATTGGTATGAAAAAGAACAAAAAGCATCCCCTCTATGGAAAGCTCATGGAAAAAAATGGCGGAATGTTACGGCTCTTATATTAAGGAGGCTCTGATTTTACATAACAAAATGTGTAAATATCTCCACGCGATTTTTTTCAGTGTAGATGGTGGGGTAGATACTCGATCGGCTAGCAAGCGAGCAATATACGAGTACTAGCCAAAATCCTGGCTACTCAATCAATTTTACCAAGAAAATTTGATTTCAAATTAAATTTTTTACAAAATTTTTGTTTATTTTTTGAAGTCGCAAAATTTACCGTGCGACCGCAAAAAATTTAAAAAAATTTTGAAAAACATAATTTGAAAATCAAACTTCTTTGGTAAAATTGATTGAGTAGCCAGGATTTTGGCTAGTAAATTGCTTGCTTGCAAGATTATCGAGTATCTACCCCGGTGTGTTGTGCGCCACTTATCGAGAGGCTTGCCAACGTCTGAATTTGCTGGAAAACAACTGACATTGGGAATCAACAGTGGCTGATGCTACTCTTTGTCGCAGCTATTTGTCGAAATCGGGTATGGCAGCACCAATTCGTTCGAACGACTCAATTTTTCTAAACAACTCTTGGCGCTTTGTCAAATTCGTGTTAATGTTTCAACCGGATCGATTTCGTTTCTCTCGAATGTCCTCGCTTGTTCACGACGTCGAAGGAATAACTTATCACGAAAGTGTTTCCGGACATCCGTCGAAATTATTTGAATCTCGATCGGTACAGCGAACGAGCAATTTTGGCAGCGAAGAACACGGAAGACATGTCTGAATTACTTGATTGAGACTTAATTACTTAATTCAAAAATAAATCTTTGGGGAAATGCATTGTTACAAATCCGTTGACTGTGTGGCCAATCAAGATGAGGCAAATATAACTGTCCGACCGAGTTTTAGAATGTGTTTGATTTTTCAGGAATACCACCGCATAACTTGATGATCTAGGTCGGATCTGTGATAATCATTCTGCGCAATCTGAACCATCCAAGATTTTGTAACGGAATGCGATTACCTGTGAAGGAACTGATTACTCACGTGATTCAAGCGACGATCATCAAAGGCAAATTCAAAGGAGAGGATGTTCTAATTCCGAGAATTCCTCTGATTCCAACTGACATTTCGTTCGACTACAAGTGCATTCAGTTCCCCGTTCGTTTGGTATTCGCTATGACAATTAACAAATCAAAAAGTCAATTTGCAAAAAACCGCTAAATTGCCTAAGTTTGAATCGACATTTTATTCAATTTTCAATTCTTCAAAAATGACGATTTTTTTCTTCTGGATTTTTCTACAAGAGATGATTGGTCGAACAAATGACCGAACGAACGAACGCAACCATAAACCAGCCTTTATTGTTGAATTCGATGAAAAACTGAATGGAATGGCCAATCAACTTAATCGCCTATTGAGAATTGAGTTGAGTGGTTTGATTTTTTCTCTCATCAAAATCAATTTTCGTAAAAGACAAAAGTGTTTGCTCGGCATAATTTGAGACGAAACAAAGTTCGCCGGGTCTGCTAGTTTAATATATAATTTGTTTAACTTTCGGGTGAAAAAGTCATATGCATTATCGTTTTTTTCACTTTCGGCTGGCAACTTTCGGCTAACTTTAACATGATACCACTTTGGTCTTTCCTATAGGCGGGAAAGTTATTCCGTCAACCAAATTCTCTACAAGGGCGATACATATACTCTAAAGCTGCTGATAATGATTGAGGCGATTCGATTTTATATCGAGTAATGTTGGTTCGGGTGTTGTGATTGGTGTATTTTTAATCAAAAAGTGCTCCTGTGTGAGTTAAGCAATCTTCGATCTGATATGGCAGTATCAACAATTGCTCATACGTGAGCAAAATTTCGCCCATAATACAACGTAAATGATATTTAACTGATTTTATCCCTGGTTTGCTTCCCATGAGGCACCGAAATGCTGCGAAACAGAAGCAATGGAGTTCCTTGAGCCAAAAAGCAGCGATCTTAGGATTTATATCCTTGTCTTTGACTTTCAAGTCAAACGGTTGATATTTTTTTTTGTTTTTTTCTCGGTGTTCAAATTATTTTAAATTCTAAATAGTAAATGCTAGTTTTATTTATAAAAACTAAACGTACAACATAAAACATCCCGTGGCTGGGTGTGAGCTACATTGCATATCAATAAGAGGTATTCCACATATTATCAAATATGGGAATGAACAGTACTAAAAAAGCTGCACTATTATATTCATTCCAAGGAATGTAAGCAAACGGAGCCAACATATCATATGCCATGTTGCTTAGATCACCACTTCGAATAGCCGTTACTGTTCATGTAGTAGATTACACATATTTATTTTTATTAAAATTGTTCAGCTTACTCCAACCTGCATATCTCATTACGAATGAGCAAATTTTGCTCAAAATGAGTTGTGTTAGATTTCGGGTGGGTTAAAGTTATTATTTTTTTTTTATTATGATAATTGAACAAATAAATGCCAATAGAGAAACACTTGAAAATCCAGATGTAACCCTATGTCAATGTTCCACAAAAGACCTTGAGAAAAGAAAATTGAGCCTATATAATCCGGTTTGAGTAAGCAAAAACTTAAATTTTCATAGACATAAAAGGGAGTTCTTCTAGCGAATCAATAAATATCGGATGCCTAACATAATGGCTCACGATAATCAAGCTATAGATGCAGACAATGTAATAAAAAGCATCATATTCTCCTGCCTCCGAATTTACCATATGAGAGAGAGAAACTATAACAACTGTGACTAATATCTAACCCATTGAAGATACTCAGTAAGCTCTACTAACATAACCAGTTTTTTCACAACCAGCCAGTTAGGAAGCGCCTGCCAATATCGTTAGTAAGAAACTTCGACAAAACTACAATAACTAAGACTCGAAACAACAGTACATATGTTACAATTAAAAAGGAGAATCGTGAAACTGGAGATATCGGGCATTGGGGCAACCACAAATGAATACACGAGAGGAGTTACAAAGTTAGTAATGACTGAAACTCAAACCCAGTTTTCACATATCTATTAGAATTATAGTTTCTAAAACAGCTTACAGTGAAACTACCATGGTCCTCAGAGTGTGAAATAAATAAAAAACTCGTAAATAGCGTCCCGTAATAATTTGGACTGGGTGAAGTTAGACTAGTTCATAAATTGCTGGATCCCGTAATTATAATTTTTCGTGTTAAGGGGGCAATTAATTTTAGTTGCGTAACTAACAGTGAACACCTGTGCCAAAAATCAGGCCATATTTTATATTGCATCATAGAGTAGTAGTAATTGGTACGCGGTGTAGTTATACCAGTTCGTAAATACCTGCATCTACTGTGATCGTACTGTGTACGGTTTGAGTTTTGTTTGGTGATTAAATGAAACTGGTTCGAAATTCAAATGAATTCAATGCCTTTTATTTACATGAAAATGAAATGAGGTTAACATTCAATGCAAAGATTTGTGGTACACTACGGGTTTTGTTTTGTAATTCAGCGCATAAACAAACTAAAATGATAGCTTGCCGACATGCGAACACGTGACATACGCGACATTGCCCGTGCGCGAAATAAGGAAACTCCAAGTTAATTCCGGAAACTTTCAAAGACTGGCTTTATGATTTGTTCATGGTCATCACGAATGCAATCAGAAGCACGGAGATTTGCACCCGGTTGAACTCGAATGGCAAGCCCGTTGGAATCATATGGATGCGCGGAATCAAAACAACATCTCCTTTGTACTTTCCCTTGATAATCGTCGCCTCGAAGATGTTCTTGTTCGATTGCACATTCGGGCGTGATTGATGTTACACGGCATCATGACTACTGAAGCTACTTTCAGTTGCAAATTCTGAGGAGTTTATCCGGGCAATTCCAGCGAATTCAAGAATTATGGGGGTTAGTTGATTACTTCATCCTGGTTGATAACTGTGTCAACCGATATGAAGGACAGCAACTGTCCTTTCCAGTTACCCTTAAACTAACCTATGTTCGGATAAACATGTCGAATGAGCTATGCATTCAATGCGGTCAACTGGCAGAAATCAGTGGACAATGTGATGAGATTTTCCTACTACCAATTTCCAACAACTGCTCGAAAACACATCTGCATTTCGATCTTGTTGCAAAAACACTCGCATGTTAGTCGTCAATCGAAGGGTCTTCAGTAACTTCACACGCCGCCACAAATTTGATAATTTCAAGCACGCGTTTAGTTCGTTAGCTGCAGTTGAACGTGGAATAACAGGAAGAGCCTGACGAAAATTATCGTATAACAGAATGATGGTTCCACCAAAAATATTTTGATTGCCACGAAGATCTTTTAACGTTCTGTCCACCGCCTCCAGTGACCTTTTGTAGGCCATCGTCCATTCGTTTCAAAAGATCATTACGAGATCTAGCTACATATTTACCAATTGGTGTAACTTCATCCAGTCCAAACTACCACTAAACATGGGTCCAGCTTTTAATTTATTTCATTATGATGCTTCATAAAATATGATTGATTTTTTGCACAGGTGTTTACTGTTTATACCGCAATTGAAATTCATTGTCCCCTAACACGACAAATTATAAATATGGGATCCAGCTATTTACGAACTAGTCTAACTTCACCCAGTTCATATCACCTTTAAACATTCGAATTATGTGGTACCTATTGATTTTTCAATTTTTTTTGCCAAAAATTTACTGCTAACTTCAATTACAGTAGTTTTCATCTTCTATTAACAGAATTTTGTACTATCACCTGGTACAAAATATGTTGATAATGCAGGTTTTTTTTCGGCGGAAATCTTAGGCTAACTTCAGTAGCATTGTTGCCGCATCAATTTACATTTTATACGTATCACATTTACCGCACGGTTTACTTTTGGTTTTTTAAATGCTAGTCCCATATATTTAGTAATAGATACTTTCATTGTCAGCCGAGTAAAATTTATACGTAATTAAATTTAAGTCGCACTGCAAATATTTTTTTTATAGATTGTTGACGAGTGTAATGGCTTTGATATGCCGGAAATTTATTTATGTGATCAACTACACCTTTCACCTAACTGGATAGTTTGTTTACATTTATATATAAACGTATGAATGTGTCCTATTTCGTGTAGCAATAATCTTCTTGTCTAAACGAACTTTAATTTTAATTTTGCTATTACAAAAAAATGGAACAGCTCTTAAGTTTAAAATTTTATTCAATTTAAATTATGAAAAAATCGCTTAAGTAACTTTAGTTATAGAAATTTAACAAAAGTGAAATTTGGAAGAACCGCTTATATACCTTTTGGCGATTTTTATTTTCAAATACTAGTAAAAAGAAGAATTTGAAATAGAAATGAAAAGTTAACTTACAGCGCATCCCTAATAGAATTCCTTCTACTTTTCTGTAAGGAATAAAATATATTAAAAAAATTTTTTAAAAAAACCACGCTTATATTTAAAGGCTCTAAAAATCAGATAGTAAAAGACTTTGAAAAGTAGGAAATAAAATTATTTCTTCCTTACTCTTATCAAGGTATATTTATAACAAGTAGAAATTTAAATTTAATATGACTAAAAATATAAACGTGGGGCGCTCCTTTACGGCATTAGTAATTTAAGACTACTAGACACATGAAGTAAAGTCTTTTAGTAACACTAATGGAACAGTCTATTCTGATGTATCCTAAGAATAGATTTTTTGCTGGAGCATTTCAGTATTAACGTAAAAACGATGTATTGAGAGATAGTAAATACATTCAGAAGGAGCGCCTTACGCTTATATTTTTAGTCATATTAATTTTAAATTTCTACTTGTTATAAATATGCCTTGATAGGAGTAAGGAAGAAACAATTTGATTTCCTACTTTTCAAAGCCTTTTACTATCTGATTTTTAGAGCCTTTAAATATAAGCGTGGTTTTTTAAAAAGTTTTTTTAATATATTTTATTTTTTACTTTTTAGTCATCGAAATTTGCAATCAATTTTTCGACCATGTTAACATTTGTCAGGAAGTTGCAAAAAGGTAGATGGTATATCTATCTTTGTAACTTACCTTTTAGAGTGCGATCCGAGGGCACTATGTCATATGATTGTTTTTTATTATAGCCAACTTTTATAAGTCTTTGTCAATATGTGTTTTTTTGTCAGTTATTCGCGTCCCACAGATCTTAGTCTCACCATTTCTGCCAATGCCTCATTATTACATGGCTTCTTTCCTGTCAATTTCGCGAAATCTAGTTCGACTATTTGCAAACCTTCGAGAGATATGACTCGACTTAGAGCTACATAAGCTTGTCCACTTGAAACCCACCCCTCCCCCCACCCAAAATGTCCAAAAATGTATTGTCATCGGAATTAAGCCTACATGCAAAACTTCAGCTCAATTGGAATATCGCAAGTGGTTGAAAAATTGATAACAAAATTTGACGATACAAACAGACACACAAAGTCAGCTAATATAAGCGTGGTAAAAAGTAAAAGGAATTCTTTTGGGGATGCGCTGTTAAATGCAACAAAATTTTTCAAGATTTTAATTTTCACTTATGCGATATAATTTTTGTAACGTATCTTTCTCAATTTTAACGGGAATAAGATAAAAACAAAAAACGCATTTTCGCTTAAAGCCACTTCAGCGACTCTTCCTTTTTGGTACAGATATATGAAATATGTATATATTGGCATTTTCTACATGTACTCGTATGCACATATTATATAAATTGGGTCAAACACGATATTATTTTAATTTGATGTTAGATAATCTTATGCGGTTTCTGTGGTCAATTTCTTATTCAGTTGAAAGATATGGAAACCAGACATTCAACTGCTTGTCACAGCTTGATAAGTAATACTACTGAGTTGTATTTTTAAGCAAAACCATAAATATTTAATAGTTGCTATGACGAATGTTGAACCCGTTTGTTTGTTTTTTATAAAATGTGCATCTATTAAAAGATTGGTCATAAACTAACAATTATGAAAGCGCCAAACATACAATTAATAATCAATAAAAACCAGTTAAAAAATTTTCCATCATAATAGAAATTAAATTTTTACCACCCTGTTTTTATTTATTTTATTTTTACTACCCCAGAATAGTATTCCTCTATATATGTAGTAAGTATATTTACTCTTACACACACAGATACATTAAAAGACAGAAAAAATGTCTACAAATTTTCCCATTTTAATGCGTTTGTTATAACAAATACACATTAGAACAGCCCTCCAAATATCCATCCATCTATTCAATTCCATATTCCTATAAATGAAAATACGAAATCGAGCAAAATTCACATCGAGAATCCAACCCATCCAACACTACTCTGCCAGAGAGCAACCACATAGATTAAAAAAAAATAGATTCCAGTTGGTATTTTATATAGCAACATTTATACAGTTTTAAGCTGCTGTTATTTTACAGTTACATCTCTTCTCCTATATGGATAGTGGGTACATATTCTATACCATGGGAACACACAAATAATTTTCCATCTACATACTCGTCCATATATAGCCATTTTTATGTGCGTGGCACAATGCAGATATCGATTACGCAACGCACAAAAATTTTGTATGAAAGTTTTGCTCGTTCACAAACACACTACACATACCATTCCCTGTATATGTATGTATGCGACTAGGTACATACAAAAAAAAGCAGAAACGAATGGGAAATTCACCTACCAAAAGTTTTTCCGTTACTAAACAAAAAAAAAAAAAACGAAAAATTCATAGAGAGGAAAATGCTGTGTTTGAAAAATAGAAGAAAAGAGTAATAAAATTTTTTAAAACGAGATGAAAATAGTTTTTTGTTGGTAGTTAGATTTTCAAAAAAAAAAAACGAAAGTACATGGAAAATATTTCGAAAAAAATAAGTAAAATAGAAAGTAAAGCTTTATGTGTTCGTATGTACTGGTAAATGTATATATAAAACATTAAAATACAAATGACACTCTATAAACAAAAAATATTAAAGTGGAAATTTTAAAATTTTGGGTGGTGGGCTTTGATACTTTCGTGTTGTGTATTTGCCATTAATGTATATAGCGCAAACGAAATTTTATATTTTATAGCTTGTGCAGCGAAAACTAGACGTTGAAACTGGGTGAATACACAGCAGAAAATATACCTTTATGAGATTTTTATTTAATTTTACAGTTAAATTTGTTTTTGAGCATACAGGTATGAAACATAAATTTTACATTACGATTAGCTTTCAATATTTTGGCCTTTGACCAATGGCTTAGGTTAAGCTTTTGCGATGTTAAGCTACTGAATAAATTTATTTTATTAAATAAATTTGAACCATGTATGTACATTTCAACAGCAGCTTATATTTTTGTCGTTATTAAAAGAAACTGAACAAAGAGTTTAAATCGACAAAAAGGGGCTTCCAATACATTTTTCTTGACCAAACTTCAGGTCATTTAATCTACAGCTAGCAGAACCTGAAGAAGCGATATGCAATTTAAGAAAGTTAAGAAATTTTTCGTGGGCTAAGATGCAGTTAGCTTCACAATAAACTGGATTCCCATCATAATTTACTCTAGCATAATATCATAGAAAAACCGCCGTATTCACTTGATATGGCCTCGGCTGACTTTTTTCTCTTTCTAAAACTCAAATTATGACTTCGAGGCACCCGTTTTCAGTCGATGAAAGGCAAAAACAAGAATTCGTGGCGAGAACTGAAGTTAATTCCAGCGCCTTTTTTTAATGGAGCCCAAAAAATTTTAAGGAAGCATTTGATTAGGCCATTATGAGCCTATAATTATTTGTTTGTGCTTTGATCTTGTTTTGCGTTCTAATTTCGGTTTTGGTCTGATTTTCGATTTGCGTTCTGCTAGCTTTGAACTGGGGCCCTATCATGATTTCCGCCGCGAAACAATTTTTACACGATATCGTGAATTTGGAATCACCAAACACGATACCTTTTCGCCAACTATTCGATAGCGAGAAAACTAACGTCATCAAAAAGAAGACGGATCATTTTTCGATTGACATTTGCTGTTGTGTTGACGGTTGACTGTCGTTTGTTATATTTTGCGTTTTAAAATAAAATATATAAAATTAATAATGTAATACAAATACATTTTATTCAAGTATCGCAATAAAAAAAAGGCAAACAAATTTCAACGCAAATCGCAATTATAACTCAAACCAAAACAAAATTGATGTGCAAACTGATGTCATATACACTGACAAATGTCATCAGCTGACGTTAAATGATTGCGTTTATGAAGTTAAATGGGTGCGTTTATAATCTTTTCGATAGAGGATTTCATGATAGGAAAATTGAAGCGCATCGAAAAGCACATATCGGAAATTTTTAAGATTCGCCGCGGAAATCATGATAGGGTCCCTGATAACGCCTTATGATTCAGCCTAAAATTAACCTTAATTTTCTAATTCTTTTTAAATTATTTTTTGCCGTGGGTTCTGTTAACTCTTTCTAAAGGTAGCAGAACCCTCGTTTTAGTTGAAAGATCATTTAATTAGCCTATAATTATCCATTCTATTTTGTAATGTTCTGCTGTATAGATTCTGCTATTAAGAGCTAGGACGTATAATAAAACAAAAATAGAAATCATTTCAGTTCAGTATAATACGTACTGGTAAATGGTTTTAGTTTCCTATTTTTTCAGTCGACTTTCATTTTTAAACTAAATAATTTTAAAATTTCAAAATGTACGGCAATAGTAAAATTTCAAAAACAAAAAAAGTGTAATAGACTTGGAAATGAAACATACATTAATAAAACAAAATGAAAGTGGTTAAAAAGTAAAGACATAGCTCGCGATCTAAAATTTCTTCACTCGCCTGCCAATATTCACAATTTTAAAAGTATGGTTCGAATTTTAGAAGCAGGTAAAGAATCGGCATCTTTGAAGTCAACTATTATTTCCAAAAACAGGCAAGGACCTGTACAAGAAATGAAAAATTTGTTATTGATTTGGATGGAAGATCTGATTGAAAAACAAATCTTATGAGCCTCACAATCATCCAAACAAAAGCACTAGTATCTTCGAAATATTAAAATTAAAGGAAGGCGAAGACAATGATTGGACTTTTCTTGCAAGCAATGTATGGTTTCAAAATTTTAAGAAACGAGCGAATTTAGAAAATTTGAGGATAAGTGGAGAGGCATCCAGTGCTGATTATAAAGCTGCAGAAGATTTTGTTGCGGATTTCAGTCGTCGAAATGGTTCCATCTCCACTTATCCTCAAATTTTGTAAATTTGATCGAATTCGATCGAAGTTAAAATTTTGAAACCATACATTATTGCTAAAAAAAAATTATTTGAATGAACAAATACTTAATGTGGATGAAAATAAACTTTACTGGAACAAGACACCTGAACATACATACGGAAGTCAGGATTTAAGACATTTAAGGATAGAATAACAATTTTATTAGGCGCAAATATTGCCGGTTAGAAATTGGAACCGTTTGTCGTTCATCAAGTTAATATAAATAGACTTACCATACCAGTACATTATCGCTGAAACAGAAATACTTGGATGACACTTTTACTTTTTGAGGGCTGATTTATGAAAGGTTTGCAATACTCTTACTACTGAATAATGCACCTGGGCATACACCTCATCTTAGCGATTTCCATCCCAACATAAACATTAATAACTTACCTCCAAATACAACCAGTATTTTACAGCCCATGAATAAGGAGCTACAACCACATTTAAGGCTTATTATATAAAAATTACATTTAACCAAGCAATTGGTCGAGCGATAATACTTTACAAGGGATCAAAAATATAGCAAGTGGATTGCAAGAAGTCACACCTTCTTGTACTACAGATGAGATCGTAGAGCTTGTTCAGGAGCTTAACTTCGATGTTGACGGATATGATATTAATCAACTCACAGCATTCGAAACGGATAATCTTACGAATTAATACTTACAGGTAATTGAAGGACATAATGTTGCAGAGGAGGCAGGTGAAAGTAACACAAATCATGAAGAAAATCTACGAAAAAAAATCAAAAAAAAGAAAAGGCTACAGCATTTCACCAAATTAATAAGGGACTGCAAAAAATAGAACAAACGGATGGAAAAGAAGAAAGGTTTTCAAAAATATTTCGGCTAGTTCTAGAAAATATTTTATGTTATAATGAAATTTACCGTGAAATGAAAGCGACAACGGTTCAAATAATATTAGTTCAATTTGTCCAAAACACTAGCACTGCGTGTTCTGCCGCTGGAGGCAGCTAAATGGTTACACTTGTGTAATAAATTCGTATTATATTCGTTAATATAATTTTTAATTTGAAAAAAGATTAAAGTTTGAATTTGATTAAGAAATTTAATAATAGCTATGTTCTTTTATTTTTTTGTTGAAATTCGACCAGCAAAAAAATCGACTAACGGCCAATGTTTAGGAACCCACCTCGGTCGTATGTCGAGGAATATCTGTATTGAGACTTGTACCCCTGTGCTCTCGCGGAAAAATTTATTACTACGAAAAAGAGTTTACGCGGCTTTTTCTATGAATTATTTATGAAAAGTGATCTTGGAAAGTTTAATATTATTTGTATATTACATTAAAATATAAAAACTATAAATGTATCTACAATTAATATTAAAATTATCAATTTAAAAATGGAAAAAGTGTCTCGGGTGCATCTGAAGCAAGCTTCATTTTTTTTCACTGGTAGCGTTTTCTGTACTTTCCCTAGTCTCAATAGTGTATCGTCAATATATAGCATTTCAAGATAACACTTAATTAAGGAAGACTTTCGCATATTTTACTTACATTTACTTATGCCCGGCTGCATGGAAAAATGACTAACGGCTAGTTGTGTGCCAGTTAAATGTTTTATATGAAATCTGTTTTAGCAATTGAGACTTGTACCGCTTGTGCTCTCGCGGAAAATTTTATTACTACGAAAAAGTGTTTAGTCGTGCTTTTCTATAAATTATCTATGAACAGTGATCTAGGAAAGTTACATATTATTTGTATATTACGTTAAAATATAAAAACTAAAAATGTATCTACAATTATTATTAAAATTATCAATTTAAAAATGAAAAGAGTATCTCGGGGGTATCTGAAGCAAGCTTCATTATTTTCTACTTATAGCGTTTTCTATACTTTCTCTAGTCTCAATCAGAAAAAACTCAACGCAAACTTCATTACATATATTTTGTTCCATGGAAATATTTAACGATTGTTAAAACGTCATTCGATCAAATATGAATGTTTAAATATTTACTGACGATTGTTAAAGTTGGGAATGTGACATCTAGTGCATTAAAAATACGCTCAGGGTTTTTTCCATGAAATTTTAGCACGGCATACATGAAAAAAAATAGATCCACTTATAGTTGTCTATAGACGACTATAAGTGCATCTGACGGCAAAAAATTAAGCTTCTGGCGCATATGTTTTTGTATGTTAATTTTACTTTTCATAAAGTATGCCGTGCTAAAATTTCATGGAAAAAAAACCGCAATGAGCTTATTTTTAATGCACTGGATGTCACATTCCCAATTTTAATAATCGTCTATTGAAGATTGGAGCCGTGATTTTATACTATTTTTTGTTTGCTCCTAAGCTTTTTAATTTCTCCGGTATACAACTTTTACGTCGTATTTAAGCGCTGGCGGTCACATGTAGTTGGCCGTACAGTTTTCTCTCCATTTTCAATCGTCAATAGTCTTTTGCTAAATATTTCCACGGAATAAAACATTTAAATCAAGTGTGCTTTGATTTTTTTTGTGATTGCAAAAACACATTTCATATAAAACATTTAACTGGCGCACAATTAATCGACCGTTAGTAATTTTTCTGCGCAGCCGAGCATTACTAAATAAAGAATACTAATTATGAACAATTTTGACCATGAGATTTCTGTAAATTTACAAATCGCTATTTCACCGTAAGAAAAATACTTTATAAACAATTTCTGATAGCGAGTGTGCGTGAGTGTGCACGTGCAGACAAAATGTCTTTCCCTTCTTACAGCCAAGACAATTCGTCTGATCGTTGTCCTACTTCATAAATAATCATTTTCAATAAATTGGGAGAACCTTGTGAGTTTTGGTCAAAATCGGTCCACCAAAAGTGGCATCAATAGGAGCTTTTTCGTTTTTTGTGTTTTTTTTAAAATTAATCGTTTTCTAGAAAAAATATTAAAATCTAAAACTTTCTTAATTAAATTTTTAGCAATAACATCCCAAATCATGTTTTCTAAAATTTAACCAAAAATACCAATTGCTGCACAACAATAACTGTTTTTCAACAAAAATTTGGTCTTGTATAGCCCAGACAGATTAACTGATCGAGATGCATCTTCTTCTTAACCTATTTCTAATGATTGATCGGGATGAAACTGCATATCTAAGTTTTCTCACAAATTGAAAGATCCCAGTGAATTTCGGTCATAATCCGTCAACCGAAAGTGACAGCTATAGAAGCTGTCCCGTTTTTCCCAAGGAAGTGACATGCATGTATTTTGAAAAGTATACCATTTATAAAAATAAAATGAACTAACAGGTTCTTAATTAATTTCAGTTTAAGATCAGTTAAGAACAGTTTTCCAAAAAATAAGCTGAAATGACAAATTTTGTCAAAAAATACTTTTCAGTAAAAATTATTTTGTCCCTGTACAGTTCATATGGATTGATTACTCTCAATGAAACTTCATACTTAAGCTTATTGCATAATTTGAAAGATCCGAAGGATTTTTGGGTCCGATTGGGCCACCGGAAATGATAGTTTCGATAGGAGCTTTTTCGTGCTATACACATATTTTTAAAATTATCTTAATTATGAGAAAATCCATTATAAATTAAAAGATTTTAAATTAAATTTTCAACAATGACCGTTCAGATTAATTTTCCAAAATTTTAACGGAAATGTCGATTTTTGACAAAAAGAACAATTTTTGTGTCTAGTAATCATGAATATGTTTGACCTCAAGTTTATTAAGTAAATGTTTGTGTACTCTCTACAGCTCAGACGGAGTAACTGACCAGGATAAATCTTCATACTTAATAAGCTTTTTTCATAAATCGGGTGATTCCTGTGATTTTGTATATACAACCCACAGTTTGAACTTCATACTAAAGCTGTTTCTACAAGTTGGAAGATCTGAGAGATTTTTGGCGAACATCAGTGAACCGTAAGAGGCAGCTTCCATAAGAGTTTTTCAGCATTTGCAAAATATTTTGAAAAGTGCACACAAAAAATCGGCCCATATTCAGCCCAGACGAATTGATTGATCAAATTGAAACTTCATACTTAAGTGTTTTCTAAAAATTTGTGGATCGCAGTTGTATTTGGCCTAAGTTGGTCTACTGGACTTAGCACCTTCCATAGGAGCTTTTTCATTTATTGCAAATATTTTGTAAAGCATTTCAATTTTGTTAAAGTCGAGTACGCGCACTAAACGATTTTCACTTAAATTTGCAACAATCGGTCAGATCAGTCTGTTCAGATTAATTTTTCTAAAGACCGGTGTGAAGTTCTTGGACAAAAGTTTTTGGACAAAAATTTATGCGAGTATTCTTTGTGAAATTTTTGGACACAATTCTATTTCTTGGACCAAAGTGCAATTTAAACAGTGTATTTATTTTATATTAAAATAAGTAATTCGAAACAATAATTGTAATAAATATTGATAAAATAAAAGAAATTGTTTGACATTAAAAAATCTAATATGCTCATTATTATAAATTTTTAAGTACATCACGTACCATGCTGTATAAAATAATACACCAAATGGCAAAACTCTCAGAAATTGGCTCGCATAATGACTGTGTACGTTCGAAAAGGGATACATTGAGCTATTTAAATCAGTAATATTCGTGGATATGCAGACTAGCTGTATTGGTTAAACTTTAAAAATTCTTTACATGAGCCTTGTTCATAATTTCGATAGAGGGCTTAATGATTTAAAATATAGCTCAATGTATCCCTTTTCGAACGTACACAGTCACTCCAATTTTTGAGATTTTTGCTATTTGGTGTATTATTTTATACAGCATGGTACGTGATGTACTTAGAAATTTATAATAATGAGCATATTAGATTTTTTAATGTCAAGCAATTTCTTTTATTTTATCAATATTAATTATAATTATTGTTTCGAATTATTTTATTATAAAATAAATACACTGTAAAATTGCACACCCATAAACTTTTGTCCAAAAACTTTACACCGATTTTCAAAAGGTCAAATTTTTGACAAAAAATTGTTTTTTTTGTGTGGTAAACATGAAAATGTTTAACCTCGAGAGTGTTGACTAAATATCTGTGTCCTCTCTACAGCTCAGACAGATTGACTGATCGTGGTGAAACTTCATACTTAATATTTTAACATAAATTGGGAGGTCGTAGTAATTTTGAACAAGTAGTAGTTCTGCTGATCACCTTCCTCGTTGATCAACCATTTCTGAACCAAAAAAATTCTTGGAACACTCAGAAAAAAGATACTACCAAATACTTAGTTAAATTAATTTGGTTGTTTTAACACAAAATTCTGAGATAGATAAACCAAATCTCTTGTTTAAATTAAAAAGTTGGTATTTTCTTACTTGGTTACTGTACAAAAAGAGAGTGAAATTTGAGTTACCAGGATGTTGGTACGTAGTTTTGTTTAATTTAACCAAACAAAAAATTTGTTAGGTGAACAATATTCTTGTTATAACTAACCAAATATTTTGGTTTATCTTAATTAGTTATTTTGACCTATACGTTTTGTCATATAAACTAAGACTTAAATTCTAGCGAATCAATAAAATTCGCTAAATCATTGTGATTATACTTTGAATGTAATTTCAAAGTATTTTCATTATTTTTGTAGTTTGATCACTGCATTCTGATGAGACGCTCGAATTTTTTAATGTAAAGAATTCAATGTTTCATTAGTTCGAAAACAAACTTTCAACGTGTTGGTTTGGTAACCCCACCTTGATGTAATGTGTTTAACCTTAAACGTTTTTAACATTTACCGCCATTTTTGTTACAATTACTAAGAAAATTTGGTAGAATTAAACCTGTAAAATAATTTTTTCCCTTGGTTAATTTAACAAAATAGTTAGTCACTATTACCAATTATTTTCCATTTCTATCCATTAAATTAACCATATGTTTTTGGTTATATTAACTAAGTTATAAATTAAATAAGCAGGATTTGGTTATTTTAAATTAAAATTTTATTCAACTAAGATCTTGTTCGTTTTTTAACTAAGAAATTTGGTTGATCGAAAATCACCAAGATTTTGGCAAAATAGACTCAGATTTTCGTTTCTTTTGGCCCAAGTTATTCTCTGAGTGAAAAAAAAGTGAATCGTTATAAACGATTTAATTTAAATTCATATCGGTGCTCAAAAATATATCGATCCTGGAAGATTGTACCAAGCCTATCATAGGATCTAGCTGTTGCTAGAAAGGTCACCATAGTTTTAACTTATCATTACCAACTTAAAACAAACAAAACCATTACCGACCTAGGACGTTCTTAAGAAATAAAAATTTTATACTAACCACCTCAGATTTTGAAACTTGGCGATTAGCTCAAATTTGAACAGCCGTTTGTTCAAATTTGAGTACATCGCCATATTCGAAAGTCTCAGGTGCGGTTAAATAAAAATTTGTATTTTTTAAGAACTTCCTTTACTGGTAAACACATAATCAGCATTAATCTTATCAAGATTGCCTTATAGAGGTATAAAATGAAAAGACTGGGATGCCAATCGTAGAAATATCAACCTACTCTGACTGAAAGACATTTATGGACGCAGAATTAATTCAAAATGATTAATTAATTGTATGGAATGAATATATCATAGCGCCTGGTTTTATTTTGAATGCTGTCGATAAGCTTTGCAAAGAAGTTTTGAAAAGCCCGAAAATTTTTGACGATAAACCGATTCTACTTGGTGGACATTTTAGACAAACGTTACTTGCAGTGGTACACAGTAGACATGTTTGCATTTGTTGAAGGTAGTTTAAAAATGCATGGTCCGTGGTAAAAAGTTTAAAGTTCTCAGACTTCATAATAACGTACATGCAATCGACTCATGATCTAGTAATTGGTTATACTGAAATCAAGCGATGGAACTTTAGCCGACGACATAATCGAAATTTCGAGCAATGTTATTTACGAAAGCTCTATATTTCTCACGTTTTGAAGAAAGCCCTCGCAATATATTATACCATAATATAGATTTATTAAATTATTTAAGGGCCATCAGGGAGGAATACTACTTCAAAAATGTAACATAATTGACTATAGTGAAGTTTCCGATAAACCAAAAATGACAAAAATTTTACAACAGCGCAAAAAGTGTAAATCTACACTTTCAAAAAAAAAATATGATTTTGCAAAACGAAATCAACTGTTAAAAAAATCAGTTCACAATGACCAGCTAATTTAGCCACAACCATGAGCCACAATCTTTCAATATGTTTTCTAGAAGCTAACAATTTATGCAGTGGGTTAGTCATAGATTTTTAATTTTACTGTTAAAATTTTGCATCGATATATTTACCGCAATTTGACTTCAACTAAGTAGATCTGTAGTAGATCTGTATTATAGCATGGTGCAATAAAAGTATTAAAATCAATGCTAGCCAGTAGATTATGGATTTTTTCGAAATTAGCTCTTCCTTGTTTATAGCAAAAGAAGATTGTGAAGGGAGATGGTATTAATGATCTATGGTGGATAACACTAGATTAGCTTTTCTTAGTTATTTTGAATATAGCTGATCTGAAATAAATTCAACTTACTATCCGTGACTAAATTCTCCTTCACAGTGTGTGCGTTCATAGTATGTAATGAGTGGTCCGAGCGCGACCACATAAGATAAGGCAAATTCAAGTCGTCAACGCCTAAAAGACCATCGTCCATACAACAAACAGGCCATTCTATCAATAATGTTAAACAAATAAATCAACAGCTCCCATAATAAGGTGATAGGTGCCAACGGCCAGAGAATAAAAAATATTTCTCATATTAGTGTTAATACTTGCACAAAGCATAAATTTTAAAGAAATTAGAAAACATTAAGAATTGTCTAAATAACTTGATTTCATGTACCAATCTCCACGATGCCTTGTCATTGACCATCGAACCGCCACTGCACTTTTAAACCTTTACCTGGCACATGTGATATGTACGAACCCCACGCTGTGTCTCGTCGATTTTCGATATCTAAATCTTCGAAATCTAAAATCGTAACGACATCTATCGGTAGTTAAGGGGTACACTTTTACACCTATGTCACTGGGATAGCGCTGCGTCCGTTAGTTCGCCTGCAGCAGTCGTCAAAAGCAGTTTGGGGAGTGTACTTACCCCACCGTGACATCAACGTTGTTTTTTCGTGAATTGTGGAATTTTTAAAATTTTTGATTTTCGTGTTTAAAAAGAAAAGCTAGGTAAATCATCGTTTCTATGCATCAAATTTTTTTTTTTACGTTTCAACGATTTTCTACGTTTTTTGTTTATGTTTAGAATGGTGCATCATTTGCGTTCTTGATATTTATGGAAGCGGTTGCTCGAGGATGATATGCAGGAAAAAAATTGTCTTCGTCACCTTGTCCAGCGCGGAGGATACTTCAGATGATAGCTATGAAGAATCTGATAACGATGCTATGGATATTGACATGTAGGATCCAAGTGAATCATAACGTGGCTGCCCGCCAAAACACATCTATGGGAAAGATGGCTTCAAGTGGACCAGAAAAGCTCCGTCTCGTAGATCCGGTAAGAATACCAACGTAAATCAGATTTTTTTTCAATACAAATTCAATTAAGCCGCTATATGTTTTTAATAATTTTTTATTGATTAATTATAGTTAACTATTTCATATTTATTCGCTCTAATGTTTGTAATTGGTTTTGCAGACAGACATTTGCAACCGTTAGATTCCGGTCTAGCTGGTAACGATGTAAATGCTTAAACGATAGAAGCTATTTGGGAGTTTTTATTTACTGATGAGTAGATAAATTTAATCGTCCATAATACGAACTTGATGATCTAACAGGAGTGTTTATCATTGGTTGTTGAAGAAAAACAGCAAAGTTACCATAATGATGTTATTGAGATCGGAGCTTACATCAGAATCTTGTATTACAGAAGATTATGGAAATCTGCAAACGGTTTAATTTTTTATCAACTTGTTTTCGTTTCGATAACAAAGACGAAAGAGAAGAGGATGACAGATTTGCCCCGATCAAGAATTTATGGAACATGTTTATGGAAAAATGTAAAAGTAACTACAGCCCGAGTCACTAATGTACTGTTGACGAACAGCTGCTGAGTTTCAGACGACGCTGTAAATTCCGAGTTTACATGAAAGATAAGCCGGATAAATATGGGCTCAAGGCCGTTAGCTTAAACGATGCAAAGACTTCGATATACGTGTTTCTTTACCATTGATTTTTCTAAAAATTTAAAAGACATTTATCCAAAAACTTCTATTACAGATTAACGCGGTTCCATATTTACGAAAGAATACTAAAATCGTAGAAGGCGATGAAAAAATTCCTGAGTATTATTTGAGATTAGTAACTGAACCTATTTACAACACAAACCGATCAGTAACATGTGACAATTGGTATACGTCAATTAGTTTGCTTCAACGAATGTACAATGAACCATATAATTTGAGAATTACCGGTACCATTCGCAAGAACAAAAGAGAAATTCCAGCGGATTTTACTGCGAAGGTTTCAAAAAAAGATCGGCCACTCACCAAGTTCTGCCATACCGACAATTTAACCCTTATCAGCTATGCTCCGAAGAAAAAAAATCGGACAAAATTGTGCTGCTGGCCTCCTCGCATCTTCACACGGAAGAAATAACAGAACAGAATCGAAATATTGTTCTGTATTATAATAAAAACAAAGGAGGCACGGACACCTTTGATAAGCTGTGCCACTCTTTCAATGTGCGTAAAAAGACGTACAGGTAGCCGCAGCGTTTTTTTCAAGGCATCTTGGACATGGCGATCGTGAATGCATGAATTTTGAGAGCCTGCAGGGCCGTCTAAAACCTAGAAGAAGAGATTTAAAAGTGGGGATTAATAAAATTTTGAATCGATCGGTTTTATCAGAGCGCCATTTACAGAACTTAAATCTTGTCATCAAATAAAGATGCGCCTTATGTGCACGAAAAAAAGACAAAAAACCGATAAAGGATGTGCATCGCGCAAACGCCCTATATGCATAGTCCATAGGATTTTGATGTGCCCCGATTATACCGATTATTAATTGAAATTTAGTTTTATAAGCTTCAACGATTTTTTCAGCAACTCCACTTCTTGAAAAAGACTATTTTGTCATAAATTTGTCGAAAAAATAAAAAAAACAACGACTTTTTCACTATTTTTCGATTTTTTTTTTTTTCGTGAAATCCATACCTTCATTTCTCAAAACAAATACCTTTTTGGAAGACCCATGAAAACTAATATTCCTGAATACTAAAATTCCTTTAAAGTGATGTAATAGAAGAAGACACAGCTAAAATTTTAGCCCTTTTTATCAAGAAACAAAAAAGTTATGAATTTTTTTGTAAAAAACGCACTTTTTTCAAGTTTTTCAAGTTTCCGAATTTTTTCTGAACGCTGATATTGATTTTTCTGAAAAATAATCAATATTTCAAGTTTTACAATTATATTTCTCACTGGGGTTCGTACGAACCCCACAATGCCAGGTATGTTACTCAGGGGAGGTGTGCCAGGTGAAGATTAATATAGCAAAATTTTATATTTAAAAAAAATCTATGATTGCCCCACCGCATACATATGTTGGCTCCTGTCATCTATTGAACCTTACTACACATGATTATTGTAGGTTAAATTTAATCAGGATATTTATGTAAATACACTTTTAAGCTTTTGTAAGGTTTTTTGAAAATTTTTCGGAAACTTCACGCTACTCTTCATAAATATCATAACTCTATTAAGAATGTTAATACAAAGTGTGGCGATGTAATGAAACTCGATTAATTGTGTGACAGCTGAAATCTAATATAATTATTGCCGAAGTTTTAACGGAAAGTGCAGAAAAGGGATCAACCCAGGCAAGCCGTTTAGTTTACGCTGGAGGCAATTTCCAATTAAATTTTAATTTGCAATTACAATTAATAGGCCTCAGGGAAAGACATTAGAAAATGTGGTCTTAATTAAGGTGCCATTGTCACGAGTCCAAAAATCCACGGATGTATAGATGCCTTGAGTGGAAGTGGATAAAGAAATTAAATTATTTCCTAATGGTATGGATTAAGTCATTGAATTAAACTTAATACGCATCTTTAAAAATAAATAAATAGTTTTTTCGCAGAATTTCTCGATTTGTTGTTTTAGAGTTTAGACCACCTTTACGTCACCTTATAGGTATAAATTCAAATCCCTTCTGAGAAATTTGGGTTTATTTAAAAATCGGCCTATGCCATTATCGATAAAAATCGGTTGTTTCTATATTTTATACAAATTAAACGGGTGGCATTTAAATACTATTTTAAAATAGTCTTTCGATATGCTTGCAGTAAGCACCCGGCGAGGAATATGCGTGCGGAAATCAAACAGCAACAGAATATTTAATTCGATATACCATTTTTTATTAATATTTTTTTTTTTTTAAATTGTGCCCATTGTTCATTTATGCGCTATTAAGATTTTTATATTAACGAAAGAAAAAACATTAATAAACAAATCTAAATCGCTTTGTTTGATTAAAAATAGGCCTGACAAAAATTTTAAAAAAAGAACTTCACACACAAGACGCACTCACCAATATATTAAGATGTTGGAGAGAAAATCTACTATACACAACTACATATTGTCTGCTAGTTCTGAACATACATAATGCCTGTATGTATTTTGGATGAGGTATGTACGCATACGCATCATTAATATATATAAAAAAAAATTCGTTTCATATATAACGCATAAAAATTTATTTTTATGTGAAACCATGAATGTTGTTGTTTGTAATTTTGTAATAAATTAAAAAAGAAATAAAATAATGTTGTGTAACACATGGGAGAAGATAATAGTTTGAGATACCAAAATAGAACTCTAACCTTGCAAAACATTTAAAAACATACATGCGAGCGAGTACATAAATACACGGAGCGCGCACAACATACATTATGTAATTGACGCGCGAACAGCAACGGCAGAGTGGAACGCGAGATGATCATTTCCACATTCTTTGTCTTGTAATCTATATAATTACGAAAAAAAAAACGATTTTCCATACGAACAATAAATAAATAAATAATCAAGATGGGAAATCGAAATAATTAATGATCGTTTTCATCTGGGCATAATAAATATTATTGCGAATGTTTTGTAACATTTTATATATACGCCGCCGTTAAAATATCAAACAAGGTAGATATCGGCGGCCAATCCATTACAATTGTGTCGTGCCTCGGCGATTAAACGCACTTTTGTATGGCACTGACGATAACTCATATAAATAATGAAGATCTTATCATTTTGTTTTTGTTCACACGAGAAATCAAAATGATATTCGCCCTTCGCGCCTCCATACCAAATATGAATATTGCACGATCAAATCAAACAATGACGTCACATATTTGTGTTAATAAAATAATTTACGTTTACTTATTTTATTCATTTATAAAGTAACAACTTTACTAAATTGTAAATAAAAAGCCCTTGATATCCAATTATATACTCGTGTATATATGTATATTATATATAGATGCATGTGTGTCTGCGTGTCGGTATTTATAGGCAGGCAGTTAGTATAATACGTTCGTATTATCACTGAAGGTTATTTATTGACAGTGAAGCATTTTTTTGTTGAATAAACAATTTTATAAAAAGTTGGTTAGTAGTCGAAAGGGCCTACATATTATATACATAAAAACGATTGATAATTAAAAATTTAAAAGCCTTGACCTTCTCCGCATTGCAAGTGATCTAATATTTATGTAAATCTATGTGTGCGCGAGCGTGCTAGAAAGAGAATTGATTTCCGTAGTCTGTCTAAGTCTAGCTTAACTTTTAACGTTTACACCAAATTATAAATGGTAATATGCGGAACATTCTTTCATTTTAAGATTTGAGAAATGTGGTAGATGGGAGATTGCGCGATTAAGTAAGCCGCTTAAATATCTAACAAAATGATCATAAGTCGCATAAAAAATTTGAGACAGTTTTTTTGATTCGATGATCCACTCTCACTAGTTATTTTGAAACTAGTCATCCCATGACTATTATAGAAGTATTCTAGAAGGGGCACTACCCACACAAATAGTTATAAAATGTTTATAGTTATGTAACCCCTTTTTTAATCACAAAACACAATTTCTTTTTTAACAATGATACGACACTTTTTTGGATTTTTTTTTCGATTATAAAACAAATTATCCACCAACTGCTTCGAACGTTGCAGCTACTCTAACTTTATTTCATACTCTTTTTTATTTCATTCTTTTAACAGAGACATCTATTATATATTTGCTTAATTTATATTAGCCAAGACTCCAACCATAGGTATAATAATTCGGCCAACCTGTTTGGATGGCGTACTCGTCATCACACGGCAAAATCTTTTTACATTTCAAAACTTAATTTAATCAAACGATTGACGTAAAAGTATTATAAAAAAACACTCAATTATACAGCGAGAGAGCTATCGTTGCCGATACATTTTACAATCTGATACGGTCCCTTATTGGTTGGTAGTAGCTTTCGACTTTCCCCTGTAGCTACCTTCGGTGAGTGCAACACCTAAGTCTTCGATTCTTAATTCTAAGGACCGCTTTCGCCTCCGGTCATAATATTTTTTTGATCCGATCTCGGTTTTGGTCGAATAGTTCCGTAACATTGTTATATTCACTAATACGTCCTTCTTCCCATACTTGCCTATTGTTTTTAGTTCTCTAATTGACTATCCCTATAACATTTCTAAATGAAAAGCGGAATATGACCTCGGAGGAAATTGTGTTTTTAACACTGTGTACTGTTTTGTTCAGAGCTACTTGAACCTCAAGTAACTTCTTGTCCCAATCATGACACTCTACACCCGTATTGATTTTTGCTAGACACCTTGTTACATATTTTTTTACTTTGGTTTTTTTCCGATTTGTAAAATGGTGTTATTGTGATTGTATATTGGTCTATTTCCATGCATGTGAAGTTTATACTAAATTTATCCTGAAACCAAAAAAAAATAAAAAATTAGGATTAACTTAGGAAAAAATGCACACAAAGTGACAAGAAGTTTATACTAATTTATTCCTAAATAACATAATAATAAAATATTTGAGCATGTGGTAGTGAATTGCTATCATTTATGTGTTTTTGGTATACAAGTTAGGAAAAACCATTAATAATGAAGTATGGTACAAATATGGTTTATCAGGAGGAACCAATATTAGGCCAGAAACCATTAAATATCAGCCAGAATCAGACTTTCCGGCCTCATATGATTCCGACTGATCTCGATTGATGTAGCCGAAATTTCAAAAAGCACACAGCAACCAAATAAGGATCACGCTCATTCTACTGATGATTATCAATGACTTTAGATGGATCTAACTCATACTTGCTTTTTTTGGCTGGTACTGTAGTTGTTCCAACTGGTGTTGTTACGGTTCCGGATGGAATGATATTTGTTCCACAGCCATCCTAATTACTCTATGATCGTTGTGCAAGCAAAAAATGCTTTCGGCTCGTAAAACGCTGGCCTAAAAAACCGATATCTGGTAGTGTATGCATTGTGATATTTGTGCTATGTTGGTTTGGTTCCAGCTGGCATGGTTCCTTCTATAATTTTATATAGTTTGGCTGATATTTTAGTGACTCCGGCTGGCCTTGTTATGGTTCTCACTGAAAGCTTATATGTTGTACAACCCTTTAAGTGCATTGCCCTCATTGTGCAAGCTCCTAGTGGTTTCGGCTGATACAACTCCGGGTTCGGCTGACTTTAATTAGTCCGCGCTGGTTAATTGTTTCGATGCGGAGCCGCTCGAAACGCGATATTTCAAAACGCGATATTTCGAAACGAGATATGACGAAACGAGATATGGTACAAAACGCGAGATTTCAAAACGCGGTATGGTACAAAATACGATACGGTACAAAACGCGACATTTCAAAACGCAATATTTCAAAATGCGACATGGTACAAAACGCGACATGGTACAAAACGCGACATGGTACAAGACGCGATATTTTGAAACGCGATACTTCAAAACGCGATATGGTACAGAAGAATATGCATTGCGAAGCTACAGGAGCGCAGCAACCCGCCTGATATCACCCGGTCCTATACTCCCGCTTTTATCGATTTTTAAATTCCTATAAACTGAAATTTTTTCTAAGGAGCGGAGCGACTGGAGCGCAGCGACCCGCCTGATATAACAACGGGCTGTCCTCCGTTTCTATCGATTTTTAAATTCGTATAAACTAAAGATTTTTTTTCCTAATTATGGCGCGAAGTGCTTACCTGATATAACCCGATCCTATACTCCCTTTCCTATCGATTTTTAAATTCTTATAAACTGAAATTAAATTTCCCCTTTTCCAGAATGTACATTACGAAGCGACGGGAGCGCAGCGATTCGCCTAATATAACCCGGTCCTATACTCCCACTTTTATCGATTTTGAAATTGCTATAAACTGAAAGTTTTTTTTTCTATCTAGGGAGCAAGGCCCTCACCTGATATAACCCGATCCTATACTCCCGCTAATATCGGTTTTTAAATTCTTTAAGCTGAAATTAAATTTCTCCTGATATAACCCGATCCTAAACTCCCACCCCTATCGATTTTTAAATTCTTATAAACTGAAATTAAATTTCCCCTTCTCCTGAATGTACATTGCGGAGCGAAGGGAGCGCAGCCAAACGCCTGATGTAACCCGATCCTATACTTCCGCTCCTATCCATTTTTAAATTCTTATACTTCCGCTCCTATCCATATTTAAATTCTTATAAACTGAAATCTAATTTCCCCTTCACCCTCCTAATATAACCCGATCCTAAACTTCCTCTTCTATAAATTTTTAAATTTTTATAAACTGAAATTAAATTTCCCCTTTTCCAGAATGCACAGTGCAAAGTGACGGTCCTATACTCCCGCTCTTATCGATTTTTAAATTCCTATAAACTGAATTTTTTTTTTTCTAACTGGGGAGCGAAGCGCACACCTGATATAGCCCGATCCTACACTCCTGCTAATATCGGTTTTTAAATTTCTATAAACTGAAATTAAATTTCCCCTTTTCCAGAATGTACGTTGCGAAGCAACCGGAGCCAACTCGCCTGATATAACCCAATCCTAAACTGCCACTCCTATCGATTTTTAAATTCCTTTAAACTAAAATTAAATGTCCCCTATGTGGATTATAAAAAAATTGAAATAAAATAATTGAAATAACAATAAATTTTTTTATTTGTATAAAAGTTGGGATTTGGGGCGGAGCCCTCAATCTTAAGGTATAAAATGATTTAAAATAATAATTACCATTTGTGCTTCGAAAAAAGAAAATATTTTTTCGCATTTGGGTTGTCTTTTAAGACCATTTGGGGCATTTAGGGCCACTCGGGATTATTGAGAGCTACTTGGGGCCGTTTTTGGATATTTTCATGGTCATATTCGTAATCTGCATTCTAAAGTACCTTAGTATACCGATTTTCAGAATTTTTAGAAGTATATAACCTATTCGGAATTATAACCACGCAGTTAAAATTTTAGGCCGTCAATTGATATCAGGTGCAAATTGAATGAAAAATTGAATTTTATTAAAACCTTCAATGTTGGGCATTTTTGTATCTTGGACACTTTCATTCAGTCCCTTGAAATTTCATATATTTTTATTTTTACAAAAATGGTAAAAATATTCTGTATATTGACAACCTCTTTATATTGTAACTTGGACACTTTGAACATTTTCGTCTAATCTTTAATAAATTACCCTTTATATATTGGACACGAACACTTTTGTTCAATATCAGTAATTCGATTTAATGATAAAAAATATCACGTTTTGTACCATGTCGCGTTTTGTGCCGTATCGCATTTTGAAATATCACGTTTCGAAATATCGTGTTTTGTACCATATCGCATTTTGAAACATTGTGTTTTGAAATGTCGCGTTTTGTACCATATCGCGTTTTGTACCATCTCGAATTGTGAAATATCGCGTTTTGTACCATATCATGTTTTGTACCATATCGCGTTTTGAAATATCTCGTTTTGAAATATCGCGTTTTGTACCATATCGCGTTTTGTACCATATCACGTTTTGAAATATCGCATTTTGAAATATCGCGATTTGTACCATATCGCGTTTTGAAATATCGCGTTTTGAAATATCGCGTTTTGTAAAATCGCGATTTAAAATATCGCGTTTCAAATGAGACTCGTTTCGATGTGATCGTAATTTTCAATATATTTGTAAAAACATATCAGCAACAAATGAATTTTTGTTGTTGTATTCCCGAGGAAAGCCGGAATAGTGATGCATGTGAAGATACTTCTGAAATTTTACTAGTACAAAAATTAGCAAAAACTTTACATGTTTATATAGCAGTGTGAAGTTTTTACTAAATAATAAATAGAAAATCGGTATCCGAGGCAGATTAGTAACAAACACTACACGCTGAACTACATAAGGAAGAGTTATTGAAATTAAATGAGATAACCGGAGAAATTATAATCCACACTCGGGTAAAATGGGTGGTTTAATAGAAAAATTAAAAAAATAATACCAAGCTCCAAAGGCAGGCAACTCCTATTTTTAGAAATGGTAACAAATATAATGAGAGTTCTTAGGGACACAACGGCCACAATAGATGTCTATAGCAATCTAAATACAGCCTGAGGAATACGAATTATTAGTTGGGGCTCACGTTAGTAAGAAAAATAGTGAGGACATCCTTATCTATACGGATGAGATCAATTTATAGAATTTTGTATTATAACCAAAAATATATTAAGAATTGTTAGATCAACTGAGATAAGCCTAGAAATCTATACACAAACTAAGGTATATGGACTGTTAGTTGAATCGCAAGGTTCATTAAAGAAAAAATAATTAGGTGCTCACCATCCAGGAGTGACCACTATTTATAGAATTTTCTATTATGACCAAATATAGTAAAAAACCAATGCTTTAAACCTGCACCGACCAAATAAGCCTACCTCAATTATAAAATACCCATATTTTGAACCCCCTCCCCCTTAATTTAGTTGTTACGTCAGCCCAGACTGCGCTCATCTAGCAGCAAAAATATGAAAAATATTTTAAGCATTTTATATAGAAATTTTATTTCAAGACACGAGTGCAGTAGTTTTAGAGGCAACTGCATCGTAAATATTTTCAATGCAAACTTTGCATCATAATGTGATACACGATTGCATCGTATATGCCACGATGCAAGGTTTGCATCGTAAATCGCAGCAAAATTTCTAAGTGTGAAGTGTGTAATTTAAAAAATCACTTTTTTCTACCACCTTTATTATATTATTAAATCAGACCGTCACCAATATTAGGTCAAATATTACTCCATGGATCTTGTGAAGGACAGATCAATCTTATCCAGGTATAAAATAAATTATTTGTGTGTCAGATTACACAGAGTAACATCCAATAAGAAACATTTCACTCAATATCGGGTAGAGACCTGGTGTAATAAATTACTAAAGTGGTATAAAATCGACCTTTAAATTACAAATTTGACACCTTTACAATTTGGATCAAATTCCATCTTCCGTGAATCAAAAATTATTTATTATATACCCGAATATAGTTGGCCTACCATAACAAGATCAATAAATAACAAAGATTTCACCCAATATCTGGAGTCTGTCTTGTGTAATCTATATAAATAAAAATTAATTAGAGATCTTAACACAACTTCAGGTATATGGGGTGATAGTTGGGGACCATTTCAGTTAGAAAATATATTCAGATGCTCCCCATTCATGAAAGGGGCAGTTAATAAAATTTTTATTATATTTGGTCATAATACTAAATTTAATTACCAGCCCCCTCCGCTGGATGGGGAGCATCTGAATATTTTTTCTAACTAAATTGTTCCAGACTAACACCCAATATACCAGAGGTTGTGTTTAGATCTCTAGGGATATCTCAGTTGGCCTGAAAATTTTTATTATATTTGGTCATAATACAAAATTTTATTAACTCTTCCCTTATGGGGTGCATCTGAATATATTTTCTATCTGAAATGGTCCCTAACTAACACCCCATATACCTGAAGTTGTGTTTAGATCTCTAGGTATACTTCATTTTCAAGAATTCTTAATAAATTGTTGTATCTACCATATTGTATAATTTGTTGTTTAGAATTATGAATACGAGTTATTTTACTCTCGGCATATGAGCATGTTTTCTTTATCATTTATAATAATAAGATACTTTTTTAATTATTTGCTTTGCATTCCCTGAATTAAGGCAAAATTGTATAGTAAGTTAATGCTCGTTTTTTGAGAATTTTAAATATAATTTTGAGGCAAATTAACATGCGTGTAACTAGGGAGTGCAAATTTACCGATTTTTCAATTTACCGGTAAACGGTAAATTTTGTATAAGGTCGGTAATTTATCGAAAATTTACCGGTAAATTGAATTTAAATAATAATTTGAAACAATTAACAATATTAAACCAGAAAAAAATTAATAAACGAGTGCTTGAAACAAATTAATGTAAAATAAAATAATAAATAAATTCATTATATCACAAAATGTATGTTTATATACAGGGTGTTTGGCGCGTGGACCGACAAAATTTTTTGGCAGATTAGAGGGATCATTTGGAAACTTTCATATCATGGAATTGATGTTCTAAGTGGCACGTTAACTGGGATATGATAAATTTTTTTTAAATTATTAAAAAATCCCGCCTTTACATTTTCGTAACTTTTTTGTTTGTAGTCGTAAAATCACGACATACATTTTATTTTATTCTGCAAACTGATTTTATTCTAAATACATCATTATTTAATACAATTGCTTTAAGAAAAATGACTTATGGGCTTCAAATCCTAATAAATTTATAGAAGTACGTATAAGAATGTCACCATCTAAATTCATTTAAAAAAAACTAATGGTTATTGTGAAATTAGCTTTGTTTTTAAAATTTTTCTAGTTTATGCTTTTTTCAATGGTATACTCACATGTCATAGAAATTGTTACAGGCTGGCTACTGCCAACCTGCAGATATTCACTAAGCGCATGCAGAGGCCTCCACGGTGATTTTTGCCGGCTACGTTCTCAGGGAGAAGTGCGAAGGGTCGTGGGGTTTGAGGCATGCATGGCTCCTGGCTTACACCGTGATTAAATACAGAAATTTAAATAAAAATAAAACGCAAATAATAATTAACCCGGGTTCCGCCGAAATTCGTCGGCCGGAACCTGAGGAACGAACAACTCAAAAATTATAAAGGAGAGAGAGGTGCCTTGGTGCGCGCATCCATCCGAATTCAAACGGGGCCAAGCCCTGGTTACGGAATTGGATGCGGGCACCAAGGGACCGCAATCAACACTGCACCGACACAGAGGGAGCCTCCGCTCCCATCATACACAACCGAAAATTTTAGTGATTCATTTTATATACCGAAAAACCAACAAAAAAAAAAAAAAACGAAATGAAACAACTTCCCAAAAGAACACACTTCCCACCCGTATCACTACAAAAGAGAACGAGGGAGAGAGACAGAACAATGCGCACCGAGCGCGCACCCGCTGTGCGGCGCTCGATTACAAAATTTAACAATTTAATCAAAGATAAAAATATATATAAAAAAGGTAAAAAAAATAGAAAAAAAAATTTAAATGAAAAGAAATAAAAAAAAGTACCTTAACTAAAACAACCGGTTGCGGCCTTGCGCGACCGATATTGTTGCGGGGCCTCTCCCCGATAAAAATGGGTTGCGGCCTTGCGCGGCCGTCATGCCACAGGGTCGCCGCCCCGGACCGTTGCGGCTTGGCTATACCGTTACCAAAAAGCAAAATCGTGGCCTCGACTGGCCGCCGAAATATGTTGGGCGTAGTATCTTCAAAATACCGCAAATAAGGATGGCCTCACTTTTCATAAAAAAAACCCCGCTGCAGTCAACCGTATATCCCCATTTAACAATTTGAAAACAATTCGTTGTGTGTTGCCTCGCCAAAAATACCGTCGAAATAAAGTGGCCCAATTGACCACCTGTAAATAATTGGTTGAGCGTCCTTCACTAAACCCGTATGTAACTTTTGGGCGTTGCCGCGTCTAAGAAAATATACCGTCGCACAAAAATGACCTCAACTGGTCACCCGTTAATTCGTATGGCGTTGCCTCGCCGAAAAACGTAAAAATGTTGGGGTTATACACCAAACCCGTAAATAATGCGGCACCCGTTGTATTGTTCGGCACCCGTAGAAAATAATTTAGGATGACAAGGTTGTTGTAATCCCGTTATTGTAACCACCGAAAAAAAATTTTTTTTTTGGTTTATTTAGACCCAACAAATACACTAATAATATTTCTGCTCACGACAACTTGCAAATCAATTGCTTCCAATCCAATCGTTATGGCACATCTATCAATTTATATTAGTTTTCACATAATACATCTCGCACCCTTTTCATACAAACAAAAAATCCACGAACTTTGTATTGTTTTTATTTAAGTAACAAAATGGGCGTTTTTTTTTTACATACAAAAAAAAATTTATTTCACCCACCAAAATATGATCCACATTTGGATAATAATATTTATTATAATATTTATTATATAATTATATAATATTTATTTATTATTATTCTAAGATTTTACACCGTTTTATTATCATGAAAATGATTTATTAACAAAAACTAATCTTCAAAATTTAATACATACACTGTCTTTTCACAAAATCAAAAAACTTGACTTGAATTTTTCCAAATCACCAACTTAATTGTACCAAATTACCAACTGAATGACTCAAACAAAAAAATATTCGAGCGTCGCACAGCTCGTAAAACGTTTTAGAAGAAAATGAATCTCTCTTCTCTATCTCTCCTTTATACCAAATTTTCGTTGGTACAAAAGAGAGACATATAAGAAAAAACATTTTTTTTCAAAACGTTTTACTTTGCACACACTCGATGCGCATTGTTATCTCTCTCTCTCCTATTTTTGTTCCGTTGCCAACATAACCGAAGAAAACACACAAGAATCCATCCACCAAGACGCCACGTTCACACAGTGAAAAACTCGGACGCAAGAAACCATGGAGAATGGAAACAAATTTACAAAAAAATGCCTTGTTAAGACAATACAGTCGTAACAAAATCACTAATTTCGTGGTCAAAATACGAGATAGATCTAGAAGTATGTACGGATAGAGGAGAAATCCACCTATGTCCTATCCGAAATACAAGTCGCTATACCTCAATTTTCCTCATTATCGATTACACCAAAAGCGTGAGCGAAAATGCTAAAATCTTAACCGGGAGTCCGATTTTCATAAAATCAACGGATTTGCGCTAAGTCCATTTTTGCGGATTTTCGCTGTGCAGCCAGTTCGACTTTTTGGGCAGTTTCTGCTTCAACAACCCATAAGTCCGCTCAAAGTCGTACCCGACAAAAACCAAGCGCACCGTTGTAAAGAAGAGATTTTAATCTATGTCTCAAGTAAATTACAAGTTCTTACGCCATCTAAGTAAAACACAAGGATTTTTTGAAAATGACCAATTTTCCTCATTAACCTTTTGGGCAGTTTCTGCTTCAACAACCCATAAGTCTGCTCAAAGTCGTACCCGGGCAGTTTCTGCTTCACACCGTTGTAAAGATGAGATTTCAATCTAATATACGGATAGAGGAGACATCCACTTATGTCATATCCGAAATACAAGTCGCTAGGCCTACCTGGTGACTCAATGATTTTTTGAAAATGACCAACACTTTCCCATAGTAATCCCATAGTAATCTGCCTAAGCAATGTTTTAAATTTTTTTCTGGTTTATGCCCTTTCCAATGGTATACTCACATATCATAGAAATTACTCATTTCGTGGTCAAAATACGAGATATTATTTTGTCACGGTTATTTGTGCCAGGGTTAAGAAAATACCTTTTGTAATAACTCAAAAGGTATTTTCTTAAATTTGTAATCAACTTCATTTCAAATTCCTAAGAAATCCAGGGGTGTGAGGTCTCGAAATCATCTAAGTATTCTCCTACCATTCATTGGTTGGTTATGTGCCGGACAGCCGTCATTTTCAAAAACAAACAGCACATCTTCCAAAACTAGAAAATCAAATCAGGTAGCTCCTTTTGAACAAATTTGAGATAACTATTTCCGGATGGGCGTTCTGACACATAATATGGGCCGATAAGGTTTCGACCAATAACACCAGCCCAAACATTAACGCTGAACTTACTTTGTAAAGAATCCTGCTTTTTCATATGTGGATTTTGGTCTTTTCTGCCCCAATGAAGCAGATTATATGTAAATTCACAATTCCCTCACTATTGAAGTTAGACTCCTTTGTCCACAAAATCCTTTTCAAAAAGCTATTATCCTCAATATCTGTCTACAAAACAACTATTTTGACCACAAAATGTGTGATTTCTATGACATGGCAGTATGCAGGCAGTAGACAATTTTTTAAAGCAAGGCTAAGTTCAAGATAGTGACGTTTTTCATAAAACTACACATTTTTAGGATTTAGAAGCCCATAAGTCATTTTTCTAAAATAAATTGTATTAAATAATGATTTATTTAGAGTAAAATCACATTGCAGAATACAATAAAAGTCATTTCGTTACAAACAAAAAGTTATGAAAATTTAAAGGCGACATTTTGGATAATTTAAAAAAAAATTAAAATTACGATATCTCAGTTGCCACTTAGAACATCAGTTTAATGGAATAAAAGCTTCCAAATGACCCCCCCCCCCCCCCCACCAATCTGCCAAAAAATGTCCGGTCCACGCTCCAAACACCCTGTCTAAGTTCATTTCATTTCATTAAATAAAATTCATTACATAAATCTTCAGTATACCTACATTTGTCTTCAAAATAAGCACTGATGAAACTCTATACCTTAAATAAATCCCTCGTTCGATTAAAACATGCTCTCCATTTTTTACAATAAAATGCGCCTTATTAATAAATATAATTTTACAGAAAAAATCGGTAAATTTATAAAAATTTACCGATAAATTGGAAATATATTTTATACAGTAAATACGGTAAATCGGTAAATCGGTAAACGGTAATGCACTCCCTACGTGTAACTAGTCGAGATAAAGTAGTTTTATATTATTCAGTTAATTTTAATAGGATTTAATAAATACATCCAAGAAAACTCTAATTTTCGATAATATTCCGTCTTACCCAGGTAATATCACTAACACAAACACAATTAATGAAACTAGCAAAAGATTAGCAATTTATTCACATTCGTGGAATAGTGTCACTGGTAGCTTATCATTTTCCTTAGATTTTAATGCTAGATCTGCTTCCAAATGGGGAGCATTTTATTCTGATATTTGATTAATTTTCTCAGAAGAATCCGTTTCGGCAACCCCGATTTTGATTTTTAAGATGTCACAAGTCTTGCAGGTATTCTAATTGGTGATTTAAAATTTAAAGACAAATAATAACTTAAGTTTTTATATTTATTAAAACACAAATAAAATCATTTAATTCACTTTTAAATATCTTTCACTATTTGCTTATACTCACTGATGTACAATGGCTCTAATAAGCTGGAAAGCTACTTAAATGATTTATATTCCCCGCCATGTACAAGCGTCACTGTTCGTATGATTCAAGAGACCAGTACTGATCAAATATCTGCTTTTGATATACAAATGAAATTTTGCCTTGGCATGTCATCTGGCAGTTTTCGAGCAGCACATCTGGATCTGAAATCGCCTCGGCCCAGCGAGTGTATCTATCAATCAATGTAACGCAATACCGCTGATTATCAGAAACTGGTAAAGGACCAATGATGTCGAGATGAATAATCGAAAAGCGTTGAGAAGTTAATTTATAGCAGAGACAACCTAAATGAGACATTTCATCCTATGTAAACGTAAAAATTTAAACTGCGATTTCATTTTCTGTAAATTGCCGCATACAATCAAAAATGTTTTGTTTTTTTGCGTATACGTAGTTTAACGAAAAATCACAGATACAACGATGACATTGGAATTATCAGAAGTTTGTTTTGTTTTCATTTTTTAGTTCAAATGAAAAATCTAATTTGATTGTTACCCAGTGGAGGTTTTGTATGTCGAGAAATTTTAGACTTTTGAGAAGCTACACAATTTTGAGCCTTTCTCTGAACGCCTTTTTTAATTTATGACCAGATGACATTCTGAGTCAAAAGTTTGATGGAAGCTATGACTCCAGAAATTAACGGGAATGAATGGCCTAGATGTAGTGGTAGAAATATCGAAATAAATAAATTTTTTCGAATTAAAAGAAACGGGAAATTTCTCAAATTTGAGTTCAGAGCTACCCCTTAAAATTTCTTGAAGTTCCTCGTCATTGGTCTGAGCATCTGCGATGATAGCATAATTAAGACTTTCGGGAATAGAAATTTGATTAATGCGTGAAAGAGTATCTGCGACAACGTTATCCAGACCACAGATGTGCTATAGTAGATATTTATATCGGTCGTGAATTGACTAATTAAATCTAAGTGTCGAAACTGATGAGATGCGTTTTCTGATTTTTGATTAAAAGCGTAGATAAGTGGTTTATGATCGGTGTAGAGCGTAAATAAACGACCTTCGAGAAGATATCGAAAATGTTTAATCCCCGAATAAGCCGCGAGAAGTTCTCGATCATAAGCACTGTATCTTTTTTGTGTATCACTGAGACGTACTGAAAAGAAACCGAGTGGTTACCAAGTGTCCCATACAAACTGCTGGACAACCGTCCCGATCGCCGTATCGGAAGCGTCAATCGTGATAGCCAGAGATGTGTGTCCATTCGTAAGTTTAATTTTACAGTTATCAAACGCTTTGATAGCCTTTGCTGACCATTGGGTTGGAACGCGACTGTTCTTAGTGTAACCTCTTAGGTAATCATTCAACAATTCCTGGTCAGCAGCAGCACCTGGATTGAAGATGATACCTAAAACGCGTTTCAATTGTTTTACAGTTTGTGGTCGTTCGAAATTTTTGATGACTTGAACCCGTTCATGCGACAGTAATATACCTTGTCCAGTTACCAAATGACCTAAAAATATAATTTCATTTTTTGCGAAAACGCATTTGTCCACATTAACCACAAGTTCATATTCTTCTAATTTGGAAAAAATGATTTTAATATGTCCGAGATGTTCGTCATAATTTCGAGAGGCAAAAAACACATCGTCCAAATATACAAAACAGAAGTCAAGTCCGCGTAGTACTGAATGCATAAGACGTTGGAACGATACTGTGCTGCGTTCCTAATGCGAAAGCCATTCTACAAAATTCAAATAGTCCGAAAGGTGTCGAAATTGCTGTCTTTGGAGTGTACGTTGGTTCAATAGGAATTTGGTGATACGCCTGGGCAAGGTCTATCGTTGTGAATATAGTGCAGCTCTCTAGTCGTTGTGTAAAGTCTTAGATATGTGGAATCAGATACCTGTCAAGAATCATGACTTTATTCCGTGCCCAAAAGTCTCCGCAACGTCTCCAAGACCCATTGTTTTTGGGTTGCTACACTAGGTTGGCAAATCCCAAGTTTCATCATTTTTTCGAATTCTGTCTTCGCGATGATGAATTTCTCCGATGCTAGTCGTCGTGGTTTGCATGCAACCGGTGTAGTCCGTTCATCTCAATTTTGTGAGTCACACTATGTCTAGTATTGTCAATGTTAATGTTACCGTGAATGACTGTAAAAAATTTTGATATTACGTTGAAAACTCCTGGATCAATTGTTGACTTGTCGATCATAGAAACAGTATTATCATAATAGGAGGAAAAGGTATACCATTTGAAAACAGAGAGGTTAACGGATATATGAGCCTCTGCGTCCGTATATCCGTACTAACCAGTTTTCCTCAAAAATCCGCGCCGGTGAAAGGCATCGACACATCAGCAACTATGAATTCCCAGGAGAATTTGCGGCGCAGTCCAATGTCAAGTTTTAAGAATTTAGTCCCGTAAGCACTTACCAAAGAACCATTTGCTGCAAACAATCTGAATGATGGGTCGACCCTTGGATACCGAACAAAACCAATTGTGAATGACTATTTATTTTTTTGGAACATTATTATAGGAGTTGTTTAATTCGATCCTAAAAACAAGTAAAATTATTTTCAGCAGGGATTGAATGATTTTCGAAAATTTGGAGAGTTATTACGAGAATAATTATTGCCTGAATTTGACCGCGAAAAATACGACCGCGTGAATTGGATTTAGATCGTGTTCTAGAATTTCGACTAAAAATTTCCGAAATCTCCGATAATAATGTTTTCTTAAATTCCGAAAGTTTATTATCAATTAAAAAGGCTAAATTTTAACCGGAAGAACCAAATGCAGATGCCTCAATGGAATTTATTTGTGTCTGAGTCATCGTCTCATGCACGTTGTCAGCCCGTTCCGCAAGGACTGACAGGAAGATGTCATTTTCGAATGGTATAAGCACCATTTGCACTGTCTGATGCAACCTCTTTATCCAAAATTGACGAAGTGTTGTTTCATTAAAATTATCACCAGAATTTAATTTCATAAGACTCAATAATTGTGACGGCTTCCTGTCTCCAAGAGCCAAGCCATGCATCAGATTATTGAGCTTCATCTTTTCTGATTCGCCAAGTATCCGAATGAATTCTGCCTTAAACGTAGAATAAGGAGTGTTACTCTTCGGGTCTGTTATAATATAGGCAAACGTGTCGTGTAGTCGTGCATACAGAACCCCTACCGCATGAGCATATTTCGTGGACTCGACCGTAACCTCTGCCAATGCGAACGGCCGCTCAAGTATCTTAAACCACACTACTGGATTTTGCGAGTGCAATGGCTGTGGAGGTTTGAAAGCCACTCGAGCAACAAGTCCAGCACCGGCAGAAAAATTGACATTTGAACGCGGATTCTCTGGAATTTAAGCTGGTTGAGCGGCAAGCCAACTACCTGCTCTCATTAAAATCTGAATCAAAAATATACATCTAAATCGGATAAATTTATCGTTTTGATAATAGGAACGATCTCGGAAAATGTACACGGAATATGGGACATAGTAAGCCTTTTAAGACTTGCGATCTCCATCCAGAACCTTTCGAACCAAGCGGGAATTTGCACTACGGACGTAGTTATACTATACAAGAAATCGACTTTCGTCCAATCAAGATGCGGTTAACCAATGGCCGAGTTCCGTTTTAGGTAGCCACTTTTCCAGAACTTCTTTAAAATCATTAAAGAATCCCATTTCCATCCACCATATTAAATGTCATCATAATCGGTTAATAAATTACCGAGTTCCAGCCCAGATGTTTCGGTTAAATGTTCACGTTAAATTAAAACACGAAAAATTGTTTACGATAAAGCGCTTAAAGCACTTTCCATTACAATTTCGTTAATATTTTCGTTTGAATGATTGATTTTATCATCCGAAGATGATTCTGAATTGGATGGCTCGGATAGATTTTCATCTTTTCTTTTAATAAAAGGCAGTTGATTTGGTTGTTGAAGATAGGTATTCTCTGTTTGTCTTACACGAACCATTTTAACCATTAACTGGGTTCGCGAACTCACTTTCTTGACAAACTTACTAGGACGTCACAGATTAACTAGAACTATTGGTGTTATGTCGTACACGGAACAACCACCTTAAATGAATTTAAGGAACGGTTTGGGTATATTAAACAAATGCAATATAAATTTAATACCTACTTTTGAATATAACGAAATTAGCATTAATAACTATAAGTTATCTCGGCTACGGTTAATATCTGTAGTTTGTCGGTTACGATAAAACACTAGGCACGAAACACTTTAAATATGATTGAGAAACTCTTTTTTAATTTTGCGATAACTAGCTTAGCCAGATTTTGTTTTCCTTTTTTCTTTTGCAATATCAAAATTTATAAAACACTAAGGTTAATTTTTAATACTTAAGCTGTTAGTGAAAGAACATTAATTTTGTAAAATATTTTGAAGTAGTTATGTATTTTTTTCTATAATGTATAAATTTCGTAAAAATAATCGACCTGTTACGAAATTTTGTGTACATGCATAAACGATCGTAGTGATTGTTAACTCAGTTCTATCTTGTCAACTTAAGCGGTTATATTTTGTGACCACAGATATGTAACACCTTAATCCAAGTTGACGAGTATTTAAATGAACCGATTTAAAAATTGGTGTAATTTTTAATATTTTTCATATTTCACGAAACATAACAGAATTGTAATATGAACAGAAGAGGGTGTTGTTTGTAAGACCACGACCATCTTCAAGCCCCCTTTAAACTTAATAAAATATTGTCCTAAAAAATAACAGTATCAGTTATTCAAAACTCAGATTTTCGTCTAAATCTTCTGCCAGTAGATTTTTTACTTATGCTACGAGTATATTAGCTACTTTACAAAAATTGTGACTTCGTGAGATTTTGGATTAAAAAATTATCATAAAGCCTGATACATCAATCCTGTTAAATCTAGAAGCCCAACTTCGTTTAACCACAAGTATCACCTTCGAATATTATTTTGTGATATTCAAAACTGTCTTTTTGACAGTTACAGTTTTGAAATTATTTATTTATTTCTTTTAATCGACCGCTGCCCTTTAACTTACAAGACCAAAATATAAATTTTAAACTAACAATAAATTATCAATAAAACTGAATATAAAAATTTTTATAATATCGAATTCTTGGAATATGGCGCTATTAATGCTGTATAAACACTTATCAGAATATTTTAGTTATAAGGGTTTAGTTGTATAATTCTATTGTTACACACGTAATAAGAGAATGAATAATTTGTCACCTAGAAACAAAAATTTTTAATCCAAAATCAAGGGTTTAAACATAACCACCAACCTGTCTATATCTACTACTTTCACCTCTTATATATCCCCACATCAAAAAGTTTTCTCGCTATAGGATTTGGTACATACACACGCATTTCTATAGAAGTCACAATGAATCCGTATAATAATAATAACAATTCATCAACTAAACGAATCGTTTGCTTGTTCAAAAATAATTAATTAGAATTGTGTATATTCACTATTATATAAAATATTAGAAAAACACTCTTCTACACCAACTCAACCCGTTCGCTATATCCCCCAAAAAATTTAATCACAAAACCTATAAAAATCAATACCTATCATTTACTATAGAAACATCTACATTTTAAACCGTGTTATCTAGAATTCGAGAAAAATGCTTATCTGGAGCGAAAATAAAAACTAAAATAAAATTTATAAGTAAAACAAAAACTTATCCAATTATAAATTCAAAAAATTATTTTATTTTCCAACCCCAAATTTTCTCCGAAAAATCTATGTCAAATTCGTATATGTACTCGTACATAATAAAATCATGATTGAAAATATGAAAAGTAGTGATAGGGTTGATTCTAAATAATATTGGTCGTGCGTGTACGTACAATCTGCATACATACGGTGTATTCATATATGGTAGCCATATGCAAGTAACTATATATGGTAAACGATCACACCCCTATTACATGTCATTTAAACCAAAACTATTACAAAACATGTAACCATTAATCATGTTTTTAATTTATCAACTTGAGAGATGCATCCTCGTTATTATCAACAAATTTGTTGGCAGCCCCATATTTACCGCACACATCTATCTCTCTCAGTATAAGAACATAACGAACGCGCATCACACATAGTCACACACAGAGCATTTTCGTTCCATTTTTCCGATTTCAATATTTATATATAAATGTACGTATAATGGCAAACTGGGTATAAAAAGGGTTGAAAATTATTAATTTCAAATATAAATAAAAACAACAACAATTACCATCTACATATCTGCCTAATTTAAATATGAAAAATTCACATTTCTTCCGTTTATTCATTCGACTTTTGTATGGGTGTGCGTTGTTTTCTACAAGTTTTTATCTAAAATGCGAAAATTTAAAAAACTCGAGAAAAGTTTAGGCAAATAAAATTACATAGATTCTGTCTTCTTATATACTAAACATAAACTATATACTTATTATAACTGTATGGGACGCACGTGCTGCAGCACAAGTACGGAAGATGAAATATTTTTCCACCCGCTTTTCTCTAAAGTACGCAAATTTCGAATAATAATTAGTAAACGAATAAAATATGTAAACGATAAAATAAAAGAAAATCAATTTTTATTTTATTTGTTTTTCAACAAAAATTATATAAATTTTAGAATGAGCGGCAGCAAAAAGCACAAAATCGTTCGAAAAATGAAAGAACATTTTGGAAAAACTTGTTTTTGGTTGGGAGGAGTTTTTTTTATTTTTTATTTTGTTTTAAGATTGATGGTTAGTGCAGTAGAAAGATTACTCCCCAGAGGAGATTAATAAAGTAGATTGGGATTTAAGATCGACATTTTAGATAATAGTTTTTTGTGTGCTTCGAAATCAACCATCCGTACCATATACAACAGATTATACAAGAGTTAAAATGAATGAAAATACGTGTGAGGAGATTTTAAAATTTTGCTGGAAATTTATGACCACACACTTTATATATTTCTATGTATCTGTTATGTTAAAAATTGGAGTTAGACAAGTAGCCCCAATTTTACATAAGTTCAGTTGGCTAACTAATTGGTATCCAACTATTTACAAAAATTTGATACTCACTGCATCTACTAAATTTGATATTGTTAAAGTTAGTCGAAAGTTTCTAACCGAAAATTGTAACAATCAATCATGCAGATAGTGCTTCGATTATTCCAGCCAAAACTTTGTTATTTATCAATTCGAAACTGCATATTACTTTAGTTAGAAAACCATCGAAAATTTGACTTCAGTAACTTGATTAAAAATCAAAATGTTCGGCGATTCTAATGTATTACCATATTACGTTAAATCGCAAAACACGACAAAATAGCCTCAGGGAGTTCATGACTGTACTGGTTATAAAACGGCATTGGTGCCAAGGAGGAGTAAGACTGTTAATGTCAATTAATTCACCAAGTATTTGTAAACTGCGGATTGTACAGCTAAATATATAAATATGTATGTATGAAAGAATTCTACGTGATTAAAAGTAGAGCTACTGCCTTGGCAAAAAATCAAAAGAAGTTGGCATAATAGTGACACCAATGATAGACGAGCCATCATTGAAGAATTGGCTCTAAGAAGCAACCTATTCATTGTAAATGAAGTTGGTCAAGCAAGTACATTTAGCCTTAATGGTGTAAAATATTGACCTAACATAAATAACGGGCGAACTATTTAGAAGAGTAACCGACTGAGCAGTAAAAGAAAACTGGACATAAAAGTGATCACAGAACAGCAATTGGGATAAGTTATCAAATGGCAAATGGCTCGAAAAAAATTCAAATGGGCGGGGGGGGGGGGGGGGGCGGTGAGTGAATTTTCTACTTTGTGGTAGGGATATTGTAAGTAAATAACCTCTTATTTTTGGTGGCCCGACGCAAGGTCTCAAACATTGTGAATGTCATAGAAAATAATATTTGTATATAAAAAAGCCGAAAATTATTAAAGTAATACAGACGAATTTAAAATTTCTTAATTTCTTAATCAAATTTCAAATTTCAAATATCAAATATCAAATTTCAAATTTCGAATATCAAATTTAAAATTTAAAATACTTATGTAAATAATTTATAATTTATAATTAATAATTTCAAATTTCAAAGTTCTAATTTAAAATCTAAAATGTCAAATTTCTAATTCTGATTTAAAATCTGAAATTTAAAATTTCGAGTTTCAAATTTCAAATTTCAAATTTAAAATTTAAAATTTAAAATTTTAAATTTTAAATTTTAAATTTTAAATTTTAAATTTTAAATTTTAAATTTTAAATTTTAAATTTTAAATTTTAAATTTTAAATTTTAAATTTTAAATTTTAAATTTTAAATTTTAAATTTTAAATTTTAAATTTTAAATTTTAAATTTTAAATTTTAAATTTTAAATTTTAAATTTTAAATTTTAAATTTTAAATTTTAAATTTTAAATTTTAAATTTTAAATTTTAAATTTTAAATTTTAAATTTTAAATTTTAAATTTTAAATTTTAAATTTTAAATTTTAAATTTTAAATTTTAAATTTTAAATTTTAAATTTTAAATTTTAAATTTTAAATTTTAAATTTTAAATTTTAAATTTTAAATTTTAAATTTTAAATTTTAAATTTTAAATTTTAAATTTTAAATTTTAAATTTTAAATTTAAAATTTAAAATTTAAAATTTAAAATTTAAAATTTAAAATTTAAAATTTAAAATTTAAAATTTAAAATTTAAAATTTAAAATTTAAAATTTAAAATTTAAAATTTAAAATTTAAAATTTAAAATTTAAAATTTAAAATTTAAAATTTAAAATTTAAAATTTAAAATTTAAAATTTAAAATTTAAAATTTAAAATTTAAAATTTAAAATTTAAAATTTAAAATTTAAAATTTAAAATTTAAAATTTAAAATTTAAAATTTAAAATTTAAAATTTAAAATTTAAAATTTAAAATTTAAAATTTAAAATTTAAAATTTTAAATTTTGAGTTTCATATTTCAAATTTTAAATTTCAAATTTCGAGTTTCAAATTTCAAATTTCAAATCTCAAATATTAAATTTTAAAGTTCAATTTTCTATTTTCTATTTTGATGTTTCAAACTTCCAATTTCAAATTTCAAATAACACATAATGATAATTTCAAATTTCAAATATGAAAGTTCTAATTTAAAATCTAAAATGTCAAGTTTTAAATTTCTAATTCTGATTTAAAATCTAAAATTTTAAATTTCAAATTTCGAGTTTCAAATTTTATATTTCAAATTTCAAGCTTCAAATTTCAAATATATAATTTACAATTTCAAATTTCAAAGTTCTAATTTAAAATTTAAAATCTTAAATTTTAAATTTCAAATTCTAAAAATTTAAAATTTCAAATGTCAAATTCTAAAAATCTAAAATTTAAAATTTAAAATCTCGATCCTCAATTTTTTTTTTAAATTTCAAATTTCAAATTTCAAATATCAAATTACAAAAACTTATGTAAATAACTTATAATTTTTAATTAATAATTTATAATTTCAAATTTCAAAGTTCTAATTTAAAATCTAAAATGTCAAATTTCTAATTCTGATTTAAAATCTAAAATTTCAAATTTCGAGTTTCAAATTTCAAATTTTGAATTTTAAATTTCAAATTTCGAGTTTCAAATTTAAAATTTAAAATTTCAAAATTAAAATTTCAAATTTCTAGTTTCAAATTTCAAATTTAAAATCTGAAATGTTAAATTTTAATTTTCAATTTTCTATATTCAAATTTGATGTTTCAAACTTCAAATTTCAAATTTCAAATAACACCGGGCCCCCAAGAAGGCCTAAAATTTCAAATTTCATGTGATAATTTCAAATTTCAGATATGAAAGTTCTAATTTAAAATCTAAAATGTCAAATTTTAAATTTCTAATTCTGATTTAAAATCTAAAATTTTAAATTTCAAATTTCGAGTTTCAAATTTTATATTTCAAATTTCAAGCTTCAAATTTCAAATATATAATTTATAATTTCAAATTTCAAAGTTCTAATTTCAAATTTCAAATCTCAAATTTTAAATTTCAAATTCTAAAAATTTAAAATTTAAAATTTAAAATCTCAAATGTTAAATTTCAATTTTTAATTATTCATTTTCAAATTTGATGTTTCAAACTTCGCCCTCAAGAAGGCCTAAAAAATCTTCAAATGTAGATTATTCCTAGGAGATCCAAGAAGCCTACTAGGGAAATTTTCATAATATACAAAATCAGACACGTAAAATTAAACTTCCTTAAACTTCCTTCCTTAATATATTATTATTATTATTATTCTCTTTATTTAGAAAAAAAAAACAGGTTACATACATTAATACAAATCATAAACTATTTCTAATAAAGTTAGAGCTCCTAATAGGTTTTTAGAACCTGTGGGGGAGCAAGAAAGAAAAAAATCATGAAATTTAGGTTGCCAAAAGTGTACAAATAAATTAAAAACTATCATAAAAGAATAAATAAATAATACATACAATAAAATTAAAATTCCAGCTCATATTTAGTGAATACAATACAAAAAAGAAAAATTAGAAGTAGGTTTCAATGTTGTCTATATTAATCAGCCAATGTCGAATCATTTTATCAAAATAGTGTTTGCGGCCAATCGGAATGAATTTCAACTCTATTGGTAATTTGTGAAACCAATACAATCCCATATAAAAGTAAGACCTTCTGAACCTTTCATTATTACAACGTAAACCGGCAAAGTTGTTCGGATTCCTTAAAGTATACGTGTGATGAATACGACTATGGAAACTGGAACTCCGAACAAAAAACATCTTTAATACCTTATAAACATAGAAATATCTTAAAGGTAATAATTTCAAATCTCGAAATAAGGGAATTGTTGGAGTTGTTAAAGGCCGACAATAAATCAATTTAATAATCCGTTTTTGTGAAATGTATAGGTCCTCTATATTGGAAAAATAAATCCCACCCCAGCTTGATATACCATACATAATAATAGATTCAACTAGTGCATGATATAGAACTCGCAGTGTTGACGGTGGGCATAATTGCTTCAGATGGTAGAATTTATAAGCCGCAGTAATAACATTTTTTCTGACAATGGTGAGATGAGAATTCCATTTCAACTGCGAATCGATGGTAACTCCTAAGTACTTAAACTCATTTACGAGGGAAATTTCAAAGCACTGCGATGAACATGAGTGTCCAGAGCAAAATGGAACATGATACAAAACCTTAGAATTGGGAGATGCGGCCTGACCAAAAAACATTACTCTGGATTTATTACTAAGAGCCAGGCGATGGTAGTAAAACCAATTACCAAGATTCACTAAGTCTGTGCAAACTAGGTTCTGTAATTCCGAAGGGTTTGCTGAAGTGTAACTTAATGCTAAGTCGTCCGCAAATGCAGTGGTGTGCCCCAGAAGATCGATGTCGAATATAGAATTTATGTAGATTAAGAATAGAATAGGTCCTAATACTGATCCCTGCGGAACGCCGCAATTTAAGTAACCAGGTTCACTAAATTTATCATTTATTTTAACAATTTGGCTACGATTGTTGAAATAACTAACAAACCAGTCAAAAACTTTACCTCTGATACCTATATTTAATAATTTGTTTGCAAGAACCTCTTGATCCACCGTGTCAAACGCTTTTGCAATGTCTAAAAATAACGAAGCGGATTTTTGCGAATTGTTGAAAGCCGAGTAAACATAACTGAGGTGATGTAGTAGTGCTTCTTCAGAGGATCTTCCTGCTAAGAAACCAAATTGACTACGGCTAAAAAAATTGATTTTCTCCAGATAACCGAGCAATCTACGTTTTATTATTTTCTCAAATAGTTTGGAGAAGGAACTTAGCAACGAAATAGGTCGATAATTATTTAGTAATAGCACATCACCTTTCTTATGAATTGGAATTACAAGGGCTGATTTGAAAACATCTGGAAATACACCACTTTCTAGGCTAAAATTGAAGAGGTAAGCTAAAACATCTACTAGATATCACACGCAATTTTTTAAGATTAGGTTGTCGATTCCGTCAATTCCACAAGAGTGTTTATTTTTCAAACTACTAATCTCTTTTATAATCTCTCTGGCGCTAATCGAATCAAACACACAAGACATACTAGGTGAAGTGGTCGAGCCTAAAACATATCTGCTATAGCCTGGAGAATTAGTCGAAAAGTTAGTGTTGTTCAAATTATTTGTTATCTCCGATGGAACGTTGAGGAAATAAGTATTGAATTCATTACTTATATATTGATAATTTGAAATAAGAACATCAGATTGGTATTTGTAAATTTTGGTGATTCGGTTTTTGTCTTTATTTGTTCCCAAAACTTCATCAATAGCCTTCCATGTGAGTTTAGAACTATTTTTAACATACTCAAATTTCTTCTTGTAAAATGAATTTTTGACAAATTTAATTCTAGCATTTACTTCCTTGGAGAGTTTCTTGATAAATTTTTCCAAACGTGCATTAGTGGGATTATGGCGTAATTTTCTAGAGAATTTTTTTAATTTATGAACCTTCAAAAGGAGATAAGAATTCATCCACGGTTTCAGTTTTTTTAATGTAGGGGCAGAAGATTCGACCTTAGATTCACGAATGTGCGATTTCAGAATAAATAAGAACCTATCAAAAGCGATATTGCAGTTATTCTCACCATAAACAGTCGCCCAACTTTCAGATTGTAGACGAGCATTCAGACGGCTATAGTCAACTCTCGAAAAATTAGCAGCTACACTATTTTGAAGCACAGGGATCTGAGATGCAAAAATGTTTAGCTTTATTAAGTTGTGGTGTTGTGGTGTATATGAAGTCTTCCATTGACCAATTGACTCTGACGTAAATAAAAATGTAAAATAATAATAACAAATATTTTAGGAAGCCCCAAAATTGATCAACCGTTCCAAATTCATCATGAACTAACTTTTTTCCATGGATTTCTGTTGTCAGACGCCAAACACGACCGTCATAATAGACTACAAGTCTTAAACATATACATCTCCAACAATATTTTTGGAAAATGAAATGGATAATTTTCATGTAAAATTTCAAACTTCAATTTACAATTTTCAAATTTCAAATTTCACATTTCAAATTTCAAATTTAAAACTTTAAATTTCAAATTTCAAGTCTCAAATCGATAGCTTCCAATTTTAAATTTCAAATTTCTAATTTCAAGTTCCAAATTTTAAATTGCACCGGCCTCTCAAGAAGGCCTAACAAAATCTTCAAGTGAAAATCATTCTTAGGAGATCCAAGAAGCCTACTATGGAAATTTTCATTATTTATGATATCAGACACGTAAGATTAAACATCCTTCAATTTATGAAGTGTTGTAATCAATATCTAAAATGCGATTTTACACTTCCTATTGACCAATTGACTCTGACGTAAATAAAAATGTGTTCAAGCCAAAAATTGTATTTAAGTGAATTCTAACAGTGAAGAAAATACAAACAAAATAATAATTACAAATATTTTAGGAACCCATAAAATTGATCAACCGTCACAAATTTATTGTGAACTAACTTTTTTCGATGGATTTCTGTGTTCAAAACGGCAAACACGACCGTCAGAATAGACTACAAGCAAAGAGTTGTGTAATTTTATATAGACTAACGAAACACAGGAAAAAATTTTATATTTATATAACTTTTATTTTTATTTTTATATAATCACGCTTTCAATGTCGGACAAGAGGGATGGGTTATTATCATCATTCTTGAAATTTAACGAAAAGTTATCGGCAACGACTAGCAATTGGTCACTCGCTCAGAGTTCACTTCTTATAATTTCAGATAATTATGTTATAAAAGTAGCTCTGTGTAATGAATATATGAATAAATTGTAAGAAAATAAAGATAAGATATCAAAACTCATTGGACAATCCAGAATAACAATCGCCTGCATTTTCTGAATTTGTAAAATAACATTTTTGTTCCCATGTTGTATAACATATACAATACACGGTTCGACCCCTCTCAACTCGCGTGCACGATTATTAAATTTTTCCTCATTCCCCATACACAATCATATCATTTTTTTGTCATTTTTCATATAATCCACTCGTATGTACGCCGCCATAACCCACTAATAATTCAACCCAGAAAAATGTATTTTTTTGTGTTCCGTGTTCCTGTTTCCAAATGCTCTTATTTTCACGAACACACGTCATTTCCAAATGTTATATGCAAATTTTATTGAAGGAGCTCCCGATATATCCACCCCTTTTGTTCTTTTCTCGTACACATATGTACACAAATTGTTGTAAATTATGTAAAAAATGTAATTAAAATATAAATATTTGCATATTCATTTTTGTTCCCGCTACTGTTATTACGAATATCATCTATATTTGGCACCGGTGAAACACACGGGAAATATTACATATTAACTACTCGTATGTCTGTTGTTGTATACCATGTTGCATAATTAATAATTTTATTTTTTTCATTTTTGAGTCATCTAACGCTATATGGTTTATGAGTAAGTAGGACAATTGTTTATTTTCGTGTATGGCGGCATATTACAAAAATTAATGATGCATTAAACCTTTATGCGCAATTATGTACTCGTATATATTTGGCACAGCAAACATTTGATGTCGAGAGTAGAGCGCAGCGCACTTAAGAGGGCACTGCCATTTGCATACGCATCATAATTTGCGCCCATTTATTAAATCACCCCCGCGCCCGTTTTATTAATTTATTAATTTTTTGTGTACCAAAAACCTACTAATAATGGAACAAAATAAACAAAACAAAAGAAAAAATTCATTTTTATTAGATTAAATGATTTTTCTCCGATACTCTCGAACATTACGAAACAAAAATGCGGAATGGAAAAATTTACCACCAGCATTCTGTTGTTTTGCGCCTTCTATACAAAATACTGTACACATATTAATTTACAATAGTTTGAGTGAAAATGAAGAATAGTGTTGTAATCATGGTAACCCCATCACAAAAATATTTTTTTTTTGTACACATTTTCACAATTTTCCCATTTAAAAATTAAAATACAAGCTCATCAGTTTTCTGTTTTCTTTAAAAAAATTATTTTTGTTTCTGTGTAAGTTTGACACAGAAATTTTTCTGAAAGAATCTACCCCTTTCCTCCCATATATCAGAGCCTATATTTATACATAATATTAAACGCACACACTTTGTAAAATTTTCCGTTATATTTTCAACTCTATGTAAGGAAAAAGCTCAGCTTTTTTAACATATAATTTTTAGTACATAGCAAAATATTGTTGTTGTAATTATTGTATTTTTTGAAAATTTCGTAATTTTCAGTTTTACATAAAATAAATAAGAACGAAGATTTTTATTTTTGTTTTAGGAAAGAATTAAATTTTTTTTGAAAATTGTATGTATTTGTTGTTGTTCTATGAAAATAATGATTACATGGAGAAATTGTATCTATGTACGAGTGTACGTAATAAAAGTAAAAATGCCGAAAACAATAAATAAATAATATAATGAAAAATGGCAAAACAAAATTTCGAAACTGGAAAATCAGTGATTGTAGCGGTGTGTATTATGCGCGCCAATATTATAATTAATTTTTAAGGAGTTTCCTCCTAAAATCAACTAATTAATATCTCGTTAATTATTTTGATTGAAATTGGCGATCCTTATAGGCAAAGCTAGGGCATTGGTAGTCCAAACCATTATCTAAAACATATCATCAAATGTATACTAATGTGATCGATAAATTGGTGTTGTTAAACTAAGAACGTTGACTAAGAAAATACAGACGGTTGCTGAGATGTTATTGTGAAAATAATTTATTCCACTGCCATAATTTTTATCAATAAATTGGTCCCTAGAACCAAAATCTTGTGTATTTGAAAGAAAATTTACTTCAGTCTATAAAACACAAGGTTATTGAAATCCTAATAAGCATCATGACAAATAACTCTAGTCCAAAATCAACTTTGCCAGCATTTTGAAGGTCCCTGATCCCGAAAATGCAAAAACAAAGGCCGTTATTCTGGTTTCCTGGATAGTTGGATAGAGTCTGTACAGGTGATATCCCAATAATGGCTAAGCGATTTTGCCATTTGAAATCACCCCAAAAAACCAACAAAAAGTGTATTATATAGTTTGAAAGTTTATTTCCACCTGATATGGACTTGGGGCCAATTCTAAATCTTAGCAAGTATCGTGACCTGTCTGGCCATATATGCCGCTTGGTGGCTTTATCTCCAGGTATAGAATTTAATGTGGACCCATAGTAATGGGGATGGTGCTTCATTTTTACCAAGTTTTTCTTAACTTGCTTTCTTGTCTATCTGTCTATCTGTTTGGGTCAAAATTTTAGGTCGAAATTTGAAGCACTTATCATCATACGATTTCGCTGAAATTTTGTTCACTTGGTTGTTGCCCCTGACAATTTCATATTACCAATATTCGAATCCAAAATCTAATACAAATTTCAGAAACCCGTTATTAATATTTTACGGTTGGAGTAAATAAAACTTTCATCGTAAAATATTCACCATCATAGTTGCTGTGCGCTGTAAAACAATAATAGAAAAATGTCACAATTTTTCCAAAGTGCCGGTGCATGCTGCCTTAAATATTCATCCATCTGAACGAAATCACCTTTAAAATTTACGTTGATGTAATGAAAATAAAATTGCTCATTATCTTGTTTAAACACACGTCTACAGATACGATGAAGTTCTTCAATGGTATCACATTCGATAATGCATCCTTCACCTTTATTGTGAGTTAAAGGCTTGCCTTTAGGTCCACATGAATGTGAATCAGTAAAGTAATATTTACCATCATAATGCATGAGACCTAAAGATTTCGAGTGTGCAATTATAACTCCTGCAATATGCTCTGAAAACAATTCTACAAGAACAGCCAGTAATGTTTTGAAATCTTCACCATCGTTTCTCTTGTGCATTAAATTTCCATGACAAAGCCAATTATCGTCATATTCAAGAGAAAATGATTTCTCATTCATGAGAAAATCATCTTTAATCACATCTAAATTCAACAAATTTAAGTATCCACTTATTGGAATATGATGTGCTCTTACGTTTTTTTTTTTCATCAGTCATATGTCGTTTGAAAGCATTTATTTCATCTCCCACGTACATATTGCTATTCAATATGTTTGTGTTCCATTGACTTAGAGAAATAAAAACAGCTCTTACAATGTTTGCAAGAAAATTTCGCTATTGCTTTGATTCCAAGTAGCTCTAACAATTTGAAATGGTAACATTTCTATCGAGAACAACGTAGGCATTTCGTATTTCGTAGTCATTACCTTGTTCATGAATAATATGTTCCTGTTGCTGTGGTTGTTTAGAGGAATGCAACGAATCATGTCTTGTGGATCAAATCTGGCAAAATGATTGATCGTGAAATCTTTACATATCGGGTTATTTGCAATGATCCAACGAAGTGCGGCATAAATGCGATCTCGGGATATTGTGTAGTCCCGTGAGACATTCAAGTTCTCGAGGGTTTCAGTCACTACTACAAAATAAGGAAGCTCCTCGCTAACCTCGAAAATGTCGAGAGCAAAAAGCGTAGCATGTCCCTTAAAGCCATACTGTCCAAAGCGCGGCCATCAAATTTGATGACTTTAATGAACGGGACTATACGAGACAAATGTCTCTGTTCAGACTATGTCAAACATTGAATTACATCAGGAATGACACCTGGATCTAAATTGTTCCAGTAAAACTTAAGTGGAGCCTCATTCTTGCGACTGTTTTTAAGATGTGTTTTACATCGATGGCAAAGAACAAGAAAAATATGCCCCAATTGACAGGAAATTACCTGAAGATTATGCGTCAAAAGTGGAAGGATGTCGAATACCTTTTCATTGATGAGATAAGCATGGTTCCTTATGAAATGCTTTGCATGATTGACTGACGGCTGAGGCAATTGAAATGTACGATACTGACGTTCCATCAGGTAGAATAGGTTTTGGCATTGAGAATATTCAACTTATCGAGCCGAAAGCTATACAATTTCCTGCTAAATATAATTATGGAACAATTGAGCGTAAACAATTACCAATAATTTGGTAGTAGATAACTTTTTCAAGACAGCCAAGCTTACGTCGCATTAAGCAGGGTAAGATCTTTAAATGGACTGCAAATTGAGGAATTGGACTGTAGCACATTGTCAGGAAAGAAGCCTTGTAATGAAAGTGCAATCAGAGATATGAAAAGAATGCGACAATATTGACCTCCATAAGATCCTTAACTTCTTTTGATTTACTTTAAGCTTCGTTACAGTTTTATTTATGTTTTTGTCCTTCTTGGTGTTTGTATAAATGCTGGTGTGTGTTTGTGTTGGGTACAGTATGCTTCAGCTCCCCGTGCTTGCTCCTGGAACTCCAAACGAAGAAGGCATAAAATTCCTAATAGACAATTGGTATAATGACACGAATTTAACACACATGTTGAATAATATTATATACTGATTGTCTGTTTGGAAATTAATGTTAAATATTTGTGATAAATTGTATAAATTTACTTGAAAAAAGAGATGAAATCTATTTTAAAAAATTGTATCAATTGATAACAAGATTCAAAATTCGTACAACTAAAAAGAGTAAAATAAAATATATAAAAATACACCACGTTTTTCTAATGCACTAAAAAGAAGAAAATAGTTTTTTTTGGGCATATAGAATTATCTGGGCATTTATACTTAAAACCAGCACCAATTTTCTACAACTAAAAACGTGGGGTGCATTTTAGAAAAGAAAATTGATAAATGTGATTTGGATAACTTCTTATGGTATTTTTAGAACATTTTGCTAGCTTAGAAGTTAGAACCTTCCTGTACCTAATTTATGATTAAGGTGTATGTGTCCCGAGTGCACACTGACGTATTTGTCTAATAAATATTTAGTTGTAAGGACGACTATTGACATGCTTTACGTCTATATGTCATTGGTCATTCTTACAACTAGACATTTACTAAACAAATACATCCAGTATCCTCTCGGGTGTGTAATAAAATAAATTTTGAAATTATAATTTATTATTAAGCTTTGCTTCTAGAGGATCACTGGCCCAGTAAATTTAAAACTCAACACCAAAATTAAAATCAATATCAAAAAGAGGGATCACCGGCTTGAATATTCATAGTAAATCCCTGAACTTCCAAACGCATTTTAATCATTTTATCGGTGTTTTTTCTTTGCATTTTACTATTATCGATTATCACGGAAGCTGAATAAATAGAACTTTATTATACATTTTATTTATTTGCCTCATATAATTATACGGAATGTTGACTAAATAAATATTAGAAATATGTTTAACTAATCCATTTGATATACAAGAAAATTTTGTACAAATTAGGACAAACTTTAAAGTTGTAGATAACAGCTTGTGATTGGAACATCTCTTTAAATTCGACCCGGATTGTTTCAGATTTTGAAAAGCCAAGCGTATCGCTGCAACTAAAACTTAATTTGTGTTGGCCGAATACAAAGGGAACCTTTTCCATTTCGGTTAAATAATATGGCGGAAAGTACAATCCAAACACTATCAGGAAAAATATGGAAACGATGAAGCTTTTAGCATGCCAATCCGCATGTTGAAAAGTTTAGCATTCGTTCCTCCTGAAGAGGTTTCCGTATATTTTGTCGCGACCAAATCGTTCAAACATACTTATAAGCTGCGTTTCTGGAAACCAAGGGAGGCCTCAGTATTCTTCAGATTTCTGGAGGCCACAAATATTAATTCTACAATTTATGTGAACATCCCAATCCAGCTCTTACAAGAAAACATTAAGATACGGCCTAGTTAAAACCATCAAGGAAGAGTTGATAATTTTAATCTAGTTGGTCATAATAAATTTGACCATAAATTGTTTACATATTTCGGAATACCATTGAATATGAAGATGAAATGGCATAGTTTAATTAAGCAATATTAAATTTCTTAAATGCGTTCGAAATTCGTTAGTTAAACTCTTAATCTAGACCTATATCATATATGATAATTAACGGTTAAGATTTGGACAAGATAAACCCATGATAACCAAAATCTAAAAAATCGGTCAAAATTGATGTAAGAATTCTAATCCAGCCCTACATCTTAAATTTGGCCACGATTTTTTAAGAAATGATCAATTTTCATTTAAAATGATCTAATTCAAGAACTTCATCATAAATTCATGTTATAGTTTCAATCCAGTTGTACACATCAAATTTCATCATGGCCGAATTTCGAAACTTTTCCAAAATTTAAGTTACATAGTAAACCAAATCCTATTCTTCATACTAAATTTGACAATTATCTGTTAAGGAATAAATTATTTAGTAGAATTTTTGTATGATGCCCAAAGAACGGGTTTAAGTAAAATAACAGTCAATAGTGATTAATAACAAAATATCGAATGTTTTATTTTTGCATTTATAATTATGTATACTTATACATAATTTCAATTTTATTCGATATCTTTCAACCCTTGCTGTGGTTAGAAGTTAGTGCTTTCCACTCGGCCCTCCTGCTATGTCGGCTGACCCAGACGGCTGGGTTTCCGCTTCAGTTGAACTTATCTCGTCGCTCTCATACTTGCATGTTTTCTCTAGCTCCGAATTGCCATAGAACCACTTCTACATATTCTCTGTCCCAGGTGAAGTTGTTCGTGGACCCACCACATTATCAATTTTTTCCACCTCGTAACGATCACCTCTTTTGATCCTAATTACGCGATACGGACTCAAAAATTTTGGTAATAGTTTCGAACCATCATTCATTGATGAATTGGGTTCGTTTTATGGCGACGATGTCACCCACATCATAAACCGAGGCTACTTTACGTCGTTTTTTGAATGTTCGTAGGTTTTCTTCTTGTACCGCCTCGATTTGATGTTTCGCTAACTGACGATCCTCAACTCGCTCATCATAAAAATTCTGCGCCACCTCTTGATCCACCGCGTCCTTCACACATAAGTCTTCCGGTGCCCTCATTATCACGTCAGCCGGTGTCAGGATAGTAATCGTTTGAGTCCTAAAATAACTTCATAAGGCAACAAATTGTCATCAACAACATGGAACACCGTCTCATACTCATCGTTTTCAATCCCGATTGTTGATGTAAAACATCCTTTCGATCTTAGCTTTGATCCAACACCATTAAAATTAATCACCATCTCATCCCAATTCGGAACATCTAATGTTTAGAATTTGCGCTCCGATATTAAATTGATGTCGCTTCTATTATCTATCATAGCTACTTACTCAATGTTCCCAAATCTTATTACTTTAAGATCTTTATTGGATACAGATGTATTACTCTGAATGGCCGAACAATCTTTTGGGCTACATGTTTTTGGACATTTTAACCATACGTGCCCGAATGCCTTACAGTTGTAGCACATCGGACCGTTCCCCTTATTAGGACAGCTTTTCCCAACATGCCCATTTCCACCACATTCAAAACAGCGCATTTTAAAATTTCGCATGCCTTGTGGTTTATTTGCAATAGAATTATTTGTAGTAGCGGGTTTAGTTAATGTAGTAGAGTTTTTCGATTTCAAACACATATCGTCGTAACACTTAAGCTTTGTCTTGAAATCGTCCATATTAACGGCGCCATACAAGATCTGTTTGTTCGAAGCCTTATAAAGTATTCCGTCTATACAGTACTGTATGATTGCGCTTTCCTCTAAGCAGTAGCACCAATTTCTCGTAATTCTATTAGATATCTTTGTAGCAACTCGTCGGGTTTTTTCTTACGCTCTGCCATTTTTTTAGGGATAACCGCGCAATTTGTCTTAATTCCAAATTCCTTTTGTAGAAAATCCTTCAAATTATCCCAAGAATTGAGTCCAGTTTCGGCTCGTATCAAAAGCCATGCGTCTCCCTCTAATAATCTTCTTGCATAGAAAAATCGATCCTGTTTCTTCCATCCAAACCATTCGCCGTTGAATGTACACACGGAGTTTTTTACGTCGTCGAATGAGTATCGTGGACCGTTATCCTGAATGACATGTGTATTCGTTGTGTTAGAGCCATTGTCAAACGTTTCACCGTTAATGAACAAACTGTTACCTGATGCACGATCAGCTATTAACTTGTTTTCTCGTTCGAAAAGCTCAAGTTCCTTTTCTTTTAACAGAAGCTCTTTTTGCTTTAATTCCAGGTCTTTCTCTTTTTCACTTAGCGTAGTTTTATTAATGTGCTCGTCCATGGTCGACCTTCGCTCCGAGAACGCTCCACTACCGATGTCCTTACGTAAACGATTTACCATTTGCTGATAGAATTCCTCATTCAACGATTCTTTATAATCTTGTTTAGTTTGTCGACGTTGATAGTTTGGTCCCAATTTCGTTTATACTGCTTTACAAATTTAATCACTTCAGTTACGGTTCGATTTCTTTAAATATTTCTCGAAAGTTTAAAAATATTTGTTTGCATAAAACGCAAGCGAAATCGTATGATTGATTTTAACCGTTAATCGTTTTTTGTTTTGTTTTACTTTCACTAACTATTTTACCGTTTCGTTTTCTGATTATGTTCTTCGCCTTTTCTATTTGGAAAATGTAACTTATATCGCGCACAAAATAACTCGTCTACACATCGCACGCACTCTTATATTATTTCCAAAATCACTATTTGCTCCGAAACCAAGAAAATCGTCAACTTGGATCCCGGTTGAGCCCCCAAGTCCTTAACAAACAATTGAGCATAACCAAATTCAAAAAATTTATGTTAAAATGCAAATCACAACCCTTAGACCAAGATCAATCAAGAAATGGCCGAGTTCTTAATAAAAAAGTATATAAAAAAATATTTTGAAATTTAAGAAAAAAAAAAATCTCGCTTTTTGGTCGAATTTTTAATATTTCAGCAAAATTGGAATTTTAAAAACGGGATTTGGGAAAGCAAGGTTTTGAAAAACTAGATTAAAAACCATGATTTTTATAATTCGTGATTTTGTAATTTGGACTTTCGCAGCGATTCTGCAACATTAATTTTCAAGACGCTATTATTTAGAGATACGCGGCTTCCGAGTTACGATCCTGTTCAGGCGATACAACAACAACAGCATAAACGTTAGAACTACCTAACTATGAAATCATTGCCTGGTATTTTGAACTTTGAGAAAAAAAATAAAATCACGTCGTAATGTTCCTTCAGTCAACATTTTTGCAACTAGATTTCCTTTAACTGTTCTCGTAAAAGTTATAATACCTTCTCTAGAATTTTAATGGTGACTTTATCTCTTCTTTTGACCTTAGATGATCCATCCGTCAGTTTTTAGTTCTAGGTTTTGATTTTTCAGGCCAGTCCGAATTTTTGATGGTGCTAGAACTGGATCACGAGCGTATTTATCACTTTTCTGACAACTAGCTCCGACACAGATCCCTCTCTTACCCGTTTTGCCTCTTGTTGATTTTGTTCTTTCTGGATAATCACCATAGTATTATCAGGGATGTATTATACACATATTAGTGCGCGATAATTTTCCCCTAAGCACCAGATGGCCTTTTTGTGTATTCATTTTGGTACTACTACCTTACGCATCGAGTGGTTGTGCACTAGTGTTTTTACCGATGACGATTGTGATCCAACATTTTCAACTCGGTAATAATATCAAAATGTTCCGTCGCCGCTACTCGAAGGTCACTTAAATATTAAAAACTCATCATATATGGCGATATATGTAAATGAACAACTGTCATTCATGTCTCGGCACGATACATCTTAGATTCAGATTTTTTTACCAAATTTATTCACTTAAATCTATTATAGTAATTATAGTAAATAGAATAAAGTAGAATGTCAGCCCACGATGATGGTCTGCCATAATAGACTCAGTGCATTATATGACTAGCTAATTCCCCTTTTTTGAATGTGACTTTCTCGTGACCTGCTGGTGCTGAGTCCTTGTAATTCAAATTTTTTTTATATTATGATTCTCACTATGAGTCTAAATCTTGCATTTATTTATTTTATTTATTTATTTATATAATTTACCTACAGGGTTACAATCGGTAATTATTACAATTATTAAAAATAAGCGACATGACAAAATTGAAAAAGTTATTTAATTTAAGAACGGTTATTATAAACTTTAAATAGTTCGTTCCTCAATGAATTTCTTGACATGTTAAAATCAAACCTATGAAAAACCAGATTAAAAACACGCGATAAGTTCAAGACTGTTTCAGATGGACAATAATTTGTGGCCACCGCTCTCGTAAATATGAATTCGTCCCGGCGACGCAAGCACCGTTCTGGAACATAAAAGCTGAAGCTGGTGAGTATCTCGGCACAATCTAAACGTGAACATAATACGTCACGGACAAATATTGCGGATGAAATATCACGTCGGTGATCTAACCGTTGTAATCCTAAGAGAGCACAACGATCGCGATAAGGCGGAAGTACGTGCTCATGTGCCCGCATTGAAGGTAAAACTTTAAGCGCGTAGATAAGAAACTGTTTTTGAACACTCTCAATTCTCTCGGAATGGCATCGGTAAAAAGGTGGCCAAATCTGTGAGGCATACTCCAAAATTGATCGAACAAATGAGACAATCAGAGATTTCAAGGTTATCGGAGCACAGAAATCCTTACAATTCCGTTTAATAAAACCAAGCATCATATATGCTCGGCTTATTATCAAATCAATATAAAATGTGTAAATATGTAAATGTGAGATCACGAGTGAAAATAACACTCAAATCGGATATGAACTTAACTCTAACGACTTCTTCATTATACAGCGAATACTGATGTATAATCGGAAAGCGGGTACGCCAGAAAGACATTGCTTTACATTTACTCACGTTCAGCAACAGTTTGTTTTCAACCGACCAATCACAAAATCTGTTTAAATCCGCTTGGAAATTTATACAGTCGGATACGTTTGATATTCGTGCAAATATTTTCATAACATCTGCGTAAAGCAGGCAATCTGCAGAGACAAAACAGTTAACCACGTCGTTGACGAATATTGAAAATAGAAGTGGCCCAATGTGGCTACCTTGTGGCACTCCAGAAGTAACCCGAAATAGACGAGAAGATGACTCACCAATTTTAACAAACTGCCACCTATCTGAGAGGTAGGACAGTAACCACTTAGTAGGGACGGCTTGACAATTCATCCGCTGTAGCTTTTTGATTAGAATTAAATGATTAATTTTATTGAACGCTTTAGAAAAGTCGGTATAAATAACATCCAGTTGCACTTTCGAATCAATACTGCTGAATAAGTGTCTGCAAAATGTCATCAAATTGGTAACGGTGGATCTCCCGGCGAAAAAACCATGTTGTGCGGGTGAAATAACCGTTTTAAAATGGTAAAATAAAAACCAATGTACCATAAGCTCAAACAGTTTAGGAATGGCGGAGAGAATAGCTATCCCACGATAATTACAGATATCACTTCTTTTACCGCACTTGAAAATTGGATGTATATACGAAATTTTCCAGGGATCTGAAAAAATTTGAGTTCGAATGCTTTCGTTAAAGATAAAGGAGATGGGAGCAGCCAGACTAGCAGCACAATTGTTAATAAGAATCGGCGGAAATCCATCATGCCCAGCACCCTTATTAACATAAATTTGAGACAAGGTGTCATGAACGTCATCTTCGGTGAATCGTAATTGGTTAAATTCCCCTCCGTTGCAAGAATTAACTGCTGGATCGATGGATGGCGATTCGCAAACGGATTCAAAAAAATTAGCAAATAAATTGCAGACTTCCGAGGAATGACTTGCAGAAGCATCTAAATAGATACGTCATAGGTAAGGGGAACCCAACGGTCTTTCTTTTCATATTGATAAAATTCCAAAACTTTTTTGGAGTAGAACTTAAATCTTCCTCGATCTGCAGAATATAATTATTATACAGGAACCAGTTTAATGTTTTAAACATCATTTACTCAACCAACAATTTCTTGGCGACACCGTGTAATAATTTAGGCATTTTTGAAGCATAATGTTAAAATGTATAAAACAATCAGTCAGCTTGTAATATTTAGCTTATATATATATATATACAGAAAAACTATATAATATTTCACAGTGCTTTGATGTTTAAGCAATCATCACGCCTCACTAACCTTGAAAACGTACTCTTTGATAATGCCAATAAATAAAAAAATTCTTCTTATTTGAATATGGATTTATGAACAGCCACCTTTCTTAATGATTAGATCCTGTTGTAGTTGCTGGTACTTTATAAAATGCGACGAGAAACGAAAACGTGATTTGATGAAATGACGAAGTTGTATGATCAAATTTCGATGAATCACATTTTCCCACAATCTTTAGGGCTGACAGAAATAATGTACCGAGGTGCAAGAGCTAGCAAAGGTATAGATGCAAAGGAGATTTTGGTAAATCTATGACTTAACCAGGAAACGAGTCCACTGGGGTAAAATCTGATACAAGGGGAAATCACTAATAGGATGACTGACATTGGCTTGTGCTCTATGTCAATTATTGATTTGATATTCAACTGGACACTGACTTATTAGTTTTCTTTATTCAGACGCTACTGTAATGAGAAACTAGCAAACCGGCAAACCTTCTCTTTTGAGTTCCAACCTCTGATAATTTGCTTGCGCCATCGTCTTTGATCCAAGCAAGAAATTTAGCTTTCGAAAAATCTTGTCCCCTCTTTACCAAACAAAACACTCAGAATAAGCCTTTTTGGTGTTTCAATCTTAAAAAACTAAAAAATACTACCAGAAAACTAATGAATAGAGCCGAAAGATCTAACCTTTGGAATGATTGGGATTTATTAACCATCATGCACATTGCAAAGTACCATGCCAGCGTACAGTACTGGCTATATATTTCATCAGAGATCGTAATCAGATAATGAAAATATATTTTCTATCTTGCCCCTATCGGGTTTCGAACCCGGTAAATGCCCTTACGATCATACGTCTTTATCGAAGGTTGATTGTCGCAGCCCGGATGTACTGCGACTCCATGATGGCAAACTGAACTTTTCCAATTGGAAAATTGTGGAATTACTACTGACTGTTGACTTTTCCGGTTGCGATTTTATTACCCCTGTGTCTGTTCATTCCGGAGAACCTAATGCTATTCACGATCCACCTGACTGGGACCTAACCCAAATACTAGTCACTCTCGAAGTATTACGCTGTAGTGCTTTCCTTTTTACGCCATATCAAGTTAAATCAAATATCAAACTATTTCTCTCTCACTCTGTAGCATTATATCCCATCAAGGGATTTGGCCGCCTCAAATACGGTTTCATAATCATATTTTCATTTCGGATAATGAGTGATTAATTCATTGATCCTAAACCAGGCGTGAATTTGTATCCTTGTCACCACAGGAGATTGAACCCGGGACCTTCGGTTACTGGAGTAAGCATGGTGACCACTTTGCCACGGGGACGACTATAGTCAAGATAAATAAAAAAGTTTTTTCATCGTACGTTTCGTAATATTAAAATCTATAGAATGGCAGTTCTGATTAGGTTTGTACAGAATTCTAGAGACAGGCTCATTCTTACCGTAATCAATTCGATGATGCTCGATTCTAAAAATAGGTATCGTTCTTAAATCACGCGAATTTATATTAAGATTAATTTTTTTCTAGGAGAACAGAAGAATCGATACCGTTGGTTAGTAATTGATGAATGAAAACCACGTCTGCAACAATTAGGCGTTTATTAAGTGGTTGTAAACCAATTAGTTTGAGACGATCCTGGTATGGAGACAGGTTTAACATATCCACCCACGGTACCCCGCGCAAAGCAAAGCGAAGATACCTACATTGACCTGCCTCAATCCTCTTTATGGGAACTCCATGATAAGGCAACCACACCTGGCTAGCATGCTCGATCCGAGGACGATCGAATGTAGAATAAAGAGCTTGCTTGATTGATAAACGATTGATGTGATGTCTGAGATTCAATTCGCTGTCACGCATATGACATTCAAATCACGGACAGAACTGGCTCTGGTAACGGCAACGTTGTTAATATATAATAATCACGATAAACGTTTTTGAGAGTAGGTGATTGTTTGACATTTGTCCACCATCAACTCAAGGTTATTCCTTATTGATGTCGAATTGTAAGAGGCTCTTTTCAGCGGTGTTTGAAATCTGTTTGTAAATCTTCATGTCATCGGCGTATATACATATCGATGAATTTTTAATTAAACATTCAACATCGTTGATTGACAGAATGAAAAAAATTGGCTACCTTGGGGCACTCCAGATTGTTGCTGAGAATTGAGTTGATATACTGATGAACTCACCCAACCGAGAATTTGGGGAGGAAAGTCAAGAGCCCTAAGCTTAAACAAAATAACTTCATGAGAAATTCTGTCAAATGCCTTAATAAAATCGGTGAAGATAACAGCAACTCATTCCCTTCATCCATCATATTTAATGTTTGTGAAGTTTGTGCTCGTGTACCGTGCTTTGAGAAAACCGCATGCTGATTATCAGAAAATAATTGTTTACAATGAAAGTACAGTGAATCATACACAATACTTTCAAACAGCTAAAGAATACAAGATATTTTCCCAATCGGTCTGTAATTACAGATGTCTGACTTGCAGCCGTCATTAAGAATCGGAACTATAAAAGAACTTTTCCAAATGGATGAAAAAATTCCAAGCGAAAGTGACTTCTGGAAAAGTGCTGTCAGCGGCTGAACAAGAATAGCACTGCAATTTTTTAGGATCATGGATGGGACCATCAAGACCGGAACGTTCTCTTTTTCGAGAAATGATCACCAGATCAGAAAGCATCAAAAATCTTGGCGTTACTTTAGGCAGGAAACTTTCCTAGAAGCTTCATCTTGAAAGTAAACTTCAAAAGGTCACTGCCGTTTTTTGGCAATGTAGAAGAGAATTTGGAAAAACCTGGGGTTGAACTCCAAAAATGCTGATTTTTATTTACAAATTATTGGTCTTACCTGCGCTATCTTTCGCTTCTGTTGATTGGTGGTTTTATTGGACTTAACAGTCTACCATTGCTATGTCCTCGACCCCATCCTTGCTTTCCAGATACTTTTGTTCCTACTCCCGCTACAGTCTTTCAGATTCAGATTTTCAGATTTTTTCAGATTCAGGCCATCGTGTATTGAGCCGTGGTACAGCCTAGATTGATTGCAGGACATAGACAAATGTTCAACCTTTTCAGTTCATTAGTACCAGAAATCAATTTGGTTAATGAAAAATTGGTATCAGAATTGGACTGCTATAATTCATTCTCAGCAGCTTACCCATCGAAAGACCTTTGGTTATCCCAAAACTTCCAATAACCGCGTATAGCACTCACTCTGCATTACATGTGGGTTTTAGCACCTATACCACTTGACCTGCGATCTTACGGTAGTCTGGGTTCAACCTGCACGGGGTTCCAGGTGAACATAATTTGAGGTTAACTAAGCATGCTCTGTCTCTGAAGAAAAACTAGCTACGAGTTTTGGTCGCAATTCTTACGGGACATGTCCGTTTCAAATTAAATTTACAATGAGGCGTGCTCGTGATTTCTTACGTGATGGTTGTCTTGAAGAGGTCAACGACCGCATTCACTTTATTTGCTGTTTTCCAGCATTCGCGTACGTTAGGTCCCAGTTTCTTGGTTATAGAACTTTGCATGTCGCTCAGTTGTCTTTATTGCCGTAGTTGAAGCTCTTACGCAGTTTATCTGGCAGCGGAACGCAGTTACGATTTTCGTCAGAATTCACGGTTTGGAAAGTCTGTATTTGTTTGAATATTATTGACATCTCAGCACAACGTTAACATACCATTGAGTAAATAATGACAGTAAAATGAAGTGATTAGTTCATAATCTCTTTCTTACATTGAAGCTACAACAGTTGCCACAATTTAAACACACTATTCAAGTTTCATGCTCTAGTGTCTTGTCCAAAAATGCGTTACTTGTAAATCACTTGATTTAAGCTTAATCTATTGATGTACTCTGCTAATCATTGAAAAGTAAATAATTTCCCGCTTATAATCGGCAATAAAATTTCTTAATTATTACCTTCTTCAAATGAATAGAAGCTACCTACTATTAATTGGTATACACATTGACCTATTAGTAATTATATTTCCGTTTGAAAATATTACTCAACCCTAACAAGATTTATTTGTAGTTTGAAAATAAGTATCAACTGTAAAAGTTAGAGAAATTTATTGTTGTCTCACACTACCTTGCACACTTACAAAATAGATACATTCCCTCTACTTATTTCTATACACATTACGTAATGCGATTCCATGAAAATGGGGTCAAACCATCTCCTTAAAACTATAATCGTTAATCTTCCCTGCAAATACATCCCTATATATATGTATACGAGTAGTTGTTGTTATCAACTTACGCATTTAATATTTTATTGATTTTTTCTTAGAGAAAATTTTTATTTTTTTTTAAAGTTCAATAACAACAACAATCACTACACCAATACTATTGCACATAGGTATCTAATATTATAGATATAAATGTATTCGGTATATACCAACCAAATTATATATAACGAACATCCATCTGAAAATTTCTTGTTATATTCCCAGGTTAAAAATTAATTGGGTGATTACAAGGCATGTTGAGTACACTGAGCAACAGAACACAAAAAATAAAATTTTCCAAAAACTATGTACATTGAGAATTTCTATAGTGTATGTTTATGTAAATCTGAAATGAGTGTACATACACATATACATGTATATCTAAGTACCTATACATAAAAAAGTTTATTTACTAAAATATAAAAACTATGAAAATGTAAAATTTTCTATGAAAAATAAATCAACCCTTTTTTCCTATTTTTTTTTTTTTGTTGCTACTGCTACTGCTGCTGCTGCTGCTACTACTCCATACTATATATTGCTACTATACTACTTCTCTTGTGTATTCTGCGTTTCCATCCTCATCATTTTAATTTTTACTTTATTTTTGGAAAATATAGAAAATTTTTATTCGAAAATGAAAATTTTAGTGGTGGGGAAAATGCTGTGTATACATTAAATGAAATCACTAGGAAGAAAAAAGCTTTTAGATTTTTCCAGTTTTTGTTAATTTTCATTTTTGAAATTTTTATTTTTATTTTTTTAATTGGTGTTGCTATAACTTACACGCATTTGACAAGGCCATTTGCTTAGGGAAATTTATTTGTGTGTGAGTGTATGTGTCTTTATAGCATAAATACAAAGTAGATATGTATATTGTGAAACAGTTGGTGAAAATAGTAACGCATCACATTAAAATTATAAATAATTTTTGTGGGTGGTTTTTTTTTTTTTTTGGTAAACAGAAAAGTGGTACAGGAGGGAAATTTTTGAAAAATGCTATGGTTAAATGAAGTAATTTGATACGAGCTTTTGTTACAGTTTGAAAAATTGTATATAGCTTTTTGTAGTTCTTATATAACTATTATAAAATATTAATGTGGTAATAAATACGATATAGATGTGTGTTTATTATAGTTTTTGTAACTAGGTGAATTGTATAATGGCACCCAGGTCGGATTGATGAAAATTCAAATTGTGTTGCTTCCATTAATCGTTTTTAAAAAAATCATTTCTTGATGCATTATTTGTATTCTGTAAGTAAATTTAAAAATTTTGCTAAGAATAACTCAAGTGGTTGAAAATTGAACTTTAAAAATATCCAAAAATTTCATTTAGAATTTTATGCATGGTATTCTTTAAAAAACATTCTCGGTTGGCAAATTAAAATCTGCATACATAAAATACTTCATTCCATGGCAAGGACGAATCTAAGATATGTTTTTTTTTAATTTCGTGTCTTTCGGGTAACTCCCGATCATAAGTTTATTAAATTCTCGGGTTTTTTAGAATAAGCCGGACAAATTTTAGCTGATATGAGTTATATTTGGCCCATATTACTTCAATAATACTACCAATGCTGTAGAGTGTAAATTTTTTGTTTGTTGCTAAGTTTGTTGGCTCCTCTATCTTGATGTGAACTTTGAGCGCGACTTACCACTTAATTTGTTTACAGTGCTCTATAGTGTTCCTCGAGTTTTATAATGAACTAGCTAAATTGGAGGATGAATTCTAGTCAGTTGGAATTCAAAAGAATTCAATGTATTTTATTAAAGTGGAATTAAATCGAATACAGACGTAAGTACCCATTTGTATTGTGGTAAACAATATTTTTCGTTTTGTTTTCCGGCGTGTAAATGAACAACGATGATGGTTTTCGATCTCTTGAACACGCGACGTACAACTGGCCATGAGAAAAACATGGAAATTCCAGATTTATTCCAGAGGAATTCTCGGAATTAGAACATCCTGTCGGATGGTTCATAGATTGCACAGCATGATTATCACAGATCCGGCCTTGAGCATCAAGTTATGCGGTGGTATTCCCGGCAATTCCAGCGCATTCAAAAACTCGGTCGAATACTTGGTTGCCTCGTCTTGATTGTGTGACCAAGTTAACGGATTTGTAACCATGCATTTCCCCCAGCGATTTGGTTTTGAATCAAGTAATTCAGTCACAATCAAGTAATTCGTGATTCGAGCCGATCGTGATTCATATAATCTCGGCGAATGTTCGGAAACACTTTCGTGATAACCTCTTCTTTCGACGTCATGAACATGCAAAAATTCGAGGGAAACGAAATCAATCCGGTCGAAACATCAACAAGAAGTTGATCATTGCCAAGCACCAAGAGTTGTTTGGTAAAATCAGTAGTTGATGAGTCGTTCTGTAACGCAACTCTCATGCTCGTGGTCAACTGCAACTTCTTCACATAGCGCAACAAACTCGATGATTTCAGACATGCATTGAGTTCATATGCACCTGTTGATCTCGGAATGAAACGTATAGCGTTTGGCGAAAATCGCTTGAGAATTTCTTGAGTCACTTCGTAAATCCTTCATCGCTCGATTGAACGCTATCAATGATCGTTTATTGTACACTCGTCCCAGATGATTTTGAATTCTTGCAATACCTTAGCAATCGCCGAGCAATAAAGTAGACTGGCTTGGCATTCGTCAGCAATTTCAATGCAGAAAGTGCCGTCCCGCAATGTAGATGCAATTTTTTTTTTTTTTTATTTTTTTTTATTTATTTTTTTTTTTATTAACCATTACCAATTTTTATTTACAAAAATATACAATAATTTAAAAATATATAAATTGGTAAGAAAAATGTACCTTTGGTTCAACAGAACACGGGCCAGGTACACTGATTCCTTTTTAACGAAAAAATGTTTTCTAATTATAAAATACTTCGAAAAAAAAATGTAACATAACAATATAATTTAGAGCATCAAATAAACTTATAATTTAATTTACTAATAATTTACGGTATAAAATGATAATAAAGTATATAAATATAATAGATGATAATAATATAATCTCTAGACAAAAATTAATGACAGTTGATTCCAATTATTATAATATAAACGTCACGAAAGTGTAGCTCTACTCGTTCGAGTTTCAAATATAAAAACTGAAGAGCTCCTCAATATTCTTGGTTGTACTAAGCCAATGTTTTAGTTCTTTTGAAAATGATGATAAGGTGCAACACCTACGAATCTTGCAAGGTAATTTGTTAAAGATAATAGGTGAGATTACATTGAGAAAACTTCTTATGAGATGTGAATTATATTTTGGAATATTTTTTTTGAATAGAAGACTAGATCGAAGACTATAGTCTGAATAGTTAATAAAAGAGTTTCCGCTGATATTGTAAAAATTCTTAAAACCTTGAAGACAAACGTGTGACGCAGAGGCAAAATATCAAGAGTTTGAAACATGGGCCAGGAGGGTGAACACGTTTCTTTAAGAAAGATGATTCGAGCAATGTGTTTCTGCCTATTAATTAATGGCATTAATGTGGTTTTGCATGCGCTACCCCAGCAGTAGAGACTGTATTGCAGGATTGAATCAGCTACTGCGAAATACACCATTCTCAATAAATATAATGGACAATATGAACGCAAAACGTACATTTTCCTTGCTAGCAATAAAAGCTTAGTTTTCAAACCCTCAATATGCGCCTTCCAATTTAACTGTTCGTCTAACAAAATGCCGAGATAACGATAAACATGAACCAAGTCAACTATGAAACATCCACTGGAATTACAGATCCTATTGCAACCATACTCATGATACTTAATGGCTGGTGGTGATGACAATCCGTGTCGAAAATGTAATATTTTCGTTTTCTCACTTAGCAGAAGATTGGGAGCTTTGAGCCAAACCGAGGTCATATTCAAATCACTATCAATATACATAATGTTATCTTGTAAGCTAAGACTACTATAGGCAAACGAAAAATCATCAGCAAATGCAATGGGAGAGCCACAGAATTGTTGTCTAAAAATGCCGTTTACTTAAATCAGGAACAGTAGAGGCCCAAGGACTGAACCTTGAGGAACCCCTACATTAGTTGGCAGAGCATGGCTAAAATGACCATTTATTTTAACTACCTGAGTACGACCATTTAAATATGAATATAACCACTTGTGGATCGTATCGCGAAAGCCAATGCGGTAAAGCTTCATAACAAGAGTAGAATGTTCCACTCTATCAAAGGCTTTAGTTAAATCTATAAATAACACGGACGCTTTTAGACTATGGTCAATGTTTTTACTTATTTGTTCTAAAAATGACAATAGAGCTTGTTCGGTATTTCTGTTCTTTCTAAAACCAAATTGTAAGGGAGATAGAAAATTGAATTTATCTAAAAAGCTTACAAACCTAGCTTTGATAGCCTTTTCAAATATTTTTGAAAAAACCGAGTGGAGGGAGATTGGACGATAATTATTTATACAGATGTTCTAACATTTTTTTTAAATATTAGAACTACCACGGTTCTTTTAAGGTAATCGGAGAAATTCCTGTAGCCACACTTAGATTAAATATAAACGATAATACATCAACCACAAAGTAAGCCGTTTTTTTAGAGTACAAATTGGCACCCCGTCTATACCAGGAGCCGATCGATTTCTAAGAGAATTGATTATTGCATACAGTTCCCCAGATGATATAGATGAGAAATGGAAACTACTCATTATATCATAGTGTTCTGTGATTAATCTGTTTTTTTCAGTATTGTGCATTTTGTGAGAAGACTGCGTCGAGTCACCAACAGATGTAAAATAATTGTTGAATGCGTTGGCAATGTCAACTGACCCTTGAATGGAATTATTCATCTCATCAATAATTTCTGTAACTGGAACATGCTGTGAATGGCCAACTATTATTTCGTTCACTGTCGAACATAAAACTGTTTTTTAGTAGCGCATATTTTCTTGTTTACAGAGTCACACAACTTCAAACTGTACTGTTTTACTCTATTATTATTAGGGTGCCTCTTGGCCAGTTGGCAAATCTTGTTTCTATTACGTATTTGTTTCAAGAGACAATCGGACGTCCATGGCTTTAACTTAATTAATTGCTTGTTCACTGATTTAGAAGTAGTACATTTATCAACGTGACCTCTAAATATGTTTAAAAAATGGTCAAAAGCCAAAGACGGATCCCTGCAGCAATATACATCTGTCCATTCTTCATATGTCAGCAGATTAATTAATTGATTGTGATCAACATTCGATACCTCAATGTTTCTACTAGTATTTGTATATTGAATACGCCCTGATATTTCGATGTTAATTAAACAATGATCTGATATCTTAAGATCTAAAACCTCACACGACACCTCATCAAAGTATCTTTGATTAAATCGATACAAAACATTGTCTATACAAGTTGCCAAACTATTTGTAATTCTAGTAGGTTCAGAAACAAAAACATCAAGACCGTTATTGGAGATTAACATTAGAAAACTATTTAGGAGTGGATTGTTTTGTAAAAAGTTGATGTTGAAATCACCCATAATAAATAAATTAGTATGAGGTACGTCATTAATTAGCTTGGCGAACTCATCAACGAATGTATTAACACTTGTATGATTCTGTCTATACAGGGTGTTTTGCAGGCGGACCGACAACGTTTTATGGCAGATTGAGGGGGTCATTTGGAAGCTTTCATCCCATGAAGCCGATGTCCTAAGTCTCACTGTTACTGAGATATGATATTTTTAAGTTTTTTTTTAAATTATCCAAAATCTCACCTTTAAATGGTCATAACTTTTTTGTTTGTAGACGTAAAGACACGAAATAATTTTTATTGTATTCTGCATTGTGATTTTATTCTAAATAAATCATTATTTAATACAATCGGTTTGAGAAAAATGAGTTATGGGCTTCCAAATCTTAAAAAATGTTTAAAAGTATAAAAAATGTCTACATTCTATATGCATTTAAAAAAAAACTAGCGATTGTTTTGAAATAACTTTTGTTTTAAAAACTTCTCTATTTTATGCCCTTTCCAACGGTATGCTACATGTCGTAGGAATCACTCATTTTGTGGACGAAATAAGTGATAATATTTGGTCAGGATTATTTGTGTCAGGATTAAGAAAATACCTTTTGAGTTATTGATAAAATATTAATCAACTTCATTTATTACGTTTTGTTCAAAATGACCTCCACCACTCTGTATACATGCACGGCATCGTTTTTTTATCTCCACGGTTGTTGTGTGGAGTTTCATTTCATTCCTCATTTGTTCAAATGCAGCACTTATCTTTTCTTTTAAAACTTCTTTTGTGGGTACCTCTGTTACATACACCAATTCCTTAGCACGTCCCCAGACGTAGAAATCCAGGGGTGTGAGATCTGAGGACCGTGCGGGCCAAGAAATAGGGCCACCTCTACCAATTCATGAGTTTGGGAACGAATCATCCAAGTATTCCCTTACCGTTCGTTGGTAATGTGCCGGACAGCCGTCATTTTGAAAAATAATCGGCACATCTTCTAGATCTCTTAAAATCAACTCAGGTAGCTCATTTTGTAGAAATTCGAGATATATTTCTCCGGAAAGGCGTTCTGGCAAAAAATATGGGCCGATAAGCTTTCGACCAATAACACCAACCCAAACATTTACACTGAATTTCTTTTGGAAAGAAACCTGCCTTCTCTTGTGAGGATTTAGGCCTTTTCTGCTCCAGTGATGCAGATTGTGTATATTCACAACTCCCTCACGACTAAAGTTAGACTCATCTGTCCACAAAATCCTTTTCAAGAACATATTATCCTCAACAATATAAACCGCAATATAAACCTACAAAACTCCAACCGTCTAGCATTATCACCCTCTTCGAGACATGGAACAATTAATAAAATTCGTGAGTTTGTGACAATTGCTCAAATATGATACGTTTCTGTAAACTGAGAGAAGTAAAAATTAGGTGTAATTACCATTAACTGGAGTGTAATGGAATGCATGCTTTCCTTCTACCCGTAGAACCGACCACACTTTCCAGACTGATAAGTTGAATCTGGCAGCGACAAGCTTCTAAAATTCTGTCATCAACTGCAACATTATGTTGCCTCACATTCACTGGCGGCTCGTGAAAATGTAAGTTGCCGGTCTCCTTCAGACGTCGATAGGTTGTTGAGAAGGTTTCATGGTGCGGTAAACGTCGAACAGGATATCGAGCCAGATAAATTCTTCTCGCTTCATGTCCATTGCAATTAGCACTGCCATACGCCAACAACATGTCAGCATAGTCTTCGTTACTAAATATGGGCATCGTAACAACAGCGACGACAAAATCCACGAAAAGTTTTTAACAATTTAACACGAACAACGTAAACTTCCGGTAGCAGATAGTGTAATATCAAGTAAACCAGTGAAGGCAATTAACACCCAGTTTGCTTATTTTAATTTAAATGTAATAAATGAAGTTGATTATTTTATCAATAAATTAAAAGGTATTTTCTTAACCCTGACACAAATAATCCTGACCAAATAGTATCACTTATTTCGTCCACAAAATGAGTGATTCCTACGACATGTAGCATACCGTTGGAAAGGGCATAAAATAGAGAAGTTTTTAAAACAAAAGTATGGCAAAAAATATGGGCCGATAAGCTTTCGACCAATAACACCAACCCAAACATTTACACTGAATTTCTTTTGGAAAGAAACCTGCCTTCTCTTGTGAGGATTTAGGCCTTTTCTGCTCCAGTGATGCAGATTGTGTATATTCACAACTCCCTCACGACTAAAGTTAGACTCATCTGTCCACAAAATCCTTTTCAAGAACATATTATCCTCAACAATATAAACCGCAATATAAACCTACAAAACTCCAACCGTCTAGCATTATCACCCTCTTCGAGACATGGAACAATTAATAAAATTCGTGAGTTTGTGACAATTGCTCAAATATGATACGTTTCTGTAAACTGAGAGAAGTAAAAATTAGGTGTAATTACCATTAACTGGAGTGTAATGGAATGCATGCTTTCCTTCTACCCGTAGAACCGACCACACTTTCCAGACTGATAAGTTGAATCTGGCAGCGACAAGCTTCTAAAATTCTGTCATCAACTGCAACATTATGTTGCCTCACATTCACTGGCGGCTCGTGAAAATGTAAGTTGCCGGTCTCCTTCAGACGTCGATAGGTTGTTGAGAAGGTTTCATGGTGCGGTAAACGTCGAACAGGATATCGAGCCAGATAAATTCTTCTCGCTTCATGTCCATTGCAATTAGCACTGCCATACGCCAACAACATGTCAGCATAGTCTTCGTTACTAAATATGGGCATCGTAACAACAGCGACGACAAAATCCACGAAAAGTTTTTAACAATTTAACACGAACAACGTAAACTTCCGGTAGCAGATAGTGTAATATCAAGTAAACCAGTGAAGGCAATTAACACCCAGTTTGCTTATTTTAATTTAAATGTAATAAATGAAGTTGATTATTTTATCAATAAATTAAAAGGTATTTTCTTAACCCTGACACAAATAATCCTGACCAAATAGTATCACTTATTTCGTCCACAAAATGAGTGATTCCTACGACATGTAGCATACCGTTGGAAAGGGCATAAAATAGAGAAGTTTTTAAAACAAAAGTTATTTCAAAACAATCGCTAGTTTTTTTTAAATGCATATAGAATGTAGACATTTTTTATACTTTTACACATTTTTTAAGATTTGGAAGCCCATAACTCATTTTTCTTAAACCGATTGTATTAAATAATGATTTATTTAGAATAAAATCACAATGCAGAACACAATAAAAATTATTTCGTGTCTTTACGTCTACAAACAAAAAAGTTATGACCATTTAAAGGTGATATTTTGGATAATTTAAAAAAAAACTTAAAAATATAATATCTCAGTAACCGTGAGACTTAGGACATCGGCTTCATGGGATGAAAGCTTTCAAATGACCCCCTCAATCTGCCATAGAACGTTGTCGGTCCGCCTGCAAAACACCCTGTATATGCAAACTACGAATAATAATTTGGAGTTTAGGGTGAATGTAACACCGACGGCATCGAATGTTTGAAAGTTAAAATTAACTTCTTTACAATGCAAGTTATTATTGATATAAATAGCTACTGCACCCGCACGTATGGCATTATTGCACTTAGCAAATAAGTTATACCCATCTAAACAATAATTTTCAATTTCCTCTTCATAAATCCAAATCTCAGAAAGACCAATAATAAGAGGCCTCCTATTCGTGGAGTCAATGTATGCACACAGTTTATCATTATTTTTCCTAAGACTTCTTATATTTTGATGGATAACATAAAATTCTTTTAAATTACTATCCATTGCACAAACTTTTAATAATAATGAGAAATGTTGAAATAACATCGTAATTAAAAATAAGCAAAAAATAAATCAAAATCTGATTAAAAGTAATGTTTAATAAATGCAACTCTTCGATACCGATAAGAAAATATACTGCCACTAGAACGAGAATGAGTATATACAATCGTAATGTCAATTTATGGAAGAAGTAAAAAAATAAAATATCCAAAATACAAAACAATCTTTGGACATTTAAATTAGTTAAAATAATTGTGAGTAAAATAATAGAAATTAAACAAAATATACTAATTAAAAAATTTTCATTTGACAAATGAAAGTTTGAACTAAACAAAAATTAATCCATCGTCTAGAGTATATGCGTGTAATCCGACCATTACAATTCATATACCTAAAAAGCATTTGTAAGGATTCATTACCAATAATATATCGCCAAAAAATAAAAAATAATAAAAATAAAAAATAAAAAGCGGAACTGTCAAAAAAGATGTTTAAAAAAAATGTAAACAAAAGTTTCCAATTAATTATAATAATAAAAAAATGAAGCTCCAGACACATAAAGTTAAGTATATAATAAACTAAGATAGTTATAAAACGAACCAACATACAGTTGTAATATTGTTTTTCCAGTAGATCCTTGTTGTTGATTGCCATCCAGTATGTGCGATTATGCATCCGAATTATTGTCGGCTCTTTGCAGTGTTCGTTCAAGCTGGTTGAGATCGCTGATGGAACGGACGTGGACCACATCTGAATCAGGTAATTTGCGGAGTAATATTTTATTGTTATTGCACCATAAAAATCGATAATTGTGTTTTGTTTAGAATTTTTTAGCTTCTGTGTACAGTTTACTCTGGTGTTTTGTGAGATGGGGCAACAGACGAATTTTGCTGTTATCCAACCCGGAATCAATTTCATTCCACAACATTGATTTACAGCTGCGAAATAATTGTAATGTATGTTGTTTATATTCAATTGATTTAAATGAAACAATAAATGATTTTTTTAGAAAACTGTTATCACTAATTAGTTTCATTTTTTCGATGGATACGATGAATCGGAATTCCCAATGATGCAACAGTTAACGCTATTTGAGATCTCGAGCGCATTGTGTCCAAAAGCAATGAATTCTGAAATGTTTTGCTTGTTCCACCAGGACCATCGAGGAATAATATCCCGCCTTTTCCTTTGTAAAGTGCCTTCATTAATGCATCGTACAGGTTCTTTTGCTATGCATTCAAAAACGGGACATTCGTTCATATTTGGCATCATTTGTTCGTACCATTTTACTATAACTGTCTTTTCGACACGCATTTCCCGTCGGCCAAACAGGATGAATCCGGATTGTGATCCCCGAATCATGTTTTTGTGACTAACGCGAACATCTCCGGGTTGGCTTCTGGATCTGATATTTCGGCGCTGATGATTAAATCGATTTTATCTGGTCTGATTTTCCCAATTAACCACAGCTGGTAATCAACGCCTCTGCTACTCTACTGAGTACATCCAACAATGTGGCTGTCCAAAATCTATCTACATAACAAGGAAGTCAATTTGCGTCCTGAGTTTTTTGTTTAAACACGCGTGCGGTGATGACTTTTTAATCGACTGCATCGATTAGTTGACTTTTGGGAGATATGATGAATCAATTACAGTTTCTTTGAAGATTTTATGTGTTGTAAAAAGAATTGACCCTTCTTTTAACGTACATCCGTTTTCAAGTGAAATTATTCCATTGCGCGGCAATTGTACTGCCACGAAGTCCCCATCGCGACTGCCACGAAGTCCCCATGTATCTTATTTATTTTGCGATACTCCTTTTACAATATGAAAGTTGGATGGTTGTTGTGACGCTAATAAATTTAATTCGCATATAGAATTGTTGACGGAATAAAAGGATAGATCAACATACAAATATACTCATAGTTGCTATGTTTGCAGTGACTAAACTCGTCCTTTGACATCATGCAGTATTCATCACGATGTATCGAGGAAACTAAATAGTCCATTGGTGATTGAATGATGATGTCGTAGATTGTAGAAAGTTGTATTGGTTTAAATATTTGATACCTCGCTGTGTTCATCAATGGAATCTTCAACTCAAAGATCATATATTGACCACTTATTTTATCCTCTGCATGACATTATTTGATACAAGCTCAATAGTTCATAGTTTACATTTTGCGAGGGCAGCAGTACGTCAGGAGGCATATGATGTTTTATATCTTCCAGAGCCTTGCTGAGTTGATTTGGAGGTAATATTGATGTGCTCACTGCATTATTGTTTGTGTTTAAAAGGACATCAATTAGTTTTTGTTGAGTGTCTTTGAAGTCGAGCATTAGAAGAAGTGCATTCAGGGTTAAAGATGTCAACCTTTCGGTATTGTTAATGTCATTTAACGTAGCGCCTATTTGTTTATTAATAGCTTGCCAATGACGTCTATTGTCTTCATCAGCACGTTTTAAAATGTTTAGGGTTGCATCAGGAATCAAAGTTTGGTTCTTGGCTATCATTAAAAGGTGTTGTTGATTTAGTTTGATTTTTTGTATTTCCTCTTCATAGTGCTTCGCATCACGGTCGTCAAGAACTCCAAATAAGTCACTTGCCAAGTTGCCCACAATATTTAGGATTCCTCGTTTTCTTCTCCTTTCTCTATGGTGAAGTATTGCGTTCTTGTCCTCGATTTCAGTTAGAATGTGCATAAACTGATTGTTAAATGCAGAGCATAGCTGATGATTATCTTCAGCTGTTTCCGTACATAGTTGATCCATGTTCCTTGCCAGACTTCTGTATGACGCCAAATCTGAATAATAGGATGTGAGGTTAAAATAAATTACTATTTTCCACTGCTGGTTGGTGAATCGGAGGTTTGCTAGGTTTTCTAGATACAGTCCAGGTTGATGACTAAAGGTGGTGATGTTGTACTTCGGCAGTTTGGCCGAGGTTACTTGATTAGGCAATGCAGTGAATGCTATTAAGCTTAGTAGAATCAATGGTAAAGCCAACTTGGTGATCCTAGGAACCCTTTTGGTGCGGGACTCGCTCACTAACTCACTCGCTGACTCATTTTGCGTCCTCTCGGTGTCGAGAGGTTAGACACTTATTTTGGTGAACCATCGCTGCCGGTATGTAGGTCGGCGATCCTTCCCAAGGGCCAGTTTGTTGGCGGTAAGTTGTTGTCCTTTATTAAAACAATGTCGTCTACTTTAACAATTGGTTGTTTTCCCGTCCACTTAGTTCTTTGTTGTAATTCGGTGATATAATCATTTGACCAACGCTTCCAAAACTCTTGAACCAGTTTTTGTAGTAATCTTCAACGATTACTGACGAAAATGTTTTCATCCAACAGGTTCGATTCTGGGATAGTAATTAACGAATCACCAACTAAAAAATGTGCCGGTGTTAATATCAATGCAGTTGGGTCCCCTATCTGCGATGTGACAGTTGCTAATTCTTCATATGTGAGCGTTGTATCTCCAATTACCCGTTTAGGTGGAATTTTACAGACTTCACCGCCGCTTCTCAAAGTCCCTCAAAGTGCGGAGCTGATTGTAGTATGAATTGCCATTGAATCCCAATGTCAGCTAACATTCGTTCATCTCATCATTTGTGTCAGGTGACTTTGCTTTTTGTTGATACTGCGAGCCTGCTTTGATAACCTGCATGATTTCTTTCTGAAACTCCGCGTGTTGAATCATTCTAATCAGCTCATTACCGGCATCATTAAGTTCTTCAGCAGATAATAAAATTGAAGACTCAATATCCTGTTTTTTTAAACATTTGTTTAGATATCGTCGACAGAAGCCAACAACACGGATTATTTTGTTCACGTTTGAAAATCGATCTATAATCTCCATAAACGGATTAACTATTGCTGATGTTGTCACTGTTACTATCTTGTTTTCTTTAGTTTCCACGTTAGGTTCACTTAGAGTTGCAGTTTGTTGTGGCCAATGTTTAGTTACAAATAGCAACCAATTTGGCCCTGTCCACCATAACTGGTAATTTTTTAATTCCCTTGGACTGGTGCCGCTTGATGAACAGTCTGCTGGATTATCGGTTGATCTTACATGATGCCTTTGACCTGGACTTAAGAATGCTTGAATTTCTGATATTCGATTGGCTACGAATGTTTTATATTTATGAGGGCGTCCTCGAATCCAACACAGCGTGATCATTGAGTCGGTCCAAAAGTGCGAAGTTATTTTCGAAATCTGCATTGCTTCTTTAACTTGATTCATTAGTTTAGTGAGCAGCAACGCTCCACAAACCTCAAGGTGTGGTAGCGAAAGTAAGTTTTTAATTGGAGCAACTTTTGTTTTTTATGTATGATGTCTTACATTACTAACGCCAACTGAGTTTGTACATTTAATGTAAATGTCGGCAGCATAGGCCTTTTCCGAGGCATCGGAGAAACTGTGCAATTCTGTTTTATCGTTCTTTTCAAATTGGATCCAGCGTGAAATAGCTATTTCTTCCAGAAGCAGCAATAGGTTTTTAAATTCCTCCCATCTTGTTGACATGTGTAGGGAAAGTTGTACGTTTCAAGAGAGGCCTGCTAGCCAAATTTCTTGCATCATAAGCCTAATGGATCAAACAGTTTAGCACTATCCGAAAGCAGGTTTCGTTTAGTAAACTTGCTGATGTCAGACGTAGATCGGATGACAATAAAACCGAATGTGTCTGTTCCTGGATTTCAGTGTAGTACAAGTGTTTTAATTGCTTTGTCAAGCTTAAATTCCAAACGATTTTGATTTCTTAGATGTTCTGGTATGGATTCCGAAAGGACAGCGTTGTTTGTTGCCCATTTTCTTAAGGTAAATCCTCCGCTATTTAGTAAGCCAATGATTTGTTTTTGGATGAGTGAGTCTTCTTCCAATGTGTTTTGTCCAGAAATCAGGTCATCTACGTAGAAATCGTTTAAAACTATGTTGGATGCAAGACGATATTTCTTTTGTTCATCGATGGCAAGCTGACGTAGTGACTTGACTGCTAAATAAGTAGCTGCTGCTGTACCATACGTAACGGTGGTTAACATATACTCCCGAATCTCTTGATTCGGGGATTGTCTCCATAATATACGTTGATAGTTGTGATCATCTTCATCAATGATTATTTGTCTAAACATTTTTTTCAATTTCAACGGTATGGACGTACTTGTGCTTCCGCCACCTTAATAATATATGGATAATAGATCCTATTGCAGAGTAGGACCCGGTAACATTACATCATTTAATAGTATTCCGGTTGCTGTTTTGGCTGACCCATCGAAAACTAGCCTAAGTTTTGTCGTTGTACATGTAAAGATTTTAGAACTGCATGATACGGTAGGAAATATTAACCAAATTCATTGATTCTATCAGCAACCTCCATGTGTCTAAGTTTTTGGTGTGTTTCCATTTCCATGGATCTAGATGCTGCTCTGGCATGTCCCGCACTGAGAGAAAAAATTGATTGAATCTACAAAAAAACCGATAAATTCAACAATTTTCGGGGTTTGATTTTGAGCCAACAAAAAAATGATAATATTTACTGTAATTATTGTTAAAATAAATTTTTTGTTTATTGTAATTTCAATATTTAAATTGTAATAATTGTTTATTTTACAAATAATTTATGACTATTGTAAAATTTGTAAAGTGAACAAATAAATTGTCACATTTACAATTTTTTTTCAGTTCTTGTAAAATCAACAAGTAAATATTAGAAATCGTAAAACGTACAATGAAATTGTAATATTAACAAGTTCCACCAGTAAATTGTCATGCTTGTAAAGTCAATAAATAAATGTTAGAAATGGTTGTATTTACAAATAATTTGTACTTTTAGTAAATTTTACAAGAAACTTGTATTCTTGTATTCTCAACAAATAAATATTACAAATGATAATATTTACAAACAAATTATAATCATAGTAATTTCTACAAGAAATTTGTCGTTTTTGTGAAATCAACAAATCACTATAAGAAATGATAATATTTACAAACTAATTGTATTATAAGTAAATTTGCAATTATTGTTAATGTAAAATAACTATTATTAAAAAATCTCGTATAATTACCCGTTACTGGAAATGATCATTTATTTTTTGACCTCAGTTCAGAAGCAGTATAAAAGACGAGCTGTGTAAAGTGAAACCTTTGATAGGAAATAAAATAAAATTCTTTTTACGATTTTTTGATTGAGCTTTATTATAGTTTTAAAGTGATTATGTTAAGAAACATTTATAACAGTTCATGTCAAATTGCAATTCATGTAAAAAAGAGACAAACAAATTTATGATTTTAACATATTTTTTAAAAAAGTTTTAAAAACAATATTTTGTTATATTTTTATCATTTTAACAATAAAATTATAGTGATAGTCTTCTATGTTATACTTTTGAATTTAAGTTCCAACTTGACAACAACTAAAGTTAAATACTAATACGCTAAAATTTCAAAATTTGTACAAATTAAAAAATATTACTATTAACTTTAAACATATTTTCTATCATTTACAAAATTTGATAAGAACACGGAACTGATTGTTCGTGGAATTGGCTCTAAAGTTATGAAATTCTTGAAATTTAATTATAGATTCGTTCGGTTAGTTTAATGAATATTGTGTCAGTAAGTGTCTTTTAAAAAAATTCTTAACACTCACTTAAACCAGATTTATTTATAAAACGGATGTATAATGACTAATATAATTAAAGAAAATAAATTAAATAAATATTTAAATAACAATATAATTTAAAATTAACTAATTAATGTAATTAAGTAAATTTGTACTGTTGGTTTAAAATTGTGTTTTTCAATATTGAACAAATCAGTTATTACACTGGCCGCTGCGGATATTGGTTTATCAAAACGCGTGTCTATTGCATAAAAATAAGTTTAAATACAATACCGTACGTTATATGACTTATGTGGGTAAATTAAAAATTTAAAACGTTTTAAAACATAAATCAATTGCTCCCACGCAAAAGTGTATGTTGAATATACGTAGTTGCTATCTACTCTTGCAATAAACTTAATCTGCAATTCGTTTAACATAATAACGATTATTATTGGTTTAGGGGTTAAATTATTCGCTAGATGGTCTTCCCTTAAATTACAAATCTGTTGGTTGATTTCTTCTTCATCTTCCAAAATCAGAAACTTACTATTTATAGAATCTTGACTTTATAGCTTCCAATGAAATGTTTCTTCGTCCACTTTTAAATTATGTTTAATTAACGGAGGCAACAAGTAATGTAACAATTTAAATACTTGTAAATGTTGCAATTCTGAAAGATAAAAAAACAGATTTTATTTCATTTATTTATTTTCACATATACGTTACGTTCACAGTAAGGAGTGAAACAAAACTTACCAGTATTATTAGTTTCAGCAAAGGATCTTTTTTTAATTTAATGATTCCATCAAGCTTCAATTTTTTGTTCGAATTTTCCAACCTATGGCCATCACAATCTGTGCATTCTTTTAATATTGCTGATATGTACTTTCATTAGAAAAATTAATATCGGTTTTACTTTGTTCAGTTGTAACTCTCCGTCGTTCTTCAAAGGCTACCCAGATGTATTTTTATAAGATAACCACAGCTTGTCATCACTGGAGGAAATGGTTTTTATAAATCTATATAAATTGTAACATTTAACAAAAGTTTTCTATAAGAAAATCAAATCGAGAACTATTTTAAATGATGTTCGAGGTAAAATAATTACAAACTATAACTATCGATAAAACCATAAAGATGAACGTACATCATTTCGATGGGTCCAATTTGAAACGCGATATTTTAAAACGCGAATTATCAAAACGCGATATTTTAAAATGCGATATTTCAAAACACGATAGAGTACAAAACGCGATATGGTACAAAACGCGATATGGTACAAAACGGGAATTTAGGATCGGGTTATATCAGTCGGGTGAAGGGGAAATTTAATTTCAGTTTATAGGAATTTAAAAATCGATAGGAGCGAGAGTACATAGGATCGGTATAAATCGGGTCGCTACGCTCCCGTCGCTTCGCAATGCACATTCTGTACCATATCGCGTTTTGTGCCATTGAAATATCGCGTTTTTAAATATCGCGTTGTGTACCATATCGCGTTTTGTACCATATCGCGTTTTGAAATATCGCATTTTGAAATATTCCGTTTTGTACCATATCTCGTTTTGTCATATCTCGTTTCGAAATATCGCGTTTTAAAATATCGCATTTTGAGCGGATCCGCATTTCGATAATGAGGAAAATATTTTATAACCTTAAATTTGGTAATGGAAATGCACAAAACTAAATTTCACTTTCCGATTTTTTTTTGGTTTTTTTTATCAAGCGAATTTATATTAAATAAAGTTTTCTTACCAAGCAATGAATTTATATTTCCAAATTCAAAAATGTTGTATCCAAAATAATTAAAAATTATTAATAAATTTTCACTAAACAACGTATTGATTGGTTTAAGGTTAAACTGAAACTGGTCACCACGTTGTTTTAGATAAATTGGTTTATTATAATAATATTTACAAATTAATATTAAATTATACAAACTGGTTGTAAAATTTAATATATTGTTTTAATTTTTTACAATTTAATAATAATTGCTATTATTGTTTATTTATTTGTTTTATTTACTATTTAAGAGTAAATGAAACAATTAATTGTAAGGAAGTTTACTATTTTATTGTTCATGATATGTAACACTCGTAGATTGCCATTATTGAATCCAAACACACAATTCATAATTTTATTAGCATTAATATACCTGGAACTATAATTTTATTTACAAGTTAGTTACAAGTCATGCCAAATAAAATTTTCTTCACGTTAAATACCATGCATTATTTTAATGATTACACTGAGTTCTGGAAGAATCACAAATCGCAACCTTATACTAACAACACACGTACACCATTTTTGACAAAATGGAAAATATTTTTTAACTTCAAATTTTAAAGATAAGAAACGCACAAAACTTATTTTCACTTTATAGTAAATAAATCTTTCTTAAACAATAATTTTAAATTATTTATAATAAACACTGGCAAAAAAAAATTACCAATTTTTCATTAGATAATGTATAAAACTATAAACTGATTCGTAGTTCAACTGAAACTGACTGATAAAAATTTATGAACAAATTTTAGTTTAAACAAATTTCTAGTAATATGTAACATTAATTTTTTAGTTTTACAATTTAATAATAATTGTTACTGATTATTTGTATTAATTACAATTTAACAGTAAATATAACAATATATTTATTGTAATTACAATTTAAAAGCCAATTTAACATTTTATTTTATATAAATTTGTATCTATGGTAAAAGAGTGCCAAAAAACACAAAAATACTTTAAACTTGGCGTTACTGGACTAAATATAACTAAGATTATAACCGTGTTTCCCATTGTATATCACAACAGTTAGCCTTACACTTACAATTTTCCATTTCAAAATATTAAGAATAAGTTGTAAATTTGCAAAATTAAAATGTTAAAAGCACCACGACTTGGCTTCGCAGGTTGGGATGGTAGTTTTTTTAAGGTACGCTTATCCTCATGAAAGGACTTTTATTATTGTATATAATTTTCATACTTTGCTTTTACCAGGACCCCTGATACACTTGATTAATCTTTAAATTTTCTGTAACCAATCAATATTTAGGCGATTAAATTTTACATAGAACTTTCGTAGTAATTACTTTCTGCTGCAATTTGTATCGTTATTCCTTTATAACTGTGCCACTTGCTGAGCCCGAAATTGATGTTTCTTTGATTCACAGCATTTCTACTATTTTGACGAAAAATGTCATAGATCGCGGGTCTCCGGCAAAGCTGTTTAACTTCCAGTAAATGTTTGAAGATCTCTATAGAAAAACGATGTCACGATTTTGTATAGACGAGACAAATATCACTCGTATAATTTATACATGAAAGCGAAGATGTATGAATATTCAATACTTATTATTTACTTATTACTTATTTGGTATTCAATATTTACTGCGATTGCTGTGATTACTGCGTTCAACAGCATTGATCGGTGATTAATTTGTATTTGAATTAACTTTGTTTCAGGGTATTTTTCCCAATACATAACATAAAATACATAGGTGTTTTAGTAAGCAGTATAATAGGAAGTGAAACACGAAAATATTTCTATAGCAGCAATAGAAAGTATGGTTTGAATTACCTTTGAGAATTTAAGGTCGAAGATAGTTGCGATAGGACCCAAGTGTAATACATTTGTATCGTGACATAGAACAAATGGCTGAACATTATAAGAAACCCACCAAAAAAACACTGCAGGGATAATGGGCACTCGGAGTACTTTTTGGTGGAAATGAGAAAACAATTAAACTATGGAATTAATAATTCTAAGAAACATTTTTATTGAAATATTATATTCGAAAAGTTTGTTATTTGAAATTACAAATTAAATGTAACCACATATTTTATTATATTTATTGTTTTTTACAACTATCCTAGTACATATAACTATTTCTTAGTAGGTTTTACGAAAGCCTGTGTTGAACCTACAATTTAATAGTAAAAGTAATGTTTGGTGCAATCAACAAAATATTTTGTAGAATCTACTTATATTTTTTCTCTGAGTGCGGGTCGAAGTTTTGAAAACTAGTGCTTTGATTTTTATATTGAAATTGGATATGAATCTGGGACTTATTGTAAGCTCAACGACTGTTGCTGTTCCGGCTTCTGTTTTTCCCATTCCAATGATGTCTGCGTGTGCATTGAACTTTGTTAGTTTTAGCTTGTCGCAAGCCTCTTCTGTTATGAACATAGCCTGTGATCCAGGGTCAACTAAAACGCGAAGAAGCTCTTCGGAAGTGTTAGTAGATGCTTTTACCATAGCACTGCCTAACAATATGCAATAGCGCGATTTAAATCGACGTTCACCGCACTTCCTCGTCGAGTTACGTTTTGTCAAACCTGAGCTGGTGCCCATGCAGCGCAAATTTGTGCGATGTGACCACATCTCTGTTGATTTAATTCTTCAGGTTGCTCTTGCATATCATTCTCACGGACACCGTGCATTCTTTGTGAATTACGGTTTCTCCGTCTTAGGTTCGATCGTCTGATAACCGGCATTTTAATCAAAAAACAATTCCTAAAAATTATATTGATTACAATTTCTGAAAAAAATATCGAAATCATATCACTTGAACGAAATTAGAGAAAGACAACTTGTTTGCATTTATACTAGTAACTTGTGATAGCAATAGAAATGAAATAGTTCATAAATGAAACAGTTTAGGCAAACAAGAAATAAACTTAGATAAAATATCGAAAATGTGATGTTATAACATGTCACCCAGGTAGGTACTGAACATTTTCATAACGTTGGCTTCGATTTTATTTAACATCCCGTACAAAACATCATTTTTCGATTGCCGATGAATTTTCCCAAAATTTTCTTTCGTAAGAACCATCTCCTTACAATTGCGAACACAACAAAAAATGATTGAGCCAAATCGGTTCGCAGCTGTTCTCAACTGATGTGCGTACATACATATTTTTTACACTATTTTTATATATTTAGATAAAAATATCAAACAAAGGTTGTTCGGCGAAGAAGTACTTGCAGATTAGATAAATGTGCCACGTGATGTTCGGCGCAGAAAAATTGTCCGATATGCAAATCCACCTTAAAGGTCGCTGGCTTGCACATTAAACTCCTCCACAAACGACAACAAAGTAATATCGAATATAAAGAGAAGGAAAAAATTTGACTCATTTTTATTTGAAACTATCCGTCTATTGCCAAGCAGAATGAAGTTGTTTGATGCCTATCTCTCGACATACTTCATTAAAAGCACATGCTAGCTGCACTGAGTAGATGAGGCAATTCATGTGATTTGGAGAAAAAATTGTAATGCTTTGGATAGCACTGCTTAACGGGATCTGAAAATGTAATAGCGAGCACATATGATCATCTTGATCTCGCACAATTTTCTTAAATTTGGACATAGCTTCATTTACGCACAAAACAAGCAAATGATTCCATATGCTTTAATTGTCTAAATTCTATTATGACAAATGAAATGACCAAAATGCCCTTAAACATCGTATCTTTATATATAGTTGTTGACAAAGTCATACTAACCTTGAACATAAGTCAAGGTGTTGTAAACATTTCATTTATAAATTTTTGTTTCACGTTTAGGTGACTAATAAATGCCTAATACTCTTAATTTTCACCGAAGGACAGCTGATACATTTCCGCCATTAAATAACATTTATTTATTCGGATTAATATGCGTCTGTTATTGAGCAAACGCACAAATTATCGGGTACATCACAATTTACGAGCTAATGGACACTATAAAACCTTAATTTACATATGAAATAAACACAATTTAGGGTTACCTTGTAAATTATGTAAACTCGTTGACCTACATAGGGCTCTAAACAGTGCACTTAATTTTTTTATATTTACAATACAAAACGTCAATTATGATTGTATATGGTATAAAGTATACTGAGTACGATAGTGTCATTGTTTATCGAAATCCGAAAAAATATATTGTAAAGTCTAGAGTCATATCTACACTTTACTAGCACTCGTATGTTACATGACAACGACCAATTTGTATGAAGAAAAGAATTTAATCAATCAAAAATTTTACATAAAACTTGCATTACATAAATTATATGTATTCGTGTACATAAATCCACATCAAACGTATCATTTTCCTATACATCACGCATTACCCTCGTATTTTACGCATTTTACGCATTTTTTCGGCATCAACATACAGTCGAATTTATTGGTTCGTACTGCAAACACATGTAAAATGAACAAAGCTAAACAACTTTGCGCTAAGTATATTTGGAAATTGTGTCTCTGTATACAGTAAACTATCTGTATACTACTAGCGTATAGTAGTCGTAGGGCCATGAAACTTCTTACACATTTCGTATGACTATGTGCGTAAAGATACGCACACACGACCAAATATTAAATGAATTTTCAAAATGGTACGCTCGAAATTAGGTCAACCGAAAATGTATGCGATGCAAATGTGCGTTCGATTCATTTATAAATAAAACGAACCAAATAAAAAAAAAACTATTCGGCGGTTCCGTATCTGATATCGCTGCGTACTATATACTCGCGTATACTATTATTTATACGTTCTATGTGCTTCGTGCGTACATATTTAAATTCGAAATGAGGTAATTCATAGTGTTCTATATGCGTGTTCATGACCTATATTTTTTTACAGCAGTGTATATGTAGTATGTTTATGTTGTACTATTTAGTTTCCTATGATTTAGTTTAGTTCAGCGCTGTGTAACGCATGTGAATATGCGAGACATTAAATTAATGTGAAAAGCTCTGGGTTTGATTTAACAAACTTTTGCATAATTTTCAATGAAATCGAAATTTAGACTCCGATTGAGTAATGACGGCAAAGCGCAAAAAATTAACAACAAAATTAAATTGACATGAAACTGAATGTATAAGAATGAATCTCGGGTTCCAGTCAAAACCAGTGTTAGATGTGTTATTTTCCAGTTGAAATTGGAGGATGGAATTGGATTCTTCGGAAAAAAGCAAAAAGATAATATTCTTTTAAATTTTAGTTAATTAAACCCACGGAAAAATAAAATACCATCTGTTTCCGTTTTGAAAAAACTAAACTGCTACAAATGTAAAGGCAACTAACTTCTAAAGAAAGTTTTTTAACAGTGTAAATTAAACTGATGGATATGATACCAAATGTCTTTACGATAGTCGGAGGTGACATCTTTTGGTGGGCACCACTCTATCAAACGTCGGGCATCTCGATTTGGAATAATACACCAACATCAAACAAAAAATTTTCGGAGCTGTCAAAATCGTCACACCATATGGAAAACTTTTCTTTTTTCAATCTTCGAACGAGAAACACTTTGGAGTAATTTCGGACTCCCGCATCTTCAGTTGCCAAGTTTATGCTTCAACTGCCTGCGCAAAGGCCACGCCAGTTCCAATTGCAAATCCTATTTGTGCCGCGCTGGCATCAAAAGATATCACACGCTATTACACAACTCGAATTCAAATACCGAATATCAACCTTCGAATCATCACAAGCTCCGGTCACTACGCAAGCGTTTCATAACGGAAATTGTATCGGACTAGATTGAAGACCAGCCATAGTCACGATCGATGGAATCTGTGCGAACGACGTGCCTGCACGTTACGTTGAATTTTCGAGTTTGCATTATACTCCCAAATCGATTACCGGCACGCTGCCATCCCAAACACTTGACACAGATCAATGGCCATAATTGAAGCAATTGGAACTTGCCGATCCCTATTACTGTCGACCCAATAAGATAGATATTTTACTCGGAGCCGATGTTATCGGGATATTTCAGAAGGATGGTTGCATCAACGGTGTTAACGGCTCACCATTCGCACGAAATACGAAACTTGTTTGCATCCTCTTGGGTAAGGTGGAGCGCAGGACAGCCAATCAGCCGTCTAATTTTAAGTCAACCATGGTTGCCTGAACCGGTACATTTTAGGCCAGTTCATACCAGGATGGAATTGGCCCACATGGAGGCAGTGTCAAAAGATCACAACAATCTTTCTCGTCACGGTATGATGCAATGTAAACTGCGCGTGGTATTCGACGTATTGCACCCAAGATTAACCGGTATATCACTTAACCTTATCACCGGTATATCAGAACCTTCGCATTGGTCCCAAGTTACATCAGAACGTTTTTGAACATATAACTCGTTTTCGTAAACATCAATTTGTTTTCATTTCAGCCATAAAGCAGATGTATTGGCAGATCTTGTTGGCGCCCGGTCACAGAAATCTTGCAATTCGCGCCATCCTTCATCTAGCACGAGACGAACACGAGAAATACTTAATTGCAGTTAAAGTCGAATCCAGAGACTTCTATATCGACGACTTGATAACCGGCTAGATAAACATGGCGGATTTAATCGAGGTCCAAATGGTGGAACTACTCAAATATGTCTCACTGGGGAAGTGCTCATCGACCAGTCAGCAGTTTCCGATGAGATAGCAATCAAATTCCACAAACATCAGGGTCAACTTGAGTTAAACTTGGACGATTGAGTCAAACACTCGGACTATACATTAGTCTCCTTCGGTTAATTGTTTTGGATTCAACATCAAGCATATTCGATCCGCTCGAATAGTTATCTTCAAAGTGGTCCCATAATCAATCGCTCAAAGATGGCTCACTCATCGAGATAATTTGAAACCATTGGATCCTCTTAGAATCAATCACTGCGTATATATCATTCGACAACTCGTTTTTATTGTTACAGGATGGCTACTGCCAACCTGCAAATTTTCACTAAGCGCATGCAGAGGCCTCCACGGTGATCTTTTGTTGGCTACGTTCTCAGGGAGAAGTGCGAAGGGTCATGGGGTTTGAGGCATGCATGGCTCCTGGCTTACACCGTGATTAATACAGATAATTAAAGAAAAATAATACGCAAATAATAATAAAAGAAAACCGGATGTTCCGCCGAAATTCGTCGGGCGAAACCTGAGGAACGAACAACAAAATCATAACCCGAGAGCGGTGCCTTGGTGCGCGCATCCATTCGAATTCAAAGAGGGCAAAGCCCCGGTTACGAAATTGAATGCGGGCACCAAGGGACCGCAATCAACACTACACCGACACAGAGGGAGTCTCCGCTCCCATCATACCCATCCAAAAATTAGTGATTCATTTTATTTAAAGAAAAAAAACAAAAAACGAGGAAAACAACTTCCCCCTCCACCCGCACCACGACAAGAGAACGAGAGAGAGAGAGAGAGCAATACGCACCGAGCGCGCGACACGCAACCGCTGTACGGCACTCGATTACAAAATATAAAATTTTTAAATTTAATAAAAAAAAAATTAAGAAAAATAATCAAAAAATTAAAATAAAAAAATTAAAAAAAATTGTACCTTAATTACAAAAATTAATGTTGCGGCCTTGGTGCCGTCATGCCACAGGTGTCCACCACCCGGACCGTTGGGCGTAATCCACCGTAAACCAAAACAAAACAATAGCCGGTTGGCTACCTTTCCGTTGCGGCAGACCACCGATAAATTAAAACCAATAGCCGGTTGGCCACCGTTAGTTGCGGCAGACCACCGATAAAATTAAAACCAATAGCCGGTTGGCTACCGTTACGTTGCGGGGCCTTTCCCCGATACCAAAATAACAAAAGCACGAGGGGCCACCTGTATTGCCCGGTAAATATTTTGGCCTCGACTGGCCGCCAAAATAAATTGGGCGTTGTCTCGCCAATCCCGTTTTAATATTTTGCCCGGTTGGGCCTCAAAATGTTGGGCGTCCTTCGCCTTATTGTCGCCGCCGCTGTGCCGCCCGGCACAGGTGCTTAACACTGTTGGATAATTTTCCTGCCCCGATGGGCCACCCATTGCGGTGTCTATGAGTTACACCGTTTTATATTGCGGCACCACCAAACTCGTCTGCGGTACTACGCCGTTATCCGTTAATTAATATACTTCACAAAATTGTCCCGGGGTTTATATTTGCATGAAAACTCAATTAATAATGCTCGAGTTTAAAAGCTTAGAGGATATGAACAAAATTCTATACACCAACTTGTTAATGGTTCACACTCCAATTTAAAAATTTTACCAAATTTATACCTCTACGGTACACCTATTTTAAGGCTGTACCCCTCTTTATATTTAGTGGCAGTTTTAAGGCCCTCTATATGCAGTTCAATCGCACGACCTTTTAGGGAAGATGGTTTCGCGTCACTCAAAATTATAAACAATATAATATTTCACTCTTTTATTTTATAAAGTATACTTTATTAATAAAAAAAATAAACATAACTCGTATTATAAAAATTTTTATTTTCACTTAGAGCGCAAAATGTATGCGCTTTTTCAAAATAAATCAAATAAAATCAACTGCACTCTCTCTCAAAAGTGGAAAATTACCAATTTAATTTAAAAAAATTGGTCGTCTTGTATTTTCATCATCCAAACAATACTATATGAAAATCAAAACTCTAATGTCCAGAAAAAAAAATTCTTGCGCCACACAGCGACGCGAAAAAAAATGTTCTAGAACAAACATCTCTCTTCTCTGTTTTTCATTTATATCAATTTGCATTGATATAAAAGAGAAGCATATAAGAAAAACATTTTTCTAAAACATTTTACTTTACACACGCTCGATGCGCACTGCTCTCTCTCTCTCTCTCTCTCTCTCTCTCCCATTTTCATACAATTACCAACCAAACAGAAAGAAACACACAAATTTACAAAAATGGTCTTGTTAAGACAACACAGTCGTAACATTATCTTCAAGTTCACGGGTTCAACGATGCCTCTGCGAAAGCACACGCAGCGATGTTGTTTGCTAGTAAAACGTTAGCAGATCGATCCACCACCGAAAACAGTAAGCCTGTCACGTCTGGAGTTTTGTGTCAGTGTACTCCTCGTAAAACTTATGCACAGGTTCAAATGTACGCAAAGACCAACTCACAAGTAGTAATTGGTTGACTGCGCAGGTCGCTTAATCACTGCAAGACGTTCGTAGCCAATCGGGTTTCGCAATTCTTGGATTATGTTCACTAATCATTATTACACAGCCATTCGCTGTGGAGGACAGTTCCTGTTTGGGTACGAGTTGACCAAGATCAAGGTATGCACACCGAGGAAAGAGCAAGGCTTACATTAACAGCGGTGAGCGAAAAACAAAATCAATGATCGCAACGTAAGCATAAACCGTAACGTCTCACAATGACTCATACATTCGCTGAATATTCATCGCTCAAAAAATTACTTTTTGCCACGGTCTTCTGCAGGCGTTTCATCCAACATTGGCTGTTTATGACAGATAAATCCAAAATTGCACGGATTTTGCGATTCTAGATAAATAGCATTTGTGGCAGCATTCTGCTTACGTCTACATTTTACAAGGGCCAATATATGATTAGCTTGATTGCAGCAAAAACGAAGGTTGCTCATATTACAAATATTTCACTACCACATCTAGAGTTAAACGGAGCGGTGGTATTAACCATATTGATGAAACACGTACTAAGTCCAAAATAAGAATGAGTTCTGATTGGTTAGAAGCAGGAGCACAGATTTTACGGTTCATCCAGCAGCAATAAATGAAAGTCGTGACAATCGTCGTTGATTTTGTCGGTCTAACCTTCTTAAAACGTAGACGAGGGCAGTGATCCCAAAAGTCATACATATGCCAAAGCTGTATACATTTGGAGATCGTTGAAGATATGACACCTGAATCTTTCGTTGCCAGCGCCTCTGCGTTTTTTCTCACGGAGAGTCGCCAACACAAACATTCTCAGAAACGGATCTAACTTTGGTTCTATATTAAAGAAATATTAGGTTGTATGACATTTCATTCCACCGCAAGCACCTCACTTTGGAGGAATATGGAAAAGAGAAGAAAAATCTGCCAGACACTCAGAGAGTAATTGGGCTAATATACTCACACAAGAAGAGCTGTATATGTTGGCCCATATGGAAGGGCTACTAAATTCCAGACCTGTGTACACTATCGGGCGAGTAGCGTTATTCAATGACTATATGGTCAGAAGTATGTGACAATGGAACTCGATTCAAAGAATGGCTCAATTGTTTTGGGAACGTTGGCATTTAGAGTATCTTAGAGAGAAAATGCATAAAATAATTTGAGGCAAGTATAGTAGCGCACGACACCCGCTGTATCCAATAATTTACTGGAAAAGGCAAGAAGGATATAGGTTCCAAACACTGTATAGGCGTTAAGCACCAGACGATGGAGGCCGTGTAACGACTATTAGAATTTGAAGCTCCATGCAGGAAGTCATGGTGGAAAACAGCTGGTTGCGGTCACCTATTTATCTCTCTTGTCAAAAAGTTCAGCTGTTACATCAATGTAGAGTTCTGTTCGCTAATCGGTGAAAATCTTAGGATATGAATTAGAAGCGTTTTTAGTGAGAAATTAAACCGTTTAATAAAGTGCCAATCCTAATATTCGAAAGGGAACTTTGTTATTTTAAACACTAAATTTTTAGGAGGAATATGCAGTCTAATAAATTTATGACACAACCCAAGGGGTCGTGGAAGATAGCACATGAAGAAACGTATTTTGATACTTTGGAAAATTAAATGGCAAAATGCAAAGATGTCAGATGATATGAAATAGCTTTTCGAGTAGAGAATTATTGGCGAAGGGGCAAACGAAAATTGTATCATCAGTGATGGGAATAAGTACGGATTCAGACGAATTTATCGCTGAAAAGCGGTATGATTTTATTAGATGCAGAAAAGTTGAAAAGATAGAGTAATGTTACACAGTTGGAATGGTTAATATAAGGTTGTCAAAATGGTGAAAGCGAAACGGTATATTTAAAATTTGTTTGAATTTAAATATCACTTTAAATACAATAGGTTTGACTCGAAAAACAACCACTGGTTTTCCTGGTTGCTCGCAAAGACAAAATTATCTCTGTTATTTGAGGTACGCGGGTCTCGGAATGCGTAGCGCTGATTTAATATGTGTCGTATCGTAAAATTCTTTTGTAATTTTGCTTTATATATGAAATTCGTTTTTGATTGATTTTTTTTATTATTATTTATATAAATAATAATATTAATTCAATACAAATTGATAATAAAAAAAAATAGTAAACTAGAAAATGGGACATGAATTGTTGTTTACTTTAAAGAATCATGCAATTTCCACTATTTATAGTTCAAATTATTCTTGTGCTTTCGGTATTTGTGGCCCTACACATATTGAATTTCCGTTGCGGTTTCCCAACATACGAATATTTACTTTGTAAACATAATTTTATGTTTATATATGTATTTTATCAATATATATAAATACATTTTGATGTCCAATGTCATATCGGAAACGCGCATTCATATCATTTATGTATTTATATGTTTCGAAGGTTAATTCATTTATTTTTTTTGTGTGTTTGCCATAAAAATCATGAGATGATTGTTGTCGAATCGATTTGGTTTGATGGGGACACATTTTGGGTTTGGCCCACGCTTAATGCATATAATTAACAAATTAAACTCGTTTAGATTTCATTACTAAATAAATGATACATTTAGAGCGCCTTTAATCGAATTAATCCACACCTATACAGTTTCTTGGTCAGCCTAAACGAATTTACTTGTTTTTTTTTTCTAAAAAATAAAAAATATCTAAATATGAACAGTTCAACAAAGAAAAGAATTTGAATATTTGCCATAATTTTTTATCTAAGGTTTCCAATGTACTATACAGTAATTTAAAGAAACACTTCCAAGATTGTTAAATTAATCTTCTGATTTCCTAGAACTAGAAAAAAATCATCCTTCCGAAATTTGAACATACATTTGCAAACTCCCCTTTTATCGAATCATCGTAAGTCCGCAATTTTTGACACAATCTTCTGTTTCCTAGAGAATCCAAGGTTACCTATTGCATGTCGTGCGTCGCTGAGTAGTTTTATTTATTAAATTCATTAAATAACACGATCTGCCAAACGCAATTTTACAATGGCAAAAAAGACGTTTAACACTGTCTGATCTAGAAACTGATCTAACCACTAAATGGTCTTAGATAGATTATCGCGCAAAGCTATTTCGACAGCATAGCTTTGCGCAACAAAACCAAAAGAGAGGGGAAGCAACCTCTGGGACTTTTTACCGAAACTGAAAGACCATCCAGCTCCGGCGATATCCAGGAAAATGACTACAGAAAACTCTTTATTATCAATCCAAGTAATAAGTTCATGTAAATCAGTTTTACAGGTTTTACCAACTATGTATAAGTATGTTACAAGATGTAGTATTGGATAAACCATTATTTCTAATAAATCTTGAAAAGAGCGAAAGGAACGAACTCCAGTGTTGGATCAGGAGGGTAATTGTTAGTCTAGCGATATCAGCCAAAGAATCAATTTGCACGCAAACGCGTACCACTTCGATGAAGTTCTATGAGTTTTGTTGTTGTTGTTGCTGTTGTTGTCAGACATCAAACTGAAGATTTTGTGTTAAATCTAAGTTTTGAGTTGGCTGGCAAAAACTTATTTTAGTTTTGAACACCAGAAAGGTTCGTTCTTTGTTTTGTAGTAACAAAATAAAATTTTTCGAATGCACTAAAGATTGGTTAAATTAAAGAAAAGGTTCGCTTTTTAATATCCTCATAAATGAATACATTTCTGCTAGTGAATCGGTCTAAAACAATTGGAGTAAAAAGAGCTGTACACTTAGCACTAAAAGCCTCCAAAATTATATCGGAATGACATACTCGTATTTTTATTTGATATTTAAATTCTTCGTTTAAACTCGGTGGTACACGTCTCTAGATTTTTTGAACGAAGTGGAATGTGAATTATACAACTTAAGTATGCCCGGTTCCAACCAGACTGCAGCAGTTAATAAAAAAAACGTACAACCAAATTAACCATCCGCGTTTTCCTATTAAGTTCAGAGAAGAGGAAAGCTTTTGTGACGAAGTATTACCATAGATGGTAGAATTAGTGGGTGTTTTACTTCAAATGCTCTTCATTTTTATTGATTGTTGATCCCTTAAGGTTGATATTTCGTACGCAAAGAAAATGCTTTGAACTGCTTTTACCATTGTGGTTAATGCTGTCCTGAGTTCTATTGCACGAATTTTATCGGAACATGATGTTTTTTTTTACTCATCTTAGATACGAATCGAAGGAGAAAAGGGGTTACTCGTAGCGCTTTTAAATAAACGGATTTGCGGTGGTGTCATTTGTTACAGGTTTCTTGATTATTTTAGGTCTGATCCATCATTTTTCCAGGGTAACCTTTTATTTACTTTAACCAATCTTTAGTGCATTCAAAAAATCCTATCTTGTTACTACCAAACAAAGAACGAACCTTTCTGGTGTTCAAAACTAAAATAAAACTTTTGCCAGCCAACTCAAAACTTAGACATAACACAAAATCTTCAGTTTCATGTCTGACAACAACAACAACAAAACTCATAGAACTTCATCGAAGTGGTATGCGTTTGCGTGGGAATTGTAATCCCGTAATGGTTGGTTTGGGTTCTCCCTCCATAGTATTTTTTGATAATCGTGATGTTTCATTTGTCGATACGCTTTAATTATGTCAGCTCCGAATGCTATTCTATGTTTCCTAATGGTAGCTCCGACATGCAGAGTATCATTGACACTACAACCAGATGGTGTCTCCAACAAAGCGTCGAATACAACGCGAAATTTTGCTTCCTTCGAATTTTCCTTCAAAATTGCATGATGTGGAATGTAAAATTGTCCCTTAGAAAATTGGATGTCATATATTTATTCCATTTGAAGATACTCTTTCATGAATCCTAGATACAATTGCCATAGTCATTCATTATTTTGGAACCTTTTCTCAATTTGCAAGAACCGTTGCCTGTCTCTTTATACGAAGCACCAAGGATGCTGGTAAATTTTTTCACACTGTTTATCAGATTTTGTCGGTAAAAATTCAATCTATACCTCTTCAACCTCCCAAAACTTGTGAAGCTCTTGAGATTGTGCTAATTTTTCCTTGACTTTAATGTTGGAGGGTATTTGAGGTTACCATGGGTGAGGCCTCAAGTACTCAAAGAATGAAACTGCACATTATACGTAAACTGAACAGAATGAATATATTTGGAAAAAATTACACTAATAACCAAAATTTACTTAATTATATTCACATAAAGTGCAACGCTATAAATAAAATTATATTCATCTAAAATGCACAAATGAGTTATAAATTTAATTTTTAGCGCGATGTAAGGAAAACCAGAAATGACTTTATACTGTTCAACCATGAGTTGAACAGTCGTCGTTTCGTTTGGTCATGTGCTCTGGCACGTTTGATGTTATTTTTCGCAAACATATGCTTCTATATCTGTAGCTTAAGCACAGATGGAAAATGTGGTTGAATTTAAATATGAACTTCATAGCTACAGGTGATTGTTATATTGCCTTCAAATCCGACCAAACTATAGTACGTATGTTTTTCAGATGTAATCCTCACTGCTTTAACCGTTTGGTTTGTGGATGTTTTGGTTGTGATTTTATCCGTTGAGGTCAGGGTCATGGTATCCAATCCAGCTTTTCGGCTTTAATATAAATAAGGATGGTGTTCCTCCATTCATCCACGTTGTAGCGCAAGTGTCTTAAAGCTTATATACATATCTTTACAGTATATTTCTAGTATCCTTGGTTGCATTTGGTTGAACTTTTGGTATGTTCAACATGGTGTCAATATAATCGGCCACGATTTTTCGTTTATTGTCGTACCGCTCCTTAATGATGTCGTATGCAATGTTGTAGTTTTCTGCTTTTAGTGCTAAACCATATATAGTATATCTTTTTAAACTTTCATTAAAATAGGCTACCTTTGCGAAGTCCGACACATGGCTGTTATCAAGTATCAGATTGATGAGCCGCGTCGAATGTTGGAATTAGTATTCACGGTAATTTTGGCATACTTCTTGTGCCTTTCTGATATTTACACTGATTTTGCCTGATGTTTCTTGTTACAGGATTTTGTTGGCGTCGTATAGTTTCGTCACTGTGCCAAAAAAGTCGCCTATGAAATACAGCGAGTAATATCTTCGCCCTCCGCTGCTTCGATGTATATTTCTTCACGCAGCTTTTCGATTTCCGATTACCAATTTCTTGGAGGATATTGCCTCGAGTTTTGTATTCATGAAATAGATGTTTCCTGACTCCTTTCCCATTGTACTATTTGCTTCCTTTTATCTTGTCGTGGAATTGCCTCAATGTGAATTGTTGCGCTTAATATGGTTTCACTTGTGCTGCGGTTAATTTCTCGATACCGGTTGTTTTATTACCTTTACTTGAACTTGGAATAGATGCCACCGCTTTTCCAGCTTTTCAATGCATGTGTGCATGTGTTGGGAAGTTGGTTTACTCTGACTTAGTATAAGTTCATCAGTTTCGACGAATTCTTCATTAATATCATCTAACCGCCGTATTTTGCGGTCGCTGTATATACTTGTCTTACTGCTGATGGAATCCTTCTTGTAGTTGGACAAGAGGGTTTAGATCTCCTTGAACCTCTACTGTTGTTCCTTGAAGTCACTTTAATTGAGTTTGTTCAACTCACACCTATTAACAATATTTTATAGTTTATATTCATAAAATCGACTGACATAGAAAATTAACAGAAGATTTAAATTTCAAAAATTTAAATATTTAACATAATTCAAAATATTTTATGGGTCGACAATTTGCATTCCACAAGCATAAGGTGATAGTGACATTAATGCACAATCAACCTCATTCATATACACGCTGTTGACTCTAATTGTTCAGCAGAAAAATTATGAAATTTCATTTTTTGAGTGATTTTTCAATTTTAAATACTTTTTGGCAACTATGTATGTTTATTTTAAACGATACAATCATTTAAAATACTGAAATTCACAACGTTGTTAATCATCAACGCAGGGGAATTGATGAAGTGGAAATAGTGAACAAGAAGTTATAGATGTTGGGGCAATTACGATTGCCCGAATATCGATTATTCTGCGATAATCAATTCATCGAAAAACAATTCATTGAAAAACAAATATGAAAACTATAATTTTACAATAACCAAATGTGCGTGAAAACAATTTTGGAAAAAACAATTCATCGAAAACACAATTCACCGAAACAAAATTTTTCACCTAAAAGTTTCAGTTGAAAATCAGTACTTATATAAGATTTCCTAAATGAAGATTTCACAATTATTCATCAAAATAAAATTATATCGATGTTGAGTAGATTTTGAAAAACATTATTAAGTTGAGGTGTATAATTTATTTGATTTTAGCTGATTATGGGATAATATGCCATGTCTTCAGAAGCAAAATCTGAAAGTCTGAATCTAAAACTTATTACATGCTAAATTTCTATAAATTCAAATTATCTGGCACGCAATGGTTTGATCACCCATCTTTAAAAAATCAGTGTAAATTTCAGGTAATTCACATAAATTTGTTATTTAACATAGATATAATAACATAGATGCAATAACTCTTTCGCTATCGAAAACAGAAAGCCGCTTGACGATTTCTTGAGTAGAAACTTAGATATGAATATTCTCGCCAAGTGATGCTCCAAAATCGACAAATACGCTTGAATAATATATTTCCCAAGCAAATAACCATTTTCTTTATAAGCCCCAATCACCGTCAAAGTTCAAAGTGCAAAGCTTGCTTTGGTAGCAATGAGAAAATTTCAATTTAAACAATAGCAGGTTTTTGTTTTTCAACACAGTCAAATATGGATAAAATCTAAGGCATTATTTAACCAAGCGATCTTCATACTTTTATCTAATACTTTTTATTTTTCCCTCTGAATATTAATAACCAATCGCTAGCCTCTCTTTCAAATAGGTGTTACAAATTTAACTAAAATTTAACAATAACTCTTGGAGTACATTGAAAGGATGGAGTGTAAAATGATACAAGAGGCCAAACTGAAGAAATTGGAAACCAATTTTTGGGTGAAACATGCTACAGTTAATTAAGCTCATTCTGAACCACAACAAAGCCGTTTTGGTAGTTCTTCCTCTCAAACTAGCAAACTCTAGAGAAAACATAGTTCGTATACAATAACCGCTACTAAATATTAACATAAACTATGACCTTAGAGCGAACGGGTATTGAATTATATTCTCAGGTAATCCCGGGAATATTAGTTCTAGCATTCTTCTGAAAAGTAATTTAAAAACTTTTAGTCCTACCTTCTATTCGATATACTGACGGCAATTTAATGGTGACTTGTCTAGAGATAAGCATCGTTATTAAAAGATCTAGCTCTTAAAAGCGTATATAACCAGACAAAATTTGGGGCAGGCCAATAGTAATATGGTTGTCAGTGGAACTTGAGACCTACCAGAAAATAGAGATAAAAAAACCAACAATAAAACTAAAATTAGTATAAAAGCTCAGGTTTAGAATTCGTACAAGGAGAACCTTAATATTATTAAAAATGAACTGAAGAAGGTTAAAGGAAGATGCGCGTGAAATATTTCCTAACTTTATCCTAAGTTAAAAAAAAATTAGGAAAGGTTTAGGAAATATTTCATACCTCTGTATACCGGAATGAAATAATTCCTAAAGAAATCCTAAGTAAAAATCGTGTTTGTGTATTAGTAAATATATACCAAAAACAAACATTTAGGCGAAACTAGTTAAATATGTAATTTTAAATATGTAATTGGTTCTACTGATAGATTTGAAATTTCAAAAACTGCTACAATTATATTTAAAAATAAAATAAAACATGAATAAATCGGCAAGAGGTAAGAATAAGCTTAAAGAATGAATATTATTATTAAAAGTTGCTTGGAATTCGAAAGAATACGAGTCGAAATTGTTGGAGGTGGTCATCGATCTCACTATGTTTTTATGTTAGATGTTAGATCAGTCAGATATGAGCATGGTGATTTTTGAACTTTGTCATAGTTCTGGAATTGCCAAATATGGCTCAGAAGCTTATCATTGCAATTTAACTAATTTTTATGGACTTGTAGTTTGTCCTAACTTGTCCAAAACCCAAGAACAACGTTTTCAATTAATAATAAAATTTAACAATGTAAAATACTTTATTATGGGAAAAGAAATATAACAATTTTTAACAGATGAAATTCACACGAATTGAAAAATGAGAATAAAATAAGATCAATGATAAAATCTTTATTATCAGCCGTAATTAAAAAACACTAAATATATATATTTATCCACAGAATATGGAAATAAATTGAAATGATATGGTATTCGAGAAATCGAAGTAAAAACTTTGTCCTCAGGTAACAACTTTTAAAAAAAAGCTGTTTACAGTTTGTACTAGACCTAATCGAATTAGAAAACATGAGTTTTCCGGAAAAATTAGGGGAACACTGGGCTTAATATTCAAAAGTTGTACAGGTAAAAATCGAAGTAAAAATCCTCAATCCTCTTATAAGAGCTTACAACTTTCAAAGTATGTGTTTTCAGTTTGTACTAGACTTAGTTGAACTAGAAAACATGAGTTTTCTGGAAAAATTAGGGGAACACTTGGTTTAATATTCAAAAGTTGTACAGGTAAAAATCGAAGTAAAAACCCTCAATCCTAAGACACTTCTAAGAGGTTACAACTTTCAAAGTATGTGTTTTCAGTTTGTACTAGACCCAATCAATTAAGGAAACATGAGTTGTCCGGAAAAATTAGGGGAACACTAGGTTTAATATTCAAAAGTTGTACAGGTAAAAATCGAAGTAAAAACTCCCAATCCTAAAACACTTCTAAGAGGTAACAACTTCCATAATAGGTGTTTTCAGTTTGTACTAGACCCAATCGAACTAGAAAACATGAGTTTTTGCGGAAAAATTAGGGAAACATTAGGTTTAATATTCAAAAGTTGTACAGGTAAAAATCGATGTAAAAACTCCCAATCCTAAGACACTTCTAAGAGGTTACATCTTCCAAAGTAGGTGTTTTCAGTTTAAACTAGACCCTATCGAACTAGAAAACATGAGTTTTCCGGAATAATTAGGGGAACACTGGGCTTAATATCGATTGGGTCTACTTCAAACTGAAAACACCTACTCTGAAAGTTGTAAGCTCTTAGAAGTGTCTTAGGATTGAGGGTTTTTACTTCGATTTTTACCTGTACAACTTTTGAATATTAAACCAAGTGTTCCCCTAATTTTTCCGGAAAACTCATGTTTTCTAGTTCGATTGGGTCTAGTTCAAACTGAAAACACCTATTATGGAAGTTGTTACCTCTTAGAAGTGTTTTAGGATTGGGAGTTTTTACTTCGATTTTTACCTGTACAACTTTTGAATATTAAACCTAGTGTTCCCCTAATTTTTCCGGAAAACTCATGTTTTCTAGTTCGACTGGATCTAGTTCAAACTGAAAACACCTACTCTGGAAGTTGTAACCTCTTAGAAGTGTCTTAGGATTGTGGGTTTTTACTTCGATTTTTACCTTTACAACTTTTGAATATTAAACCTAGTGTTCCCCTAATTTTTCCGGAAAACTCATGTTTTCTAGTTCGATTGGGTCTAGTTTAAACTGAAAACACCTACTCTGGAAGTTGTAACCTCTTAGAAGTGTTTAAGGATTGGGAGTTTTTACTTCGATTTTTACCTGTACAACTTTTGAATATTAAACCTAGTGTTCCCCTAATTTTTCCAGAAAACTCATGTTTTCTAGTTTGACTGGATCTAGTACAAACTGAAAACACCTACTCTGGAAGTTGTAACCTCTTAGAAGTGTTTTAGGATTGGGAGTTTTTACTTCGATTTTTACCTGTACAACTTTTGAATATTAAACCTAGTGTTCCCCTAATTTTTCCGGAAAACTCATGTTTTCTAGTTTGACTGGATCTAGTACAAACTGAAAACACCTACTCTGGAAGTTGTAACCTCTTAGAAGTGTTTTAGGATTGGGAGTTTTTACTTCGATTTTTACCTGTACAACTTTTGAATATTAAACCAAGTGTTCCCCTAATTTTTCCGGAAAACTCATGTTTTCTAGTTCGACTGGATCTAGTTCAAACTGAAAACACCTATTCTGGAAGTTGTAACCTCTTAGAAGTGTTTTAGGATTGGGAGTATTTACTTTGATTTTTACCTGTACAACTTTTGAATATTAAACCTAGTGTTCCCCTAATTTTTCCGGAAAACTCATGTTTTCTAATTCAATTGGGTCTAGTACAAACTGAAAACACCTACTTTGAAAGTTGTAAGCTCTTAGAAGTTTCTTAGGATTGAGGGTTTTTACTTCGATTTTTACCTGTATAACTTTTGAATATTAAACCAAGTGTTCCCCTAATTTTTCCGGAAAACTCATGTTTTCTAGTTCGATTGGGTTTAGTTCAAACTGAAAACACCTACTCTGGAAGTTGTAACCTCTTAGAAGTGTTTTAGGATTGGGAGTTTTTACTTCGATTTTTACCTGTACAACTTTTGAATATTAAACCTAGTGTTCCCCTAATTTTTCCAGAAAACTCATGTTTTCTAGTTCAACTGGATCTAGTTCAAACTGAAAACACCTACTCTGGAAGTTGTAACCTCTTAGAAGTGTCTTAGGATTGTGGGTTTTTACTTTGATTTTTACCTTTACAACTTTTGAATATTAAACCTAGTGTTCCCTTAATTTTTCCGGAAAACTCATGTTTTCTAGTTTGATTGGGTCTAATTTAAACTGAAAACACCTACTTTGGAAGTTGTAACCTCTTAGAAGTGTTTAAGGATTGGGAGTTTTTACTTCGATTTTTACCTGTACAACTTTTGAATATTAAACCTAGTGTTCCCCTAATTTTTCCGGAAAACTCATGTTTTCTAGTTTGACTGGATCTAGTACAAACTGAAAACACCTACTCTGGAAGTTGTAACCTCTTAGAAGTGTTTTAGGATTGGGAGTTTTTACTTCGATTTTTACCTGTACAACTTTTGAATATTAAACCTAGTGTTCCCCTAATTTTTCCGGTAAACTCATGTTTTCTAGTTTGACTGGATCTAGTACAAACTGAAAACACCTACTCTGGAAGTTGTAACCTCTTAGAAGTGTTTTAGGATTGGGAGTTTTTACTTCGATTTTTACCTGTACAACTTTTGAATATTAAACCTAGTGTTCCCCTAATTTTTCCGAAAAACTCATGTTTTCTAGTTCGACTGGATCTAGTACAAACTGAAAACACCTATTCTGGAAGTTGTTACCTCTTAGAAGTGTCTTAGGATTGTGGGTTTTTTACTTCGATTTTTACCTTTACAACTTTTGAATATTAAACCTAGTGTTCCCTTAATTTTTCCGGAAAACTCATGTTTTCTAGTTCGATTGGGTCTAGTTCAAACTGAAAACACCTACTCTGGAAGTTGTAACCTCTTAGAAGTGTTTTAGGATTGGGAGTTTTTACTTTGATTTTTACCTGTACAACTTTTGAATATTAAACCTAGTGTTTCCCTAATTTTTCCGGAAAACTCATGTTTTCTAATTCGATTGGGTCTAGTACAAACTGAAAACTTCTACTCTGAAAGTTGTAAGCTCTTAGAAGTGTCTTAGGATTGAGGGTTTTTACTTCGATTTTTACCTGTATAACTTTTGAATATTAAACCAAGTGTTCCCCTAATTTTTCCGGAAAACTCATGTTTTCTAGTTCGATTGGGTTTAGTTCAAACTGAAAACACCTACTCTGGAAGTTGTCACCTCTTAGAAGTGTTTTAGGATTGGGAGTTTTTACTTCGATTTTTACCTGTACAACTTTTGAATATTAAACCTAGTGTTCCCCTAATTTTTCCGGAAAACTCATGTTTTCTAATTCGATTGGGTCTAGTACAAACTGAAAACTTCTACTCTGGAAGTTGTAACCTCTTAGAAGTGTCTTAAGATTGAGGGTTTTTACTTCGATTTTTACCTTTACAACTTTTGAATATTAAGCCCAGTGTTCCCCTAATTTTTCCGGAAAACTCATGTTTTCTAGTTCGATTGGGTTTAGTTCAAACTGAAAACACCTACTCTGGAAGTTGTAACCTATTAGAAGTGTTTTAGGATTGGGAGTTTTTACTTCGATTTTTACCTGTACAACTTTTGAATATTAAACCTAGTGTTCCCCTAATTTTTCCGGAAAACTCATGTTTTATAATTCGATTGGGTCTAGTACAAACTGAAAACTTCTACTCTGGAAGTTGTAACCTCTTAGAAGTGTCTTAAGATTGAGGGTTTTTACTTCGATTTTTACCGTTACAACTTTTGAATATTAAGCCCAGTGTTCCCCTAATTTTTCCGGAAAACTCATGTTTTCTAGTTCGATTGGGTTTAGTTCAAACTGAAATCACCTACTCTGGAAGTTGTAACCTCTTCGAAGTGTTTTAGGATTGAGAGTTTTTACTTCGATTTTTACGTGTACAACTTTTGAATATTAAACCAAGTGTTCCACTAATTTTTCCGGAAAATTTATGGGTTGTTTGGGTTGTTTGTATATCGCTATTGACCTAGTCATTTAACAAATCTAACATTAAAGCATAGTAAAATCGACGACCACCTCCTAGACTTGTATTCTTATGGATTCTAAGCAGGTTTAATAATATTTATATTTTAAGCTTATTCTTGTTTTATACCAATATAACCATATTTTTTTAGTTTTTAAATATAATTGTAATGATTTTTGATTTGTTAAAGCTATCGGTAAGACCAATGATTCACAAATTCAAAAATAACTTTACAAATATTTATAGTTTTTGTTGTGAAAGAAAATCTTTAAGCTCTTGCTATGTAAAATATAGTTTCGCCTAAATGTTGGTTTTTGATGTATTTTACTAAAACATATACAGATTTTTTTACTTAGGATTTATTTAGGAATTATTTCACTCCGGTAAAGGAAGTTTTGTTATTAAATTGAAGAGGTGTACGGACCATACACAAGCAAGTCTTGGTTAGTTTTATGTGATGAAATGGGGAATAGAATGGGATTTCCGAGCCCTCACGCCTTACGCAGATTATTTCTCCTAATCAAAGCACTTCCAGTTATTAAATTCGACAGCGTGATGTATGGACATTTTCAAATGCGAAATTCTTATAGTTTTCTTCTAAACTGGCAACTTCTATATGTAACAATACACAGTAATATCCTACACAGTAATAAAAACAAAATAAATAAATAACAACCTAAATAACAAATTTATGTGAATTATCTGAAATTTACACTGATTTTTTAAAGAAAGATGGGCGATCAAACCATTGCGTGCCAGATAAGTGAATTTACAGAAATTTAGCATAGGTTTTCAATTGTTTGCGACATTTAGTGTGTAATTGATTCAGATTTTCAAAGTTAAACTCCAAATTTATCGTACACACTATTTGCCCGAGATGTTCGAATTATTATAGTTAATAATTCAATTTGATTTAAATAAATGAAGCTCCTCATCACAATAATTCGCTTCAAATTCTGCTTAATATCGATACAATTTTTTTTTACCTGAAGTTGTCCTGGTTTGTTTTCCGTATATCACAAAATTGAACAATTAAAGAAAATTGATCAATATTTTTTAATATGCATTACGAGTCTTTTCGATGAATAGTTTCTTTCTTTCGCATATTTGATTTTTCGATGAATTGTTCAGTGTACAATTGTTTCTGTGTACAATTTTTTGTAGTACAATTCTTCTTCTCTGAATTCATTTCTGACAATTGTTTGTCGCACTTTTGTGATTGTGTTAAATTGTGTTGCGCATAATTTTTGGGTTGCCGGCAAATACAATTTGTAACTTTATTGCTTAGTGTTTTATTTGCATAACCCAGTACGAATTTATATCGAACTGTATTTTAGAGTAATTCACATTATTAGTAGTGTTGCTTTCGCTAATCCGCTTAGCTTAGCTAAGAAATGTGAAAGCAACTACTTTTGGATTTAATTTTTTAATGAGTTTTAATTTTTCTGTGTTGGTTCATTTTCTTAATATTTATTTTATTTTTTTTTTATTTTAAGAAATAGAATAAATTAAATTCGGTATTTTGCTATCAAATAACAAATGCTAAATTATTCTACAAGATAAATTTTTCGAGAAAAATAGAAAAAATAACGCCTTGCGGTAAACACCATAACCATAAAACGATTTTATTTCCCCTAATCCTAAAAATTTTTTTCTTAACATTCTAAAACAATCGGCTTGAATACAATGCAATTGTTGTTGTAATCTTTGGAAAGCAACACAGCTATTGTAGCACCCATAAGTTCTCGGTCTAGTATTATATACAAATTAAAAACAAAACATCGAACTGTCAGTTAGCCATTTTAAAAACTGTAATAATGACTTCATTATTAAGTTGAACTTGTTAATAGAAATAACATCAAGTATTTAGATAAATCTATTATTCTAGGACAAACATAAAAAAATTACTTCAATGTAACATCAACTCATGAAGTCCGTCATCCTATATCGATACCGATAAGAAATGTATCTGTTTTGCATAATTTCTATTATTTGTGACCTCCAATCGTTACGCTTTAAAAATATACAGCTGAAGTGCTAATTATAAATAATTATTTATACGCTATTTTAAAATTTATTTAATTAAGATATTTAAAAATTTTCGATTGAACGTTTTACTTTATGAAAAAGTGATCGGTACCTAACGCACGTTCTTGAAATGTGTACAGTGCTTTTATAAGTAAATAGCACGGTATTGTTTTGCCTATTTACATACTTGCTATATACAAAACAAAAATATATTTATTTATAAAAACAAAAGTAAAAAATCAATTAAAGGTTTTTAATATTCTAAGTGCCTAACATGCTGCGTTGTGCGTAACAAAATATCGAAATTGATTTTTGATTTCTTAATTAATTGTTTGTGTTTACACTCGGACATGCGAGTACAGAGGCTAATTAATATTGACCATACATTATTTTTATGATTCATATCGCTGTTGTTAATATCCCACGCCTTGTTCATGTGTGTCATCTTTTCCAGAGAAGATCAGATATTTTCATTCGCTTTTGTTTACTTCATCATTATTTTTCCATCTCACTTCATTGAAGCTGTTGAATTGTGCTAGCTCTGTTTCTTCTATTACAGTTCTGATGTTTGAATATCAGAATCGTGAAGAAACACGAGTTATCGATCGAAACAGGTTGCAAACAGAACAAGAAATATGAAGAATATGGCGGGTGGCGTGGACTTTGAGCGTTTCCGAGTATGTTTTGACTAGGCTTTCAAAGGAACTTGAGCATTGTCATGCTGAAGAATAATACTACCAGGTTTTACTAAAAAAAGCTAATCTCAATAAATTAAGAGTTAGATTATGTGTTTACAAATAAAAATCGCCTTTCTTCAAGCGATAGTACAAGTTACGCCATCTCTTAGAAATTCCTCAAAATAAATGCTCCTTTTTTATTAATTATTGTATTTAACATGGCACTATGGGTTTGTATATATCAATATAGATGTAAACTGGATAACGAATAAGGAGATATTAGACGACTATTTATTTTATTTTTTTTTTTTATTTTTATTTTAGTGAATTAATTCGTAATATAAATTACAGTACAATTTTAGCAATAAAAATATATCAAATAAAATACATAATTCTAGTTATTATAATAAATTATTTAAAATAGTTTTCCTTTAAAGATAGTCTGATTCCAGATTTCGTCATATTAAAATCACAAAACATACTTAAGTGATTATAAAACTTCGACATTAAATTCAAAGGTTCGTCACATCCATAATTAGTCTTGTGAAAATCTAATTTCAGAAGGGTTCGAGTACGTAGTATTGTAAATTTTTGTTGTTATGAATTTGTATGGAAATGATTGGTATTTCAGAGTGATAATTCTAAGGTGAAGGTTATGCTGAAGTGGAAATATACGAGATAGTGATTTGATTACAAGGTGGAAATGGGCCAGAAGTGAAATAACGACGGCGATAGATTAAAGTTTCTGAATTTGATCTCAATTGTTAATTTTATGAAGTGCACCTCGATGGGTGGAACCTATATTTAATTGTTAGTTAGAATAGTACTAGTTAAGCGTCATTTACACGAGTGTGGATACTCCGACAAAGTTGCTTTCACAACAAGGTCACTTCTTCCCCTCACCCTCTCGCTTTGCCGTGCGAGATTAAGAAATAACGAATAACTAGGACGGTGCCCAGTGGTTAGTTGTTGAGATACTTACCAATGTATGTTGACTGAAGCGATAATACTCACCAATCTTTGTCTGCTAACTGGATGTGGTATTCTCGTTGATGATTTTTTTTTAAACACAAATACAATTTATGATTATATAAAATTTATTCACTTGCTACTGATTTGAAATTACACTGACTTTTTTGATTTTACTTGTTGTTTCGAAAATTGATTAGCTCTATTCTGGACTCTTATTTAAACTTTTTATTTTATTTAGAATTTAACCGAACCGTGGTTTCGCGTATCAACCGGACGATGCTAAAAACTGGACTGAACTATGTAAAACTGGACTACGCTAATACCGTAGAGGTTCGTCGAGTGACGAAACCTCTAGGGGTTTACGATCCAGTTTTACTGTTATAACTGTCTTGTCGAACTGTGTTATAACTACTATATGACTGAATTATATTTTGGTTCTTATATACTAAATATTTATTGGTATTCTACCAACAATTTATTTTTTGAAAACTCGACAATATTACACGCGCATAATTATTAATTTTTGGAAATTGCAAAATTGGAAAATATATTTACTAAATTTAAAAATCATCAAAAATCGTAGGTCGATAAACGATATTTATTTTGAATATGTATATCGCATATATTGTGTTTTGTTGTTGTACAATTAAAATGATGAGTAACACAATTATGTAGTGTATATACTACTTGCATTGTTGTTGTTGCTCTTTGATATTAGGAAAACGAAAAATATTGTGTGTGACGTATAACAACTAATGTTTTGCTGGATTGTTGGATTTTCTTTGATTTTATATTTTTATGTATCGCGCCGATCGCGCTTATTATGCATTTTTTGTATGCATGATGATATTTTATGTATGTTATATATGTTTTGATATACGTATGTGATGTCGTTTCTATTATCGTAACGATCTTGTATTTAATTTATAATGATGATGATTTGATTATAAGTTCGCGAGATTTGAGATGAAACGCGGATGATGTTGTGAGTAATATCACAACAGTAGATTCCTCACAGGGGCATACAAGTTAAGGTTAAATAATAAATACGAGCTGACTATTTCGCCATTTAGTAAATTGGAAATGAAAATAGCCCCAGCATGCTGCCGACGAATATCAAGTGGCTCGAGTTTTAGAGATTTACATCGCTCGGTATATGGAGGGAGGCCTAAAACATTCTCCCACCACATTCTACGATTATCAAACCCAATAGTTTTCCAGGCATAGAAAATTAAGAATGATATCTGAACCGCCTCAATTCTCTTGACATGATTACTGTAACTTGGACACCAAACACATGACGCATATTCAAGTTGTGAACGGACAAGAGATTGATATAGCGAGATCAAAGCTTTCGGGTTATTAAACTCTTTCATAATTCGTTTAAGAAATCCTAACATAGAATAAGCCTTTGCAATTATCAAATCAATATTATTTATCTGTCTGGTATGCTTTAACGAAAAACCGAGAGAAATGACATACAATGAATTTCCACTAAACATTTGATTGAAGAAACGGTTCGGCTTTTATACATTGGTTAAGCTTTCAGTTTAAAAATTCTCAAACTTAAGCAATTTCTAAGAATCTAGCTATACAGATTTTGGGGAAAACACCAATAGAATGCGTGCCGCTTATAATGCATTTGAAAGATGATTGAAACTATAGTTGTCAGACTAAGGGTTAACCTCAAATAAAATAAAAATTTACTAAGAATTTAACTAAAACTGCTGTCATAGTGTGAGGTGGTAAGTTGTTCTCACAATAAAATGTTTCAGCTCCAAGTTGTAACAATCAATTATAATAGTCTAGATCAACGAACCGCAGCAAACTCCACTGCAAGTGAAACAAAAGCTAATCATTGCCCGAAATCCAAAATAAGCCAATCAACGTTTGTTTGCATACCTTATTTTCAACCTCTTGTCAGTTGTATTGAGAACATCGCTGGATGTCATCACTTACCTATAGTAATCAATCTTGCACGATGAATGTCCTCTGCACCATCACTTTCCATCCTCAATCCTGAGACGGATGTTTCACTGAATGGTATAGGTAGTTTAAAAAATGAATCGCGTGTTCGCCTATCTAAAAAATAACATTGTGGCTTTATGGTTCATCTTCAGTTACACCAATAATTTTGTAAAATACACTTGGCTGCCAATATTAGGTACCCGTTTGTAACATTGGGTAGGTCGAAGTAAAGTTGCCCATTTGAATCATCTAAATAATGTCATTTTTCCTTTGTTGCTTCATCCGGTAACTTTAATCGTTCTGACATTTTCAAATGATTTAGATTCAGTCTTATATTAAAGCAAGTGTCTAAAATAAAAGTTTAAGATTCCTTGATACTAACAGCATAAAATCGTCTAGTTATTTAATTCCCACCAAGTTATCGCTACTTCCACAAAGTATTTTTCTCATCACAAACGTAATGAACGGCAATTTCCCAATATTTCGCCTGACTTGCAATTGGTTCATTTTGGTTGAGTTTGAAGCAAGCAATAAAGATTCGTATGTATTAAAGTGACACGATCAAGATGACATTTTTGTGGTGGATGATTTCCTAACCGCCTCAAAAGCTTTATTCATTGACAATATATTAAACTCTGGGTTATTTCAGATCAGCAACATTAAGAACAGTCTGAACAGTCAGCTCAATTTAGTGTTTTTCTCTGTTATCAACAGTAGCATCGCTTCGGAAACCAATCTAATACTCTGTGTCATGCATACATGAAACAATCTTCCCATTTTGTCTTAATGTCGACTCTGGAACTCCAGCACGATTCAAGTTTCGTAAAGCTTTGTGAAATTTAGAGATGTATTGGAAAACATTTACTACTTTGATTCAATATTCCGATCAAATCGGTTATGACTCCAAAAGATTTGCAAATATAAGATAATTGTTCATCCAGTCTACCATATATCGTCTTAAAACGTGCAGTGATATTCTTGCCAAGCCGCTGATGATGCTTTTCCACGAGTCGCTTTTGCTTAGAACTTACCCATCCTTTTCAACAAGTACCTTTATATTACCGATTCATAATAACGGATGCCGGACATTTGTAATTATAGAAAATTGTCTTGTATTTCTAAACTTTTTTTAACAATTTTCTTTATTTATTGAATATTTCAAACATGAAAATAACAATAAGTTTTCAAATCTTAATAACAAAGGTAATTATGTAAATCTGCGGGAGCAGAAAATTGTGAATTTAAAGACAAGGTACGTACTGGAAGGATATGAAGTATTTCAACTATGCTAACAGAAGTAACATATAGTCAAATCATGCATAGGTGCGTCACATCATGTAGGTGTGCATTATATACAGAGGCAATGAGTATAGCACGGCGACTATGAAGTTCAATCAGCTCAACTTAAGCCATTGTGAGGTTGCGCAGGACGTAGTAATCTAATCCGGGGATTAAGCTAAACTTGATGTCACAATCATATGCGAACCATATAAAAATTTGGAAAAAAGTAGCTTTGTATTATTGTGTGTAAACAATACACCTGTAATACAGCGTTGTGCGTCTACGCGTATTTTGGAATTTTCGACATCATGGCGTCGATAATGCGTCGACAATTGCTTTTGGCGACGACAATGTAGACAATTAGCGTAGAATGTGTCGAGAATGTAGATAATTGGTAGATAATTGTAGAATATTATATTGGTTTATGTTTGCACTTGTATTTTATTATAATACATTTGTATTATTTTATTTTAAATTAAGGAAAGTCGTTTGTTATAAGTTGGCCGTATGACAATGACAATGCACTAGCATTGACCGTATTAATTTTAATACTTCAGACCAAGTTAAATTGTTCATGAATTCAGAATAAACTAAATTGATGATTGTTTGGCTATTTATTAAGCATTAGGGTCCACTATACATTACAAGTTCAACCTGAGTTTCCTGTATGCCTCAAGCACAATCGAATTACGAATTACGATACAATGCCCTAGGCCTAGAAATCTATGCTTTTGCTTTGTGCTTAAAACTAGGAAACTTAATACAAAAAGTAGGTTGTGCAATAAATAAATAAAGGTGGCATTAACATTTTTAGTTCAACTTGAGCCATCCATATCGATAGTGCGATAGTTCACATTTCAAGTGATCCAGAGCCACGTATTAGAAAAATTTGATCAGTTGTACATGCAGATTATGTGTGAATTCCATTCGATACACTTAAAAAATGCTTTTACAATTGTAATTCATCGTCGTTAAGACGTTGTACGTATATCTTTAACTCGCCAATTTTATGCAGGTACTATTCATTCGCTTATCTCATCACAATTGCGACATACTTCTAGGCTAAATTAACCAATATTTTTTTCTCATCATTTGACCAACCAAATCATTTGATAAACCAAATTTTGGTTTAAACAATTAAAAATTTAGAAAAAAGTCTTTAAGGATATTTTTAAAGTTGTCCTTTGATAAGTTGAAGTCAAATACATCGTCAATTAAGTTGAAAGATTTAGACATCCTATTAATTGGGTTGTTTTCTCCATAGTTGGTGGAATGGTGTTCAAGTGCTAAAAATTTATGGTTTCTAAATGTTCTGCATGGCACGTGAATTGATATGTTTTCCAAGATGTAAGCTGAATCTACGTGACCAAGCAAAACGTTACCAATAAAAGCTGCTCCCAAGAGAAGTCGTCTATTTTCAAGCGTGCATATTTTGTAATCTGTGCATCTTGTTGTGTATGGAGGTAAGCGAGCCACATTTTCATGGAATGGTAAGTTGTGGTTGTTCAAAAGGCATACGGTGCTGCGCTCTAAACAAAAAAAATATTAAGACAAAAGAATGAGAACGTAGTGTAACATAAAAATTATTATATACTTGCATACATGAATAATTCTTTATATACAACTTTGATCTTCCTCTCTCATATTATTGTGTTTGTTATTCTTTATTTTCTTGTAAATAAAATAATCGCAGCCATTTTTAATTTTGTGTTGGAAAAAGGACGCCATCGGTTTCGCGTCTAATACAAAGAATAGAAATATGTAGTCAGTAAGTTTTTAACATTCAAAGTGTATTGTTTGAGTTTGGATTGATATTACATAGCTAATATATATTGTAAAAAATAAAAAACGTTGTACCAAAATAAAAATATATTGTAATTATAAAACATAAAAAATAATAAAACTGTGTGTATACTGTGTGTGGTGTATCGTGATGGTAACACAGTGCGGTGCGATCGAGCATAATAGGAGGGACAATTATTAGAGTGCGAACGAAAAAGCAAGTTGTTGAAGTGTGGTGTGCCGTCTAAAACTATAATCCAGCAGTCCAAAATCATCTATTTTCTTCATGGTCCTTCGAGCCGGATGGCGTTACCACACTTCAATTTAAACAGATAAGTATCGCATGTTTTATTTTACCGCTTTAATTGTAATAATTGTTCCGGAAATCAGCGGCACTGTTAATGAGTGCAGAATAATAAAAATTTCGAATAACGGTACTACCACTACCACGAGGTCGAGAAGTTAACGTTTACAGTTACACACAATAATCGAAAACAGTGTTTTGTTTGTGAATTATCGAAACGAATTAAAACTTTAGTATAACGTAAGATAATATTATACGGTTACAATTTAAGAAAGTATATCGGTTTGAACAGTGAATAGTCTAGAACTTTTGATAGTGTTTAACCAAAACCCACGTGTCCGCAAACTAAATCATGGGTCCTAAAACAGACAGAGCAGCTTACATTAGTATACGAAAGCGAGAATTAATGATCATAGAAGGATTGGCAAAGCATGCTGAAACTTTAAACGAGACATCAAGTATCGACTTAGTCCAAACCAAACTTGAAGGTCTCCATGACAGTTGGACTCATTTCAATGAAGCGGATGAAAAGGTGTTCGAACTTGGTGAGGAAAGTGAATATGAGTTGGCGGAAACACCGTATTACCTAGCAATGTCCGCATTTAAAAAGTTTCTACGTATTAATACTCCAGTTACAACACAATGGGAAAATCGTGGTGATGGACACTTAAATGATACTATGGACGAACTCGTAGCTCATCAGAAATCATTTTTGAAAGAATTTTCACACATTCAAATGGGTTCCAATCAAGAAGTCAGATTGCCGAGAGTCAATATCCCAATCTTCCGAGGAGACTACCAAGATTGGGCGTCGTTCAAGGACCTGTTTATCGGACAAATACATGGCAATTCCCGTATCTCAAAGGCAGCCAAGTTTCATTATCTGAAAGGATTTGTAGCGGATAAAGCGGCAAAAACAATTGAACATATCCCGATAACCGACAAAAATTATGATCAAGCATGGGAGAAACTGTGTAGTCGCTTTGAGAAGAGGGGTCATATCGCGCATGCTTATTTCCAGACGTTTATGGATCAACCAACTGCAACCAAGGGGTCTGTTGAGCAAATGAGGAAGCTGTGCGACACATCAGACGAAATCCTTCGGGGTTTAACTGCTCTGGACAATTCGACTCTATCTCGTGATCCATTAATAATTTTTATTCTATTGCAGAAGCTTGATGTTGAGACTAGGAGAATGTGGGCTGAACATACCATAGGCAAGGAGTTTCCAACTGAGAAGGAGTTTATAGATTTTCTTACAAGACGATGTGATTCACTGGAGATGTCACAGCCAAAGATAACAATGGAGAAAAATAACTTGTTAAGAACAACCACTAATTTGAGAACTCATACCGTATCGACAGGAGTGACCCTCAACTGTAAAAAATGCGAGAAAGATCATAAACTTTTTAAATGCCCTTCATTTCAAGCAATGGATATTCAGCCGAGACGTGATTTTGTAGCAGAGAAGTCGTTATGTTTTAATTGTTTAAATCCCGGACATTCATCCAGTCGATGTTTTTCCCCACAACGATGCCATAAATGTTCTTTAAAACATCACACTCTGCTCCATTTGAATGCAATCTCACAAAAGAATGTGAACGATCAACCATTATCATCATGTTGTACTTCTTGCCATAATCCAGTTACATCCAACTTAATTCAACCATCAAACAGTCAAGTCAATCCAACACATACAAACATTACAACCATATCTAACAATACTTCAACGAATTCCGTACCCATTGATGCTGCATGTAAACCATCAGCCGTTCATCAAGCACTCGAATCAGTCAAACCACTCCAAGGAAAGCAATTAGAGCAAGGTTCCAGTTCTCTAGTCACTCAGCCAACTAATACGTCTAGAAACTCAGCAAGCAGACAATCATCATTGTTGCCCACCGCAATCATTTTGATTCAAAACAAACACGGATACTCATATCCCTGTCGAGCCTTACTTGATTCAGGTTCTCAGGTCACTTTAGTCACTGAGGCCTTAGCTCAAAGGTTACAAATACCACGAAGACATGCCAAAATACCAATCACTGGTATCGCGCAAGCTGGAGCTGGATATACCCGAGGCAGCATTCAGTTACATATAACGTCTAGACTTCCAAATAAAAGGAAACTAGAATGTCAAGCTCTAGTTTTACCAAAACTAACTCAAGCTACTCCAGAATACGAAGTTAGTGATGATATTGACCCGTGCATCAGAAACCTGACATTAGCCGATCCTAACTTTCACACCTCTTCTGCTATTGATGTAATACTGGGAGCAGGTGAATTTTTTGAAGTACTCTTGCCCGAAACAATAAAACAAAATAATCGAGTGATAGCGCAAAACACGATATTCGGTTGGATTATTTGTGGAACAATTAAAACCCATCCAACACTCAACCTGATCACTTCAAATCTGGCAACTACTGATATTGATGTTTTACTGCAAAGGTTCTGGGAAGTAGAAGAACTAATATCGTTAAACCCACTTTCAGATGCGGAGCAGCTAATGGAGAACCACTTTGCAACGACGCATTCCCGCACCAGCGAAGGACGGTATATTGTACACTTACCTTTTAAGCCCGATTCGTTACCGCTCGGCAGTTCTGCACCTTCTGCGATATCTCGTTTGATGGCAATGGAGCGAAAATTTGAAACCAACCCGGAACTGAAACAACAGTACTTACAGTTTATGAATGAATACATTCAGTTAAATCATATGAAGCCCATCCTGAAATCTGAAGTACCAAAAGATAATCATAAAATCTATTATCTTCCTCATCACGCAGTGACGAAAATTTCTCAGGGAAAACTTAAACTTCGTGTTGTATTCGACGGCTCCTCGAAAACAAGTGCAGGAGTATCACTCAACGACAAATTATTAGTAGGGCCTACCATACAAAACACGCTCTTTTCGAACGTTCTTACATTCCGTAAAAACTCAATAGCTTTCGCAGCGGACATCGAAAAGATGTACCGCCAAATTCTCGTAGCAGCCGAGGATCAGGATTACCAAAGAATCGTATGGCGAAATTCCAAGGAAGAACCAATACAACATTACGCATTACAAACCGTTACATATGGTTTAGCATCTTCACCGTATCAAGCTATCCGATCATTAAAGCAGTTGGCCAATGATTACCGTAAACAATACCCGAAAGCCGCAGCGATTGTTGACACCGATTTTTATGTCGATGATGTGATGTCAGGAGCCAACGAATTATCAGAGGCCATCGAGTGTCGAGATCAGTTGATTGATCTGATGAAACAAGGCGGTTTCATTCTCAAGAAATGGAAGTCTAATTCTCCGGAGTTTTTGAAGGGAATTAAACCAGACCATCAAGAAATTAGTCCGTTAAACATCGATGAACAACAATGTATTAAAGTGCTAGGACTAATGTGGGATCCAATGGAAGACTATCTCTATTATAAAATCAATCTACCGGAGAGCAACACAGCAACAAAGCGAGCGTTATTATCGGAGTCTGCACGATTATTCGACCCCCTTGGATTATTGGCACCTTCCATTATAATAATCAAAATTTTGTACCAAAGTCTATGGCTTTCGAAACTCAACTGGGACGATCAGCTACCTCTACATATTGCAAGGCAATGGATGGATTTCGGAAGAGCCCTTAACTATTTAGCCGACATCAAAATACCTCGTCTAGTTAATGTGCACAACCAACATATACAGATTCACGGATTTAGTGACGCGTCCGAGAAAGCTTATGCGGCCGCAGTCTATTTTAGAACGAAAGGAGACAATCGGATGTACCATACGCGTTTAATTGCCGCTAAAACCAGGGTCGCCCCTATCAAACAACTGTCTGTACCACGACTAGAATTAAGTGGAGCCCTGCTCTTGGTCAAACTAATGAAAACGACCATAGACACAATGTGTATATCGCAAGCTGATGTATTCGCATGGACCGATTCAACTGTCGTCTTACAGTGGTTAACAACGAGTCCACGAAAGTGGAAACCATTCGTGAGTAATCGAACATCACAAATTCTTACGATCCTACCCCAATGCAAGTGGCAGCAGGTTAGTTCAAAAGAGAATCCAGCCGATCATGCATCACGAGGAGTTCATCCGTCAAAACTGAAAGAGCTTGATATTTGGTGGAACGGCCCAGAATTTTTAAAATCATCTGAGGATACTTGGCCTACTCCAAAAACTGCGTACGAATGCACTGAAGCTGGGGTTGAGGAAAAAGTAACCCAATCACTTGCAGCACAAATCACTCCGCAAGACCATCTCTCCGCCATTATCCTAAAATTCTCGTCTTGGCACAAATTGTTAAGAGTTTTTGTTCTTATTCTTAGGTTTATTCACGGATGCAAGAACAAGGTCAGATGTGCAAGAACAAGTCAAGGAGCAAACATCACTGCCGTCGACATGAAGGAAGCTAATTTTCAGTTGTGTAAACTAGCACAACAGTACTCATTCAACGCAGAAATTAAACAATTAACGGCCAACTTACAAGTTTCATCCCAAAGCAAACTCGCTTCGCTGCACCCTTACCTAGACGATCATCAAATCCTAAGAGTTGGAGGCAGATTGCAAAACGCTGACATTCCACCTAATCAAAAGCATCCAATCATTCTACCAGGAGACCATCACATCACAAAGTTGTTAATCACTGAGGTACATCGATGTACATTGCATGGTGATATCTCGATCATGCTATTTCACCTCAGGCAACGTTACTGGATCTTAAATTGTCGAAACCACGTCAAGCGATTTATCCATAAGTGTATAACTTGTTTCAAATTCAAGGCAAAGGCATCCAAGCAACTAATGGGCAGCTTACCACCAGCCAGAGTTGTGACACCTAAACGCGCATTTGAAAACGTTGGAGTGGATTATGCAGGACCAGTATCGCTGAAAACATCCCTAGTGCGAAACGCAAAAATCCAGAAGGCCTATATAGCACTATTTATATGTATGGCTAGCAAAGCGGTGCATTTGGAGCTAGTCACAGATATGACAACAAATGCATTCATCGCAGCACTCCGGCGATTTACTGCAAGAAGAGGATATCCAGTAACCATTTACAGTGACAACGGCAGCAATTTCAAAGGAGCACATGTAGAACTACAACAATTGGCGAAACTATTCATCTCACAGCAACACAACGATCAAGTAGCCAGTCACTTGCTAACACATTTCACACAATGGAGATTCATGTGTCCAACCGCAAGTCATATGGGTGGTTTATACGAAGCCGGAATAAAATCTACGAAATCTCACATCCGTAAATGCATTGGTTCATCGATACTTACGTACGAGCAGTACTATACTTTACTATGTCAAGTGGAGGCAGTGCTTAATTCTAGACCGTTGTGTGGCGAATCGGACGATGTAACCAATTTAAATTATTTAACTCCAGGCCATTTTTTAATCGGAGAACCATTGATAGCCATCCCTGAACCAAATCTAGAAGCGATTAACACACATCGATTAGACAAATGGCAGATAATTCAACAAACCACACAGAAATTTTGGAAGATGTTCTCAGCTGATTATCTTAATACATTGCAGCAACGTCGTAAGTGGCATTCAATTGAAGTCAATTTCAAACCTGGAGATCTGGTGGTAGTAATAGAGAAGGATTTACCCCCAACCAAATGGCATGTAGCCAGAGTCAGTGAAGTACATCCCGGGACCGATGGTTTAGTGCGAGTAGTTACAATTAAATCTGCTCATGGTGTATTCAAGCGTCCTATCCATAAACTGGCCAAACTACCAATTGATTGAAAGATATTCTTTCAAGGTGCGGAGTATGTTCAAAAGGCATACGGTGCTGCGCTCTAAACAAAAAAAATATTAAGACAAAAGAATGAGAACGTAGTGTAACATAAAAATTATTATATACTTGCATACATGAATAATTCTTTATATACAACTTTGATCTTCCTCTCTCATATTATTGTGTTTGTTATTCTTTATTTTCTTGTAAATAAAATAATCGCAGCCATTTTTAATTTTGTGTTGGAAAAAGGACGCCATCGGTTTCGCGTCTAATACAAAGAATAGAAATATGTAGTCAGTAAGTTTTTAACATTCAAAGTGTATTGTTTGAGTTTGGATTGATATTACATAGCTAATATATATTGTAAAAAATAAAAAACGTTGTACCAAAATAAAAATATATTGTAATTATAAAACATAAAAAATAATAAAACTGTGTGTATACTGTGTGTGGTGTATCGTGATGGTAACACAGTGCGGTGCGATCGAGCATAATAGGAGGGACAATTATTAGAGTGCGAACGAAAAAGCAAGTTGTTGAAGTGTGGTGTGCCGTCTAAAACTATAATCCAGCAGTCCAAAATCATCTATTTTCTACAGTGGTCGTAATCCCAGTCACTTTTCTTTAACAAAAAAATCAGGAACTTCTTTTGAATGCTTTCAATTCTTTTTATGTGTACAGCATAGTATGGATTCCAGACCGTTACAGCGTATTCCAGTTGAGATCGAACATAAGCGAAATAGAGTGAACATAAGGTTTGGATATCCTTAAATTCACCTGTCCATCTTTTAACAAATCCGAACATGGCATTCGCTTTCGCAATACAATTTTCAATATGCCTATTGAAACTGGCGTTTTCGACAAATGTAACACCTAAGTCTATAACCTCATTGACTCTTTGCAGTACTTCGTTGTTGACTTTGTATGAAGTAATTATTGGATTTCGTTTACGATGGAAAGACATGATTTTGCATTTCTTAATATTTAAGTATAGTGAGTTCCGATCACACCACTCACTTAATCTATCTAAGTCTTCTTGAAGTTTCTCCGTATCTAACCATCCATTAATAGTACGAAAAATTTTCACATCATCTGCAAATATGAGCACGTCTGAGTTTTTGATTATCTCGGTTATTCGGTCTATGAAAACAATAAAAATCCAAGGCCCGAGGTGTGATCCTTGGGGAACACCAGATGTAACTTTAATACAGTTTGATTTTTCATTTCCCATTATCACAAATTGGCACCGGTTTGATAGAAATGATTTAAACCAATTTATGTAATCGAGAGAAAACCCAAAATTGAATAAACTCTGGAGTGCTTTATGATGACAGATAGAATCAAATGCTTTACTAAAATCCGTGTACGCTACATCAACTTGACGGTGTTTTTCTATCTCGTTAATTAGTTTACTGGTGAATTCAACCAGATTAGTCGATGTGGATCGGCCAGGCATAAACCCATGCTGGTTTATTGATATATGACGTGCAATTGTGGATTTAAAGCTGTTGCATAATACTAACTCAAATAATTTTGGAATTGATGATGTAGTTGATAGTCCTCTGTAGCATGAGATATCCTCACGTTTACCCGATTTAAAAATTGGAGTAATTTTTGAAATTTTCCATTTTTCAGGAAACACGCCGGTGTTTAAGGAATGATTGAATAGATAACATAATGGAATTGTTAAAATTTCAGCGTACTCCTTCAGAATAGAGGAGGGAATATCGTCAAGACCGCAACCATCTCCAAACCCCCTTAAAGCCGATAGAATGTTGTCCTCAAAAATAATAGGAGGAGTTATTGATGTGTTGTTGTTGCCGGGTTTTTCGTACAATCCACTAGTAACGCTTGGTCTATAGACTGATTGAAAAAACGACGCGAACATGTTAGCTATATCTTTGGCGTTTGAAGAGCAGGTATTGGTGTACGTCATATTAGCAGGGTATCCTTCAATTTCGCGTTTATTCCTAAAGTATTTCCAAAATTGTTTTGGATTTACTTTAATTTTGTCTTGAATTTGATTAAGATACGACCTGTATTTAGATTTGAGATAAATTTCAAATTCATTACTATGTTGTAGAAACGTAGTTTTGTCCGCTTCTAACCCGCTTTTCAACATTTTGGCATACGCTTTCGACTTCCGATTTTTTAAGTTAACTAGTCTATCATCAAACCAATGAGGGTGTGCATTTTGTGGTTTACAGCACATAGGTACATACATTTCGAAGCCTTGAAGCATGATGTCATTAAATTTGTCCACATTTTCGTTTATATCATTGGAATTGAGAGTTATTTGCCAGTTGATGGATTCCAGGTAACTTTGTAGCCCCACACGGTTAGTTTTTTTAAAGTTGAATTTCATTGGTTGAAGGTGTTCTGATCTCGCCATTTTAGTTAAGTCAAATACAATATCCAAAGATTTGTGATTAACGTCATTTATGACAAAAGGTAATAGGGATTCAGAAATTGTAAAGGTGTCAATGTCGTTGCTGAAGACAAGATCCAATAATCTATCACGATTATTAGCAATTGTGTTTATTTGGTTCAAATTATAACCAAGCATGGCGTCCACAAATAAAGATTCCGCATCTGTTGTTATATTGCAAGGTAAAATACAGTTTAGTTCTGGGTCCAAGTTCCAAGTTATATTTGGAAGATTAAAATCACCAAGCACAAGAACTAAATCTGACGAGTTTGTTGTATTAATAACTTCATCAATCGCATCGATGCAAGTTGCATAATGATCACTATCTGATTGAGGTGGTATATATGCTGCGTAGATGATTAGATTGGTTTGGTTGATTTTGATTTTTACACCGATCTGTTCGACTCTCGATGGGGCTAAAGTTACTGGAGCATTCCAGAGTTTAGAATGTACTGCTATCAGTACGCCACCACCCGATTTCTTTGAACTAGTTTCAGGAGACCGATCGCATCTATAAACAACGTAGTCATGGCCAAAAAATTCGCTGCTCCGTATGTCTGATTTTAATGAAGTTTCACAAATTACATAAATAAGGTAGTTTGATTTTAAAACGAATTTGTAGAATTTAGATGCTTTTGATGCCATTTTGTTTACGTTTTGATAGTAAATTGCACATTTCTCATATACCGATCTTTTTTTGGACTTTATGGGCTGATTTACCTTTTGAGTAATAGTATAAGTTCGAGCTTTCATTAAAAGTGAGTGTAGTCTATCATTGGCCACCGGAGAAAAATATTTAAATGCTTTTGTGTGTCTAGAGATTGCAACTATGGCATGCGGTACACTATCGAACAGCTCAAGAGGTTGAGAATTGGTTCTTATACATATTACATTTGGTGAGGTTAAACCTTGTGCTTCATGGATCGTCAAGACTTTACTGGTTTCTGGTATCTTAAGCTGAGAGATTAATTGTTTATCAGCTCTGGTAAAAGTTAGATAGAAAGCGTTCTCTAACACAGGTAATGATGATAGATTTGGTGGCAGGTTTATAAATTCGGCAGAATATTCCACTGTGTTCATACTAGTGATGTTAGGGTAGTATTCTTTGAGAGCAGAAGTAACATCAGCTGGGCATCGATACGTTACATTCAAGTATTCAGTCTTTGTTACAAAAGCACTTGCATCGGAAAATTTCATATTGACATGATGTAATCTGTCAATATATGGTATTTGATTTTTGTCACCTAGAAGATATATTTTAGAACATTTACTTTTGATAACCACAAGTCCTATATATCCAGCATGCACCATCATGTACTCATCAACAAAAACTGTATCGTAGGTCCGGTTACCATTTATTAGGTATGAGGCAATCGTTTTGTAGTTTAATTTGATGTTATTAAAGTTAGTGTTTTTGTGCTCGCAACGTGATGTTACCTTTAATTTTACATCTGCAAGTCCTTCTTTTGTAGCACATAGAACAAGATCAGTGCCCAGATTATGGTTGTTTATAATCCATGTTGATTTACCACACCCAGGTACACCTTGAATATTTGTAATATCCGGCATCTTTATGTTTGTTTTAAGATAGATATTGTTTAACGAGTTGTAAGTCTGATGATCTAACATAATTACCGTACCCGATGAACAAAAAATGTATCTGTTTGGGGTAATAAATGTGTTTGTGTCTTCACACAGTTGTTCCAGATTATTCCCATCGAAGCCAAACTGATGTTTTGTGGTCGGTTCTTCGAGATATTGTTTGGTAGCGTTGTCAAATATAAATATGTTTAATTGTCGTAAGGAAGAAGCGGAGAAAGGCAATAGATTTATGTTCTTAATGTAATGATCCTTTAAGTGGCTTTTTATTAGGCTGTTTGAGTGTTTCATGTAAAACATTATTTCCATGATCGAATTCTTATAGCTGGACTCTGCAGACAACACCTTGTGAAAAGTCGGAGATGTGGATGGAAAATCCGTACAGTTTCCATATGAGAACTTCGAGGGATCACCTGTAATCCAACGGGAAGATAACATTCTCTCATACTGCAGTGACATATTGAAAGGAATATTTAAAACCCATTTGATGTTGTTAAATGGATAGTTTGTAACATAATCCAACACTGGCAAAACCTTGTAGACATGATGGCTAACATCCAAGGTAATTATGAAAGGCTCATTTTTTCGATGCTGCAAGTAGGATGTTAAAGTTTCTAAAGCGTAGATTAGATCACTGCAATCAGTTTTAGATTGATGAGTAACTACAATAACGTAGTTACCTCCGATTTTATAAACTTTTGTACCTTCATTAACTGATTTAATGTAGAAGTTATGTAGTATAAGTCCATTTCGGGATAGATATTTTTTAAGATTGCAATTATCCAATTTTTCTTCAAAAGCAACACAAATAAAAATAGATGATTTTATTAAGTGTTTGCCATTTAGCCAGGTTGAAATCTGTGGTTCGGCATGCATGAATTTTTCAGATGGGATATTTTTAACAAACTCATATCCGTTTATATAATCTTCTTGGTGGTTGTTACTTATGCTTCTTGTTAACATAAGTTTAAATTTAAATGAGGAGATGATTGATTTGTTGTATGTTGATTTGATGTCAATATCCGTTTGAGTTTCGCAGTGTTTAGATGTGCACTTATTACCCAGTCTTGGAGTCTTTGAGTAGTTTTCTGAAGATGAAAAATGAAATAAGCCTCCATTTGAATCGCACACAGCATCTCTCATTTTGATGGTTTTAACTCTCGCTGTCTTGACGAGGTTTTCATAGCGCGAAAAATTCATCAAGTCAGCATTGACTTCATCAACCTCATCCATAGTACGTATATTAAAACCACCATTGAAGTTGCAGGCAGAGTTGCTCGTTTTGGAAGTTTTTAAGTTATTTGGTTGTGGTTTATTGAATTCCAAAAATCCGATTGCTTTTTTGGAAACTTAAGTTCATGTTCAGAAAGGTTGGTGATTGTGCCATAAGTCGAAAATTTTGGCGACGTCGTTTCCATTCAAATTCTTTAACCAGTAGTCCAGAAGGCCACAACGTGGAATGTAATGCAGTTTAAAATTGATTTGCTGGTAAACTAACACGGAATGATGTATAGTCATACATATGACCGTTTTCCTGGTTGCGGGAAATTTTGATACACACGGCGTTATCCAGGTTCATTTTAGTTTTTAGAAAGTCTTCGAATTTTTCTTTCGTCACAGAGTTTTCAATTCTACTAACGAAGAGCCATCGTCGAGGTTCTACAGCTTTTATTTCATCAGATGCTGACTGATATGACTGTTCATGTGTAAGATGTGAGTTTAATGAAGCTGCAGTTGTGGTTACTGATGATATAGGCTTTAAGTGCGATGATTCCGTTGGCGATACAAATGTTGTTTTTGGAGATATCGCTGATGAAGGTGTTGATAAAGAGTAAGACGCGATAATCGAAGAAACATTTGCACAACATAGATGAAATGGTGACAACCCGCTGAATCATAATGCTAAAGATCAAAGAGAAGAATGTCATTTAAAAAGGTAAGGTGTGCTCAATAAAGAATTTGATAGCTTCAATGGGTTGAGGTCGTCGTCTGAATTAATACAAATAGGTAGGGAGTTGAGGATCGTGTTAGCCTGCATCAAACGCGTTATCATTTCTCCATATAGGACAGTAGAGCCTCCGACAATGTTATTTTTAAGTGTTATTTTGTAGGCATTACTGCGGTCTCATATGGTGAATAAAATTTCCGAGTAATCAATAAATTTAGAATTTGCATTATAATTTAAAACATCATTCACAGGTGTGGGGTCGGTTTTGCTCAAACGGAATTTGATTCGTTGTCACTTATACTTTAAGAAAACGACTTGATGTAAACTGCCGGAAGGCTGCACTGAAATGAATGAATCAATAAACAGAACGACAGCAAGCATATGAATAGGTTTAAGACCTCTATGGTTTGAATTCTGAACGTAAATTGGTCCAGCATAAACGACACCAGCCGATAAGAAAGGCCTAAAAAATGTGACCCGACTGAATAGTAGCTCGGACATAATAAATTGACGAATTTCTGCTGCTAGAAACTCTGTTTCTCACACAAATTTCGAAGAAGTGCGGTGCGGTTACAATCCAAGGCCAAACAATTGTGGAATCACTCCACAAATATACGAAATTTTCTCTATCAATTAATAATTTTTGAACTTTTGGTAAGTGGCAGTTGTTCGTTCAGGGAACATGTAACCAATTGATTACACATGATTTTAAAAATTTCGTATTTTTATTAATAATAAACTTGAAATTAAACAACGGCAATTCATATTTTTATACCCGTGTGTTAAGTTTTTTTGAGATTAGCTTGAGATGAATAATAGAACGATATATTTTGATTTATGACACTAAGTATAGAGAATTCGCAAAAGGTGATTGTCCAATGCCATATGTTTTGTGATAATAATTAGAAGGTTAATTTTATAAAATATAAAATAAAATAATTTAAATAGAGATATGTACTCTTAAAATTGAACGTGAATAAAATCGAGTACGTGGTGTTTGAGTGCTACGATCATTTTCAAAGGTGGATATAAAAACTTTTTCATACATACATTATAATACCTAATTAAGTTAATACTCATACGTTATAAATTATATAATAATATAAAATAAAATTGAAATTGAAATACCGTCGTATTTCCACGTTTGTGAGTTCTGTTTTGTAAAACGACCCTCGTATTTACAAGGCGTTTATAAGTCAAGCATCATAGTGACTTAGCGAATGTGACGAAAAAAAACTTCCCAAGTTACATTGTCACCAATGGATAAGTGAAAACGGATTCGTATGCAGTTGTACCAAGTGGCTGTGGAGTGATCAAGAAGCCGCGTATATAAAATTACTTGTCGACGAAAGTAGCTGATTTCATCTTCATTGGACGTTATCCCGAAGGTTACTTTGACAACTAAGAGGACGAAGGTTCAACCCAAAACATGGCTGATTTTACGGTAACAAATTTTTTATAAATTTTTTTCTGACAAGTTTTTTTAATATTCAGATTGGTCAAATATTAATATTAGTTAATTATTACAAAATTTTATTGTTATATGCTTGTTGCTGTTGACACTTTTGTACTTTTCTACAACTTTGATTTTAGAGTTTAATTTTTGGATGAGTTTTCACGTAGAAAATAGTTTTATTGACTAATCTACCTAATGAATCAAGATAGTTACTTTTGATATAGTCCAATCGTGATTTACAATGTACTAGTTTTCTCTAATTGTTAGTGAAGGTTTTGAGTTTTGTGATGATGAAGGGTGTTTCAGGAGTTTAGTGCACAGCATAAAAAGTTCCGTATAAGATGTCTGAATGTCATTTAGTGTTGCGTTCTTTCGTTCCTTCCTTCGTTCTGCAATTTCTGAAAACAAATTTCATTGGTTAAAAATAACGTTTTTTTTCTTGTGAATTTTTTTCAGCAACTTTGATTGATTTAATTTAAAATTCAGAAGGAAGGAAGGAATGCACGAACGCAACACTGAATCTAGCCTTAACGAATCCCCCCATTTGCCCTGAGAGTAGCTGCAAAAGCTGTGCTCAGGCATCTTACTGGATGATTTTGTGTACGATCGTTTAGTCGGTCATTACAAACATTCTTGAAATTGGTGGAAATTTCCCCAATCAGAATACAGTTTCTATGAAATTTTCTATATTAATCGATTTTTTCACCGGCTATAGAGGAAAAAGATTATATGTATATGTTATATGTATGAACATTTCTTTGGTAAGCATTATAAAGATGGGACAAAACTAGTTCTTGAGCAGTAGAAAGTCGATTATTAATGTCCATGACCGATGCTTGTCTGTCGCTTAATAGATTCAGATCACGCATTAATTTGTAAGACGAGCCGTGGATTACCATGTGTTGACCGAACGTTAAAAAGTACGGCGAGAATCCGGTAGAATTGTGAACCGCGTTTCTTAGGGCAGCACTAATTTCGTCAATATGTGCATCCCAGGTCTTATGATGATCGTTAACGTAAGAACGTACAGCAGCGAGTATTGTTCTATTCACCCTCTCAGACGCATTAGATTGCGGAGAGTAGATTGGTGTGTATTGGTGGAAAACTCCATAGTGTTCCAATAACTCCGCTAGCAGTTTGGATTTGAATTGTGGTCCATTATCGGAGGTAAGTATTTCTGGGACACCAAAAATATTAAAGACACGCTGTTTGAGGAATTTTACTACATGATTAGCAGTGGCTGCTCTAAGAGGTTCCAACAAAATAAATTTTGTGTACTGGTCTAAAAGAATCAATAGGTATGTGTTACCAAACGAACTCCTGGGATAAGGCCCCAAGAAATCCATAAATACTTTTTGAAATGGACGATGTATTTCCATAAAATTACCCATTTCTGGACGAGTAACAAAATTGGTTGGTTTCGAGGATTTACAAATATCACACTTTTGTATATATTCTCGAACATCACGAGCCATCGTCGCCCAATAGAAATGACGTTGTAGCACTTCTAGTGTTTTGGACTGACCCAAATGAGCGCCGCTGGGAGAATTGTGCGATTGGTTCAATAAAGAAGGAACTAGCACATCAGGAATTACTAATTTCCACGCAGAGATATCATTTAGAGAACGAGTGTCCGAGTTTGGAAGTATGTATAATTTGCCATTAAGTTCTTTATAATTTGTTTTAGCCATTCTATTTTCTTTTAGAGAATTTATTCTGCTAAGGTAAGCGGGGTCTAGAAAAGCAGGGGAGTCCAGATCCACATGTAGAGGTGGTATACTCCCATCATCATCACGCACCATCCGCTTATCAAATGCTTCGAGACTTATTCTGGATAGAGCATCGGGGACCACGTTTTGAGAACCTTTTCTATATTCAATATTGAAATTGAATCCTTGTAATTGAAGACTCCACCGTGCTAGCCTTCCAGATAAGTCTCTCTGCTCCATTAACCATTTCAAGCTAGAATGGTCCGTGATGATAGTGAAAGTGTAGCCCTCCACATATGGTCTGAACTTTTTCACGCTTAGAACTGCCGCCAAGCACTCTAGCTCTGTAACACTATACTTTCGTTGGGCAGAATTAAGCTTATGACTGTAGTAGGCTATTGGATGTTCACCTTCGGTCGATTTTTGGAACAAGACACTTCCTATTCCATTCGAACTCGCGTCGCACTGGATAAAAAATGGACGCGCAAAATCCGGATTGCGTAATACAGGTGCCGACGTCAATGCTACTTTGACCTGGTTAAATGCCTCATTTGCGGCTTCACTCCAAGATAACTTTTGGTTCTTTTTTAATAAATCAGTTAGGGGAGTTGTGATTGAGGCGTAGCAAAAGATGAAGCGCTGATACCACCCCGCCATTCCCAGAAATTGCCTAAGTTGTCTTACAGTTTTGGGAGTTGGATAGTCTGCTATGGCTTGTATTTTGTCGGGATCCATGCGTATGATTCCGTTACCAATCACATGACCTAAGTACTTCGTTTCAGTTAGAACGAACTTGCTCTTTTCCACATTTATCGTAAGGTTGCCTGCTTTTAACAATCTAGCAATCTCGGTCAACAATGATAAATGTTCTTCTAGTTCGGCGGAAACAACGAGCAAGTCGTCCAAGTAAACAAATACTCGATCATGTAACTGGTACGGTATCACCCTATGCATTAATCTACACAATGTCTGAGGGGCATTACATAGGCCGAAGGGCATCACTGTGAAGTGATAAAGGGGTCGGCCCGGAACGGTGAACGCAGTTTTATCACGCGATGCCACGTCAAGAGGGATTTGCCAAAAGGCATCCTTTAAGTCGATCGAAGAGATAAATTTTGTATGGTCGAGTCGACTTAGCAATCCCTCAATCAGTGGTAGCGGATATGCGTCTTTAGTTGTTACCTCGTTGACCTTCCGGGCGTCAAGGCATAGCCTCACCTTACCATTGCCCTTGCGAACAACAGCAATCGGCGAGGACCATGCGCTTTGACTCTCCTCTATCACTCCCAGCGCCAACATCCTATCCAACTCCTTGTATATTTCAGCCTGGACTGCCGGGGATACGGGGTAGTATCTCTGTTTCACGGGTTTTGCACTACCAACTTCTATGGCATGGGTCACTAAATTAGTACGACCTAACCCATTTTTCTCGGAACACGGAAATGTAGCGACGATTTGTTTTAATCGGATTTCGTCTTCGGGAGAGAGTTGGTGATGATTACTGGAAGTGGCAGTTGGTATCGCCAAATCAATGGAATTTACTAAGGCGGGAGCTAAGCCAAATGAGTTCCAGAAATCGATTCCCAGGTAAAGTGGTTGCATTAAACCTGGAGCAATGTGGAGACGAACGCGCTTCACTTTTCCATTAAAAGAGATCGGTAGAATTACATGTCCAATTATTTTTTCCTTTTGCCCACCTGCCGTTTTTAAAAAGGAAGAAAGGTGGTGCACTTTAATGCGATTTTGGTGTAAGAATTGTTCAGATCCGGCTCCAAGAACACTAATGCTTGCACCGCTATCTAACAATCCAGTGTAGGGAATGCCGGCGATTAATACATTAGCATATGGGCGGTCATCGTGAACAGTTGTATGCAAGACAGATTCACAGATCATATTTCTTAAGGTTCGACGCAACGACCAATATTTAAAAGTCCGGTGTCGCGGTTTTGCAGTAGGTATCGTAAAGTAAGTTTGGGTGGATTTTGAATTTAATGTAGAAATGACATTGTTAGCTGTAGTATCTTTAGATAAGTTTTGATTAAACACAGCCGATGATTGAACAACATCATAATAAAAAGGGTTGTTGCTATTTGGCAAATAATTTGTTTTTGTTGGTAAATTTTGGGTGTATATATCGGGATCGGCAGGACTCATTTCAACTGCACAATAATTTATGTCTGTCTTCGGTAAAGTTCCGGACAGGTGCTGGAGGCAGCATCCTCGGTTTGCGTCCTGGTTGTAGTATTTTGGGGAGGTTGAGCACCAGGAGTTCTCATCTCCCGTCTGCTGTTTCCCACATACGAAGAATTACACGCCTGACAATTTGATCGAATCACGTTAGGTGCACCGCACAGGAAACAATGTCTAGCAATATATGAATTGGATTGCCCTCGATTCTGATAATTCTGGGTATTATTCTGTCGGTTACTCGACCCTAAGGCACAAAGAGTATTGCGGTACTCATTTTGAGAGTAGTCGATAAGTCGATTTGCATATGGCGAAGAAGAATCGATTTGAGAATTTACTTGAGTATTTCTAGGGAGATAGTTCATCATTTTAGGATAGTCGGGATAATTTACCGTGTAACCCATTCCTTTATAATTATGTCCTGTATAGTCGGGATTATCAAGATTCATTTCTTGAACTTGCCTAAATGTTACACGTCTCTCAGCTTTTTCGGCATTTAATCTCTTCCAAGTATCCTCTATCTCGACGCATTGATGTACCAATTCGGATACCGTCGTAATATGTCTTCCCGCAATTTTATATTGTAGGGTACTATGCATGTTTCGTCGCAAGATGAAACAAAGATCGCTATCGATGAGAGGGGTGCTAAGATATAAAGAGGCATCTATCACACGAGTGTAGAAATCCAAAAAGGTTTCTTCAGATTTTTGTTTGAGAAATGAAATTGACTGGCGAATTTCTGCATCAGTTCTGCGGTCTTTAAATCTTTCCAAAAGCCCTTGCTTTAAGGTTTCCCAATCAACATTGCCACTACGTTCAAGGAATGACCAATACCATTCGAGAGCACTTTTTCTTAGAAGCAAATGCAAATCATTTATTAAGCGCTCGGAAGAAATTTTATTTGCACTTGCAAGGCGCTCGACTCGGTACAAAAATCGCTCAACTGCGGAACCACCAGGTAAGCCGTCAAAGGTAATATTCCATTTGTGTATTCCCATTATTGAGACATCAACCTTACTATTCAAATCGCCCTGGGGTGTAGATTTGGATGTATCCTTATGTTCACCGTCTCGTTGCTGTGAACGGTCCTGACCATCTCTAACGGAATCTTCGTGTGCTAGTACTTCAGACTCGCCGCGTACTGATAATTTCTTAACAAAATCCATTAAAATCTGGTATTCGGGAGCAGAAAATGGGTTTTGTGGAACTGCTGTATTTTTGGTCAATTTTGATTCACGATTGTTTTCCGCAGAGGAACTAGTTAAATTATTTTTAGATTTATTTCCAAAATTATCACTATCGGATGAATCAGAACAATCCGTAATTACTGGCTCCGGAGCATGCGCGTCTGATATAGCTTCAGAAATTGATTTTTCAAAGTCATCAACCGATACTTTCGATTCCAATAAAGATTGAATTACCTCTAAAACTTTATCGCAAGCGTCTAATAAATTTTTCTCGGGCGTTTCATAATTCGGAGAAGTGTTTATGATACGTTGGAGGCGCGAACTTACGTGCATAATACGTGTACTCAAAATTGCAAGTTTCGTGCTACGTTCATCAAGACTAACCTCCGGTATTTCTTGCACTTGAGGTTTGAGATTTTTCAGTTTTTCTGAACAAATGGTTATTTCCCTCTGAGGAGATTTTCTAGCAGCCAAATGGGTTTTTAACGGAACAATCTTATTATCTTCACTCTCTAACTTAAATGCTGATGTTAGACTATCTAGCTGTTCAATTACTGAACCCGAAATACTCCTAACCAAACACTCAATCTCAATTTCATCGACACTCAAATATTTTGGATCCATAGCCATTGTTATTAAATTAGTTTATAAGTCGTTAATATTGTGTTCAAATAAAAGATAATATCGGATAAAAAAAATTCAAATCACGAAGAATGTTATCAGGCAATCATAACCCAATATTTGTAACGTATTCAATAATTAGCGAAATATTAATAACTAAATATTTTATATGTAAGAGAAAAATAGATAAAATGAAAATTTAAATAAAAATATAAAAATAAATTAAATAACAATTCAATAATTAATTTATTTTTATAATTTATTAGAAATTAATTACGATTAAATTAAATAATTTGATGATAATAAAATAAAAAAGATATTATTAACGATATTGAAATGCTTAAATTCATTAAAAAAATCCACTGGAAATGTGACCCCCAATAATCTAACTCCAACAGTATTTGTATTAGACTATATATAATTGATAGATAATTCAACGTGCTGATAATGTCAAATGACAATCACAATTGTCTTCCTTCAATACATCTATCGAAAAAATGTCAACCGGTATAAAACGGGATTAGAGGTTGTCCAGAAAACAATTATTGATTATTGAAAAAAAAAAAAATTAACATAAGCGGCTTCTTACAACAGTACTCAAAGAAGGAAACAAAATTAAAAAAAAATGTTCCTTTATAAACGCATGTTTTGCGGAGCACTGTTGCAAAACTGAATGCCGACAAAAAAAACAGTCCAAATTACAAGATTACGTTATTGCAATCAAAACACGAGGTATCTAGCCCGAACATAAAAATATGGAAGAAATGCTATCTTGTAATTTGGAATTATGTAAACTATTACTGTAAAAAAAATATTATATTTAATTTTACGAATTACCTTCAACATTAAATCAAAATAAAATGTCTTAAGACAGAATAAATGTGAAGCATTTCGTAATAAAAACAAAAAAAATATTAAATGAGAAATCACGTTGAACATAAATCCATCAATTATAAAATTTTAAATGTAACCCCTAAATTTTATTTGCTTACGTTTGGGCGCCACTGTAACAAATTCCATGCTCATTTTTAATCATGGTAATGGAATCCGTTGCAGACTCACCTTCGGTTGATCCACGCAGCTTTTTCAGCCGGCTAGCTTTCAGTGGCTGGGGGGGTATTTTGTGGACCGAAGGAAAGCTTGATTTTGCTGCATTGTGTTGAGTTATTGCTATTTAGATCGGTTACTGTTTAGAGTAGAACATCGAGATCACACCCAGTGGAGATTAACGAAGCTTATTTAGACATTTAATTCAAATTAAGACACAACAAACAAGATTAATTACATTGTATGAAATATTTTTAAACAAATAAATTTTATTAGAAATCAATCAATAAAGAAATTCATAGAAATATTTAAAATTTAAGAAAGATTATATTTTATGATTTAAAATAAACGTAGATATGACACAGCATACTCAAGCAATTGAAATTATTTTAATTTAACTCAGAAAAACTTAAAACTAGAAAAAAACTATAACTAAACAAGAAAAATATGGCCATAAAATAAATCTACATGTAATGAACTAAACAAAAGAAAATATTTTTGAAAGAAATTTTGTAAAATTATTATTTATAAGAAAAAAAAATGTTAATATATATTTACTAAATAATACGTAAGAAAAACCTGGTATGTACTCGTGTAGATAGCGAAGCGTTGCGGATCCGTTCAGCTAGTCCCGTTGATTGATGTACGTAGTCCTTAGTTCCATTTTATTAATATCGTACGTATTTGATAAGTTATGTATATCGTACGATTATATAAATATCTTGCTACTGTATCACGTACAGTATATGGACTATCCACAAGTCCTATTACATACACATTTTGTATTATGTACCACTATAACTGTCAGTGATAATATAAGCACTATCGGTGATATCACTGTAACTGTCGCATATAATGCGGTTTAATTATTTATTTTATAATATTATTTATTAGATTTTAGGTTTATTGATAGTTTATAATAATGTTTTTGATTAATTTATTAATTAAGGAAACTTTTATGATTTATGAAATTAACTTGCACATAATTAAGATAACTTTGAAAAAAAAACATATTTTTGGGTGGAATTCATACGGTACTTTTGAGTACAGTTTTATTGTCTCATAGTTTTTCACTTAAACATTCGTTTAGCACAAAATTATTATGTTCGCATCATAGTTTGTGTTTTGCGATTTTTCAGTTATTTAACACACTGTAAATGTATTGTGCATTTTATCAACGTCTTTCAACACCACATATTAGTTTATTAATTTTTTTTTTTATAACATTTTAGAATTTTATACATAATATGTATATGTTTATAAATATTTATTAGCACTTTGAATTTATTAAATATTTTTTTTTTTTTATTATATTTTATAATTATTTCCGATTTTTAACAATACGATGCGGCACCTTTTAATGTTCTTTTTCAACTCCCCGTTTTTTAATCATTTTCTCTTCGTTGGTCCAGCTCCATACCAAAACATACCATCACGATCAGCTGTAAAGTCTAGTACATTTTGTTTTTCTTTCAATTATGCAATTCCTACAGTAGCTTAGATATATGTTAATATTTTGCGAAGCCAAATTAAAATAATAACTTATATTATGTCATAAAATACGATTGATTCATAATAAAAATGTTTTAATTGAATTTCTAGATAATTAAAGGTAAACATTAGAATAGGGTTACGTTACAAGAGATATGTACTCTTAAAATTGAACGTGAATAAAATCGAGTACGTGGTGTTTGAGTGCTACGATCATTTTCAAAGGTGGATATAAAAACTTTTTCATACATACATTATAATACCTAAGAAAGTTAATACTCGTACGTTATAAATTATATCATAATATAAAATAAAATTGAAATTGAAATACCGTCGTATTTCCACGTTTGTGAGTTGTGTTTTGTAAAACGACCCTCGTATTTACAAGGCGTTTATTAGTCAAGCATCATAGTGACTTAGCGAATGTGACGAAAAAAAAACTTCCCAAGTTACATTGTCACCAATGGATAAGTGAAAACGGATTCGTATGCAGTTGTACCAAGTGGCTGTGGAGTGATCAAGAAGCCGCGTATATAAAATTACTTGTCGACGAAAGTAGCTGATTTCATCTTCATTGGACGTTATCCCGAAGGTTACTTTGACAACTAAGAGGACGAAGGTTCAACCCAAAACATGGCTGATTTTACAGTAACAAATTTTTTATAAATTTTTTTTCTGACAAGTTTTTTTAATATTCAGATTGGTCAAATATTAATATTAGCTAATTATTACAAAATTTTATTGTTATATGCTTGTTGCTGTTGACACTTTTGTACTTTTCTACAACTTTGATTTTAGAGTTTAATTTTTGGATGAGTTTTCACGTAGAAAATAGTTTTATTGACTAATCTACCTAATGAATCAAGATAGTTACTTTTGATATAGTCCAATCGTGATTTACAATGTACTAGTTTTCTCTTATTGTTAGTGAAGGTTTTGAGTTTTGTGATGATGAAGGGTGTTTCAGGAGTTTAGTGCACAGCATAAAAAGTTCCGTATAAGATGTCTGAATGTCATTTAGTGTTGCGTTCTTTCGTTCCTTCCTTCGTTCTGCAATTTCTGAAAACAAATTTCATTGGTTAAAAATAACGTTTTTTTTCTTGTGAATTTTTTTCAGCAACTTTGATTGATTTAATTTAAAATTCAGAAGGAAGGAAGGAATGCACGAACGCAACACTGAATCTAGCCTTAACGAATCCCCCCATTTGCCCTGAGAGTAGCTGCAAAAGCTGTGCTCAGGCATCTTACTGGATGATTTTGTGTACGATCGTTTAGTCGGTCATTACAAACATTCTTGAAATTGGTGGAAATTTCCCCAATCAGAATACAGTTTCTATGAAATTTTCTATATTAATCGATTTTTTCACCGGCTATAGAGGAAAAAGATTTAATTGATTTTTTTTTTGTATAAATTTAGGTCCTCATAATTTTTAAATCTAAAATTTATTCAAAAAAAAACTAAAATTTATTCAATATTGGAAAGTTAAATTCTATATGTGTGGTGAAATTAAAACTAGACACATTTTGAATCAAAATTGGATTGGAAAGCTACTATTATTTTTAATTAGGCATTATTTATATTTAAAGATATTGCAATAAACAAGAAAACCAAAGAATAATTAATAAATATTGTTGTTGTTTTTTAATATCTAATGATTATGATTAATTATCGACATTGTCGACATTTTCGACATTGTCGACATTGTCGACTTGAGTTATTCAATTTTCGACATACATTCTCTACACGTGTAGACAATGTATTAATTACGCCATGTAGACAATACGGCACAACGCTGCCTGTAAAGACAAATAGCCATTATGCCGGATTTGTGAAATGGAAAATTGACGGTATGAATACAACTGTTATGCACTACTTAGTGACACTATCGAAAAGTTTGTGTGTTTCTTAGACTAATTGATGGTCTATGCTCGATTGCGAAACAAAAGGTTTAAGGTTGCTAGTGGCTAAGCCTGGACAACTCATCGGGGAAGTAAAGACTCGCTAAGAAGAGGAGTTACACTCCCCAAAGCATCCTTTTCCTGTTGACCAGATAAGAGGTTAGCAAACACTCCATGCTTAGCAACAACCAAGTCATACTTTTAGAAATAAAATTGGAAAGAAATGATGAATGTTAACCACATACAAGGAGAACCGGTGGAATGGAGGTCAAGCGGACCCTGGCGGAAACTCTAATTGAGAAAGCGGCGGACAGAAAAAAGAAACCAAAAAGCACTACTACTTGGCCTAGGGAAGCGCTCATCTATACATTTCCACGATTTGAGAGCACTAAACCCTACGAGGGGGATTTTCACGTAACGCTGAAAGAGACAGGGTCTGGTTCTTTTGCTCAAACGCAAAATACCTTCACAATTGGATACTGCAGCCAACAAGTTAGGGCGTGTTACGTACACAACCTATTGGAGCTATAGAATTAACTGGAGGCCTAGCAGCATTACTTGACCAGCGAGATGGGTTCTACTTCCATCCAAAGGTCAGATTAAATTGATAACATATACATTAAAGAAGAACAATCTCTCGTCTCAGTCTCGAGTGCACATACTGCGTGTTCTTCTTATTTTCATAATTAAAAACTTCGCATTGCCAGAAACGAACTTCTTTAATTGAAAGCTTTTAGTTTAATATATAAGAGCGATTTCCAATCTGTTAAAGAAGCAGAATTTTCGGAAAAACGCTGGAATCTATGTCACAAATGAGAACTAAAATAATTTAAAATCAACCAGAACTAGCTCGGTCCTATCCGTTTCTGGCTATCCCAATTCTAAAACCGATTAGTAAGTGCTTTTTTGGTTTCACGTAACTTGTTGAATTCCGCCATAACCCAAATCTGGTTTTGAGATTTAATTTGAAATGATTCTGCCACAAATATATCAGTGTTCGATCAAAATCCAACAACACTTCCACCACACTCTTTCTTTTTATTTTTAATATATCCTTCACTGAACTTCAAGTCACCCTGCTATTTATCAAATTCCCTATTTTGCTGATACGGAGAGAGATTTAAATTATAACACAATGGCCAAGTGAAGCACTCCCCGCAGAAGAATTTCCCGCATAAGATTTGAATTCTTATTCCCCAACATGAGTTCAACGAAATTCACTCTTACCAAAGTCCATATATCTAATCCCAATATAATCGCGTTGCTCCTTTGGATTGAGAAAATTATTAAAATCGCATATTTACCAAGATATATTTAAAAAGAAAATTTACTTGGTAAACCTATATTTTAGCTATATATTTAGATAGAGGTGTCAACCGTGCCCATATTGCGAGGTAGTTGTGAGAAAATCATCAATTCCCAAAGGAGTCAGTCATCATGACCTGAAGGAGAATATTATTATTTGTATTCAAGAAATTGATTGGCAGTTTTCAAAATTGAAAATTTTGATGGATAAGACTGGGGAAAATAATCTAAAATTGGTACACCCTGTAAAATTGTTTCGCTAATAATTTAGAAATTAAAAAAAGTTACTGACAGGCCGCTAGCAAGTGTTAACGTATGAAGCTAGAGTAAAAATAATTTTTCTTTCTTTCCAAGGCAAACTATAATCGCCAATAAATTTTCAATTCAAATGTTAACACTTACCTGTCACATGACACGCGTCGCATATGTAAATTCAATGTTAACGGTTTTGTTCGTTATTTATAAATAATTATTTTCAAAAGCAACTTGTCTATTTTAGGCCTACCTTATCGAATTTTGCATTGAGCGCTAAATGATATGTTTGAAATTAACCCGCGCAAAAAATTTTCCCGGCACAAAATGATTTCGAAATAGAAAATAAAATGAAATAATAGAAACAAAGAAAATATATTTTAGAAGCGCGAACAGCGTATATGTGTATAAGAAAATAAAAAAAAACTTCATCTATTCAGCTATTCGACCTTGACATAGACCAAAAACCGAATGGTATACAATTTCCGGTTCAAAAATTCCATCAACCAAAAAATATTTTATTTTCTCATTACATCGAAGAACCGATCGCAGTTTTATATATTTGCGTGCGCCTCTTCTCTCTATCTCGATCTGTAGTGCGTTGTTGATGGTGATAGAATTTTTGAAGTGGTGCCCCAACAACTAAACTCTATACATATTATGCGATGATAGACAAATAATATGAAAATAAATTATTGTTGTGTAAGACGAATAGCATACAAGTAAAGAGAAAAATGGTTCGCGTTGAAAGAAAGATTTAGTGTTTTGTTGTTGGTTTCTTTTTCATGTGAATATACACTCTCCGCTGTGTTGGTCTGCATGCGATTTTATTTCGCGATCCACGAGATTGATGAAACATATATTTTCTGGGATTCATTTTGATTTATTTCGAATAAAATTATGAATCACAATCTATGGTTGAATTATATAATTAAGAAATATATGAAAAAAGAAACAAAAAATATTTTGTTTGAACATTTGATTTTAATTTTTCAAACTATTATTACAAATTATCTCTTAATTAATTCGTCTAAAACGAAAATGTCTACTTAGCAAAAACTTGAAACCAACTTATTTCTCACGTTGTGTGTTATAAACATTTTTTATAGATATAGTTTCAGATATAACTCCTATGCCGGGGATAAATGCACGAATACTCGCATTCGCGTTTGGCAGTTGGTGTGAATACCGCCTGAGAGGGCTGTTTGTTACTTTTTGAAGTACGAAACCCTAAAAATTAAAGTGTTCATTTTACTCTGAACTGTAAAAGTTAACGGTTCCAACTTTGAATGCATCAAATTTCCACCGATTTCAAATACACAATAAAAGTTTTTGGTATAAAGGTACGAAAATTTAAAATAAAAATGTAATTTTTGATTTTGTTTTCAATCATTGTTTTGCGGCTGCTTTATCGAACAAAACATTAAAATCGATTGTGAATTCGTTTTACATAAAAGCTGTAAGCATAACAAAGATTCTTTTGTGTACTAAATACCCAACATTAAATGCATGTCATTCAAGCAAAACTGCGATGATAAAACGAAATCGTCGACGGGTGGTTTATCATTTTAATGTTAGCTAATGCCGCACTTAGATTCATTTAGTGCCCCCAATATATCGTTGAATCTTAGCCATGTTTTCCGGAAACGTCCGGTAAATAAATTTTGCAAAAAGCTTGATAAATTCAAATTCGATTTATTCGAATAAAAATCATTGCCCTTAAGCACCGCATACAGAACGAACGAAGTAATGAATAAATAAAACCATGAAAAAATGATTATGGTGAAGGTTTTATGGATTGACCTATCAAGGGAATGATTTTATGTTTTTTATTACTATTATTATTATTATTGTTATTATACCTAGCATATATTATTAATGTAGGTTTCGGTTTTTGAATATATGTATACGCATACTATTTTGTTGTTGTTGCTGCTTGTGGTAAACATATTTACATAAATAAACAAATATTCTAATAATCATTTCTGATTTAAATCGATACACTTTAATTCTTTGTTTATAGCATGATTTATATTTGAGTATGCCCAATTTTATGGTAAGAATATAGTTATTTAGACTTAGGTTGCATAAAAACGGTAGAAAATATTTAATTAGAGTTTCTTTTTGCCCCTGCCACATAAAATATTCAATAATAAAATTCTATTATTAATGATGGTATTTTGATGTAGTGATGACGATGGCGATGATGGAGAGAACATTAACCTTGTAGCCTTGACTTGTGTGCAAAACTATAAAATTCAATTTCATATCCACATGTATCGAATTGAACAGGTATGTTCAATGCTGATAATGTTCTTGGTGCCTCGCCAATAATTTTTATTTAGATTTTATTACAGCCTATAAAAACCGTCCATTTACCATAATCGTATATACGTAAATTCGTCATGTCCATCGTAGCTATATGAATATGTAAGTAATTTATCAAAACCACCAAGGAAGTAAATGATTTGCATTTCTATTCGTTTTATGTTCTTCCATTCAAAGAAAAAAATCCTTTTTTTGGCAACACAAAGGTGAATGGACTTGGAAGCACAAAATAAAACGAAATTCATAGTAATAACAAAAGAGGAACTCGTTCCACTTATTGAATCCTTTTTGCTTGTTTTTGGTTTATTGAATCGTATTTTGGTGTTTAACACTGGTCTTGATGCGGAGAATTTTAGTCATAGTAAATATGGGGTGAGAATTTATGAGTCAAACGTTTCTTCGTCCCAATGTTATTTTTTTATATTATTAAGTATACATAAGTTCGATGTTCTCTGAAATTGGTTTTATTAGGCGCGAATAATGTGCTTAATAATTAACTATACGAGTATTGTAAAATATTTGGAGCGCTAGCTGCGATGGAGCTTGGTCGACTGCTCGTCTAATTTAGTTTGATTGAATGTAAAATCGAGCGAGTACGATTGTATGTGTATTTGTATCTAAACGGACTGAGTTATAGATTGATTAAAAGTTTGTGGCCAACAATCAAATACACCACACTTAATTTCTAAAATTATCTTCGGACCACTGTCCGGTCTTACTACATTACTGGGCCGACCAAAAGCCTTCTTCTACAAATAACTATCTAACGAACACATTCACTAACTGGTTGAAATTCAAGAAGTACATCAGTTCACATATCGACCATCCCTATTCATAGTATTACAAGTGACTTGTAATACTATGAATACTTGTAAAACTATGCTTTATTACGATAGAGAATTGCTGTGTCCGAATAGTCGGGTAAATCAATTACTACGGTAAAAATCGATTTTAGTACAGATTTTTCGATCAGTTTACCAAAGAGTTTTTCAAAAATAATTGAATTTACCGAAAAATTTACTTAAAACTGATTTTTACCCGACTATTCGGACACAGCCATTGGCTGTTTCGTTTCATAATTCCAATTTTTACCTTTTAAAATATTACAACTCCCTGCTACTTTTATTGGGTAAAAATAGTATCAACCTGTTATGATTTCATCAATCGCACCAGTTGTATTACTTACAACAACCACTGTAATAATATCGGCCGAAATAAAATTTATCTCGTTAATAACAAGATATTTTGTAATTTTTTAGAATGTATGTGAAGCCCGAAAAATCCATCATCCGAAAACGCCTTTACAATTTAGGTGAGTTTCTTCGCTAAATTCAATAAAAGACTATTCAGCCCGAAAAATAAATTTAAAAAATATGGAGAAAATCAAATTCCATCCCGAGAAAATAAAAACAATCCTACGTACACAAAACAAATTTTAAGTTGAAAATCTATTACAAGAAGCGATTTACCACACTTTATCTTATGAAATTTAAAAAACAATTAAATAAAATTGATTAGAGACTTTTCAACAATCTAATATTTCGGTTCACAGAGGACGGCAGATAAAATGGTATATATGTACCTAATTAATGCATTGACCATCAGCATTAAGCACACAAATGCTCATTACGATACAGCGGGGATAAGGGGCCTCCCCAGCTGATTTAATATTCGCTACTTTTAGATATCGGAATTATCCTCATATATCACCATAAATTTCTCCGTTCACAGAGTTTGGCAGATATAACGGTATACGTGTGATTAATGCAATAACCATCAGCATTAAGCACACAAATGCTCATTACGATACAGCGGGGATAAGGGGCCTCCCCAGCTGATTTAATATTCGCTTCTTTTAGATATCGAAATTATCCTCATATATCACCTTAAATTTCTCCGTTCACAGAGTTTGGCTGATATCTAAAAGAAGCGAATATTAAATCAGCTGGGGAGGTCCTTTATCCCCGCTGTATCGTAATGAGCATTTGTGTGCTTAATGCTGATGGTCAATGCATTAATTAGGTACATATATACCATTTTATCTGCCATCCTCTGTGAACCGAAATATTAGATTGTTGAAAAGTCTTTAATCAATTTTATTTAATTGTTTTTTAAATTTCATAAGATAAAGTGTGGTAAATCGCTTCTTGTAATAGATTTTCAACTTAAAATTTGTTTTGTGTACGTAGGATTGTTTTTATTTTCTCGGGATGGAATTTGATTTTCTCCATATTTTTTAAATTTATTTTTCGGGCTGAATAGTCTTTTATTGAATTTAGCGAAGAAACTCACCTAAATTGTAAAGGCGTTTTCCGGGATGGTTTTCGGGCCAGCTTCACATACGTTTTTTAGATGGGCCTTTTTCGCAAACTACAATAACAACATCCAATGTTATAGACCAGTTAATAATGTTGTTATTAATGATTTTGAAATACATTATACTGGAAATCTTACAAGAATTCGAATTACAATTTTTTGTAGGGATTATGTCATTTGGGAAATTCCTGTTATTACCATTTTGCAATTTTTGACATTTAATTATATTAAAATATTTAGTCGCAATTTAATAAAAATGAGTGACAGAGCAAAGAAAATGTGTGCAATGGCTCGCGATATAAATCTTAAAGTTACCACAAAACTATTACAAGTGTAGTAGTTGAGATTGAAAACCAAAATAAAATTAATCAAATTGAATGTGAAAATAATCTTACAACGTCAGGTAATTCAAAATGTGTTGTGCATTTTATTTTTTTATTAAATTTATAATTTTTTAGATTCAAACATTGAAAAAGTATTGGAGCTCACTACGGAAAATGAAAATAACGAAAGTGAAAATTGTCCAGGAAACCAACCAAACTTTGTTCCCTAGGAACTCGCCCAGAAACATGATGGGAATTTAAATGAGTTAATTATCATTAATAATAATGAAAACGGTTCAGGTAAATTCTATTTAAAATAATTTGTCCATATAGAATCTAAATTTAATAATTTATCTCTGTTACGTTATAAGTAATGGGAACCAACTCTACAGATTTAAACCGGCCATCGTTTTCCAGGCCAATAGTTGATTATGATGAAAATACTGAATTTTCCGGTAGGCATAATGTCATTTGCAATTAGCTAAGAATATTTCTAATATTTATAATTAAAAACTAAACGTACACAAACATATAGATCTCCAAGACAATGGCAGTGGATATTGCCCTTCACCAGAAAATTATTCATTATCGGAAAGTAATCCGCCTTATGGTCCTATCACGCCGAAAAGAACTCTTAGCAATTTAAGAAGTCAAGGTGAAGATACTTCTGAACCAACCAGTTCAAAACAGATTATCTGAAAAAAACGAAGAAAAGACGTTTATTGCGTCATGAACGGAAGGCAGTTAAGTCAAAAATCTCATATAACGCTGGAATTGAACATTCGAATGTATGTGATCAGTTAGTCAAATCTAGATCGATAAAGCCGTCGTGCAATTGTAAATTGAAATGACACTAGAAGTTTGATGTAAGCCATCGCCAAAAAATGTTGGAAATTGGGAAACAAAGAAAGACATGGAACTGAATGGAACTTTATCTTGAATTATAGCAATGAAACAAATAAGTCACGGATTGTTGCTAATCCAAAAATAATACGGAATCCCAATAGAAAATATTTTCTAAGTTCCTCATCGAGACCACCTTGCGAAAAACTAAAAATTTGTAAAGAAATGTTCGTTAATACTTTGGGTATAACTAATCAATGGGTGCAAACTGCATATAAAAAGCGAAAATACGAGCAAGGAATTTTGGAACCCGATAAACGCGCCCGACATGCTCGGGAACCTAACGTTAACACACAACAATCTAATCAATATGTGATAGATCATATTAAATCATTTCCAGCAATTCAGTCACACTATTTGCGTAAATCGGTTACTAAAACCTATATAACTAGAAGGGAACTTAAACGTGGCAATCATGTATCGGCTATTTTTAGAGTGGTTAAAAGAAAATGGACACTCATGTAGTGTTACTGAAAGACAATACAGGGATCTATTCAACACACAATTTAATATCGGTTTTTTTGTTCCGAAGAAATACCGCTGCGGAGTGTGCACGCGTCAGGATAACCTTCTTGATCCAGATAGAAATATTTCAGATAGAAAATATAATTTACATACATATATTTATTTTCAATTTACATATTTAGCAGAATTTATAAGATTTGTATCTTTCTTGTGTTCTGATTCCAATTTTATTTTATAATGCTTGATAGTTTTATTTAATAACACATTTTTATTAATCACTTGTTTTTTGTTTCGCAGAATATTTTGAATATTTTTCAAAAAGTTTAAAAAATCACTTAACGAACAGAGAGAAATCCGGTTCTCACCAATTACAGGCGCCGCCCTTTTCTATTCTCAAGTACGCAATAATATACCTTGAATTTTGTTACTCAACCTATGACTCATCGCCTACGTGCGCGATCCGTAGATTAATTTTTATTGCTTATTTTTTGTCCCTCCTTCTTTTATTTATATTTTGATTTTTTTTACTATGGGTCTATTTTTTAATTCAACCCGAGCAAGCAGGCTTACCCCGGGTAGTGTACACCGAGCAAAGGTTGTACTGGGTAAAATTATCCGGTGCGCATAGAGTAAAAAATTGTTTTTTACTTTGCACACTCTTCGTACACTGACATTAATTTCAGAGTAAAATTTGAAGAACCGAGTAAGCTCGGTGTAAGCACAGTTCACAAATAAAAACGCAGTGTGCAGAGTAAAATTACTCAGGTTGAATTAAAAAATAGGCCCTATATAACAAAATTTTTACTAATACAAATCAGTATATACTCCTGATGATGACCTAACAAGTCGAAATCGATCGAGTGATTTTTTAAACTTTTTTAAAAATATTCAAAATATTCTGCGAAACAAAAAACAAGTGATTAATAAAAATGTGTTTATTAAGTATAAGTGTGTTTCGCCAAGTGCCTACGGCAAATAGCGTAAAAAGTACTTTTTTTTTTTTATTTTTATTTTTTTTTTTTTATTTCATTACCAGCTTAATCATTATAAATAAAATACATTGTGTGTAAAACATTATTAAAACTAACAAGATTAAGAAGGTAAGATAAGAGGACCATTGGATCAAATAGATCACGTGACTGGTCCCCTGATTCTAAGCCACAAAAAAAAAATATTTGAATTCTATTTACAAATTGAAAATCAATTTAAAATCAAATTAATTTACAGTTAAATTTAAGAGAAACAAAAATTGTATAATAAAATTATAACTACATCTTAATTACTACACATGAATATATTAAAACCTCTTAAACTACACCATTTAATTTTAGCATATATAATTTTAAAACCAATAAATACAAAAACAATCATATATTTTAAACCAATAGTTCAAAAAGATGGTCAATATTTTTAGTTTGATGAAGCCATTCTTTAAGGTATATTGAAAAACTAGAGAAGTTGCCGCACTTACGAATATCCAACGGTAAATTGTTAAAATGATTGGTGCAATGATATTAATAAAGTTTCTCCTTAGTTCTAATCTAAACTTAGGAATATGTTTCAAGAAGGTATGATTTGATCTGAGATTATACCCTGCATGAGTCACAAAATTATTCCCACTTTTAACATAGAATATTCTAAGTACCTTGAAGACGAATATGTGACGTAGAGGAAGTATGCTCAGATTTTCAAATAATGGCCACGAAGGCGAAAAGAATGGTTTAAAGCACATTATTCTGATTAACTGCTTTTGTCGCACGTAGATAGGACGTAGTGTAGCATTGCAAGCACTACCCCAACATGATAAACCATATTGCAGTATTGAGTCCGCTAATGCAAAGTAAATCGTCCTAAGTAAATATTGCGGACAAAATAGCCGTAAGACATACATTTTTCTGGAGACCAATGATAGTCTAGTTTTCAGCCCTTGTGTGTGCGCTTTCCAATTTAAATCTCGATCAATAATAATACCTAGATATCGAAATTCATCAACAGTGTTCACTAAGAAGCAGTCATTAGGAGGGCATTGCGTGTTATTGCTTCTGCTGCATTTGAAAGTATGATATGTTGTCTCAAGATACAACGATGAGGTATCCCTAAAATGTAATAATTTCGTTTTGTGACTCAAAACAAAATTATGTGCTTCCAACCAAATAGACAAACTTTTTAAATCATGATCTATGAGCATGATATTATCTTGATAACTTGGACTAGCATATGTAAACGAGAAATCGTCAGCAAAAGCAGTTGGAGACCCTCGAAATTGTTGTCGAAAGATACCGTTTACATACACTAAAAATAATAAAGGTCCTAAGACAGAACCCTGTGGGACTACCACATTTATCGGTAACTCTTTACTTAATTGTCCATTTACTCTAACCAATTGCGTTCGCCCATTCAAATAAGAGGACAACCAATCCCGGGTTATCCCTCTGAATCCACAACAATATAGCTTTTTTAACAATGTGCTATGTTGAACTCTGTCAAAAGCCTTTGTTAAGTCTATAAATAGAGAAGATACCTTGGACCCTTTATCAATATGTTCAGTTACTTGTTCTAGGAAAGACACGATAGCTTGTTCAGTATTTTTATTTTTCCTAAAACCATATTGGTCGGGAGAGAAAAAGTCTCTTTTTTCTAGGAAGAAAACGATTCTACTTTTTATGGCTTTTTCAAATATTTTCGAGAAGACCGAAAGTAGAGAGATTGGTCTATAGTTGTTCATACTAGTTTTATCATTATTTTTAAAGATCGGAACAACTAAGGCTCGCTTTAACGATGTAGGAAAAATTCCAGTTACCAAGCTTAAATTGAAAATAAAAGATAAGACATCAACTAAGAACCAGGACATTTTTTTGACAACATTATTTGAAATCCCATCCAAACCAGGAGTTGAATTATTTTTTAGCGAAAGAATTCTAAAATACACTTCATCAGATGAAATTTCCGAAAAAACGCAACTATCTATAGATTGGTAATATTGACATATAAATCTATTTTTGTCATCATCCGAGAGGAGACTGGCAGCATTAGAATCACCAACACTAGTAAAGAACTCGTTAAATTCATTAGCAATCTGCACTGGACCAGATATTTTGCAGCCTCTTTGATTAACAATTTCTTTAATTTCAACTGAATCAGGCTTTCCGTTAATTATTTCATTGACTGTTTTCCAATTTTTACGAGCATCACTACCATTGTTGCTGAACTTTTGAGAATAAAAGCTTTTTTTGGCTATATCAATTTGTAGGTTAACAGAGTCACACAGCGTCAAGCTATATTGTTTCAATCTACGGTTGCTGGTATGTTTTTTTGCAAGGCGACAAATATTATTTCTTTTACGTATTAGTCTCAATAAATCATCAGACATCCATGGCTTTAGCTTCGTTGATCTATTGGCACACAACTTAATGGAAGTGCTTTTTTTAATGTGACCTTTAAAGATTTTAATAAAATTATCGTAGGCCTTAGAAGCATCTAGGCAAGAATAAACATCAGTCCATACTTCATACAATAGTAGTTCCTTTAGCTTATTGAAATCAATCTGTAAAACTTCAAAGGTTCGCCGAGAAGTAGATTTAATGTTAAAGGTTCCTGTTAATTTAATTTCAATTAAACAGTGATCTGAAATTTTTAGGTCTAATACACTGTAAGAAACTACCGGAAAATACCTTTGATCAAATCTATGGAGTACATTATCAATACAAGTAGCTGTGGTATTTGTAATTCGTGTTGGTTCAAGAATATTATCAAACCATGTTCCGATAATAAAATTAGCAGCCTATCAAGCATTGCGTTCTGCTTGAGGAAGTCGATATTAAAATCACCCATGATAATTTAGTTAGAGTGGGATAGACCTTCCAAAAGCCCACTGAATTCATCAATAAAACTGGAGATATCTGTATATCCAAGACGATAAATACAAATAATACAAACTAATTTAGAATTTATAAAGAACGTCAGACCGACCGCGTTGAATGTTTGGAAAAGTAGATTAAATTGTTTGCAATTTAGACTGCTATGTGCATAAACAGCAACACCTCCCGAACGTTTATCATGCAGGCAAGAAGTGAATAGATCGTACCCCTTTACACCATAACTCGCGACTTCATTGTCGTAAATCCAAATTTCAGACAAACCAATAATTTGAGGCTGTAGATTACCGGACCCAATGTATACAAGCAGCTTATCTAAATTTTTCCTTATACTACGTATGTTTTGGTAAACAAGATTAAAGTTCATTGAGCTGTCCATTGAAATTAATAATAATCAAATTAATGTAACCATTCATAATAAATAAAACTATTACTTGATAGTTTTAGCTCTCTTTGCTTTACGTTACCAAATTGTTTTAAGAGTCCTTTACCACAAAGTGAATTAAGAAATGTATCTTGAAATAAGATTATTACATTGCTGTTTGTGAGTAGTTTTTCTAAAGTGCATCCGATTTATTTTATCACAAAGCCATTTATGTTTTTATGACAAGATTATTTGTAGTAGAAATATTTTACTCAACCCCTAATGAAAGTATAACAATTTGTATTTAGGAATTTCTAGACTCCCAAATGAAATTAGGCAGTCTTTTACAATTTTGATAATAAGATAATAACTTCGCCTAACATAATCATGAAAATCCCTTCGAGAAAAATACAAACTTTAAAATTTAGAAGGCAAAAAGTTAAATAGTGCTGTACTGAAAAATAAGTTTTTTCATTTGTAATACTATCAATAGGGATGGTCGATATCGGCCTAACGTGTACACTGCAGACGGCTAACGATATAAACATTGCTATGGAAAACTTTAATTATCTAATAGTCAACGCAGCTATTTCCGCCTCGCCTAAACCAAAGAGCAAACGTACAAGACACAGACACACCATAACATCCGATGAAATAGAAAAAATGTTAACGGAGAAACGACTTAAGGATCTGGCAAATTAATCGATCGCCAGATGTTAAGCATAATTTTAATCAGGCAAAAGAAAACTACAAAGCCTAATACAAAAAAAAGAGAAGGAGTATATGAAAAATTATCTAAAAGAATTATCATCTCCCCATTCGGACACAAACTATTCATTATGGAAGGCCACTAAATACTTTAAACGGCCTCAGCAACCAAATCCAGCAATTTGTCTTTCTAACGGTGAATGGACTAGAAGTGACGAGGAAAAATCTAAAGCATTTACTGATCACCTTGAAAGGCTCAAACAGAAAATGTATCAAATAGACCTGTGAGGAAATTTAAGATAAAGAAACCTCTGGTAAAGTTTATTATTACACATCAAATTCTATTAAAGAAAGCCCCTGGGTATGACCGAATTACAGGTGAAATGCTCAAACAACTACCTGAGTCTGCCTTTGAACGTCTGGCTCAAATATTCCACCACCACAATATACCACCTAAAATCCACTGTATTCCTTCCATTTCATCATATACACTTGATGGATTAGCGATTATTCTTCCAATGCAGATAGCAGTTTCATCGAATTGCACAATTACATCCCGACCTCCAATGAAAATTGGACACTCCACATAGTTCTCGAAAGCCAGAGTAATTATATCTTTTACCTTTATATATGTATTTTCGGATATTTCACAAAGGCTGATTGCTTGGTATAGGTGATAATTTAATATCCAACAATAAATGCATCTCAAAAAACATTTGTATTGAATGGTTAAATTGTTAAACTCAACACCATTTTTTAATTCCAAGCGTCGATTGCAACTCATATTAAAACACTTGTATTCGAACCCATTTGGAGAACGAGTCTATGTACAAATCCTCATTTGGTTTTGACATCCTGTGCACGTGATGTGTACCTTGAGGACACCACATTGTTGAAGCAATCGAGCAAAAGGAGATTGTTCATTATTTATATGTATTAAAATAATTATTTTCACAAATAGCAAAAAAACAATCTCGTAAACAAATAAAAAACATCACCATAGAAAAGAAGAGAAAAAAAAATTTCCTTTACTTCATAATCAACTTCAAAAAAAAAAAATACGAAAACAAAGTAACACAAAAATGACACAATTAACAAACACTAACTAATACAACTAAAAAAAAAAACGGAGTTTGGCAAGCAAAATAGATTTTTTTTTTGTATGTCACACTCGTATTCGTAATTGCAGTTTTAAAAACGATAAATGAATAAAAAACACTTACGTGCATCAAAAATTTAATTTTTTTATTTTTAAATCAGAAACACTATAGTTAACTTCATTTTAATATAAAAATGTGTGAGGTATGTGTTACATATTTTAAGAAAATTATAATAAATTGAACTTAGTCTAAAATTTATATCACTTTCGTATTCGTAATTCATCACAGAAGGTTACTAAATTAGCCAGTTAAATAAAAAAGGGTTAAGTCTTTTTAATAATTAATATTTAGTTGGATTTTCCTTGGTTTTGATCAACTCTGACAAACATTTGGCATTAATTGCACCAACGAATCTGTTATTTTCGTATCAATATTATTCCACTCCGTCCTCAATCGATATATTAAATCGTTTTTATTAAATATCGAATATTTTCGAATTCTTCGAGTGCAATTCTTGCCACAGATTCTCAATGGGATTGATATCGGGAGATTGCGGTGGGGTTGCCATGACTTTTGGGCAATTATATAATAAGCATTGTCGTGTATCGTAAGCTTTATGTTTTGGATCATTGTCCTGGTAAAACATAAAATCGTTTCATATGCGCAATTTTATCACACTTTCAGGTAAATTTGCCTTTAAAATTTTGATGTACTTTGTTTTATTCATTATTCCCTCTGTTATGTGTAATTTTCCCACTCCAGATGCCGAGAAACAACCCCATACCATTACAGATATTTCGCCATATTTTACTGTAGGTCGTAAATTCTCTATGTTTAGTTCGGTATTTGGTTTTCTCCATACAATTTGTCGCCCGTCAGACACAAACATCGTCTGTAAACAAAACCTGTTTCCAAAACTCGAAAATCCTGTTTACATGACACTTTGCAAAATTTAATCTTATTTTCCGATTCTTCTTACTGATCCATGTTTTTTTCTGGCTACTCTACCGTTATATCCAGCTCTCTTTAGCATGCGCCGAGCAGTATCTGGGCAAACATTTTTATTAAAAGAAGTGTTGATTTGCGCTGTTAACTTTGGTGCACATAAACGAGGATCTCTTTTAATTTCGCGCACAATATACCGTTCCTCTGCAAGAGTAAACGTTTTGCGGTTTGTGTTTCGCGGTAAACTTTCTACTCGATTTTCAATTTGGTGTCGTTTTGCGATGTACATATTGTATTGTCGAAATACTTCTTTGCACTATTTGGCTGATTTTTTTAAATGTTTTCCCTGCTTCCCGATGTAAAATTACTAATTTTCGTAAATCAATTGACGTTTCACCTTGCTTACGACCCATTTGACTAAAATTTGGATTAAATTAAGATAACTTCCAGTCAATTCGAAACTAAATGCTTTACTGATTGATATTGAGTGCAAAGCGAAACCGCAAAAACAAAAAAAGGATAATAATAAATAACGGTAAAATTCAAACACAAATGGAATTTTACGAATATGAATGTGACGCTTATTTTCCCTCATGTACAGATTTTAATTTTTTTCTCTGAATTGCACCGTTATCGAAACCTGTTATACATTCTATAATGAAGATTAAGAGTGACTTTAAGAATTATGAAAATGATTAAATTAGAATATCATTTGTATATTTTTTTAATCGAGTTTTTTTTTGGAAAATATTTGATTTACGAATACGAGTATGACATACTGTATGTTTTACCATAATTTAGGAGATCCTAATGAAATGAGATGATTGTGTACCTGCAGCTTCCGTATGAGCATTCCCGTTTTTTTTTTTTTTTTTTTTTAAATTGGTATTAAATTAGTTTACATTTCTTTAGAAATTTAAGTGAAAATGGCTTTATACAAAATTTCTGTTTCATTAAAATTCTTATCTCTATCGCTTAGATAAGGTGACTAAAAGGGGTGGACAAGAGATGACCGACAACAACATCGCCGTCAAGAATTTTGGCCGACACAACCAGATCAACGACAAGCCGCTTTACCGACACAACCGCATCGCCGATATCTACATAGCTGACACCCAATCATTATTTCTTTTTTTCTTAATAGAGCCCCTGTAGCTCAACCATCCCATAGCTGGATTGCCTGTATTCATATGATATGTGGTTTTCGGTATTGTGGTTGTTAATGATGTGAATGTGTGAGTGTCGATGATGTAGCATCCACAGATGTGGGTTGGGTCTCGAGTGTTGTCGATGTGGGTGTAACCATGCGTGTGAAGTTCTTTAAGTTCTAATTAGGAAACATGACTGTTCCTATACGAAAATTGGTACTACAGCCAATTACGTCAGTGTGTACTAAAATTGTATTCAATTGTATGTAATACCTAGAACTCGATCATTTCTTAACCGATTATGATGGGATTAGGTATGTCGAATGGAAAAGGAACTCTTAACTGATTTGTTTCAGAAATTGTGGAATATCGATAATAAGCAGGCGTTTTTCTTGAAGCAAGCGGCTCGTAATGCTAACATGTTTCTGGTAAAGCTGGATTCGTTAACATCTATCACCAGTACGGAACCTACTCATGTGTATATTGAGTTGAGCGGCAGGTCAACTATGTACTTACTCTCACAAAAATCACGTTATGAACCCTACACAAAGGGCTCGGATAAATTTATATTATTCTTATCAACAACGACCTCGAAAACTGTTCACGGAAACATGGAATATGATGTCTTCTAAGATCATGAGATCTTCAGAAACATTAGAACAAAGTAAAAATTTACACTTTTAAGGTACTAGCAATACAGGAGCGAATAATCCATATGGCCATATTCCAGAACTTTTTCCAAAAATAATTTGATAATCTCATTTCATACACAATGCCGAATTTCTGTCCTAGGAGGTCATATTCCAGAACTTTTTCCAAAAATCGTTACAGAATCCCATTTCCATACAACATACCCAATTCCAACATAATCGGTTAAGAATTGATCCAGTTCCGTCCTAGGTGGCCATATTCCAGAACTTTCTCCAAAAATCATTTAATAATCCCATTTCCATCCAACATACCCAATTCAATCATAATCGGTACGCTGATATGGCTTTCGGCGATCTGATTATGTAAAGTTAAGTTAGGAGTCAAAATTAATTTTTGGTGATATATTAGGTGGTGATGTGGAGGTTGCGTCGGCAATGTGGGTGTCGGCAATGTAGTTGTGTCAGCGAATGGCTTTCTCAGTTAATGTTGTTTAATGGGTTTTTTCCTGATTTGCACTTAGAAGGACCCTGATTTGTTAAGCTAGTGAGTAATTCGTGTAATTGTAGATCGCGTGGTTTTTCTTTGGCGAAGGTTGCAATGATGAGTTGTGGCGCGGGCAAGATCGCGATCGGAAGACCAAAAAAGTGTGCTGCAATGTCTTTCCTAAGTGGCGTGATTGCTTCGAATTTCGTTCCGCTTTAGGGCAAATTGCTCTAGTAATGGTGTTATGACACTCACTTTTTTCAAATTAAAAAAAGTGCAACAAAGTGCTATAAAAAAATTCTCAACTGTCAACTTAATAATGTTACTGTTTCCATCGTCTACTACTGTCCAGTAAAACTAAAAATAATCAGTTGTTTTATTTTTTCAAAATTCGTTTTTTCAACCGAACTATGTCAAAAAAAAATTCAATTTTAAGGATGTGCATATAGAAGCACTCATTGAAAAAGTTAAAACGGCAACATACATATGGAATGCAAATAACCTGAGTTACAAAAATAAAATGAAAAAAAGATATTTTTTGGACGAAGATGGTAGATGAACTGAACTCGGAATTTCCAAATGACGGGCCGTTTATTTACAGTGAGTTCAATTACTAATTTAATGTTTTCAGTAATATAAATTGGTATCTTCTTCTTTATAGTTCGGAAATGAAATAATTTAAAATCGTATTTCACAAATGAATACCAAAAAATATTTAAAGAGAGTAAAAGTGGTGCTGTAACTGAGGTTGTCTAGTTCTCATAATCTACATGGAAATTTTTCGACCATCTGATTTTCTTGAAAGAAACGTGCGAAACAATGCCTTCCATAAATAATTATAATAAAAGATCACTAAGTGTATGCAATTTTTAATCCTTTTTTAGCTTACTTTACTTACAATATATCAACTTTTATCTAATATTACTTTTCAGGAACTATCAGGGGATTCGATTTCGGATGAGATATCGCAATCGTGTATAGAGGATTGGGGAGTTGAATATTTAGACACAGTGAACAATTTTACCATTCCAAACACGAATACGTTAACCCCATTATCTACCTCATCAGATTCCCAAAATAAAATTATCCGACCAGGAGCTGGCGGACGCCTGTTTGAAATCGACAGTCGAAATTAATAGTCTGCTCAAAACACAATCGAAGCAGCAGCATTTCGGCGATTATGTCGCTCAAGAGTTAGACAATTTTGATCAAGACTTAATAGCTCTAGCAAAAAATAGAATAAATACAGTTTTATTTGAAATTACGGAAATGCAACTGAAAAAAATGAAAGCAAAGAAAAATAGTTTTAAATAATATATTTCGAAATATTTGTTAATAAAAAAGCATGAGATCGAAATTTTTATAAAATATTTTAAAAGAAGTTTTTAATAAATGAAATATATGAATTACAACATTTATAATCTTAAATATTTAAAATTATTTCTGGATAAAATTTTGTGAAATAATTTTCGAAGTTTCTTCTTATTTCCGCTGCTTTTTTATTGGGGCACCAACTGTTTCTCTATTATTAACACTTTGAAAATATCTTGCATTTACTGCATATATTTCTTCAGATGACATTAGATCCCAGTTAGTTTGGTTTTTAATGTTGTTGCTCCTTAAATACTTGTGAAGACATATGCAAGCTAGAGCTACTTTGATAGCCTCATTAGGCTCTGTAGATCGGCGAGAACAGTACTTGAAACCTATTCACAAGTATCCCGAATGCATTTTCTACTACTCGTCGATTTCTGGGGCTTTCGTCTTTTCGTTTTTGGGGCTATAAATATAAAGCTATAAAGCTTCATAATATAATTTGGCAGCGGGAATGCATCATCAGATAAGAAAACATATGGTGATGACAGTGTAGTAGCTGGCAAATCGCTAGGGGCAGGTATCGGTACAACACCTGCTTCAATATCCCGCCTCAGATCGGATCTCAACCAAATTCCTGCATCGCTGATACGGCCGTTTATTCCCACATCCACAAATATAAACTTATAGTTGGCGTCAACGATTGCCATTAGCAAACTGCTTCATCGGCCTTATCTTGCAGTGTTTACCTGCAAAAAAAGAATTGTTAAGAGTCATTTAATTCCGATAAATCATATATAACTACCGTCAATTGTACCGATACAATTCAGAAATCCCCAAATTTTATAAAAACTCTCAGAAAATACAAGGAAATTAGACTCATTACTTGAAAATGTTAAAAACTCTTCCTTTAATGTTTCATAGAGGAAAGGGCACTGGAAGGGTTTCATTTATAATTTTTGAGATTGTGGATTGTTGAACTCTAAATGGAAGCTGCAAAGATGTTAGTGTCTCACCTGAAAAAGACAACCATTTTATATATGTTTACACAAACGCAACTTATAATTATATACCTTTGGCTAAATATCTTAATGTTATCTGCAGGCGTACTTCAGCTGGTCTACTATTTCTAAAGTTTGTATCCATTTTGCTTATAAATGGTGTAACTTTAGTCAGAATTTCCTGGAATTGAGTCAGCGTCATTCTTAAAACATTTCCATATAACTTTATATCCTCACATTGTTCAATCCCTCATCCCTAATGCGTTTTGTTAGGCAACTGCAAGTATTTCCAGCCGCCGTTTCTTAATTTTAATCATTATTTCCACTTTTATTAAATATTTTTATTAATTTATTGGAACTTAAAACTTGTTCATACAATTAATTTCACAGATGGTTTTCTGACATAAAAAATCGGTATATTTTTGACATATTTTACCCCGGCTAACTTCACTTCAGTAAAACATCCCATTTTGTTTTTATTACACGAGTGAACGCGTTTATTTTTGGATTGGCATATAAATTTGACCGTTCAGTATTTTAAACGTTAATTTCCTTTACAAGTGAATTTAATATACATATTTCCTAAAGTGTTTAAATTTTAATAAAATATTAACGAAATTGTTTATGATTAAATCAAGTTTAGCCGGCTATTAAAAATAGAGTTTTTTCAAAACAAAACTCAAATGTCAAAAAAAAACCGAAAAAATTAAAAACAAAGTGGAGTTAAAAATATACCGATTTATAGGGTGCGCTCGGTTTGTAGCTCAAAGAAACCCGGATATTTTTTATCCTCGTGTACATGAGTGAACACTAGGAATAAAGTGAGTATTGTCAAAAATAAAATAATGAATGTTTGATTATTTTCTGCTACAATTGCTCGATTAACTACTAGAAAGTATTGAGCTACGATTTGTTTCTGACATTTGAACATTTTTTTTTTGTGAATATGGTGTATACACTCACACGTGGTAATATTTTGTATACATATCAGTTTTCTCTTTCCATTTGAATCTTTTTAAGTTGAAAAAAGTGAGTGTCATAACACAATAATGGTATTATGACACTGGCTTGAAAAAAGTGCAGTAAAAAAAGTAAACGGTGACTAGGACAGAAATAGCTAAAACGAATGAGACAACACAATTTTTCAAATGTCATGGACATTTTGTTGGTAAACAAACATTTTATGTACCAATACAAATGTTAAAAATTATCTGAAACTTTTATCAAATCACTTCAAATAGTTTTAGAATACAATATTTTTGTTTAATTTGCATAAAAATATTCGTTTTGACTGTATTTGATAAAAAAAAAACAATCAAAATTGAATTCTTCTTGCTCGATTAACTGCTAGAAAATATTGAGCAACAACTTTTTTCTGACATTTACTTTTTTTTTGTCATGGCTACTGTATATACACTCACATTCATTAAAATTATATATACCTGTTATTTTTCTCTCTTCAATTGGATTTTTCAGCGGCTGAAAAAGTTGGAAAAAAAGCCAGAATCATAATACCATAAGCGATTTAGGATAAGTATCTCTCTAGTGTACGAATTAGGGTAAGTATCTCTGCAAGTTTTCAGATTGATCGGTACTATTAATTTATTATACCGACATATTATTGAAATTTCTTTGATGTTTTGAGCTGTTACGGCGATCTTCATTCCTCAAAATCCAATTCAAATTTTTCTTAAAACCAAAAAATGGTTTTACCAATTTTTCTTTTTATTAATTTCTCTGTTGGACTGCCTCATCACATTACCGGTGGACACCCCTTTAAAAGTATAACTTATATTTATTATCATCGAAGTACCATCTCTTGCATAATAGCTGTCAATAAAATAAATGTTTGTAATGAGAGGTTATGTAAAATTATTTTTTGCACAAAGTTGTTGTTGTACCATTTTCTAATGGCTAATTAATCTTTTTTTTAAGAGAGATCCAGATTAACTCAAAACTGTGCTTAGTATTTGGTAGCGGTTTTTCTACCATCAGGAAAATTGTTCGGGAAACCAACCATTGCATTTCAATGTAAACTAGTTCAGGCGAATGAACGGAACCACCATGAATAAACTGATTACTGAAATTATTAAAAAAAAATATGATTGAATATTTGATAAACATTTTACGAGTACACAGCAAAAGTATGAAGTTCTAAAACATAGAACATTCCACATAATTATCACGTGAGGTCTAAAACATCTATATTTGCAACTCCCCCCACATACCCTAACGAATAAATAATTGCAATATCTACGTACATTTAACATAAAAAAAAAATGTGTGCCATATATTCGAATGTGACAAAATTAGCAACGCAACGCGAAAAGATCACACATACATACAAAAATAAATTTATGTAGAGCTTAGAATGCGTATGCGATTCTGAAACATTACTTCGTCACATGATGCAAATATATTTAATCCGTGTATTTCGTTGTGTTGTGTACGTATAAGAGCGTACATATTTCGCACTCGCACACATCGTTTTTGTTGGATTCGTATAATTCATACTGAGAGCATTAGAAAATTTTAGAATTTTTTTTTATTTTGTAATATTTATTGCAAATGTATATTTGGCATTGAAAATAATGAATGTTTGCAATCCAACACCAAATAGATATACGGAACGAAGTGACGCGGCGAGGGAGTAAAATAATTTCAGCAGTGCGTAATCATCAAGAGGGTTTTATACGTTACGAAAAAAAAAAAAGATATTTTGTTGCCTCTGTGTTTAGACTTTGTACAGTTGAATTAAAGTTTTCGGAAATGAATTTTTATCTAACAACTATATTTTATCTAAACCAACAAATACAAATTGGTTGGGATTTAACATTTTTTATTAGTTTGTTTGTCAAATCGAAATTTTTGTTTCGTTTTTTTTCTAACATTTTGCGTTTTGCGTGCATCCAAGGTTAAAACTATCGCGTAAATCGCAATATAATAAACATTTGATGTTGATATATATGACGTTGTGAAAATGGTTATTGCAGAAAAGTCTTCTTGGCTATGTGGTTTGGGTACCGAAAAAACTAAGTAAATAAATAAAATGACGGAAATGCAGAATGGAGACAATATGTCGACAATATTGAAAATGATTGTTTGTTTTAGCGATTAGCGCAACTCTATTAACGATATAACACTATTGATGGTCGAGTGTACCGTGTACACCTGCAAGTGCTATCATCCAACGGTTAGAGTTTCGAGTTCAGTTAAGAGTCCTTAATTAGAATTTAGAGATTATTATTCTAAAAACACGTCGATAGAATCGTATCTTGTATTCCGCCTATACTAGTTACAATTTGGATTTTACAATGATATTCCAAGTGAAGGATAACACTGGAATAATAAAGCAATTGTAAATGATAGTAATCGTCATCACGGTGATTTCTGAAATTGAAAACAGCGTTAGTCATCACGATAGCAGCGTTCGATGACTTGGAATGTTCGCGAATACAACTAAACAGTAAAAATACAACGACGGATGCCACATCGGTCTCGACCAAAGAAATAATAGAAATAAATCCAAGAAAAGCGCCACGCTAATAATGTTTTTGATCCGACCAAAGATTGTTACAAACTAAATACAATTAAAAAATATATACTTTCGGAATTTTCAGTTGATATTTTTTTGTGTGAAATCTGCAATGTTGGCAGATTTTGATTGGTCTATTAGAAGGTGGTTCGATAGATCATAAAAAATGATTTTATTGTTGTAATAAGAAGAAATGATTTTAAAGAAGAAAACAGAGCCGCTACAGTACCCCCTTGCCGAGGGAATTTAGAGTCAACAATACTCCATACGCTGGGTTTCAGGCGATGAATTGAGATATGCTGTGGTTTTCCATTAATGTCAAGTATAATTATTTTTCGCAGCTTTCGAATTACTTTAAATGACCCTCGTAAGATGAAGAGAGGCCTACTCGTGTTTTATCAGAGCCAACTGGATAAATAGAGCCTCCCTATTCGAGCTTTTTCTCACAAAACTTTAAATACGGGATATAATAAATGTTAGTTTCCTATAGGACTGTATGGAAAACGACTAATTTTCTTTTTCTTTTTAAGTATATTTAAACCATAAGCTTTTATAATATTTTTGTACGGATAAATGCAGAAAAGTTCAAACTTGAATCAGGTCAAAAAAGAATTCAAGAAAACCCTTTAAACTGTGTGAAAATTGGATTGGAAAATAAATAGATAATGAGCTTTTATTAATGTTGTTGTTGTATGGCGTCATCATTTCAAATCACAATATGGTCTCTTTCCATTCTCTTTCTAAAAACACGATTGCCATGGAAACAAAAAACTTATTTTTGTACAGGATTTTTTTTATTTTTATTATTTATAAATAACGACATGCAGTTAGTCACCGCTCAAGGTATATAGAATACATGGTAAAATATTGCGCATTTTGGCATGCTATGTCAGTTTTAAATTTTACGTCACGTTTATGGTGGCGTATTACATTTTATTTTATTCGTAATCTATTGTTTGACAAACTCAGTAGTTAAATATAAATTTTACAATACACGTGACGTATATGCGCAAAGCGAACGAAAATAAAACACGGGAAGATCATACCTTGTATTCTATATACCTTGGTCACCACTATACAATGTGGTTGTGAAAGCATGCGAGTGACAATGTTTCTGAATCACAGGTTTGTAAAAATACGTGATTAAAAAATTATAGAACAATGTTTCCTTCCCAGCGCGTAATAAAACCTGTAAAATTTTCTTTTGCAGTATACATATGTACTTGATTTTGTAACATCGTTCGAACACCATAGCTTCCACCGAAAAGACATAATACTTATATGCAATTTAAAAATATTTTATTCTTAAGAAAATTACGCAGAGTAAAGATTTTCTTAGTTATTTTGCAAAATAATTTTTTCTTTGCGGTGATTATTTCGCGCGGTGATCTTTTTCAGCGGTGATAAATGATGAAAAACTCAGATAGTGACCGTTTCAATAGCAGCTCTTCGATAAGTTATGGATTATGTACTACCAAACGGATTGATTTGGTATCTCATTCAGTTGAGGAATTATAACTTGTTTAAAATAGCAACAATGTTTTAAAAAGTATACAAGCAATGAACGTTAAATGCTTGCGTATATTTGTCCCACGTATGTATGAGACGAGACGTCTCTTAATGTTGTAAGCCATTCTTTCACCAAAAGTGCTAAACATTGATTTTCTTCGGTTCTCATGTGTTATGTACGCGTCGAATACAAAAGCTCATTCAGGACACTCCTTTATTTTCGAATCACTGTCGATGGTCATTTATCATTCCTCCTCGAGTATCATTCATTGCAATGCATTTTAAAACGATTTCAATTGAATGTTCTATTTATCTGTGTACTTCCATTCAAGTAAATCTCGAATAAACTTTTCACAAATTTCGTAACTATTCGGCGTTATATACACCACGTTGCGTACCCGATTCCAACATTTAATTAGGGTGAACGAATGTGTAAGTAATATACATGCATAAGCAATGAACCATAGTGATAATGTGGTAATAATCAGTATTAATGTTTTTTTTGTACATTAAACTAATTTTGACCTCTAAAATATAACCGTGATCTGGTAAGGTAGATAGTCGTCTTTGTCACCTAATTAATGCCCGATTTAACAATTTGTACCATATTGTTTGGATAACATTTTGGTGGTACAACATCGGTCTTGAAATATTCAAGTAGCATATTTATCATAGCGCCAACAGTTAAATATTTTGAACACTCGATTGGATTTGTTTCGAAGCGTAATAAATTGTTTTCGATTTTAATAGTGACCATATTCGGGCTCAGTAGTGCGAATCGGCGAATGATTGTAGCCATACGTCGTTCATATTATGTTGCTTCTTGCACTGTAAAATTTGATGATTTGATGGCAAAATGGAGATTTCAAATATTTTTAGCCCAGTGGGGCGCTTAAAGTTATATGTTAGCGAAGCAAAAAACGATGAACGAACAATCAAAAGACTTATAGGTATAACTCAACCACGGTAGGTATAACTCAACCATGTCTAAATTAAGGCTAGGTGGAAGATAAAATTTGTTATATTATTATTTTGCTAATATTTGCTGTGTTTTAATATTTCAGCACTATCCGGAGCCAAATGGCAATTTTCTATTGAAACTGCAGCTATTATTCACTGGTGTCGCTGTACTATAAAAATTAAAACTAAATTCATCAATAAACCAAACATTTATCACCTGAAATATATTGTTACGGTGACACCTAGATTAGAATAGAATAAGTTAATTTCATTAATTGTTGTTCAAATCCATTTATAATTTATACTCAACATTTAGGCGTCATTTCTATACTAACATATTTGCTGCGCATTTAGGATTATTCTAGAAACAAATATTTTGGTATATAAAGGCGCGCGTTGACGTGGAATGCTGAGTATTATTTTAAACGTGATACAGTGAAGGTTAAATAGAAAGATTATTAAAGTGATAATTAAAGCGATTATTAAAGTGATAATTAAAAAGTGTGTTATAATTATAATAATTAATTGTGAATTTTGTGTTGTATAATAAATTGTGTTGTGTAAATAAATTGTGTGAGTTCAAATTTGAAGCAGTGTATTTATTCACAATCCAGTGATTCGAACCTTGATTGACAAGGCAAAATCGTAACAATTGGTGACAGCGGTGGGATTGTGAATAATAAGGAAAATGATTCTCTACGGGTTAAAGCTTGCGCAATTAAAGGAGCAACTGACACGGCGAGGTTTGGCCAGTGAAGGCGCAAAAGCTAGTTTGGTGGAGCGACTACGTGAGGCCATGGAAAAGGACGGTTTAAATCCAGATGTGTATGATTTCGAGGAGGACAACACGGATGAGATCAGTGTGGACAAGAAAGAAAAGGACGTACAAACGGTGGTTGGAACAACACAAAACCCATCTGGAAGTTTTGATTTATCGCAGTTGATGGCTGCTATGAATCAAATGATGGGACAACAGTTGGAGGGAATAAAACAATCGAACGAGGGAATGAAACAACAGATGGAACAACAAGGGGCGGACATTAAACAGCAAATGAAACAACAGATGTTACAAGTGGAGCAACAAGGGGCGGACATTAAACAATCGAACCAGGAAATGAAACAGAAGATGGTAGAAATGGAGCAACAAGGAGCGGACATTAAAAACCAAATAGAAGTTGGTCAAAAGAAAATGAACGAGAAGTTTCTGGAGTTATCTTCTACACTACACGGTAAAGTGGAAAAACTGCAAACAGAAGTACACGCAGAAATTCAAAATGTTAAAGGGACGGTTCAACAAAAATTTGAATCGGTTAAACAAGATTTTCAAACGGAAGTTAAACGTCTCGAGAAGGAGCTCCAAGATGTTAAAGTGAATGGAACAACAGGTCAAGCGATTCAGACGGTTAACGCAGTTAAGATAAAACCACCAACATTTGATGGAACAGCATCCTTCAGTATTTTTAAGTTCCAATTCGTAACGGCGATTAAGCAAAATCAGTGGACTGAAGAACAATGTGTTGCAGCGTTAATTGTGGCTCTTAAAGGCGAAGCGGCAGAAACACTACAAATCATTCCCGAGCAGGAACGGAACGTTTACATGGGAATTATGAAGGCGTTAGATCGAAAATACGGAAGTGACCACAAACGAGAAATCTATCGCATGGAATTGAAGGGCCGATACCAAAGAGGAGGAGAATCGTTACAGGAATTTTCATCGGCAGTTGAGCGGCTCGCGCATTTAGCCCATTCAAATATGTCGGCCGATTACATGGAGCGAATTAAAATAGATGCATTCATTGACGGTATTCGAGATCCTGAGACGCGCAGAGCGGTGATGTTGTCACCTAAGGCAACTTTCACGGAAACCATCGCTTGTGCGTTAACAAACGAAACTGCGCAAACCATCATCAAACCAGCAATGAAAATTCGTCGAGTTGAGATTGATTCCAGAATAGACACTGCGCGGGCTACGCCAAGGTTCAGAGATGGAAGTGGCAGGATTAAATGCTGGGTATGTGATAGAATGGGTCACATCTCACGGGACTGTTGGGAGACTAAGAAGAAACGAGCAAGGTCGCCATCTCCTATGAAGCGTAGATCAAACGAGGAGCAGATAGAATCCAGAAAGGAGAGTCAGACGGCAGCGGAGTCGTTAAACTAAAAAGAGTCAGTTTGCAGGGGCAGAAGCTGACTCCCACAACCGATTGCCCCATAACCTCCATCCATGTTTCGAGAATAGCAAGGAACGGTGACAGCTTAACAATTGAAGCCGATATTGATGGGAAAAAATGCATGATCACGCTGGATACGGGAGCAACTCATACGATTGTTCGTGAGGATATTATCGATGGAATTATGGAACCAGCTAATGGAATAAAGTTACGAACGGCGACTGGAGAAAATTCAGCAATAAATGGGAAAAAGGTCGTAAAAATAAGGATTGGGGAAAATCACTTTCAACACGAGGTGCTGGTTGCAGATATTGTAGACGAAGTCATCTTGGGGATGGACTTTATGAGAACGAATGGCTTCGTGGTGGATGTTGGACGGGGTGTATTAACCTACGATAATATCGAGTTGCCACTTCACGTTAGCGTCGTTATAGGAGAAACGAGCAGGCAAATTATAATGGATCATCGGGAGAAGCTGCCACCGAACTCGGAAACAATAGTATGGGCAAGATTGGAGGGAGATTCTGGGTCACCCAGGTTGTGGGTTGTGGAAGCCAATGAAGCGGAGAGCGGAGCCAGAGAAATTATGATCGGGAAAGTCCTGGTGAAACCAGATAGCGATAATAGAGTACCAATTAGGACTCTAAATCTCTCGGATAAGACGAAAACCATCAAGAAAGGGACAATAATCGGAAAATGCGAAGAAATATCTGCGATAGTGAAGTGCGAGCAGAAAAATCCGATTAAGACGGCTAACTCGCAAGTGCAGAAAGAGATTATAGATCAACTCATGGAGAAATGGACCGAAGATCTTACCATGAAACAGAAAAATTTGGCAAAACAATTGCTCGAGCGGTACATGCCAATATTCTGCAGTACATCGGACAATAATGGGAGAACCACAATGGTAAAACATCGAATAGATACAGGAGCAGAAATGCCGATTCGCCAACCACCCAGGAGATTACCATTGGCAAAGCAAGGAGAAGTGGATCGAATGGTAAAAGATATGCAAGCAGCAGAGGTAATCGAAACATCAAGCAGTCCATGGAGTTCACCAGTGGTGTTAGTCAAGAAAAAGGATGGTAGCATGAGATTCTGCGTGGATTACCGAAAATTAAATGCTGTGACGAAAAAGGATAGTTACCCGTTGCCAAGGATCGATGACACGTTAGACACATTATCGGGTGCTCGAATATTTTCGACATTAGATCTGCAAAGCGGCTATTGGCAAGTGGAAGTCCAGGAAGAAGATCGCGAGAAAACGGCATTCAGTGTGGGTAACGGATTATGGCAATTTAACGTTATGCCATTCGGATTATGTAACGCCCCTGCGACTTTTGAACGGCTAATGGAGCGCGTGCTAAAGGGATTACATTGGAAGACGTGCCTCGTATATTTGGACGACATCATCGTTATGGGCAAGGATTTCGACGAGCATTTAAGAAATTTGGCAGAGGTTTTGGATCGGATACAAGCCGCCGGATTGAAGCTAAGCCCAAAGAAATGCAAACTATTTAGAACGGAAGTAAAATATTTGGGTCATAAGGTAACAACCAATGGAATCCATACCGATGAAGACAATATCGCAGCAGTGAAGGAATGGCCACGACCTAAAAACTTACATGAATTACGGAGCTTCCTTGGATTGTGTACCTATTATAGACGATTCGTGCCAGGATTCGCCAATATTGCAAAGAGTTTACACGAGTTAACCAGGAAGAACAAGGCATTCGAATGGAAGGATGATCAGGAAGAGACATTCGTGGAACTAAGACGTCGATTATGCGAAGCACCAATCCTCGCATACCCTATACCCAACGTTAAATTCATTTTGGACGCCGATGCAAGTAATGACGGTATAGGAGGAGTATTATCACAGGCAACAAATGGTGAGGAGCGAGTTGTTGCATATTACTCCAAGATGTTATCAAAACCGGAACGGAATTATTGTGTAACACGGAAAGAGTTGTTGGCTATAGTGGAATGTGTTAAGCACTTCCATAAGTACCTCTATGGCCAAAAATTTCTTCTACGGACGGATCATGGAGCTTTGCGCTGGTTGTTACAATTCAAAAATCCAGAGGGACAAGTGGTACGTTGGATCGAACGTTTGCAAAGCTACGATTTCCAAATTGAACATCGGAAGGGAAGCGCACATGGAAATGCCGACGCATTATCAAGAAGGCCATGTCCCGTGGAATGCAAGCATTGTGGGCGTGTGGAGGGTAAGGAAAACATCATTGATATTCGGCTCATGCAAGTGCTACCTGATGAGGAATGGACTGATGAAATGATCAAGAAGGAGCAATTACGGGATGCTGACCTATCGTTCATCATGGAACATAAGGAAAAGGAACACCGGCCCACATGGAGTGAGATAGCTGACAAAACTCCCATTGTAAAAGCTTATTGGGCTCAATGGGATAGCCTCCACATAGAAAATGGATGTTTAAAACGAAAGTGGGAAAGCACGGACGGTAAAGTAAAACAATTGTTGGTAGTAGTGCCAAAAGATCGGATAGCGGAAATCCTCAAGGAGTATCATGGAGGTGCAAGTGGAGGTCACCTAGGGATGAATAAAACACTAGCCAAAATTCGCCAACGTTTCTACTGGTCCGGATGTAGACAGTCAGTAGTAGAATAGTGTCGAAGATGTGACCAATGTGCGGCAGTAAAGGGACCAGCACGAAAAAGCCGTGGAACCATGAAACAATATAATGTTGGGGCACCATTTGAGAGAATTGCAATGGACGTGGCGGGGCCATTTCCGACCACCGAGAGCGGAAATAAATATGTGCTAGTAATAATGGATTATTTCAGCAAATGGCCGGAAGTGTACCCCATACCCAATCAGGAGACAACAACAATAGCTGATGCCGTGGTTAACAATTGGATTAGCAGATTTGGTGTACCGATGGAAATTCACACGGATCAAGGAAGGAATTTCGAATCGGTGGTATTTCAGGAGATATGTCAGATGCTTGGAATCAATAAAACAAGAACGACGCCTTTACACCCACAGTCGGACGGTATGGTGGAAAGATTCAATGGCACATTGGAGGAATATCTAGCAAAGGTTGTGGAAAGGAACCAACGTAACTGGGATCGACATATACCAATGTTCCTGATGGCCTACCGATCAGCGGTACATGACACAACAGGAGTGACACCAGCTAAAACCATATTTGGGAACAATCTGCGATTACCAGGAGATTTAAAGTTTGGGGCTATTCCATCAGCGGCTCTATGCGGACAGGATTACGTCGACCGGATGAAAGAGGAACTTAATGAAATACATCAATTTGTACGGGAGAAAATACGGATATCAAGTGATCGAATGAAAGCTCGATATGACATACGAGCAAACAATCAAGGCTTCGAGGAAGGGCAATTGGTATGGCTTCACAACCCGCAACGGCAGAAGGGATTATCACCGAAGTTGCAACCCACATGGGAAGGACCTTACACTGTCATTAAAAAGTTGAACGACGTGGTTTATCGCATACAGAAAGGACGGAAAGGTAAACCAAAGGTGGTGCATTTAGAGCGTTTGGCGCTCTACAGAGGAGGTGATCTGGATCCTGTTCGGGACGAACAGGCTTAGGTGGGGGGTAGTGTTACGGTGACACCTAGAATAGAATAGAATAAGTTAATTTCATTAATTGTTCAATTACATTTATAATTTATAAACAACATTTAGGCGTCATTTCTATACTAACATATTTGCTGCGCATTTAGGATTATTCTAGAAACAATTATTTTGGTATATAAAGGCGCGCGTTGACGTGGAATGCTGAGTATTATTTTAAACGTGATACAGTGAAGGTTAAATAGAAAGATTATTAAAGTGATTATTAAAGCGATTATTAAAGTGATAATTAAAAAGTGTGTTATAATTATAATAATTAATTGTGAATTTTGTGTTGTATAATAAATTGTGTTGTGTAAATAAATTGTGTGAGTTCAAATTTGAAGCAGTGTATTTATTCACAATCCAGTGATTCGAATCTTGATTGACAAGGCAAAATCGTAACAATATTAATTGACATTTATTTTGACATAACGTTATAAACAAGAATTCATTTTGCTGCGTTTTAAATTTTTATTGTAAGATTTAGTTTCTAATGGTTTCAAGGGGGTTTACATAATATAAGCCTTTTCAAATTTCCCATTGAAATGGATAGCGCTCCCGATAGCGGCTCCCGATAAATAAGTAGAGCAAGATATTTTTTTATCGATTTTTACCTAAAAAGTTGAATGAAAAATCTTAGTTTAGAGTAAAACAAATTAATTATATGCAATAATAGCGCGCTAAATATAAGTTTTGACATAGAAGATTGGCTGCTTTGGATACAGCTATCGGGCGCTAATAAAAAAACACAGCAATAATAATCAATGCTTTTGTGGGGACATTTAAAACTAAATATTAAATTGAATTTTAAAACTAAATATTTGGGGGAGCAATTTTGAAACGACTGTTTGCAAAGGAGTCTTTCGATATTTTTAGAACAGATTTTCGCTGAAGCTTAGTGCAACAGTCGCTCAAAAGATCGGTTCTTGAACGAAGCCGTTCACTATGGCACATTTCAAAACAGGATGTAATAAAACAGGACATCACAAAACAGTACACGGTACGAAACAGGACCGATAAAAACAGTACATCACAAAACAGTACATGGTACACTAAAGTACATTTTACTGAACGTTAAGCTGGAGGTTTTTTCAGCTATTTTTGTTAAATATTTTTTATTGAATACGTTTAGTAATTAGGATATGATCAAGTGGATAATTGCCTTCACCTAGAGTAATTAGACAGTATACTATATAGAATTATAATTGCTTTAGGTTATAATAAAATATCTCTTCACCTAACAATATATAACATTATTTTTATTTAAATCGCTAATACTTGATCGTTGCAAAATAGATCAAAAATTAAAATAAATATATAAATAAATATATCTCTTTTTAACCAAAAAAAAATGGCTCAATTTAAGTCCAAACCACACAAATGTGTGAGTAAAAACCATAGTATGTAATGGCGTGTTTGATAAAAAATTACGCTTGATTTGAAGTACAACCAACACAATTGTGTGTATAGTTATAGTGTTTTTTCGGGCGGAAATAATTTTGAAAGGAATGCACAAATGTGTATGCTGGTTCAAAAAACATACAAAAATACATTTTTGACATGGTACTTTTCCGTACCCACACAACTAGTTATTAAAACCGTAAAATTGACTATCAACTATTTTGTGGTGTTCTCTTTTAATATGTACTGTTTTGCGATGTACTCTGCCATACCATGTACTTTAGTGTACCATGTACTGTTTTGTGACATCCTGTTTTGTGACATCCTATTTTAGCACATCCTGTTGTGAAATGTGTCGTTTTATATGAAACGCGTTCTTGAAGCTGTCATCAAGATCTTCCCACAAATGGCACCTCTTACTAAGTGGTGAGTGATACTAAAAGTGTTCGATAAATTTAAACTTATAAAGCTTTATATGGAGGTGGAGCTAAAATAGTTATAAAAATTAATTAAGATTGGTTGATGATAAAAATAGTATCCTTAGAGTTGAAGCGCAAGATAAAGATTAAAGTCGAAATCGATCGAATGTTTTTTTAAACTTTTTGAACAAACTTTTTAATTAAAATATTCAAAAATCTAAATTTTTTGTGAAATACAAAAACAGGTGTTTAACAAAATTTGTTTATTAAGTGTAAGTGTGTTTCGCCAAGTACCTACGGCAAATACGTCTAAAAAGTATAAAAATTATCCTAAAAACATCTGATTTGTCAAGTATTTATCAAATGAAGTATATCGAGGACTATCGTTTTCAATTCATTTGACTGATGTTTCGGTATATTGAATGTTCGTTGAAATTATCGAGCTTCGTCCGCATGTGCCCCAACCCAGTGCCATTTGAAACTTTTTTAGTTTAAAAATGAAATTACACCCCACTTTGCTTCTGAGGATGATAATCCCAGAAAAATTATTTTTATAACTAATGTGTTGTTATTTCAATTAAATTGCACCAATCCTCTTTAGTTTGGCTTATTTTAGTCAAATTGGACAATTGAAAGAAATCTTAAAACAAACATTCGAACTATAAAGTTTCGGATTTTCCGCATATTGATATTTATCTCACCAAGTACTGTAATACGAAAAATAAGAAAATAAAAGTAAAAAAAATCCATAAAGCTGGCAGTAAAGAAAACTTGAGTAAAATTGACGAATTGCGTAACAGATATCTGGTGGATATATCTTTCTAGCGCAATAATATGGCGCCTACACGATTTTCCAAAGAAAAACGGAAAAAATATTTTATTTTATTCCATCCATAAAAGCAGCATTCACTAGTTTTTATATTGAGCTTTTATCCTACATTTTATATCGAAAATTTATGTAGATTAAAATATATCAAGCTTTATGGATACGCATTCCACCATACATAGATATATACAAAACCAACACAACAAAAACCGGATACATAAGTAATTCTAATTCAACTTGCCAAATAGTTATTTTTGTTGGTTAGTTTGCGTTGCTGTTGTTTTGCATTCAATTAAACTATTTTTGGCTGACGTAGTTCATACATACACTCGTACCACAAATAGCTTCTATTTATTTCTAACTTTAATTAACAACGTTAGAAACGCATACAAAATAAAATTTTAGTTCGTCGTTCGCTATTTATTTTTGTAGCTTAATCATCATATAATTCGTAGAATTCGCAGAATAATAAAAAGCAGCAGCAATTCCATTTGCATTTTGTGTGTATGTAGTTTGATTTTATAACCAGGGAGATGATTAAGATCATGTAATGCGTTCTCTAGTTTCCAATTAAAATTTTTGTGTGTATGTGTGTTTGTTTTGCGGTATTATAGATTTTCTAGCATCTACCTTATGTCACGGTCGACTAATTTTGGTTGTTTACAGTCGGAATTTCCTGCATGCGCTACCATAAAAAGCTTTAAATGACCGACAATTATACGAAAGTTATTAATTTTGCACGCGCGAGCAAAGGTTACTTGAACTTTCCTATAGTATAGAAAGCTTTTTAATTAGAATGATTTAACTGTATTTCGAATTAATTAGCTGAGTTGTTCATGGGTTCCGCTTGTGTGAGATGAAATTATTCAGAATGGGATTCTTATTTTTCTAGATTTTAAGTTTCTCACTCAATAGTTCCAGTCCTCAAATATGGTTTTCTGCTTTGTTCTCGAGAAAATTTTTGACGTGCTAATTCTAAATCGAGAAAATCGTTAAAAAATATTTTTTTTATTGACATTCTATTTCTAAAATTAAGTAAAATGATAATTTGGTGTAATAAATTGAATATGAAAATATTATATAGAATTTGTCTTGAAGAATTAAGAAATTAAAGTGATTATTACATTCAAAATATTTACTTTACGAACAGATCGATTTATTTTCATTAATTTCATCATTATTACTGACGATTCTATTTAAAAAAGTCAGATTCTTACATTGAGGTGATTTCTGGTATTGTAGCTGGTATTACGAATGGCAGAGGTCGTTCTAGATCACCATCGAAATTCTAGAGGTCGTCATTCGAAACTAAAATTATGTCATTATTATCCTTTAAATTTAGTGGAAACGCGCGTAAATTCTTAGAGGGTTGTAAACATTTTGCCGATTTCAATAGCAAAAATTATTCAAGACATTAATTTCAAATTTAAGTTTCTTATTAACACTGTGGAGTTGATGTTTCGATTATTCGTTATAAATTTTTCAGATATCTTCAAGATTCTGTTTTGACTCATTAATTATTCGGGGTCAATCGCACTACTGTTGAAGCGTTTGGTTCAAAAATGTTAAACCTTGTTCTTTATGTTAGAAGAGTGTTTCCCCGTCCCGCTCCAGACAAGTTTTTTCATCGGCGAAAATGAATTTAACCACATGACGGCACAAGGCATTTGTAGACTATGTTCCAGTCCATGGGCAAGCCCTCTGCATCTCGTCAAGAGGAAATTTTGAGATTGGAGACTATGCGGTGATTACTGATTGCTACATAGAGTGACAATTCTGGGCTGATACTTAATACAGAATCAATACTGAACTTTTCGTATCAACTTGAAGGTAATACAATATTTCCCACTTTAAGCCTTGTCCAAGCGGTTTATTCGAATTTATCAAAATTACTTCTGACCTAAAGAATGCAGCACCAATTTTCCAAAAAATTTCAGAAAATTTATAGAAGTTAAAAATGTACACCAATACTATCAATTAGGAGTTAAAAAATGGCATTATCCGCGTGTATAGCCGATTATTGTTCGGCTTATAGAATATGATTGTGTTTGGTTTTGCCACTACATAGACCACTATAAAATGTTGCCATAAAATATTTTCGATCCGAGTATTTTTATGGCAACAATTTTAAAATTAACAAAAAAAAATATTTTGTATTTATTGTTAAGGATTCCTAATAAAAACAGACGCCATAGATAAAAATATAAATTCCGCATTTAAATTCATTCCACAACGAAACAGCGAGTACTACAGATTGATGATAATCAAGTTCTTGTAGCCTAAATAGGGTGATATGGATACGGATGACATATGGTTCGAAGAGGACGACGTTACATGCCCCACAGCACATGTCACGTTGGACATTCTTCACGAGCGATTTGAGGGCATGGTTATTTCATGCGGCGGAAACGAGAATTGTCCACCGAGATCGTGCGATTTAGCGCCCTTAGATTTCCTCCATTTGGACACCAGGCAAAGCCGCGGAAGACAATTAAACAGAGATTGATTTACTTGTATTTGGAAATTGCGTGGCCTTGTTGAAAGACCCTTTACTCCCACCACTCAATATGAAGATCTTGAACATTCACAAATGAGTTAAGAGGTCCCAATTACGGCGTTCCACTTGGTTGACCCAGGATTAGTAAACGATTTATCCACTGCATTTTTTTACCACCCATCTACATGTTGCTTTCAGTGGTAACAACTGTAATTTAAATTTTAGATCATTTTTCGTCAGTCAAAAATCAAATCGAGTGAGTCATGTCGAATATCCTTTAAAAAGGTATTCCAAGTTAAAAGTTCAGTCAAATCCTTTTGAGAATTGAATAGAATGAAATCAAGTCAACATTCGACTCAAAGGTGAAATAAAATTTCAAGTCAAAAGTCAAGTCATAAGTCAAGTGAAAAGTCAAGTGAAAAATCAAGTCAAAAGTCAAGTCTAAAGTCAAGTCAAGTCAAAAGTCAAGTGAAAGTCAAGTCCAAAGTCAAGTCAAAATTCAAGTCAAAAGTCAAGTCAAAAGTGAAGTTAAAAGTCAAGTAAAAATTCAACTCAAAAATCAAATCGAAAGTCAAATCAAAAGTCAAGTCAAAAGTCAAGTCAAAAGTCAAGTCAAAAGTCAAGTCACAAGTCAAGTCAAAAGTCAAGTCAAAGACCATATCATAGCATTTGGACTTAAACTTCGCTTTCTCCATTTAGATGGTATTTTAAAATCGCATCTTAAAATGTCGAAAAAATCTTCAATATCTCAAAGTTGTTTCAAACAAACTTTCTGAAAATGGTTGGATCATTAATTCTGATACAGGCGTCTTTGCATCTAACGAAATTACATTTCTTGGACGCGCAGGGTATTTTTCTCGCTAAGACAAAATTCAAATCATCAAAGATGTTCAACGACCCGTAACGCGGCTTTTACATCAAACGAATATATTTGATAGATTTTTTATAATTCTTGCGGCATCTATTAGACATTGTGAATACTGTGAAACTGTCAGTCGACGTCGTTTGACTCGATTTTAAATTTATATAAGACATAAAAACTGTATATGCCACATTAATGGCTGAACTAAGAGGATCCACTTAGATTTGAATAGAATTTTTTTTTTCCAAATAGAAAGATAACATAAAAACCAACCAATTAACACTGTTAGATTAAAATAACAATTGCGTAAATTGTTAGATTAAATATTACAATATTACCACCTTATTGCTAAAAATCTGTGAAAAATAATAAAATTAAATAAATATAATTTCTCCGCCATCCTAATAATATTTTGACATATCTATTGCAATCTAATAAGCGCGGGTTACTAGATATACTCACATTAAAAGTGAAATAGCCTGGTAGAAATAATTAGTTTTATCAACAACCGCAACCTTTTTGTCGATTTGGCGTTTCTTTAATAAACTTTTGAGTTCGATAACGCGGGTTTTACATCAAACGAACATGCATTAAATATATTTGATAAACTTTTTATCATTCTTATGAAATCAAGTAGGCATTGTGAATACTTTAAATGTGTCAGAATTTCGAATTGAAAATAAAATCATTAAAGCATTGCAATGCAGTTATGTCTATTAAAAGTTCTATTTATTAACTTTTAATGGAAATAATAAATTTCTAATGGAAATATATATATTGCATGAACGAAAAGTTGAAACAGGTCTGTCTGACTCCATGTCAACCTAATAACAGTTATGTCGAGTTCACGTATGCGATCAAAAAAATGATTCGCGAATCAAGCCAATCTTTGAGCGTAATTATTTCGCATTATTTGTTATTTTTTTTTATTATGTTGGATGCTTCCGATCAAAATTTTTCCAAAGTTAAAATTATTTCATCTCGGACGGGGAAATTTGTATATGTTTTCAATGATTTAATTTTCCTTTGATTCGCGAATCATTTTTTGATCGCATACGTGAACTCGACATTAGGAGTATCATGCATTTTCAATAATCTCTAAACTAAACAATTATGGCCCTATTAACTTCGAATAAAACATATTATAAAAATCTTCAAATTATGGCTGAACATTGATGTTAGTTAAGTCCATAATTGCGTAGATCTAATAATATTTTATTGGCAAATATATCCGTATTTTATATGGTCAATCTTCAATAAAATTGAACGAATATGTGCATGTTATTATTTATCTGTCACAAATATTTGAATATTTTGACATGATTGAAAACTTGAGTTACCCGATGTACTCGTATTATAAGTGAAATTGCCTGCTCTAATAACTTTAGTTTCTTCAACACTCACATTCTTTTTACTGATTTAGCGTTTGTTAAATAAACTTTTGAGTTCGATAAGTTAATTCTTTATCGAAGTTTTTATGGAATATTAAATTCGCTAAAAAGTTCAAAAATCGCATGGCTCTAAATTTTTCTTGATTTTTAATAGCTTAAATATAATCAAAGTTTTTAAAAATAATCTTTATTCATATTAAAAACAACTAAAAATATGGTTTTTCGATAGCAAAAATGTTTATCAAAGAAAAAGTTTACTTGATGTAAAACCCGCGTAAATTAATTCTTTATCGAAGTTTTTGTAGAAGATTAAATTCGCTATACATTCATAAATTACATTGCTTTAAATTTCTAGTTATTTTTAATAGCTTAAACAAGATAAAAAGTTTTTAAAAATAATCTCTGTTCATATTAAAATACATACAAATATGATTTTTGGATAACAAAAATGTTTATCAAATAAAAAGTTTACTTGATGGAAAAGCCGCGTAACAGTTTTCAATTAAAACGCTTTTAGAAAATATTAACTTTTATAGGCGTTTTATTACTAGCGCTAGTGGAGATCAAATCTTTCTTAATGACTTCTTGGAAGGATACAAGAAAAACAGTAAGACATCAATTGAATGGACCTCAACATCTATTGGCGCTTTCATTTGTAAGGAGAAATTATGTCACACAAATCTTCTTGCACACCCCTCCCTTAAAGTAGAGGTAGAAAGTTGTTTGCAGCTTACTCTAGCATTAAGCATTTCAGGTATCTTCTTGAGGGTCGTGAGTTCATTTTTTTCACCGATCATAAACCTTTGATTTACGCTTTTTATCAGAATAAAGCGTCTCGAATCTAGACATTTTGATTTTATTGTTCAATTCATTACTGATATTCTATTCATCTCAGGCGTTAACAACATCGTTGCAGATACGATATCACGTGTAGATCAAATTTATATCCCTGGAAGCATTGGCTATAATATAGCAATAGCACAGCACAGACGAATAATGCGCAATTTAGGGACATTTTGTATAGTGTAGTGATATGTCTTTAAAGTTAAATAAAAAAATAAAAATGGGTCGAGCAAAAAAACTTAATAAGGAAGAAATAGCCCAAATTCAAGTGCTACACAGCGAAAAATATTATCTACCAGCAATTGCAGATAAAATAGGAAGAAATAAGACTACTTTTTAATTTTATAAAAAATGTGACTTAACCAACAGAGGCCGAACTATTGATGCTACATCTGCAGCCAATAAGCGGGCCATACTAAGGACAGCATCCGATTGCGCACCATCAAGCGAGAGCTGGTATGGAGGCGAGCCGAATAACAGTATGGTGAGGTATTAAAATATCAGATCACCTTATTCGAAGAAAGCTTCAAAAGAAACCGCCATGAAAAAGCATTTCTCCATTTCAATAATACTTTTCGGCCATTGTCATGGATATATCAGCATGATAATGCCCCTATACAGCTAATCTAGTCAAATCATGGATATCGCAGCAAAACGTAGAGCTTTTGCCATGGCCACCGTAATCTCCCGATCTAAATTTCAGGGAAAACGTGAGCAGTTTACTGTCTCGGAAAGTTTACGTAGGTGGTCGACATTTCGACCGATAAATGAAACCTGGAAGGAGATTTCACTAAATTATTTATAATCATTGTATGACTCCATCTCCAGCAGGTTGTATGATGTTATTTTTAATAAGAGAAGTAATACGCATTACTAAAACCATGTAAATCCAATTAATTATTCAAAATAAATCGAATTTAATTATATTTTTAATCAATAAAATAACTTTTTGTTAATTTTGTTAATCATTCTTATTCAAACGAATATCCAAATTTATTATTTTTTAGAAAAAATCACAAAGCACCATTAAAAACATACATTTTATCTTCTTTAATATTTACTGCTTATTGAAAACATTATAATTCTACGGCAAAAATGGTGGTTTCTATTCAAGTGAACTGCAGTGTATATCGGAAACAGGTTATCAAATCTTTCCATAATTTGTCACATCCTGGTATCAAAACTACCATACGAACGTTTTAACTAAAAATGTTATCTGGCCATATATCAAAAGATCCGAAAGATCCGAAAACTTTTACTTATCCCAGTGTCTACACTATGCAAATTCACTGATATTTTCTATCAGCAATTCTATGTTTGTATGTGTTTCATTTCAATGTATTGATAAATATTTGTCAAAAAAATATCATGGTTGGGTATTTTACTATCATAATAATATTTTGAACTGTCATACAAAAATGTTCAATAATATCACAAACATTAGTCGTTTTTTAAAAATTGTGGAGTAACGTGACAAAATAAAATCTTAATTACTTTTAATTTAACTTGTATTAATATAATATGGAGAGACGTCGTGAAATTATCAAAAAATTACGAATCTTTCAAAAACTGGAAGAATTAGAGAAAAAGGAGAAATTAGAAAAGAAAATTAGAAAACGAGCATACTGGGTTAATCCATTTTTGGCGGAGCGTTCTTCAAATATTTTAGAAAATAAATTATTGGAAAGTTTATTGTGGGGACAAAATAGTTCATTCAAAAATTTCACGAGACTAACATTTGAACAATTTAACGAAATATTGCTACTAGTAAGAAACCATGTTTTAAATTTTAAAATACATAACTTTAAAAATATATATTTCAGGTAAACGATGAAATACAAAAAAATGATACCACTTTTCGACAAGCAGTAAGCCCTCGGATTCGGCTAGCTATTACGCTAAGGTATTTAGCAACTGGCGATTCGTATCAATCATTAGAATTTTTGTCGCATGTTTCGAAAAAAACAATATCCCGCTTTATACCAGAGGTGCTTACCGCACTGTACAAACAACTACAACCGAAATATTTAAAAGTAAGGTTAATTTTTTACAGGCAATTAACAAGTACTTGTATAATTGTTTTATATTATTTTATTAATCTTTATAAAATAATATATATATTTTGAAACAAAAATTTAATTCTCAGTAACGCAGTAGTTCATCATAATTCAGTATTTTATAAAAAATAATTTGTCAAGTAGCCAAAATTATTACAAAAAAAAAATTTAATATTCTGTTAAAATATCGTCCAAAAGATATTCGCTGTCGCTGTTATCCTCATCCGTGATTCCAGCTGACATTATTGCGTCATTCAATAAACATGATTTATCGTACTTAAACATTACCATAACATCGTCCAAAATTTTAATCCTTTTTGATTCTGGGATAGGCTGTTGTAGTGGGGGTGAGATATTGACCTCTTTATCATAATTGGTTGAATTTTTTTGAATCAGTGTAGTTACGGACATTTTGATGTTTTTTCCTGTTGAATTTGAAGTTTCTTTGGTGATCGGGTGAATCAGAATATGTGGTGTACAATTTGTCGTGTTTTTTGTAATTGATTGGAGGAGATGTGCTGGTGCTAGGTTTAGTCATCGTGGCGGATGGCTTAGAAGTATAAGTGCTTGACGAATTTGACGTTGTCCCTGATGATATTGTATTAATGTTTGTGATTAAATTTGAATCAGTCGAATGTTCAAACTCTGGTGGTGATGAAGAAATGTATAGTTCAGGTGAATTAGAATATGTGGTGTACGATTTGTGCCGTTTTCTGTAATTGATTGGAGTAGATGTGCTGGTGCTAGGCACTGGTGATATTGCGATTTTCCAATAAATTTGACTCAATGGAATGTTGAGAAGCTGTTGGTGATGGAGAAATATGTCTATAGTTGTTTTGTGTGGTACAACATTTTGTTTGGCTAATTTTTTTTTGTTTTTTAATAATTCAGCTATTTTATTTCCAATTAAATTTTGAATCCCTTGCATACAGCTGAAAGCTTCTGCCACGTCTAATTTGTGAATTTCTTCTAACTGGACGGCAACAGTTGAAGAAAATGTTTCAAAAATGGTTGGCGGTATATGCGCAAAGTTGGCTAATTGCAGCTTCATATTTATCTGGTTTTTTCGATGTTTTCATCGAATTATTTGGCGTTGACATTGACGATTCTTCATAATCATAATCACTGGCTTCTTGAGCTACTTCATATTCCACCTAAAAAAAATAATTTTTTTTTATTAACTATAAGATATATAAATTAAAATTTTCTAAATAATTATAAAAATAATATATTATTTTAGATGGCAAACACAGAAGCAGAATGGCAGATGATTATTCAAGATTATTGGAACATTTGGAACTTTCCACATACCCTAGGTGCTGTTGATGAAAAGCATTCAAGTAAGCCTAGTAGACGGTCGTGTTTGTTTTTTTTCTTGTTTAAAATCAAAATATTTGATTTTTTGGAATTAATTTTAATTTTGCGGCTTTTCCTCTTTATTTTGGCTTTTAGGATTTATTTAATTGATAAGTATCGCTCCTCTTATATAGTTTTCTGTTACTTTTATTATTTGGCTTCTTTTTATTTGTTTCTTTTTAGATTTTAACACGAAGTTCTGTGATCTTGGTTCTTCCTTTAAAGAAGATAGTATTTATGTATATGGAATTTTGTATGCATGTAAGTATTGTTATTGAAGTGCGCCACGAATCGCGATGCCCATCGAGCGCATTTATTTGCCCTCGGTTCTCTTAAAATGTATGCTTCGGACTAGGTCCAACATGTTTAACGTGGTTAGTTTGAATGTTCAAAGCCTTACTTTGAATATTGACGAGCTTCGTCAAACTTTTAATGGGGTCCCAATTGATGTTATTTGTTTATCGGAAACATTTTTGACATCTAATATTTCTAATTCTGCGTTGACCATTAGTGGCTTTAATTTGTTCAGGCGGGATAGGGTTAGTCCACCGGTTAATTATGGTGGGGTATGCATATATGTTAACGAGCATATTAAATGTAGTGTTGTATCGGTACCCCCCTCAATTTCTCAAAGGCTCGTTTCTGACTTTGAGTTTCTTTTTTTAAATGTCTTCGTGAACAAGCGGAAATTTCTTTTAGGTGTAGTTTATAATCCTCCTAAAACGAACAAGAGGTCTTATGCTCGATTCAAAAAATCCCTTTTAGACATTGAGTGTTTTTTTAGTTATTTTTCCTGTCGGTATGATGAGGTTTTCATTTCGGGTGATTTTAATTTTGATATTTCTCAAGAGTCTTTATTTTCTCGTAGCTATTTGAATATCTTAAATAGCATTAACCTTTCGGTTTATAATACTGTAGAGCCTACTTACTCTTGCGCTACTGCAAGTGGTGGTTCTTTTTCGCTCATTGATCACGTCGTTGCTTCTGCTGATAATTCCATTTGTTTTTTCAATCAATTGCCTCTTGGTATTGGTTCTCACCATGATCTTCTTGTTTTTTCTGTTAATTATTACTCTCGACCTAGACCTAAAAGTTTCAGCTTTAGGGATTTTTCTAAAATTGATGAATCTCACCTTTCATCAACTTGTGGCTCTATTTGTTGGGATAATATTTTTTCTCTCTCTACTTCTACTGACCAAATTGACTATTTTAATTCCTCTATTAACTATGTATTTTATAATTGCGTTCCTCTCACTACTATTTATTTTAGACCTAGATCCCCCCTTTGGATGACTCAAGAGATTTTGAGTGCTATTTCTGTTCGTTTTTCCAAATATCGTCTTTGGAAAATTAGCCCTAATTCTTTGTCTTATCTAGCTTATAAGGAATCTCGAAATAGAGTGGTACATAGGTTTAATTCGTATCGCTAAGCAAAATTTTTTCAAGGATAAGTTAGATCCCTCACTTCCCTCTAAGATATTTTGGCGCAACGTGCGCAACTTGGGCCTTGGTAGTTGCAAAGGGGCTGCTTCTGTAGATTTCAAAGCAAATGATTTTAACCTTTATCTAATTAACTCTAGTCACACTCATGATATTTCCATTATTGGTTTAGTGTCCGTCGAACCCCTTAATTCTTTTTCGTTTACAAATATATCTACTGTTGATTTGCATTCTGCTATTTGGGAAGTTAAATCGCAATCCACTGGCTTAGGTATGGTTAGTTTGAAATTAGTTAAGCGCATTTTTTCTATTGTATCAAGGTATTTGTTACATATTTTCAATTTTATTTTAACGACCTCTTCATATCCCGCTCAGTGGAAGAAGAGTAAAATTATTCCTATTCCTAAAATTAGTAATCCTTCTGAGCTTTCCCATTTCCGCCCTATTATCATTTTAAGTTCTCTGTCCAAGGCATTTGAATTGGTAGTAAAAAACCAAATTCAATCTCATATTGATAGCTTTTTTCAATCAGGTTTTAGAAGGTTTCACGGTACTACCACTGCTTTACTGAATGTTTGTGATGATATTCGTCGTAGTATGAGTAAAAGAGAAATGACTTGCCATACTCTGTTAGATTTTTCTAAAGCGTTTGATTCGATTAATCATCAAATTTTGTTTAATAAGCTTATTTCAAACTTTAATTTTTCTCTCTCTGCTGCTAAATTGATTTTAGACTATATTTCGGGTCGCTTTCAGGCAGTCTTTTATGACAATTCTTTTTCTGACTTTTTACCTGTCTCTTCTGGCGTTCCTCAGGGGTCGGTTCTTGGCCCTTTACTATTCTCAATGTACATTAATGACATTGCATGTTCCATTCGTCATACTTCTTTTCATATATTTGCTGATGATGTCCAAATATATAGGAGTAGTCGCTTAGATAATGATTCCATTCACTCTAATATTTCTTTAATTAACGATGATTTTGAAAGAATTTATAGTTGGTCATTATCTAACCTACTCGCTCTTAATGCTAGTAAATCCCAGTCTATTATAATCTATAAAAAATCTTTAAATACTTCCTCTTTTCCTGGAATTTTTCTCGGTGATTGTTTAATTCCATTCTCTAATACAGTTAGAAATTTAGGGTTAATTTTTAATAAAACTCTTACTTGGTGTGATCATTTAGTTAAGGTTAGTAAAAGGATTTTTGGAATGCTTAGTTGTTTATATAAGGTTGTAGGGCTCGCCGATAGTAGTTTTAAAAAGCGTATGTTCCTCTCGCATTTTCTTCCACATTTTCTTTATGGTGACGTTGTTTTGTTTGGAATGCTTCAGGATAATATGAATGTTCTCCAAAGATGTTTCAATGCTTGTACTCGTTTCATTTGTAGTATTAGGAAATATGATAACATTTCTCCTTTCTTAAATTTGACTCTTGGCTGTAGTTTGGTTAACTTCTATGAACTTCGTGTGTGTCTTTTTATTTTTAAGCTTCTCAGATCGAAGCAACCTCCCTATTTATTTAACAAGTTATTGTTCAGTAGGTCCCATTCTTCAAATTTACGTTTACTTCCCCCTATAAATCTGTGTAGGTCTTTAAATACATCCTTTTCTGTTAGGGGTATTTCTCTTTGGAATTCTATTCCACTAGAAATTAAGAGGTCAGCGTCGCCTAAATCTTTTAAAGCGGATTATTTAGCGTGGCGCGGTTGAATGATAATACATGTAGTACTATTTTTGTAATAATTGTTTTCATTTGTATTATTTTTGTATGTAGTATGTAAGTATTCACTTCTTGCAGTGTTCTCTGTAACAAATGAGCTTGAGCTCAATACGGAGGGTACTAGCATGGAGTGAATTTGTTTTTTGAAAAAATCTGAGGTTTTTATGCCTAATGGAAGTATTTTTTTTTTTTTTTTTTGTGGTTGTTGTTCTTCATTTATATTGCTTCCATATGTGCTTTTCCTTTACCAAAATTGTAATGTCAATGAACAAATAAATAAATAAACATATACGGATTGCCAAACCACCACATTCTGGATCGAATTATTATAAATATAAAGGCATCCACAGCATTATTTTACTGGCTATCGTGGATGCTCATTCGCGGTTTTTATTGATTGATGTTGGAGCGAACGGAAGGGCGTCCGATAATACAATTTTTGAAAATACAAACTTTTATAAAAATATGAATCAATTGTATATCCCTGGACCAAGTGTGTTAGAAGGTGAAATCATGCCTGTACATAATTTTTTAATCGCAGATGACGCATTCAAATTAGACCGACATCTGATGAAACCATATACTAGATGCCAAAGACTGACTACAAAACAAATGATATTTATTTATCGACTATCTCGAGCCAGATTAACAGTCGAATGTGCATTTGGAAGATTGGCGTCTCGATTCCGAATTTTGCACAGACCAATTGAGGTAAAAATTGACACGGCCGATACGATTATAAAAGTTTGTTGCGTACTGCACAATTACCTCACAAAACCAATTGAGAAAAATGTTCGATGCGACGATATAAAACCATATAAACTACAACCAACCTTTTCCAGTATACAGTCAAATGAAAATATGGCAAGTTCCATTAAAATAGTGCATGCAATGCGAGACACGATTGCAAGTTTTTGTGTCGGAAAAGGAGACGTGTCATTCCAGTGGGAAAAGATTGGTAGAACAAGTTAATAAATGAACATATGTATATTAAACTTAAAATTTATATTTAATTTTATAGAAAATAAAAATTACTTACACCACTATTATCCGATTGTATTATTTCAAAATTACTGGTTGTTCGGCGTAAAACGATCACCTCGTCCAAAAATTTCATTTCCTCGAACAAACACCAAGTTTTTCTATCGTCATCAACCCCACTTCCAGATTTATTTCTTTTTTCTTTTAATTTTTTATGTTGTACATAAGTATTCCTCAAATTCCTAATTTTTTTCTTAACATCTTCTATATTGATTTTTAATTCATCCGCAATTTTCTGTAGAGCAGAATTTTTCAAATCTACCCGTCTGTAATTTTTGTGTGTTATCTTCCATAATATTTCGTTTTCTCGATACATATGTATCAATCGCACTGTATTTTCAGTATTAAAAGCCATTTTAAATTTGCTTTTAGAAAAAATCAACAAACAAAAATTTTTAGTAGCTCTAATATGCGTATCCATGAACGAGAACAATTTCAAATGGCAAAACATAACCTCAAACGATAATTTCTTATGACATTTCATAATAATTTACTAATAAAATTACGTGAAATAGCCTCCTGATAATTTGCTAATAGTGTCAAAATGTGTATAATATACACACACATACATTGATAAAATTTATATCATGATAGAAAATATCAGTGGATTTGCATAGTGTAGACACTGGGTATACAATTTTACTAATACACTGTCAAAAATCAAAAGTTTCAGCGCATACTAAGAGCCTTCTAGCCAACATTCTATTATTTCCGTAACGTTTTGCAGAAATCGCACCGACATCATTGGTCTGTTACCGATTTCAGATAATCAGGGATATTGTGTCACGTTAATAGATCGTTATACACGTGTTGGCCTAAATACTAACATAATGCTGCCATCATAGCGTTTAAATTATTTCTTGAACTTTTGAAACTTCCCGGTTTTCGTGTAATGGATTTACAGTCCATAACCGCTTAATTCCGTTAGCATGTGTCACGAAAGGACTGATTTGACTAATATATTAGCCATTGTTTTACTAAGTTTAATATCTGCTTTCAGTGAAAAGTTTCAAGCTTCTGCATCCGATATTGTCTTCGGATGTACAATCAGGGAGTGATAATATTGGTTGTTATTATTATATATTTTTTTATTGACTCAACTCGAGAGTTGAGTTTTTTCTTTTTATTTATGATTTCAAAAAACTGTTACAAAAAATATAAACTAATAAACTTAGATGTTGTGCGTAGCGATTTTAAAAATATGTACAATTCCATATTTTATTTAGTTTTTCTCTACTTTATACTTTTTACTTCATAATGGAAATTGGTGTAGTTTGCTTGGTTTTTTCCATCGTTTGATGCAAATGCAGCAGTTTTGTTGTTATGTTGAAATCCGATTAAAATGTATGTTCGCTATGTAGATTATCACGTTTCTCGCCATGTGTCTTACTGTTTGATGAATCAGTGCCTCGTGTATGTTGATCGACTGTTTCACGTTGATCGTGAGATTCCGTGTTATATAACAAGGGTGCCTGGCCCTAGATTCTGATCAAGTGACAAATGACAAATGACAATTTTTTGTGACATTGTACTAAAAATTTTGCTACTAAATTGCGATTAGCATGCGGTGACTTTTCCGAAATGTCACCAAAAATAGCTGACAATTTTAATAATATTGTCATGGTTTTTTATTATCGTGACTTATAAGTTAAAATATATGTAAGTATTTTTAATTTTAAAAACCTCATAATATATTTAATATAACATAAAAATGCAACAGAGTAAACTCCTGTAAATGTCATAAGTCTTTTTATCCGAATCGTAAATTTTCAATGACTTCTATTTGTACCAAAAAGCAAATGTCACAAGTCATTTTGTCAGAATCTACCCCTTGGTCAGGTTTCAATGACGTTACTGACATACCGCAAAGTGAATTTTTCAACGAATCATTTTAATTAAATCAAAAATACCACAGATTCAAGACATTCAATCGTTAGGCCTTTTGTTAGTAAGGCACTGGAAAGCTGTACTCAAGTTTTTCTGAGGATTGATGCGTTGAGAAAATCTTCACCACGTACAGAAAAAAATGTTACGGTTTTGTTAACAGGTAAATGTATCAATTCGATCTGCCACCTTCGGTGTGCCATTTTGACTTTTTCGAATTTTCATTTAAAATTCATGATGAGCTATCCCGTATTCCATCTAGGTCATATTTTAATTGATCTTCATGAATGTCGACGATGTAAACACTTTTTGCCAAGATGACCATAGTTCCGCTTTATATCTATAGGAATTTTAAAAAATTATTAAAATATTTGTAACAATGTCTCTAAAAACCATTTTAAGTAAATTACCAAAACAGAGTTAAAGTCACGTTCATATACCAACCATAATTAAAAATAAAAGATTTTTTTGAATGTGAAAATGTATATGATGGTACCCCGATTGCTAGTCTGCTCTGTCCTAAGAAATGCTTTGACAATTATCCAAACGGCTATATCCAGATAAGTTTAGACAGATTCTTTTAGAAATATCTCAGTTTTGTAGCCAAAATTATAGCCAATTATGTGGCATATGTCGTATACTCAGCTAATAAAGCAGATAAAATTTCTCTAAAAATATCCCCGTTTTGTAGTAAAACATCAACGATTCCGATGGTATATGTCAAATCGTTATGAGTCGGTTGTGGTGTGACATCAATCGACTATGTTCAGATATTTCCATATAGCATTTTTCTGAAAATTTCTCAGTTTTATATTCAAAACTTCAACAAATGTGGTCCGTGTTTCTGAGAAAAATATTCTTGTATTATCAAAAATCTTTATTGCCGCTTAAATTTCAGAAAACCAACAAAGGCCCTTGTTAAAAATTTAATGGGCACCGCAAAAGTGAAAAAGGTCCTATTAAAGTTTCACTTCTGGTTCACAGTTGTATACCACATTTACCATAGATCTTCCCAATTTACGGAAAAAACTTTAGTATGAAGTTTTATTCCGGTTAGTCAATCTGCCTGGTCCGTAGAGATGCCGAACCTTGGTAAAATAAAGTTTTATTTTTTTAACAAAAATGGGGTCATATGGATGAAATGGCGTATTTGCTTCATACAGCCGAAAGGAGTCGATAAAAAAGATTGAAAATGATCAGAATCGTCAAGAATCATTCAATATTCTGGCTTATAGACACCAATCTGACTATGCCAATTCGATAGCCATAGTGCTTTCATTAAGCAATTTAATTCAATTTTATAAGTGACAAAAGTTAACAGTAAGGCTAAACAATGGATTTCAACCATTATAGCAGAAATTGTGAAATTTAAATTGTCCCCATTTATCGACACAAATCTGACTATGCCGATTGGATAGCTTATGCTTGATAATTTTCAATCTTCTTTATCGAATACTTTCGGCTGTATAAAGCAGATATACCATTTTATCCCTATAACTCCATCAGACCCACCCAACCCATACTCGTAATCTACCTTTGGTCATGGGAGATCGAACCAGCATAGTCAGATTGGCGTCTATATGCAAAGATCACAATTAGGGAATCCAAGTCGGTTCTACCCGACTTCGTGTAGTTGGGCAATTACTCACCCCCCAGAGACACCCGAAAACATCGGGCATGGTCGCAAACAACCGAAACCGACAACCCTCCTATGCATCTGAACGAAAATGGAAAAAACATAAACGTACATATCCCATACATTGGAGGGAATCCAATTACCCAACTAAGGAATCCAATTACCCGAATTTCGGGTACCCGACTTTCGGTTCCGTTTTTTTACTAATACCCCACCTGTTTCTACAAACATACGTTTCTATTTTTTCCATTTTCATTTAGATGCATAGAAGGATTGTCGGTTTCGGTTGTTTGCAGCATTTCCCGAAGGTTTCGGGTGTCTCTGGGGGGTAAGTAATTGCCCAACTACACGAAGTCGGGTAGAACCGACTTGGATTCCTTAATCACAATGACGAACGATTTTATCGATGAAAAATGGGGAAAATCAAAATTTTATTTCTTTAACTTCAACAGGCCCAACCCAACCTATATGTAGAATCTACCTATGGTCATGGGCTATCGAATTGGCATAGTCAAATTGATCTCTATATGGAAAAATTTCAAATGATGAACGATTTTATCGATTGAACAAGTAAAAAAAAATAAAACAATAAAAAAACAAAAATAAAAATTTCACCCTTATAACCTTTTGAGACTCAACTCTCTTTCTCTCTCTTTTCTCTCTCTCTCTGACACTATATACCATCAAGGGATTTGGCCGTCTCAAATGAGGTTTCATAATCATATTTTCATTTCGGATAATGAGTGATTAATTCATTGATCCTAACTAAACAAGCCGTGAAATTTTTTTTTGTCACCACCCGGAATCGAATTCAAGACCTCCGGTCACTGGAGCAAGCATGCTACCCACTTTGCCACCGGGGCGGCAATTTTGAGACTGAATTCTAACCTATAATCAAAATCTACTAATGAAATGTAATGGGCTATCGAATTGTTATAGTCAGATTGGTGTCTATATGCCAAAATTACGAATGACGAACGATTTTATCGATGAAAATGGGTAAAGTCAAAATTTCTTCCCTATAACACCATCATCCCCAACCTATACTCAAAATCTACCTATGGTCATGAGCTATCGAATTGGCAAATCGGAATTGGTATCCATCTGGCAAAATCTCGAATGATAAACGATTTTATGGTCAGAAGTAGGAAAATATCAAAATTTCACCCGTTTAACTTCATCAGACCCACCCAAAACATATTTTTAAAATTTGCCTATAATCACGACCCATCAAATTGGCATAGTCAGGTCTGTGTATATCTGGCATAGTCTTGAATTCCAAACCACAATTACAAATCATTTAAAACTTGAAAATTTTCAAACTTCTTTATTGGCAGTTTTCGGCTGTATGAAATAAATACTACCACTTACAAGCCTCTTCCAAACCTCTTCAAATGAGACCTTTTCCAATTATAACACTTTTAACGTTAAGTTTTAATAAATTAAATATGAATGATATGATAAATTAATATCGGTTTAATTTAAAGTTTTATTTGTTGTTTGTTATACATTGTTTTGGGCTGAGTTTGTAGGTTAGTCACTTTCGGCTAGGATATTTTAATTTAATATATATTTTGTTTAACTTTCAACTGAAGTAGTCAAAACACTATCTGCATTATCTTTTTTTTCACTTTCGGCTGGCACTTTCAGCTAACTTTAACAAGGTCTGGATATCGAGGTAATTAGAAGGAAAACATCCACAATACAAATTGTATCAGAAATGTACACCTGGCGCAGATGGCTCACCAGAGTTGGATCTGGACACTGTCTGGAGGTGTGTCTTTCTCATGAGTCGGATTCCTCATGTTAATCGGTTATATTGTAATCAATAGGCAAACTGCTACGATAAAAATAAAGAAATCTAGCATCTCAAATCCAGAAGCACAGGAAACAAGCCAAACCACATCATATTCGGAGAAAAAAAATAATTTAAAAGAATTCTTAATAATTTATGTTGTTATTTTAATAACTTGTATGGTGGGATATGTACAATCCTAAAGAATACATACCATTATGAACGACAAGAAATCACTACTTCACTCAATGCGCCAACCTCACAGGATCACAAATAGCTTACTGCCGAGTTTTGATTTGTATACATTTTTTTCACTTATTTACGCATTTACCGTTGGTGCATAGCATTGCCAATATATTGAAAAAACATAAAAAAATGTTTTATGACTATTAGTAACTTCGACTTTTCAAGGTGGATATATCCCACCATGCAGGAACAGCTAAAGACCGGACAGTTTTTAACCCAGCTAGCTAAAGAGTTAAAATCAAATCAATATAAATGGAAATGTTTTTCTTTGTTAAAACTGCGGCTGATGTTATTTGTTCTCGAGTGCTCTAGATCGTAAACAAAGCCTTGTGTGTGAGTACCTGGTTAAGTTTAAAAGTTAGCATAGTCTATCGTTAAAACAATGATTCTTAGTAAAACATCATCTAGCCTCGCAGCTTGCTTATGAAATTAAAACGTTTAAAATTATAACTTCCCTTCTTTCTAGCTTTCCTTCAGCTTAACTATTGCTGATCTGGAGTATACTATACCTGTTTCAACAAGTTTCTCTCTAAACAGACTCAGCTCAGCTGTCGCTACCGCTGAAGTGACTAGTTTCGAGTATTTACAAATAAAAAGCTTTATTTGTTGTATCAATGTCTGCCTACGCCTGTTGTAATAAATAAGGAAATTACAGGAAAAATCATATATTACGTATAAAACCTACGCATAAAGCAACATAGTGTCACAAGTTCACGGACTACACTATTTGATTCGGATGCGGATCTAAAAAATACTAAACCAAATATCTAACACTATACGTATTATATTATATAGTCCAATGAATTAGCAATAAAAACTATCGCAAACTAATGTAAATAAAATTGCGAAAGCAATTTGCATTCATTTCCATAAATATTCTAATCAAACTACCGATAAAAATGACATTGAAAGTGTGTAAGTGTGCGAATATATAAACTCGCACAAAAAAAAAACGCAAAAAAGCGATGACTGATAGAAAAAAACATGCCAAAATAAAAATAATTACAAAATTGCGAACTGCGTGTGCAATTTTGTACTAGTTCATTGTATGTACAACACAATTTTTTCGGTTTTGCCATTTCGTAAAGCTGATGAAATAGCAGATTATTGTGCTTAGTGCCATGCGGCTATAAAAAATAAAAATATTCGAAAACAAATAATGCGAGTTGCGACTGCGTGATAACACACAAAATGCACGCATAATCTGGGTACCACGAAATGCATTTTCGGTATTTGAATTTTAGATTAGGAACAAAAATAAATTAAAATACAACAACAACAAGCGTACGCGCGCATATAAAATATTTGTGGACTGTAATTAAATAATGTCATAGAGGTTCTTGACTCCAATTCAACGTGCGATAAACGTTTCGTGTTTATCGTAGTATGGAATCGAGTACAGTTAAGCGTAAAAGTCAGGGCGACGTACTTGCAGATCAAGCGTCTCAAGATGATTTGAATAATTAAATCTGCGAATTTTTTAAACGAAGTCGAATCGTTTTATTGGCCTTTGAAATTTAACATTTGATTTAAAGTGGTGACATATACGGTGACGATGAAACACCATACAACCTTTATGATCTATTAAATAGAGCTTTCGTCCAGCGTAGAACGATATATATGTACATACTCTAAAAATTTCTATTATTCTTGCTTTCTGCCAAATTTTGAAAACAGAAACTTATATGTACGAGGGTAACAGGTATAGCGTTGCTGACTGTAGTGGACATTACCATTGTGTACTGTCATCTGTCAAACGACACCATACTAAATTTCAGTCTAGTTCACAAGTTAGTTTTAATTTGGCAGCCAGTTGTATCATTCGTGTTTCGTGTTTCTTAATAAAATCAACAAACCCCCGACAAACGTTCTAACCGAGAAATCGTTGAAAAGGTCACGACATGAAGAGACCGTAGACGTGTCGTACGGAATGACAATTGTGAGAAAGGTGTCGGCGCGATGAGTGCTGCGATTGCTTATTCCAGCCATCCATTCATCCAGAATTATCGAAATTGCATGAATTGGACTACGATTTTTTTTTCAATTTTTAAAGAAAGTATTAATTGTCCAGTGGGTTTAATGTCCTTTGATTGAAGAGAGGAACGGGCGTAAAATCGATGAGTGGAGTAAAAAATAAATAAAAAATGAAAAAAAAAACTTGAAGAGCAAAATGTGCGGAATGTGACAATGGGTTTATTTTCTAAAATAAAACAACGATCGCAATCCATCACTAACTTAAGTGCAAAAAATCGCGCAAATTTTTTAGTACCATAGACCTCTGGCATGAATAAAAATGCAATGCAAATGCAAAAAAAATGTAAACGGTTCACAAACATTAAAAAGTGCTACAACATCAAATATAGTGGTAGGTAACAATATTGTACCAAGCGACATCACTATAATGAATAAAAGCAATGTCAATGAAACGGAAACTGTTTTGCATTCATTAATGCAAACAGGTATAGAACTTTACATAACCGTAACATCCAAACGAAAACGCAATCCCAAGTGTCCAGTGCAATCTGCGACAAACTCAAAAACTCTAAAACTAGGAGCAGGAATAACAACTGGTAACCGTGTCCAACCTTTGTGTGAAAATAAAAGTAATAACGAAGAGGAAACTCGAGAAGAGGCGAGAGCGCACCCAAAGAACGACCACCATCAATCAAACAAATAGAGAGTTTTTCATTGCTCCAATTAAACAAGGCAATATCCGTGAAACAGAATTCAAGCCTTGAGCATCGAAGTATGTCGCATTGTTGCCATCTTAGAATCAGGTAATAAATACTTTAACACATACAGATTGAAAAGTTAGACAGGACTAACAGTAGTAATAAAAGGAGTCGAGTCATCTGTATCGCTACAAGAGATACGTGAGGAACTCACTGCCAAGAGAAAATCCCTCAACCAATGTTCAAAGATGAGCTGGAACCTAAAGCAACAAAAACCAAAGGGACACATGAAATATACAACATGAGCTATCTGTTGAATAGAAGGGTGGTAGCGGAAGAGCCACACAATCGTAAGTTAGTCTTACAATGCACCAATTGCCAAGAATTTGGGCATTCTCGAAACTATTGCAACTATCAGCTATTTGCGTGATATGCGGCAACATGCACAAAACTAACGAGTGTGATTTAGACAAAACCACACCTGAAGTAAAGAAGTGCAGTAATTGTAGTGTAGCGAAAACCATACCGCTAATTACGGAATATGCATTGTATATACAAGGAGCTATCAATCAAACACATAAACACTCAAACAATGAGAAAATTGCAACCATTAACCCAGAAACATTATTCTCAGAGCTGGCTGCGGGTAACGTGCGATATTACAAAATGATAAGTACCCTCAACGAATCAATGAACAAATGTATGCAAATTATGGAAACAAATATGAGACTCATGGTGCAAAACATGATTACCCTGATGCAACTGTTAACGAACAATCAAAACAAACAATGGACTAGCTCAACATAAATTAGAAGTACAGCATTTTCTTAATGAACGCAACATTGACATCATGATGGTCTCTGAAACACATTTTACACAAATGAACTCTGTAAAATTTAATTTAAAAAAGCAAATTACTTCAAAACCTTGGGAAATAAATTCCTTACACGAGGAGATTTTAACTCCAAACACATCCAATGGGACTCTCGATTAACATCACCAAAAGGCAAGCAGCTGTGGGAATGTGTGCAGGAAAGAAAACTAGATCATGTTTCTGGCGGTAGACCAACATATTGGCCAACCGATCCACGAAAAATTCCCGATTTAATCGACTTCTGTGTAACAAAGTGTATTGCTAGAACTTATGTTACGGCCGAAATATGCTAACGAACTGTCATCTGATCACTCTCCGGTTTTAATAACATTAAGCGCACATAGTTTTAAATTCACAATCAAATATTTTCTTAACGAACCGACACACTAATTGGTCTCAAGTCAAATCTACAGTGACAAAAGATTGCTCATTGCGCATCCCACTTAAAACTAAATTTGAGATTGCTAAAGCAGTACCACAAATACCTTACGAAGACATTAGAGCAAGCAGCAAAGGATGCTACATACAACAGCTCTACTAAAGTGAAAATGCACCAAGCGTCACAAAATATTCACAAGCTCTTAAAGAACAGACGCATACTGCGCAGGCCATGGCAGTTACTTAGATCACCTGAACTTAAAATTAAATAAAGCAATCAAAACCTGAAAGCAGCACTAACAAATAAACCTGATGAGGGGATTTTATTTTATCTAAGTAAACTTACAGCATCAGGAGCAACCGATTACTCACTATGGAATGCCACATAAAACCTGAAAGGGTATACTCAATCATGTCCTCCAATGCGCCTTCCCATTGGAAACTGGTCAAGAAGGCATGCAGAAAAAGCAAATGTATTCGCTCAACATTTAGTTAAAGTATTTACTCCGAACGAAAATAATGGACACTCGCGATTGCTACCTGGAAATGTTGAAGCTTCAGAATTTGAACCAATTAAATATAAATGGCATGAAGTAATAACAATGCTCAGCGAACATATAAACCCTAAAATGGCACCTGGTCAGTCCCCTTATTAGTGGCAAAATACTTATAGAACTTCCAGATTCCAGAATACCATACATTTTCAATGCTGTAATGAAAATTGGGTATTTTCCGGAAACTTAAAAAATTTCACACATCATAATGATCGATAAATCAGGTAAAGATGAAACAAAAGTAGATTCGTATCGTTCAATCAGTTTACTGCCAACTCTGTCAAAACTATTTTAAAAAATCTTCTTTAAAATCTTAAACCAACTCTGCAACCCATAATACTTTCGGTATTATACCGGATCACCAATTTGGATTTAGAGAAGATCATGGAACCATAGAACAAGTGCATAGGATCGTATCAGAAATCAAAACTCATTTGAACAAAAGAAGTATTGCTCTGCAGCATTTTTAGACATACCCCAAGCTTTCGATCAAATATGACATGAAGGCGTTGTACATGAAATTAAGGCCCAGCTGAAATCAAACTATCATACGCTCATTAAAAATTATCAGCTAAACCGCAAATTCTTGGTGAAATATAATAGTGAATCTTCCAATTTAAATGAAATACACGCAGGGGTTCCACAAGACAGTATACTGGGTACAGTGTTATATTTAATTTACACAGCGGACCTTCCTACTTCAAATTATGTAACAATTTCAACATTTTCAGATGGCACAGCATTACTAGCGATACATGAAAACCCTTAAATAGCATCAAAAGTCCTGCATGAACACTTAGAATAAATAGCAACATCCAGAAAAAAATAGTGGTTGTTTTTGTCCAATAAATGAAGTTTTTGTCGTAACAATTTTTTATTTATTTTATTACCTTTGAATCGACACAATAATTGTAATACCAATAAGTATTTAGCCCTGATCAATAACTTGACGTTCTAAATTGGAAGTTCTTTAGTTATTATTCCAAAAAATAAATTTTGAATTTGTACAAAGAGGGTAATAATCCTAATACGGCAAAATTTTTATTTATACAGTTCGGACTTGTTAAACCAAATGATTGGATTATCAAATTAATATGATAACAAAGAAGTCATCTACTCACTATATATCTACCACAAAAGTTACAAAAATCCCTACCTTCCCATCTTTAACCCCCAGGGTACCCTGGGCAACGGTCAAGATACACAAACACAACCCTTACAAAAATGAGAACTTCCTCAAGTTTCGTACTTGGCAGCTTGGTTTCGTACTGATAAAAAGTTAAGCTATACTCACCAGGTTGCAAAGACCAAACTGCAAAAAATCAATTATTGCTTCATACATATGTACACAAGAACTTATCGATTTAGCGAATTATATCACAATTGTAATAAATCTTATCAGATTCAACAAATAAAAGTTATTGACGGAATAACGACAAGGGTCACGTTGTAAATGTTGTAAAAACGGTTTTTTCTGGATGTAAAAGCAAACGACCAGAAATCAGCACATATTACATTCATTCTCCGTAAACAAACCTGCGTTCCGGTGAAGTTAAATAACATCAATCTACCCCAATGCGAAACCATTAAATACCTAGGTCTAGATCTAGATAGAAGATTAAAATGGAAGAAACATATCGAAAAAAATTACAACAAATCGAAATCAAAAGTGGTAAAATAAATTGGTTAATCGGAAAACATTGTAAATTAATTCTAGACCAGTGTTTCTCAACCTTATTTTGCCGATGGCCCACTTTCGATAATTATTTTCTTCTGTGGCCTCGTCTTAAAATAATATATATGGTAAAAAATTCTTGAAATCACAAATTTTTGGAAGTCATGTTTGAATTTCATGTTTTTTATATTTTCAATGTATAGTCTTGATTAAAAAAAAAAGTTTGTGGAAAAAATATTTGTTGTTGTTGTTGTTAAAGATACAGGATGTCAAATTTTGATAAAAATGATGAACATGATGTTGTATATATGGCTATAAAACAAAAACTAATTATCCGATACTTATAAACTTGGGCTCATTTTAAAGATAAATGAATAGGGATTTTAAAAAAAATATAAAATTGGTACCATGTTTCAACTCTTCCTATTCAAAATGGCCGCCAAAATAGTATTTTAGATTTTTCTCAAAAACCTATTTTTTTATTTTATTTTTTTTTTTTAAATTCTTTCTCATTTAATTCTATTGAACACACCAACAAATTGTACTTGTGTTATTTTTTGTTTTCTTGCAAAAGGCATTTAAGTAAAGAGATCTACCTATTTTTGTATTTGAAATCAAATTTTAATGTGGTATTTTTTTATTTTGCAAGGAAACAAAATATCGCAAGTCCAAGTTTTTAGTATATATATTTTTATTATTATTATTTTTGTTATTATTGTTTTTATTATTATTATTTTATTAAATGTATTACAAATTAAATAAAGAAATTTAAAAATATTTACTCAATCAAAATTTACATATTACATAATGTTCACTATTTGAATATTTTTTACAATTTAACTTGCCTTCTCCTAAAGGTATAATTGCGTGAAAATCGCGGGTTCCTTTTATTATTTTCCAATTCCTTAGTCTAGTCTCCAGTTGAATTTGTTTTAACTTATATTCAGCATCTGAGCAAAATTCAAAAATCATATCAGTTTTCAAAGTTTGAGCCCATTTGAAAAAATCTTCAGCATTAGTTATGGTATCATCATATTCTTTGGTGAGAGTGGCTCTGGACGCCATTCTCTTAATAGTACCTCCTAGTCCATCGCATGGTCCCTTTCCATGAGCAGTTGCATGAAAATGCCACTCACAATCGACTCCAAAATCCTCTTTGTGTTTAATTATATTCATAAAAAAAAAATTGTTTTTTTAATGTGTTACTGCACCATCAGTAACATAATAAACTTTAGATAAATCCGGAATTTTTGTTTTCAAAAACTGCAATAATTTTTATATGAACAAGTAAACTGCTACGGCGTCATGATGGAGACTTCTCACTTTCACTCCTACTCGAAATATTCTCGTCACTGCGTGTTGATAATGTCTCCGGGGTAACAGGTGAATTTGATGAATCAGTAACGGGTGACACTTCGGGTGACACCATACCAGGTAACACGTTGTACAAATCGATGAATCTTCATTTAATTCAGTCGAGCGCGGCAAATGACTTTTAATATAATCAGCAACGTTTCTTAAATTTTTCGAACATTTCGTCTCAGGAAACGGCTTACAACACTTTTTGATCCCAGACATTATTACACTTATTAATTGAACTACTTTAAATTAATTTTTTGTTATTTAGACAAGCAAATGTTTCAAATAGAACTTCACAAGTTAAACTAACTGAAATATTATTTTAAACTCTAATTTATACAAAAATGTTAACAAAAGCCACTGATTATGTTATTTTACAGGCCTACCCCTCCTTCTATAGAATCTTAAAAAAATTATTTCAGGAATACAAAATTTTTAAAAATTCGATCCAAAAGGTTATATTCAGGCACAGAAAATAGTGATTAAACCTAACAAAATAAATGAGTCATGACAACATTTTATTATTCTACTAATTACTTTAGGGGCTATCCATAAACTACGTCACGCGTTCAGGTACAGAAAATACGCTTAATCCTAACAAAATAAATGACTCATGGCAAAATTTTATTGTTCTACTAATTGGTTTAGGGGCTATCCATAAACTATCTCACATTTTTATGGGGGAAGGAGTATCGGTTGTTGTGACGTGTGTCGTTGGAGGAGGAAGAGTTTTATAAAATGACAGATTGTGACGTGACGTCACGTGACAACGTGTCTAATTATAATTACAGCAGTCACTTTGATAGGATAAACATTCAATATAACAATTTGCAATCAGAAGCTATTGTTCCATCTTTTGAACAAGATAGCGTTGAAAATCGCAAAAAATTTTAATCAAATGGAATAATTTTGCTAAATAAACACGCGTAGACGCAAAACGCTGAAAGGAAGTTAAAAATGATCAAACCTAGGGTGATGTAATTTATGAACGATTTGTGAACTGAATAATTCTAAACAGTTACTTTATCAAGTTGATCGTAAAAATAGTTGAAAATAAAAAATACCACATTGACTTTGATTTTATAAACAAAAAATGGGTAGATCTTCATACTCAAACGTCTTTTGCAAGAAAACAAAAAATAACACAAGTACAATTTTTTGGTGTGTTCAATAGAATTAAATGAGGAAGAATTAAAAAAAAAATAGGTTTTTGAAAAAAATCTAAAATACTATTTTGGCGGCCATTTTGAATTGGAAGAGTTGAAACATGGTACCAATTTTATAATTTGTTTACAATTCCTATTCATTTATCTTTAAAATGAGCCCAAGTTTATAAGTATCGGATAGTTAGTTTTCTTTTTATAGCCATATATACAACATCATGTTTATCATTTTCACCAAAATTTGACACCCTGTAACTTTAACAACAACAACTACAAAATTTTTTTTGTTCTACAGTTTTTTTTTAACAATTACTACACATTCAAAACATAAAAAGAAAAAAATTTAAACACGACTTCCGGCTCCATATACCAAATTTGTTATAGCACAGACAATCAAAGGAGATATTTCATTTGAACCAAAATAGTAAAACAAAATTTATTTCTGATAATTGCAATGTCATCCTTTTGTGATTTTTTGATAAACTGCTTTCACTCGACTATTTACAGAAAATCTATACGCAATTTGAATTTTTACGTTTACAGAGGATGAAATATCTCCTTTAGGTTGTCTCTGGTTATAGTATACACATACAGATTTAAATATATAAAACAAAACCTCATATTTTATTTCATTTATTTAATATAGTTTTTGAGAGTAAAAGTAGATCTCGACTAAGTCCAGATTCTACTAGATACGGGTACGAAATGCCAAATAAAATAATTTTGCACTTCCTCAAGGTAGTGGAAATTTTTCCGCAATGTCCCTGTTCATCCAAAATTGTGACTTATTTCTGAACGATATAGATGAGCCCCAACATCATTTTGTAACTCAATAAGGCATTCTTGTAATAACTCAACTTTACATACATCTACCGCAAATGGGTCTATCACCTAGTCAGGAATATTCATATCTAATAATTCTTTAAATTGTATTTGCATACATCCTCAATTAAATTTTTTAAATGTATAATATAAACAAAAATATCATCATCATGCTCTTCATCGTTGAGAGTACCTAATAACGGAAACTGCATTAATTCACGTCGTCCCATATTATTCAAAATCAGCTTGAGCTTTCCAATAAAAATATTAATGGGTTCTTTGCAACATATGAGATTACTATCTTTTCCTTAAATTACACTGTTCAACAAAACTTTTTTTCATAAATGTCTGATAAACAGACTATATTGCACTTTGATGCTATTATTTGTTCTCCAAGCGAACTATCATTAAGAAATGATACAATGCGATCGCAGAAAGCAACAACATAGTTAAGACAATCATCTTTTGAGAGCCATCGAGCTTCGGTGTGCAGCAACTGAACGCCTGTCTTCAATGTATGTGAAGATAGCCTAAATTCCATCCCCGAAAAATGCGATCGCAACACTAATTATTGCTATCATTACATTTTTATTTACTCTCAGCCCAAAAAATCACGACATTTTTACTGTTAGCCCCGAAAATTTACTGTCATGACAGCTAAAACTATCATGACACAAATATTTTTCTGGGCTGAGAGTAAAAATATTGCATTTTGGGGAAGGAGGAATATTTAAAGTATACATAAACATGTATAGTATTGCCATAAGCAACTTTTTTGATTTTCGGGGTTAGAAATTTGGGCTATCTTCACTAAGGTCTGTCTTGACAGAATTGTCGAAATATACGAGTGTGCAATGCATTGGATAATTATAATTGACGGCTTTTATTACAAGAGCAAGACAGTCATGCAAACGTTCTCCTAATTTTTTTGCAACCAAATGTTGACGATGCACAACATAATGGATACATAAAACATCAGGTACTTCTCGTTTTAAATAAGCATTGAAAGCATCGCAGCAACACCATCGGTAGCACACGCGACTATATTTTGGAATGGAATACTTTGTTTATTAAAGAAAGTTTTATCTTCTTGAAAGGTTGATTCACTTGTGGTGTTTGTTTTGAGCATCCGAGCAAAAAGCATTTTTCTTGTGAGAGCTGATCATTATTTAAAAATCTGACATACGCCACGGTTGTGCTTCATTGTCCCGTTGTGTTGTTTCATCGAGTTGTTAAGCAAATTTCTAAATCTGAAGATGAGAGATTAATTGATTTTCCAGATCATCTGCCATTTCATCAATCCCTCTCGATACGGAGCATAGAGAACTGAATTAGAATCGTGTCGATCGAATTTTCATTGAATGTAATTATTGAAAATATATATTGTATCGTTTTACATCTTAATTTTCTTATTTATATTAGTAAGAAATAAAATGTTCGTAGCAAAATTTTCATGGCCTGTTTCATTAAGTTCAAGGCTCTCTAAATTTATGAACTTAGCATAAGGCTCCTCAGATAAATGGTATGGCAGCAGGCAGGAGGCCAATGGTTGGTAAACGCACCTTGGTACACTCGTAACACAAACATGCACCGTGATCTCAACATCGAAACAACGGGAGATACAATACAGTACAGCAGAAAATACAAAACTAAGTTAGAACAACATCCCAACACATGGTTATAGCTCTCGAAATATTATGGAGGCCTAGATATGGGCGCCTTAAAAGTAAAGATCCCGTAGATCTAGCTAACTAATTCACATAAACAACAAACGAATTAGTGCATATTAATGTTAAGAATTAACAACTTATCATTTTTTGTTTTGTCTAATTAGCTTGTAAGATTTGAAAACAACTTGTGAGTTTCCCGAGATATTAAAGATTCAAGAATAAAACCAAAGGCAGTTAAATAAAATTTCACGCACACAACATCACTCATTCGCACAATAACAGTATACCATCTGCACATTGCACGCTCCGTGTCAACCTATACACAGACATGGACGGTGGGTCGGTGCTGAATTCTGTTCTAAATTAACATCACCGATCGTAATCGATGACGAAAATTCGCTTTGCATCCAGCATCTGGTGGGTTTCGAATCCTGTACCTCCCGTTTCAAGTGCCAAAGCTGTAAACACTACATCACTTGTCCGGTGAAACTGCTACAATTACTGCTACATCCACCGGACTCGCTCGACCCGGCTCACTGCGATTTTTTTTCTGTTCTCCAACATAAAAACATGCCTTGGAGGAAAAAATTCAGCTCAAACGAGGAGGTTGTCGCCGAGACAGAAGCGTATTTTGGAGAGTTTGAGAAATGGCATTTTTAGGAGAGGTTAAAGAAGAGACAGAAACGTTTGGAAAAGTGTATCGATCTTAAAGGAGATTACGTTGAAAAATAAAAACATAAAAATTTTAAAACTTGCGTCTTCATTACTAACTGGGGACTGGCTATTTTAAAAATGTACCATATTATATCATTAATCGTACATCCCGCTTTTATCCCCAAACTTTTATGTAACATTAGGGTACGTTATAAGATGGTTCTCCCAATGAACTTGTATAACTCTATTCGTTATATAGTTATATCACACAGTTTTTCTGCTAACGTATAATACAGGTAGACATTTTTTGATTTGTTAATTTTACAGTTTCCTCTGGCACTTCAAAATTTTCCATAGAAGGTAAGATAATGTATAGGTTTTACCTCAGCGCGAAAGCTCGTCTACCTTTAAAATACCCGTAATAGGAATACCTCGGCACTCACGCTAGTAGATTTTGAACTGATATCTCATATCATTGACGTAGTTTGATATAAGCCTGACTATCCATAAAGATGGAAGTATCCCTATTTAATAAATCACGGAACATCATCCATCTTTGAACCACTCTTGAAAGAGCAAACATCTTTAGACTTCAGAACTGCTTCCTTTACTGGTTCCGGGAAAACTCGTTTGAATATATCGCACACAAAAAACCTGAAAATGTCTAAAAATTTACCGTTTAAAATTGTGATGCCTAAAAAGGATTCAAATGAAAATGGATATTTCTGGCAAAAATTCCAAGTCAATTTTATTGTGGGGAGTCTGGAAAATCTCATTATATACATCGCATACACAAAATTATAAAACTTCTAACAATTTACAAACAATTTACCGTATAAAGTGTCTATAGTGACTGGAACCCCCACGGGTTACTCCGTGGAAAAATTTCAGGTCAATTTTCATGTGGGGATTCCGATAAAACTCGTTTGAATATATCACAAGCACAAAATTTGGGAATTTCTAAAAATTGACCGTTTATAGTGCCATGGCTAGCAAAATTCAAATAGTTATAGTTACACCTAAAAGTAAATTTCTTGTAATTTTTTATTTCAGTAGCTTTTCAAAATTCTGTTGAATAAAACATAAAGATTGGTAAAGAAATTCACAAAATATCCAGCCGAATAATGCCGATAATGCAGACTAAATGTCAAGTTAAAATGACAGCCGAAAAATGTGGATAATGCAGATACAAATTTAATTTTGGAAAGTAATTTTTTTATATTAGAAATTGTGATTTTGTTGTTTCTAACAATCAACTAAAACTATTCAAATCAAAAAATTTCATTCGAAACAATTAAGCAAAAAACCAAATTTTTTATAAGTTACTCTAAAAGGTTTTGGGAGGTAAGATGTAGCATGATTACATTATAATTTATGATTACATAACCATTACTGAAATCTAAAGGTGAAAAGTAAAGGCGAGTTCAGTGTTGCCTTCGTTCGTTCGTTCGTTCATTTGTTCGTTCTGCATTTTTTTTTTAGCGGTTCATGGTTGATGAAAAAAATGCAGAACGATTTTGCTTCCACCTATCGTAGAAAAAATCAAGTGTTTGACATTTTTTATTACAAACCAAGCCAAGCGTTATAAATTTTTTAAAAGCGAGTGATATTTTTGTGTTGTTTTTTTGTGTTTCAATGATAAAATATATGTTAATACTAATTATATATATTATAATAATAAAAGTTTTGTTGTAATAATATAAATTGTGTGACAAAATGGATTCGAGTGATTTGGCAATTCTTTCTTCCGATATGATGATTGCAAGCGGCATCATAATACATCATATCTTAAAAAAAAATTCTCGGAAAAACCGACGCTGTAATGTGAGAGAAATTCTCAAACAAAGACGCAGAATGGGCCACTTTAATAATTTGATCAATGAAATGAGATTGCACGATACAGAAGGCTTCAAAAATTTCCATCGTATGACTCCCGAAATGTTTGATGCTCTACTACATATGGTTGGACCGGCCATACAAAAACATGAGGCATTTACTGTTAATCCAATCACTGCAGGAGAAAGGTTATCTTTAACTTAATTTAATTTACAAAAATTAACCGAACGTTCTTGTTTATGTTATAGTTTTTTGGCAAGCGGTGATAGTATGGTGTCCATCGGACCGTACGGATATCGGGTAGGCAAATCAACCACTTCAGGTATTATTCGAGAGACTACAGCTGCAATTTGGGAGAAATTAAAACCTATAGTTTTCCCAAATTTCTCTATATCACAAACATGGATGGATATTGCAGCAGAATTCTACTCAACGTGGAATTTTCCGAATTGTTTAGGCGCAATTGATGGCAAACATGTTGTTGTTCAAGTAAATTTAGTTGCTTTATATTAGAAATGTTTTATTTTATATCATTTTATTTATTTTTTCTGCAGGCATTCGCGAATTCTAATAGTTCCTGCTATAATTACAAAAGTACCCACAGCATCGTGTTAATGGCAGTGTGTGATGCTCAATATAAATTTATATTAGTTGATATTGGAGCATCGGGTAGGAATAATGATAGCGAAATTTTTAGACGCAGTGAATATGGAAAACGAATCCTTAATAACTGCGATTCGTTAAACATTCCGAGTGCAGCAATATTATCGGGCAGCCCAATAGTGGTACCTTATTGTTTTGTTGGTGATGAGGCTTTCCCTTTAAGATCCAATATTATGCGCCCATATCCCGGAAGAAACACGGCTGTTTTAAGTCATGAAAAAAACGTTTTCAATTACCGTTTATTCAGAGCCAGAAGAGTGGTTGAAAACGCTTTCGGCATTTTGAGTGCAAAATGGCGAATTTTTCGGAAACCAATTATTGCAAGCAGACTCACTGTTGTCAATATCATAAAATCAACTGTTAGTTTGCATAATTGGTTAAGAATGCAGTCGAATGATTCGTATCAATATTTCTCCAATGAGTTTGTGGACCACTACACTCAAAATGGCAATCTAGTGTTGGGTGAATGGAGGGGAGATACAAGCAGCAATGGAATACGCAATATTGGACGTATGGGATCTAATAACCCAACTGGCGATGCTGTGTTAATTAGGAATAAATTTGCCGATTATTTTACGAATTACAATGCCTTACCTTGGCAAAATCAAGTGATGTTTAATGAATGTTAAATAAAATAAATTTGTTTTTTATTTTTAAAATTAATTTTGATTTTTATTTTTTTCTTTCGTTTTATCTTGATAAAATTTTATAGTATTCATTATTCCTAGTTTCACTTCTAACGAGAATTCTTTGCCTACTTCTTTAAACTCTTCACCCATTGATACAAAAAAAGGGTCAATATTCTCGCACCGGCAAGGTGGTTTTTCTGAACTTTTTGAAATCAACTGATTATGCCCCTTCATCGTATCCAGCAACTCGTTTAGAATGATGGTATCTGGCTGTCTTACTGCTTTTCTTTTTGCAGGCGTTCGCATAGCTGTTGATGTAGATGGTATCTGAGGGCTATCTATACTGTCGAGGCTGTTTGATTCGCTATATGTCTTTCGCTTCGCAGGCGTATTTATAGGACTGGACAATTCTGTCTCCTCAATATCTGTCATTTCAAGGCTGTAGGCAGTGGTATTGAACAGCTCTTGAAATGAGTTACTGCTGGAATCTTCCAATTGCAACGTTTCTCTAGGATTAGCTTCTAAGTTAGAAACTGTTGTGCTATAAATAAGATTTAAAAGCAAATATTAATTATCCTCATACACAACATAATAACCATGAATTTAAATATTACTTACACGTTATCTATAAAATATTTTTAAAAAAAATCCATTTCTAATAATAAAAATTGATTTTTTTTGCTGATGGGTTTCGGAGCGTCTCCACTTTTACATTCTTGCTCTTTGACAGCTCCACAATACCGCAGTTTTAAATTTCGCCATCTGGCTTGGGCATCTTTACCTGAAAAATACAAGAAATAATAATTAATTTAAATTATATGTATATCGCTTAAGGCATTGCCATATGACGAATATTTCCACGACCGATAAAACCGAAAAAGTCAATTTTTAATTAAATTGGTTACACTTTTCAAATGTAAAGTATTGAAAAACAGTACGTATTGATGAAATATACAATATCTAATCAAAAACAATTTCATTCAACAGAATCCATTTTTATGATTTATCGGACGATAAAATAAAAATCGTCTGACAAAACATAAAAATGGAAATATTTCGACCGTGGAAATATTCATCATGTGGCAAAGCCTTCAAGAGAAATTCACTTCAAAACAATTAAATCACCACCATTGTACACTCGTACTTACTTGATATAACCATTTGCTGCGCCAGATTCTCCCAAACCATCTTCTTGGCTGAACTGTTTTTATACAACTTAGTATTCACATCATACAAAATTGGATGTTCTTTTACTAATTGAATCAGTTTACTGTCCATAGCAAATTCTATAATAAAAGTAAAAAATATTATTTGTGATTATAATTTGAATTTTGATACATAAAATGTGTATCAAATGAAATTTTACTTACCGGAGTTTATAGATATTTTATTTTAATTAAATAAAAATTGTTTGACCAACACACAAGATAATAATGACTAATATGACAATAAAAATAAACAATAAACATAACCAAACATTTTCTTTTGTTTCTCTCTTTTTATAAAATATCATGTTGTCTCTTTCTCGCCATGTTCGTTCAGAGAAAAAGTTAAAGTTAATGACAAAACTGCAGAAGAAAAAAATCGTCATTTTTAACGATTGCTATTGGCTAAAAAAAAATGCAGAACGAACGAGCGAACGAACGAAGGCAACACTGAACTCGCCTTAACATGACTATTTTCTGTTCTGTTTTATCTGTTCCTTTCAGTTCCTTCATTTTTCGTATCAGACAAAAAAAAACATTGTTACATGTATTTTCATACGAGTATTTATATTATCCGTTCCGTTCAGTTCTGCAAGTACGGAACGGATAATATAAATACTCCAATGAAAAAAACATGTAACAATGTTTTTTTTTGTCTGGTACGAAAAATGAAGGAACTGAAAGGAACGGATAATATAAATTCGAGATTAAGACATTAAACTTCACAGACATTAAATATTTGGAATATTGCTCGTTACTGAACCAAAATGAAATTTTTTAATTAAAAAAAAATATTTCTTAACATTACAATTATTTATCTGTTTTATCGAAATTTTTCGGGTGGCTTTTCCAGCGAATCTGCCTTACCGACATTTATCGTCTGCCTTCCCTTCTCGATTATTTTAGATTTGCATTATTGATATTATTCGGCTAACAATTGTTAGTTAATTCAGCCGAATCTGCATTATCACGGCTGGAGCGTGTCGGCTAACTATAATGTAATGATTTAACCTCACCTTCACCTTTTATAGAATTTTTGTATAGAGCGGTAACCATTGGTAGACACTGACAGCCGGTGAGATCATCAGATCAACTTGAGATCATTTCGGATCATTACTCCAGTTCCTGTGCCTTAAGCTGATTTCCTAAAAGGCTTAATTGCTGTTACCTAACAAGTACCACACTTTTTTGGCAAGTTGGGAGGTTTTTTCTAAGCCCTCTGTTTTGGGATAGAAATCTGTAGAACTTTTTTTCCATCACTAAAGCTCTATGTACTGCTAGGACCGAGAGTTGATCATAGGGGTAATTCACTGGCGATTAGTATAACCATTGAAATTTTCATATTTATTGTCAAAACAATAGATACCAGTCTAGCTCGATTTTGGAGGTTCAATTTTGTACTAACACAGAAGGTAGAATCAAATATGACTGAGATTTTCTGCTCAGCAACTGCAGTTTTCAGCAACCCTCTCTCGTGAGAGAGATGAAAATGAAATGTTTGAGCAGGAAATGTAAAATGTTAAATGAAGTGCCTTGAAAATGAATGTAACATGAGTATAGTGGGTAAATCAAGCTCCAAACTCATGCAGCTTCTTGGGGTCGTTTGGCCGCAGTAACAGTAATGCAATACGACACAATACCGTGAACGATGATGTAATGCTGGATATCTTGTTATAGTTTGCTCTGGATTCTTATTTTTAGAGAGATAGAGCTAGATAAAACCGATACATATTTTGCATGCTAAGCTTAAAATGATCATTAGTGTTATACTGGTATTATTATCGAAGTACACACCAGCAGTTTTGAAAATTAAGTACTGGTAAAAAATCGCGAATTGTTGGGATTGTGAATATCAGAAGATTTAAGTCTAGAAAATTTATCGGAAATTGTTGAAATAATTCTCGAACCATCTGAAAAAATGGAATGAAATGATTGGACAGAACAATTAAATCGAGGGTTTGATTAACAACATCGAAAGTTAGAGCAAAGTGTGGAGGAACAGAGGCAACCAATTCAAACAATCCTTCCAAAACATTATTTAAGCGATATTAAGCAGCAAATCTAGCATTTAGATAACGGTGGGAAGCAGAGATTGGAAATTACTGTTGGTAATAATTTAGAACCGTACGATGAAGATCGTGAAGTGCGTGCTATTGATCGGGAGGAACCACATTATGGAATCAATGTGGTGGTGAGGAAATAGCAAATAATCAGCTAGGCGAGTCACTTGAGCCAGCTTCACGATATTGCCACAGTTCAAGAAGAACGAAACGAACTAGTCCGGATTTTAAGTGCTCAACCGCATGCAGAATCAACGCATCAAAGTTAGCCAAGAATCAGGAAAATGATCAGGATGGCAACGGACCACTTAGCAAAGGTGGTTTCGATAGTTTTTGGCAGGGATTGTTTTTGCAACGGGTAATGACAAAAAACTTGAGAAAAGTCATAATGCCAGTGGTAATGAATTCCGTGAAACTCGTTACGGATGCAGTGATGTTCTCGGAGGTCGCCAAACAGACGATATGGGGATACGATATAGGATAGCCTATGGAAGGACAGCCTCTACAAACAGTAAAGATTTTGGATTAGTCAAAGCGACATTAAACGTATTGGGCTGAACCCTTTGCCGCTTAAATTCGAGGAGGCCTGAAGGTGCTGAGTGTGGAGGAGATGCATGGCATTGAGGATTCTCATTGTTTGGATTATCTTCAGATACGTCGTACTATAGTTAAAAGCGTTATGAAATTAAAAACATTTTGTGAAATTAGTGACATCTAGATTTAAGCACTTGGAAAAGTTTTATAACAGTGTAGTTTTATGCAGTGTGGTGGTATGACTAAAATTAATTGTTAATGGTGTTAAGTGGATACATAAATAATTGTGGAAATTATTTGTTGTTGTGTCTTAGTGTTTGTAGGGAAAATTATTGTTTGTTATCGTAACCGTCAAGTTTATAGCAGTATTCACAATTCAGTGATGCGAACCGGATACTATAAATTTTAACCGATATTTATGGACCGATTTAAAATGTGTTCGATAAAAATGTGCCCAATGTATGAACATATCCCGTTATCCGCTTCTAGATGTTTCGTACCTTCATAGTATGTATTTTTTAAAAACATCGAGTAGTGCGTGCAAATGTAATAAAAGGGATAGTTAAAATGATACACCGCCATTGTATATATCATTCGTTCCAACCCAACTTACGGATACACAACATGCGTATCCATATACATATACGAGTATACATAATATGGTAAAACTTGAAATTACCAAACGAAATTAATAAATTATAAATGCAAAAAAACTATTGATGAGTGATGGGCGTGGAATGTGCGTGCGTAACACTCACGATTTCATAATTAAATGGGTTTAGAAGGACAACATATTTTTCAGGATATAATAGGACGTTTGAATCAATATATGTTCGAGTTTTCAATTTATACCTTACTATTGAAATATGCGTATAATTTTTTAATTGCGCGGCCAAGTCATACGAGATTTTCATGGCTGCCCTACACATTTATGTGGACACACAAATGTACTATAGAAAAATATAAAATGCGTTTGATTGTGTAACAATTTTATAAGATTTAATTTTGTGTCTTTTATAAACAACTATGCGTGTGTTGATATACATAAGACGTTACGCATTATGAGTATTAGAGCGTCTCGGAGAACGCGATAAATATTTCGAAATATACATTTTCTCAGCATCTCACGCACAATTCAATTTTTATTTTTTGTTGTTCATCTTCTCGTTCATTTGAAACTACATTCTAAATATACATTAAGTATGTACTAAACATATTTTTTTGCAGAATCCAAAAATTGAAATTTTCAAATGAGTTTTTTTTTTTATTTGGACGGTTGGTATTTGTACACAAGAGCACGCATCTTCAAAGCTGGCAACGAAACGCATATGTTTTTGATTATGGAATTTAGTCGTACATATATAGGGCCTGGGCAAATAATTTTACAGTTGTAATTTTATGCGAGCCGGAGATGATTAGAATGATCTCATTTTCAAGATGATAAAAATACATGTGTGAGGTTGTTGTTGTCTTCTAATTTATTTTAGAACAATTGTAAATTATTTTTTTTGTAATGTCATCATAAAAATATGTATGTGGCATTTTGTGTGTGCGTAATACATGTAACGATCCGATCTACATATATACACAAACGGATGGAAATTATATAAAACGCAGACCAAACGATCAAGATGCGTGCAATGATTTTTTATTTTATTTTTAGATAGTTGGAGAATTTTCATGAAAATATTTAATACGTTTTTTTTAATTTGTTCAAATCAACTATTTGATATTAAACTAGCACAATGCTTTATTCTTCGTTCTGCATTTTTCAAGGTGTGCAGCAAATGGAATGATGTTTATTACAAAATAATCGCGGATTTATTTGTATATTTTTGCTTCTATGCAGATCTGCATCAAAAGTAATGGATTCTTGGATTCATGGATTTTAAGATATAACTGGTTTTTCTTCGCAGAGCATAGAAATTCTTCATTTGAATTTTCAAATGATTGATTTACCCCATTTGCGTATTGCATCACGCCCCTCCACCAATAAAAATAATAAAATAATTTAGAAACTACTTCGAAACTCAGAGCATCGTGCTCATCATGATTATATTTTTGATTTAAAGTGTAAGTAATCTAACAGAATTCCTATTACAGATGCGGAAAAAATGGTTTTCTGATGTATTAGAATCGGTTAAAGCATCAATTAAAATTAGAGCTGAGATAAACCTCAAATAATAGGAGATGGAAATTGCGTTTTTGTTAGGTCATCTGTTTCAATTAAAATTTTATATGTATCTTACAATTCTGATTACGAGGTTATACTAAATAAAATGATTATTTCTAATTGTAAGATTCTCCTTAGAGTTCTTTACAATCTTCCAGATATAAATTTTATAAATTAGTTTGAAACAATTTTAAATTATTTCTCACTTTCTTATTCTGATGTTATTCTTGTAGATTGTATTGTAACTGGTACATTTTAAGACGAGAGAATAAATACAGAAACACAGGCCCTATATGCGGTTTGGTTGGAATCTGATTTTGTTGGCTTCTCGTGCATCCTTTTCTTCTCCAAATTCTTATGGTACTAGCCTATTAATACGGAATATTGGTCAACAATTTTAAAGTAACAAGCACCTTCGTTAAGGATACATCTTAATTTAGACCCATAAAAAATACGTCACCTTTTTGAAAGTTATAGTGCAGGAATTTTGTGCAAAAGGAGTAAATAATTCCAATAGAAACGAAATCTTACAAAGTTGTAGTGCTTCTTGAAGACAGTATTTTAGAAAAAATTCTCACCTCTAAAGGTTGAGCCAACCCTGCTATCAGGGTTGGAATAAACAATTTTAGGTGTTCAGAAAAATGAAAATAACTTCTGAACGGAAAATGGCTCCAATTTAATTGGCATTTAAAAGCTAATATTGTAGCTGAGTATTTAGTTCAATAACATTGAGATCTTCTTCGCTTGTAGTGTTGTTGCATGACATATCTTGGCAGGCTCCACACCTTGCTGAGCACAGCATTCCTGACCGCTTACATTCACATCTTGTTGTGCATTAGCGTACGACAGTTGTAAGATATCAACCCGAAATGAATGCTAATCTACAGCTGCTTTTTTTGGTGGGAGACAAGCTAAATCGAATTTAGAATATAACTGCAGAGTATACCAATTACTCTGTTGTAAGCAAGGTATCTTGCTTCTTCTAGTGGAGTCTCTTTGGTGATGGTATATAGTCGCGTATTAAACGCTGTCCGTTGGCTGCAATATTCTCCTTCGAGGCACTCGTTTGCAAAAACACTTGTATGCCAGTCTTCAGATCTGCATTAGATATCGCCTCCGATAAAAGCATGAAGAACTGGAAGCAGGTCGCTTAAAGAAGACAAACGGGTCCTCTCTGCTCTTTCATATTCAAAATTACACTGAATATAGTTCGCTGAATCCCTCCTACTTGTATTTAAAATTCAATAATATTGTTCGAAAACCTGAAACCGTTTTTTTTTTACTGAAAGTAACCCATAAAAGATTAGAAAGGTCTTTTTTCGAACACACAAAGGAGAAACCCGGAATGAAGGTACCTTCACATTGACTTTTTCTGAAATATCTCAATACGAGCGGGTTTTGAAGAAGTTTGTTGTAATAACATATAATATTTAATATTTTATTATTAATGATTCGCGAATCAAGCCAATCAAATCGTTGGAATTTCCCCGCCTGAGATGAAATATTCTTATCTTTGGGCAAATTTTTGATCGCAAGCATCCAACATAGAAAAAACAAAAAACAAATTATGAGCAACAATAACGCTCATTATATCCCTTTTTCTACATAAAGAAAAAAAAATTGGCTAAATTTAAGTCCAACCACACAAATGTGTAAGTAAAAAAAACAGTACGTAATGGCTTTTTGATAAAAAATTTCGATTGACTTGAAGTACAATCAACACAATTGTGTGAAAGAATGCACAAATGTGTAAGTTGGTTCAAAACACATTCAAAAATAAATGTTTGACATGATTCTTTAGTCTTACCCATTCAATTGTGTGGGTATGTGGGAAAAGTGATAAATAATTTTGCTGTTTTTCTGACAGTTCTATATGACTCACGTCAATATCAAAAACAAACAAAACACACACCATTTTCACTGTCGGCATTTGGTGTTTTAATTTTGTCGTGCATTTACATAATTAATTAATTTTAATATTTAATAGATGTATTAAAATTGTGAAAACAATTTGGAATTTTGTGCGACGTATTTTCAAAATATCTTGTGCACTAAAATGTTGTGCAATTGCGGATTTATTACATTGAATAAAATTCGGAAATAGGACAGCCGATGCGATCACTTACCATTTCAAACGATTCTGTGCCAAAGCAGTATTACAGTAAAACAGGATAATCATAAACGTAAATTAGATGTGCTTGAAAACTTAATTTTAAATAAGCGTTTGACGGCTGTAGTCATGTGAGTAGATCGTTTGTTTAAATCACTAAATTATCTCCATTTAACTTTTGAATGAATAGTACAGCCATAATTTAAGCGATTTGGACGTACTACGAAGGATTCGAAAGGTGCAGATATAGGCGACCAGCTGGTACAAATGAATTTAACTACACTGAGAAAAAAAACCAGTAAAAATAAAAAAATATACATATACAGGGTTATCCAATTCGAGGTTGATAAAGTAGAAATCTGTATACCGACATCTGTCAAAGATAAACGTCAAGTATGCTGTCATTTATTTAGTTGACATTCTGCCATTTAAGAATATGGAGCATTTAACAATCGACCAACGCGTTAAAATTATTAAATCTGCTGATTTTTCGAACAAAATTTTCTTCAGTGATGAAGCTCATTTTTCGCTTGGTGGATACGTTAATAAGCAAAACTGTAGAATTTGGGGCTCAGAAAATCCACAATTGATTGTAGAGAAGCCATTACACCCGGAAAAAGTCACTGTTTGGTGCGCATTGTGGTCTGGTGGTGTGATTGGGCCGTATTTTTTTGAGAACAACCATGGACGAACCGTTACCGTCAATTCTGAGCGCTATGGCCGCATGTTAACCGATTATTTTTTTACGAAAATCGAAGATTATGATCTTGACGATATGTGGTTCCAGCAGGATGGAGCAACCAGTCACGTAACACGAGCAAATCGAGATCTTTTGCAAGAGAAATTTCCTGGACGTTTGATTTCGCGATTGGCTGATGTCAATTGGCCTCCAAGATCCTGTGATTTAACGCCTTTGGATTTCTTTTTGTGGAGCTACGCGAAAGATCGTGTTTACGCAAACAATCCTCAAACTCTTGACGAATTGAAAACTAATATTCGTAAGGTAATGGCCGAGATACCGCCCGAAATGTGCCTAAAAGTCATTGAAAATTACCTCAAAAGAATCAAGGCCTGTAAGAAGTCCCGTGGAGGACATTTGAATGATATCTTATTTAACTAAAAATGGCAAAGATCAATCTGTAAAATGAAATAAAAATTACAATACATTCCGAATATTTTGTGTGTGTTTTTTTTAAGTTTACTTTATCAAGCTTGAATTGGATAACCCTTTAAAATCAAAAAAATATACATATATTTTTTAGGCAAAAAAACTCGTTTTTAAAATCAAAAGGATAATCTTTTTGTTTTTAAAATAAATTTTTTAGCCAAATTTGTTTATAAAAATAAAAATATTGTTTTTATTTTCAAAAATACTTTCCTTACTTATGTCAAATAGTTTTCTTAAATTTTAAGAGATTGTTTTTAAGAATAAAAAAACTATTGGTTAGTTTTAAAAGATTTATTTTAATTTTTAAATAATTATTTTTTAACAAATGTCAAGTATTTTTAAATCAAAGTAATTAATGTGTGCGACTGTTCAAGTCAGCAAAACCGAAGGGTCATCTACTCATAATAACATAACATTTCTACCACGAAAAGTATAAAATTAACTCTACCTCCCCAATTTTTAACCCCCAGGGCCATTGCGTAAAAATACACACAACCCTTACAAAAATATAATGAGAACAGCCTCAAAAAGTTGTTTTACTCAATCAGTACTCATTAGGTTGGAATGACCAAGCTGCAAAAATTCAAACCTTCATACCTTTAGTATAACACAAGAACATATCGAGTTGGCGAATTATATAAATAGCCGAAAAAACTTTAAAATAAAAAATAAAATATAGACGAATTGAAAAATAATACAACGGGATTTCTGGCAAAACAATAAATATAAAATTTTTCATAAGTTGTCATTATTATCAAAAAAATTGTTTTTAAATGCTATAAAACTTCTTTTGAAATAAATTATTAAGTTTAAATAAATAAACTTTTTAAATTTAAAAAGTATTTTATAAATTATTTTACAAAATATGTTTTTAAAATAAAAAAGCTTTTTATTAGTTTGCAAAAATTTCATTTAATTTCAAAAAAATACTTTTGAAATTCAAAAAAATTTATAACTTTGAGAAATTAAAAACTTCGTTTTTCAATTTTACAAACCAAAATTTTTCTCAGTGTAGCCACCGTAAAATGATCGCACCGATGCACGGCGCCAATTGTAATCCCTTACCACAATATGCAGAAGAGTGAAGGGTAGAGTAATAAATAGTTGGATTGGCTAGATCGGACAAGACTGAATTGAATCAAATTTTTTTTCCACTTTTGTCTTTGTTTTTTCAAAAATGAAATACATATTTTATTTTATATTTATACTATCGCATATTGTTCGTATAATAATTTTACGCCCATTCAAACCGTTTTCTATTAAATCGCGAGCAAAAGTCCCAAGCGAGGTACGATTCATTAGAATAATGCTGCTGTTAGAATTTGAAGCTCACTGTACGAACAAATCACGTGCTTATCCACATTCAATATCGGAAGTAGAAGCTAACACGATCTTTGGGCTCGAGACTTTACTTAAATCCACCAAATTGTGACACAACTGCAAATGCCGAAATTGAAACGGATTGTTACGGGCATCTTCAAAATTTTTCATCAATTTATCACTGATTCATTCGATGTGTGATTTAGCAAACTCAGCAACATTTCTTTGGTGTGCGAAATTATATAATTTCTTATATTATTAATTAAAAATTATTGGTATTGAGTTATAAATAAATTATTAAAATTGAAATATGACATTTTTAATAATAAACAATTTTTTGTCTTTCTTTTCACCAATACTACTACAAAAGTCGGGTAAACTTTTTTCGTGTTCATTTACATAAAATCCGGATAACTTTATGTTGTATTTTAGAATGAACACGCTATAAGCTTTGTGTAATAAGTAAAAAAGCATTAAAAACTATCGGCTATTCTTCAGAATGAATAAAATGAACGAATGTTGATGAAAAATAAAATGAATGTTTTTATCAGTCGTCACACAGCCAAACACAACACACAAATTAAAATGGTTGAAAATGACAAATGAAACGTCAAGTAAAATAGCTTAATATTTAGAGCAATAGCTTTTGTTTCTAACTTCATATTGTGATCACGTACGTGAACCAACCATAAATAACCACCAATTCATATCCAAAGTTATAGCCATTTTAAGAATCTCAAAAATTCAAAAAAACTAATCAAATAATAAAACTAAAGTACCGTTATTTTTTTGCTCAACACTAGAGGTGGGGATTTTTCTTAAAAATTGTGACGAAATATAGGGCACAACGTTATAGTGAAAAGTTCATTGGAATTATATACAAGTTTATATGGAGCCCTGTTTTTGTTACCCTGGACTACTAAAAGAGCTGTAGCAAGCCTTCCGGATTCACAGATCATACTTCAAGTATTAGAAAAAATGTCTACAGTGGTTGGTAGGTTGTCGAGAGGTAGTGGTAGTAGCCGAGAATAGAGAATACTCCTCGAGTTCTACAGTTCGACCCAAGACCAGGATGGAGAGGAGGATGGATATGTTAAAGCAAGGCATGGAATAACGAGCCATTTACTTCCATACAAGATTTAGACGAAAGTGAAATAGAGGAAAACCAAGTGACGAGAAGAAGGTTGTATAGCGGCTGAGCAAACATACCATTCAAAACCCACTGGGTCGCCCCATCCGGGATATTAGTATTTCAGGTCGGACGCCACCCGCTAACACACAAGCCAACATCATGACGTTTACTCAAATGGGAAGATGGGAATATAGTTTCTCAGGCGATGATGTTACGTTTCTAACAGATTTTTAAGAGCAACAGGTTTGAAACGGAGCAGAGGAGTATTTACATTGTTGAAAGGATTAGCTCTGGAGTAGTTTGAGGTGTTTGGCTTCGGCTGATTATTTTGTGAGCGGAATGATCTTAACAGCAAACTCAAGGCTAGGTTCTTGCCGAAAGGTTACGACTTCAACATGGGGGAGGAAATTCTGATGAGGGTTCAACAACCAGGAGAAATAGTCGCTAATTTACTAACGCAAATGGAAATATTATTCCGCCATTCGTGGAATGTAAAAACAGTAGTAAAATTTGATGACGTACTGTAAGAAACTAGATGACACCAAATTAATCCAGACGAGAAAACAGCAAATCGAGATGAAAGGAAAGACGTTGGAATCAGCTTGAGTCACTACAAGGAGACCTCCATAGTTATTCAAAAAAAATGCTCAAAAGAAAGGCAAATTTAATACAAAAGGTCCGAAGACCGAATATGTCTAGAGATAAACATTCCGCGGGAAAGAGGCTGCAGAGGATTGGATTTGTATGTGCAAACTGCAAACAGTAAGGCCACAGATATTTCGATTGCCCGGGGTCACAAAGGTGCAAAAATCCTGATTGATAAGAAGTCAAGAAGTATGTTAAATGAGTTTTCCTGGAGTCGTAGAGGATCGACGCACTCTGACCACAATCAATATTTATTTAAAGAGACAATTAAAATAAAACGAACTAATTTTGGAGAGCATTAGGCATCCGTTCGATTTCATCGAACAAATCTCAGGATTAATAGATTATGACTTGAAGGCTCGCCGATTGAATGAACATGAGAAGAAGTAGTTAAACATAATGACCAATTCATTTCTCGCAATTGCTCCGGAGGATGAATAAAGAACTGAATCGCATGCCAAAATTGGAAGCCATGGAGCCAGTCAACCCACTGCTCGTGGACTCAATGACATTACAGTCAAGGATACTTACCCACTTTCTTCCCCTGGCAAATCGAGTTAACTCCTGTTTCACGACCCAAAACGGCATTCATTGTACCTGGTAGGCGATTTCAGTTACTGCAATTGTCTTTTGGGCGGTGTAATGCCAGTCAAACTCTTTGCTGATTGATGGATCAAGAACTCGGGATTGGCCTGCACCCCGGGGCTTTTTTATCTGGATGACATTGTCGTGATGTTACAGGTGGTTGAAGAACACATGTCGTCGATTTACTCCGTATGTTTCTGTGGTTACGGCACTAATCACCAACCTTCTGCGGAAGACTAGCGAATCATTTTGTTGGACCGACAATCCACAGAACGCTTCCACCAAATTGAATTGTGGTGTTTGCCATCTAAAAATTTAGGTCCTACATCGATGCCGTGAAATGCAGGATAATCACTGACTGTGCTGCTTTGATATGGTTAAGGAATTTGAAGAACCCTGCATCTCGGATAATGATTGATTAATTGATAATAATGATTTTGACCTCCTTTATCGTGTGGAACGCCTAATTTTCTTAATGACACTGTTCAAAATATTTTAAACAAGGTGTTTTTTAAACAAAATTTTTTGTATTTGAGAATTCAATAGCAACTTATCCATGATCAACCCGACGCTTTTCATGAAATTATGTCATGTCTTATGAGCAATCTTATTCTGAAGATGTTGTGCCGCATGCCTGAATTGATGTTCCGTTTGCGTAAATAATTGTAATGCTGTAATTACCTGAATAATCTTGCAAAATATATCCGTTCCCCGTAATCATAAAGATTTTGCCGTTTCTAAATCTAGAATTAGGTTTACCGTGTAAACGGGGATTTTTATAGAATTTAGATCAGACAAAGTAATAGTTTTTTTTCAGGGTGCGTATTCTTGAAATCGGTGGACATTTCCGACTGGGTAAATCAATGCGTATTTATTCCCTTAGTAGGGAAATAAATAATAGAAAACTTGCAAACAAATTTGACAAAATGATTAAAGTAGCCGGCGAAAAATTCATACAATATAAAGAATCTTAACCCTTTGAGAACTGGTGTCAACAGATATTGACATGATTTTTATAGTCATTTTCCGCTTTACTATTTCCGTGTATTTGGTGTGTTCGATATTATATCTGTTCTATTACTATTTGGAAGTCAAAATTTATTTTGTGTTTGAGTGCAGTACGAAATTTGACAAAGCTATAATTATTTTTGTGTCAAACGTTCCCGTCAAAATATTACCTCCACGCAGATGCAAAACACTGATTGCAAGGTTTCATCACGAGTGATTTATACGAAGTGAAACTAAGGTTAGTTTAAAAAAATCTACGAATAAGAGAAAATACGAAGAGGCAGTTACAACATCATCACCAACAACCACTGTATGATAGACGGAAGTTCGACCAGAAATAGATATCCGCTATACGATGGGGTTGATCATCTTCCATTGTTTCAACAAAACCACTCATCGGGTAGATGTGTTACGACTGTGTTGGTCGCAACCACCATTTTATGTTTTTATTCATCTCAAATGTGCGCTGAACGCACTCTCGACGTTTTGTTTTGTGCCCCATCGTGTGGTGGCGCAGAGGTGAGAAAGAATGAGGGAAAGAGAGAACAATGCGCATCGAGTGTGTGCAAAGTAAAACGTTTTGGAAGAAATGTTTTTCTTATATGTCTCTCTCTTTTATATCAACGAAAATTTGATATAAAGGAGAGACAGAGAAGAGAGATTAATTTCTTCTAGAACGTTTTACGAGTTGTGCGGGTGCGGCGCAAGAATTTTTTTGCTTGTGTCGGGATTCTAGTTTTGAGTTTGATAAATTCAAGTTGTGATTTTTCTTTGCATTCGAGTTTTTGGTTTTAAAAACATAAAGTCGAGTCTTTGGTGTAATTTTTCTTATTGAAAAAAATTAAAATATAAGTTCTGAATCGTGATAAAATTAAATATATATAATTGAGTTTTTTTGTGTAAATTTACCGGATAAACTACTGTAGTTGATAATTGTTAAAACTCATGTAGTTTATTATTATTAATAAAAATATTATTTGTGATTTACGAATCCAGTTTGGTTTTGATGTAAATGGAAATAAGTGTGGTGGGACATTCATTTTTTTGATTTCGAGTTTTGCTTCTGATAAAACAGAATCTCGTGTTTGGTTCTTGGTGAACAGTCAAGTCTAGTCAAATCTAGTTTTGTTGACTCGTTTAAAATTAAAGTTTAGCTAAAAACAGAATTTTTGAGTTTTATGTGAACTTGGCGTGAAATAACGTTTAAGTATAGAATCGATTTTCCGGTGGTTGTGAAGTGATGTATAACTTTTACAATTCGATTGATTTTCTTGTGTAAAAGGAGATACAGTGCATTACGTTCCCCAATTGTGTATATAAGTGGCATATTTACTACGAAGGGGTAAAAGGCCCCCATTATATAGAAGAGGCAGGCGTGCATCTTTGACTAATTTATTTCAACGGTTACCAGGCCGCCATTGATGAATTTATTTATACAGTAACTAGATCAGCATTGATTAACTAATTTCTACGGTTACCAGAACAGCATTGATTGATTAATTTTTACGGTTACCGCAACGCACGACCGCACCAGGTCGCAACGGTTCGGATAGCCAACCGACTATTCTAAGTTGTTGTTTATTTGGTATCGGGGAAAGGCCCCGCAACGCACGACCGCACAAGGTCGCATCGATACGGGTGGCCAGTTGAGGCCACTCTTTTATTTTTTGGTAACGGTACCCAACCGGCTATTGTTTGGATTTATATATTGGTATCGGGGAGAGGCCCCGCAACGAAGGGTACACCCAGAAAAATACATTTGTGTATTTTGTGCAAATCGATGGAATACATAGTTGGAACGATTTGAAAACTTTCAGTAATTCCATAAAAATCATGTATCATTCCATGAATGGTTCAAATATTTCATTTTTGTATATATTGTTCCAAAAGTGGATGAAATTGTTCAAATATTAATCATTCCGTGATTAAAGAACATATCGTTCTACTATGGAATAATAATAAATTTGTATATTTTGTGCAAATCGACGGAATACATAGTTGGAACGATTTTAATTTTTCGGTGATTCCAGAAAAATCATATATCGTTCCATGAATGGTTCAAATATTTCATTTTTGTATATATTGTTCCAAAAGTGGATGAAATATTACAAATATTAATCATTCCATAATTAAAGAACATATCGTTCTACTATGGAATAAAAATAAATTTGTATATTTTGTGCAAATTTTCGGAATATACAGATGGAATGATTTTAAAAATTTCAGTGCTTCCAGTCGATATTTTTGTCGATATTGATCAAAAAGTGGTTAACATAGTTAAAATATTAATCATTCCATAACAAAAGTAACATATCATTCTATTTAGCAGCATTATTATATATTACAAATTAAGAATAAGATGGTAAGATAGTATAATATCAACATTTATTTAACTTAGTATGTCAGATATTATATTATACTTACCACAGGTGATGTTCAATTCAACCCGATTAATCCGAACTGATATGTTCGACGTTGAAGATGATGATATCAGACTAGGTATCAGACTTTCTGGAACAACGAGAAATAACAATATTCCAAGAAAATGTTATACATAAGCGGTTATGTTGTCTGGATGGTACAAAAAATTATCAAATACACTGAGTGCATTAACTCACTTTATTCTGAGTATGGTGCGGTATGGTGCCCACCCTACAGCATTAACGTTATTATTTAACAAAACTAGTAGTGGTCTGGTAATTCCATAAATAAAGATAAATAAATAACAAATAAATATTTTAAAACAGCCAACATAAATTTCAAAATTAAAAACCAAGATGATATTTCCGTCCTTACACAACCACCGCAGTTCGATGCAGAGGTTGATAACAACCACATTATATAAGTTGACAAAAACCATAATCAAATGTTTTATCATAATAAAATGTTCACAAATTGCCAAACAAATAAACGAATAAAACACAACACACATACATCGACTGTAAAGATTAATTATAAACTTCGTCATGAATAAGAAATTAATCATTCAACCATGCCACACGTAAAAAAAAAAGTGCCGATTTTTTCTTCGTTTCTTTCCCCGTTTACCTATGACACAAGTTTTAATTGCGACTTAAACAAATTTTCTGTTCAACCACACAACTCAAACAAAAATGAAGTAAAAACTATTTCATGGACATTTTTGACACATTTTAGTTAAAATTTTATTTAAGAGAGAGCATAACAAAACATTGGTAGAAAAAAAATGCCAAAATACAAAAAATGCTCGTGTGGCATGAGCCACTATAACTTTATCACAATATTACATACATAAAAGGATATCTTGTGGCGCGATTTAAATTTTGTTTCTCTAATTATTTTAAAATGTATAATATCTAGATTGTGTGCAATGTGTTTATAAAGAATATCTAGATTATTGTATAATAATAATAATCATATACCTACTTAATATTTCACAAATGCAAAACACTTAATATTTCAAATCACAATGTAAACAGAAAATTGGTTCTTATGATTTTTTGACGTTTTTACACGCTCGAATTATTTGCAGGTGCGCATTTCAAATATCAAGGGAAATCGCAAGAACAAATTTGCATACAAAAGCGGTACCGCATGAATTAAAAGAATAAAATGTGATTTATAATTTAAATCATTTGAATATTATTATTTATTTATTGATTATAGTAATCAAAAACCAATTTCAGTAAATTTTTAAATTAAATCTATCCTCAGTATGGTCCTATCTTTCGGAAATATTTTTTTAAAGCAAAAGGTGTATGTGTATAAACGAGCGATATGACTATAAAAAAGTGCTCGCATTTTTTGTTGTTGGTTGTGTTTGTCACAGATGATATCGTATCCATGTGTATGGTATATAGATCAGGGTCTAAAAGGAAATTAATAATGTTCGTTTGTTCATTCATCATTCTGTAATTTTGTTTTGACAATTCATGTTACACCAGATAGAATTTTAGAACGATTTTGTCACCACCTATCCTTGATAAATTTAAGTTATTGACGATCCCCGAAAACCTACAAACAAAAATTAGGAATGTAATGAGTGTGTGCCTGTTTAGACGAGTACTGTTTGAGCGCTGATTTTCCTCGTATCTTTATTCTTTGTCTATTAGTTTGTAGGCAAAGAAGTAAGAAACGAGGAAAATCAGCGCCCAAGAAGTACTCGTCTAAACAGGCACTATGATACATACTAAAAAAAGGGATGTTTAGTTATCTATCTACTACCTGAATTCAAAATTAAAACAGTCCAAATTTTAAAAGGGTAATAAAACAACATCTGCATACTTTTTTTGTATTGGAATGAGTCATGAGCAAAGTCACTTGTCCTTGCCATCAATAATCTAATAGGGCCAAGGCACACACGGCTTCATAAGGCCGGCTTCACCTTTCTTTCTTTCCCCTTTTACCTACAAAATCCGTTTTAACTGCGTAATATAATTTTTTGGTGAAGCCGAAGTAACACAAACAAAAATGAGTAAAACATATTCCAAGGCCATTTTTGTGACATGTAGATTTTAGTTTAAATTTTATTTTCGAGAGAGCAATAACAACATTTTTGTTTAAATATAAAATAAGGTTTTAACGTAAAAAAATGTCGTTCATTTTTCGGATGTATTTTTAATTTTCTTTTATTTTCGTGTGTACGATTAGTATAAAATGAAACAAAGTTTTGTGTGATATGTATAAAATAAACATTAAAACGATATGAAAGAAGAAACAATTCTTGTATACATTTTTGGCGTATCTATATTATAATTAAATAATTAATTATTTTATTTGTAATATGTGTAAAAATCATCATATATTTTATTTGTGTTAATTATTTTCAACAAATTATATTGCATACACGATGCGAAAACATTTCAAAAATGATTGTATACTTGTCAATTTTGTTACACATGCATAGATATTATCTATTACGACTTAGTTTGGTCAGAAGCTGAAGCCATGTGTGGCTTGGTCCATACAAATATGTTTATTTATATTGGTGATATGCGAACTACCTGAGTTCAAATTTAAAACGGTGCAAATTTTAAAAGGATAATAAAACAACATCTGCAAAATTTTTCTAGTATTAGAATGAGTCATGCAAAAGGTGTAACTAAAAACGCTTGTTATTTCTTTCGCGCGTTTTTCGTTCTGACAAAAGGTTAAAGTTAAACCTTCCTACTAAGAATTTGCGTTCCATTAAACTTCTACTCAAAAGCAGTTGCAAGTACTTTGCTAATGCCAATGGATCCCAGCAGTTACTACTTTATTTAAATGATTTATGAAAATAGGGCTCGATCACATTGTCGAGCGAAAAAACAATTTAAAACACTCGTGTTTAACATCAAAACGCTCTCAAAGTAAATATTTAATAAAATGGAACTTTTTTACTAACAAAACACGCAGCGGCATCACACAAAGTGCAACTTAAGCGAGAATACCCAATGTGATCGAAGAGGAATTCCCCATCGAGTGCGTTGAAACAGTTCAAGAACGATTTCGGCAAATGAGCTCGATCAACGGAAAACGATGTTGAAAATAAAACAAGGGTTGATCTAGCTAAAGAAGATCCGCGCATTTAAATGATCCGTCTACAAAGCGTAAATCGATTGAATAAAAATATATGCGTCCGAAAAGCTTATTTAACACTGCAAAATCGAAACGAACAAAGACCTTTAGCAATTCTTTGAAATGACCATAAATGTGTAATTGTGAAATAATGACAATATTGGACAGGTGTATCCACAGGCATGAAAAGATACTTCCCCTCTTGACAATAGGCACATTTTAACCCAAAGTTTGAAGTTCGTTTAATTATCATAAAATTGAAATTGTTTGTTAATATTTGATCTCTATAAAGAAAGATACGGATATGGGATGGGTTTATTTTCGCTGACTACAATTAGTTGTACAATAGCGTTTAGTAAAATTAAAATTTGGTACAAATCCAAAGTACCATGTCAAAAATTTATTTTTGTATGTGTTTTGACCCATATTACACGTTTGGGTATTCCTTTTAAACTTATTTTCGTCCGAAAAAAAACACTATAACTATACACACAATTGTGTTGGTTGTATATCAAATGAAGCGAAATTTTTTATCAAAAACGCCATTACATACCACTTTCGAGTTAAAAAAAAAAAAATGTTGGTTCAATTTAAGTTCACCATACACAAATGTGTATGCAAATAATGACAGGTGGTATTGTCTTCCGTATTTTAACGGATCTTAGTTAAATCGGAATTCTTTTTGAAAAAAGCATAATAATTTGTTAACAAATTAATTATGTAACAACATATAATTTATTTGTTCTTGATAACATATTAATTATTTTATCATTATTATAGTTACAAAACAAAACAAAATTAAGTGGTTCACACAAATGTGTACATTGGTCTTCAATTGCCACCTAATTCTATGTTTGACATCTTCGTTTGTCGTAGTCGAAATTTACATACACAATTGTGTATGCGGGTCAGGAAAGGGATACTATGATTTTTTACTCACACATTTGTGTGGTTTGGACTTAAGTTGAGCCAATTTGTTTTTTTTCTTGGTTGAAAAAGGGATGTATCTATTTAAATAGTAATATGAATTATGATCGAATAGTATTGAATATTATTACAAATCGTAACTAATTTGCAACCGCTAGAATAGAATTATTCTATACCAGCAAAAAAGTTGGTTTAAAACAATTCCTCAAAGTAACGCCCATGCCACACGTAAAAATAATGCCGCATTTTTCTTCGTTTCTTTCCCCGTTTACCTATGATACAAGTTTTAATTGCGACTTAAACAAATTTTCTGGTCAACCACACAACTCAAACATAAATGAAATCAAAAATATTTCAAGGACATTTTTGACTCATTTTAGTTAAAATTTTATTTAAGAGAGAGCAGAACAAAACATTGGTAGAAAAAAAAGGCCAAAATACAAAAAATGCTCGTGTGGCATGGGCCTAAGACCGTAAATATTCGTACAAAATGTGTGTATACGAAATGTATACGAAATAAAATGTACAGCAACAAAAAAAAATAAAAAATAAATCATTTGTTGCGCTTGCGCTATTCAATCAAGTGTTACGATTTTTTCTTTTGGTTTTGCTTTTTAATATACTTAGCAAACAACGTTGTCAAATTGTTAAAATCGTACTAAAAATTACATTTTCTTTATTTTTTGGGACAAAAATTAAATCGTTATATTTGGCAACGCCGACTAATATCAATATTTCGTATTTTCGTCGTGGTAGTGCATGTGCATGGGCATCAAAGTTATTTCATTTTTTACCTAGTGTGTGGGTGCGCGTGCTAAACATTGAAAGCATAAATAAAGTGTTGAGTTAATTTTGTAAACAATATTTCTGGTAAGTATTTAGCTGATAAAAATTATAATAAACATATTTTCTAGTGCAGTTCTAATTAAATAGTTATACTTAGAAATAATATATTTATTGTGTTAAAGTTCTGTGTTGTGTTACGTTTAAAATCGACGCACAGAATAATGGTACAAGCAAAAATTACAACGCCATTATTAATTGTTTGTTTCATTTCAGAAAATCTTCAAGAACAGTGTGCGGGATAGATTTTTAATTAAACTCGGGCGTTTGATAATATTTTTGTATCGAAATTGAGGTGAGTTGGTTTATTATTTCTTATTGGTGTAAATTTGAGAAAAATCTTATTTTTTTTTGTAAATTTATAATTTGCGCGGGATTTCCTTCTAGATGTACGTTTAATTTTACATATTATGTATTAAATTTTTCCGCGCAAGCAAACGGGATACCTAGAAAAATTACAACGCCATTATTAATTGTTTATTTTCTTGTTTCATTTCAGTCTGAAAAATCTTCAAGAGCAGTCAGTGTGCGATGGACTTTTAATTAAACTCAGCCGTTTATTAATATTCTTGTATCGAAATTGAGGTGAGTTGGTTTATTATTTCTTATTGGTGTGAATTAGAGTAAAATCTTATTTTTTTGTAAATTTATAATTTGCGCGGGATTTCCTTCTAGATTTACGTTTAGTTTTACATATTATGTATTAAATTTTTCCGCGCAAGCAAACGAGACACCTAGAAAAATTACAACGCCATTATTAATTGTTTATTTTCTTGTTTCATTTCAGTCTGAAAAATCTTCAAGAGCAGTCATTGTGCGGCGGACTTTTAATTAAACTCAGCCGTTTATTAATATTCCTGTATCGAAATTGAGGTGAGTTGGTATTTCTTATTGGTGTAAATTAGAGTAAAATCTTATTTTTTTTATAAATTTATAATTTGCGCGGGATTTCCTTCTAGATTTACGTTTAGTTTTACATATTATGTATTAAATTTTTCCGCGCAAGCAAACGAGACACCTAGAAAAATTACAACGCCATTATTAATTGTTTATTTTCTTGTTTCATTTCAGTCAGAAAAATGTTCAAGAGCAGTCAGTGTGCGGTGAACTTTTAATTAAACTCAGCCGTTTATTAATATTCTTGTATCGAAATTGAGGTGAGTTGGTTTATTATTTCATATTGGTGTGAATTAGAGTAAAATTTTATTATTATTTTTAAATTTATAATTTGCCAGGATTTTCTTTTTTTATTCTTATATTTTCACAATGACAATTTTATTGATTTTATTTTGTGCACATCGGCGTTCCATGAATAATACTCGTCTGTATAATGGTTATTTGTGTTAAAGTTTAAAAATATTTCCTCTTTAAACGCCAATAGCTTGAAAGAGGGGCTTTAACGTGCGAAATAATACAAGTAACCCTACAATCGTTTTTATCAAGGTATCTAACGGTATCATTCGTGTCAGCAACATTCGAGGCACCCTGCATATATTTTTTTCTCGTTTCTTATGAACCAGTTTCATGTTTGTACATACGATTTTACCATAATTCTTAGATATATCCATAGATTATTTGTACGACTAAAGAAGATATTCCCACATTCTTACACTTGACAAAAAAACTATCCCTAATTATTAACAAATTAAATTTTAAATTGCATAAACTATCGAATAGTAATAGTCATGATTTGTGTAATAATTAATTTAATTAATAATAATTATGGCCAAAAATAAAATTTATACAATGAGACATAAATTGTAAACTATAAAAATATGTTATGCATATTTTATCCGTTTTTTGTAAATAGAAACAAAAATATCTAATTGATTTAATTAATCGGTAATAATAAAATGAAACAACACATAGTTGAAAGTTTAAACAACACATAGTTGATAAAAATTATTTAAATATATGTATCGTTACGTTTGCGTTTGTCGCGATTTTCACTATGGGTTAGTGTTCGTACTTCAAATGCTGTACCATGCAGAAATCATTTTCCACCTTTCTTACGTTTCGAATTGAAAAGCCATAAGTATAAATTATAACGTTTTATACACTGCATACAATTCTAAGCTTACATAAAGAAGAATGGAAACATTACCTTACTTTACCGTAATTATGTATATTTTTCCCAGCTATCGGTTTCACCTTGAGCTCTTGTCACACAGCGAGAACGCCATTATAATCACCCCTATTCCCTTAGTCGCCTCACTTCATGTGATGTGACTACTCATCTTCTTGGTTACTAGGTTATTAAATCGAAACTTAAACCCCTACACACGATCTGATTTTTCAGGTGGTTGGGCTGATTTGATCAGATCATATGTAAAATCAGGTAGTGTTTAGGTTTGTCGAATGAGAATTTTGCTGGCTGGTGATGTCAGGTGGAAAATCCATTAGACCGTCATCCAACCATTCAAAAACCTGACAAAAATAGGTCGTGTGTAGCGTTGTTGGATGGTTGGTTAAAAATAATAATATATTTTAATAATAAATAATCAAATTTTAAATAATAATTAATATTATTATTTTTAATAATTAATTTTGACGAAAGACATTATATTACTTATATAAATAATTTTCTTGTTAAAAATTCCCATAAACATATGACATCCCAAATAAATGACTCAATAATAAATGACTTAGCAACATGACTTAATTTTTTACGATCTAACAACCATTTTTTAGACCATATTTGCACATTTGTCACCATTATTTAAACACGGCACAAGCGCAATAACTATTTTTTATTTTTTCAATTCTTCATGTCCAAAAACTAAAACATAAAAATCACAAACGTCAAGATTTTATTATTTGTACTCAACGAAAGCAAATGTATAAATGAATATCAGGTAGTTTGTTGGACCGTGTGGATGCAATACCTGGGGGTCTACTATGAAATTTTCGACCGCGTTTTTTTTCGATGTTGTCGAAAATTTGGTATTACGAAATATTTTCCTTATGTTTAATATTATAATATTATTTTCATTGTATGTATTATATATTGTATATTATATTATATATTATTATATATTGTATGCATTAAATATTTGTATTATTGTATTATATTCTTAATTTTGAATGTATTTTAATGTTTTGGGTTATTTTGTAAATAAAAGCTTCCTAGCTTAATTACATTCATAATAATAAATAAATAAATAATAAACTATTTTAAAATACTTTTTTTAGGTATTAAAAACCTTCAAATGATTCAACTGTTACACTACTTATTGCGGCCAACAAATAAACTGAAACAAACCAATGGTCAATTTTGGAAAGTGTCGATTCAGGATTCAATAATTTCAGTTTTAATTCGTGTGACGCAAGCATCCCAAATAAGTATGGAAATTCAAAAACAAAAATCCTTTTGCATCGAAAAAGGCATTAAATTACAACCTACGATAATATGGCTACAGGAGGATCATCCAGAATTTTTTATTGTATTTGATGATATTTTTTATAAGTTCAACAATTTTTTAGTTTGTTTAGATGTCTGTTTAAAATTTTTTTTTGTATTAGAGTTAAAATACCCCATTCAAGGTGAAAACGTCTGGCTTTTTATTCAGAAATATTTTTACGATATAACAACGAAGTTTGATAAAATAAGCCCAGAAATAATTAATCTTTTATCAGAATTAAAATAGTAAACTACAAACAATAATGTTTTTAGTTTACTATTTTAATTCTGATAACAGATTAATAATCTAACCTTGATTTTCAAATCAGTTTTCCTGTATGTAAAATGTATGTAAAATGCATGTAAAAAGTATGTAAAATATATGTAAAATGTATGTAGCCACTTTTCGTTTGACATCACAATATTTAAATTCTAAAAAACCTTTTCAAGCCCATATTAATTATGATGGTTTATTATATTTTATACCAAGATTGCTGTAAATTCATTAAATTTCTATACTATAAACGGCTAATTAAATTTAAATTGAAATTAACAAATAAATAAGAAAGGTATCATAAATAACATATCATTTTGATGTAACTATGTTAAATAAATATGTAAAATATAAAAATAGGAATGTGTATTTTATTTAAACTATTCAATCGATTGTAGAGTTTATTTCATTATTGTGGAGTATTCTATGTAAATTAAAGGAATAAAATAGTCTTCTGGCTTTCCAAAAAAAGTATATATTATACTATTTATAAAAAGAGTAATGCAAATTTGTTACATAATGACTCCGACTATTGGACATTTATTACCTACTTAAGGTATGAAATCGTGTTTCAAATGGAATTCGAGGCACATTTTATTTAAACAATTTGTTCAATCAATGGTACAGTTTATTTAAATATTTTGGATTGATTTGTGCAATTTAATGGAATTAACTGAATACTTAATGGGATACTTTATACAGAATATACCGATTATTGGTACATAAAGCACATTTTGCGCAAATTATTAACCAATTTTTGAATATACGATACTAGCTTTAGGTATGAATTGTCATTTTGCTGGAACTCGCCGTACATTTTTCTTAAATAATTAGTTCAATAATTTGAATATAATATGATAGTATTTTATTAAATTTATTCAAATTAATTAGCTGAATCGTGCATTTTCTTATTGTATAAAATGTACATTTTGTAAAAATACTGCATAAATTGTACATCACCCCGTATTTTACTGGAATATTCTATACATTTTTTTGGAATAATTTGTACAGCAAATACCTTATTTTATGATAATAATTTGTTAAATTTAATCATTTTAGTTGGCGGTTTTCCCCATTTTATTATTGTATGAAACGTTCCAGTTTGTATAAAACTGCATATATTGTACATCACACCGGATTAGCTCAAATTCGTGCAAACATTTTGTATAAAAATGCCTGATGTTTGTATGATGTGTACAACCATTTCTCTGGGTGTAGCCAACCGGCTATTCATTTATTTACGGTATTCCAGCGAAACCATGCCCAATATTTTTGGTATCGGGGAAAGGCCCCGCAACGACACGGGTGGTCAGCCAAGGCCATTCGGGTTTTTTTTATATATTTACGGCGGGAAGACGCCCAACGGTCCGGGCATTGGTGGTTGCCTGTGGCATGACGGCACCAAGGCCGCAACCCAATTTTTATCGAGGCCCCGCAACAATAACGGCCGCGCAAGGCCGCAACATTAATATTATATATATATATATATATATATATATATATATATATATATATATATATATATATATATATATACATATATATATATATATATATATATATATATATATATATATATATATATATATATATATATATATATATATATATATATATTAAGGTACCATTTTTTTATTTACATTTTTAATTTTTTTTGATTTTATTTTTTTATGTTTTTTTTATTTATATTAAATTTTCAAATATTTTGTAATCGAGCGCCGCACAGCGGGTGCACGCTCGGTACGCATTGCTTTCTCTCTCTCTCTCGTTCTCTTTTGTAGTGGTACGGGTGGGAAGTGTGTTCTTTTGGGAAGTTGTTTCGCTTTGTTTTCCTTTTTGTTTTCCCAATAAAAAAAAAATTATAAAATGAATTACTAATTTTTCGGGTGTGGTGTGATGGGAGAGGAGACTTCCTCTGTGTAGGCGTGTTGATTGCGGTCCCTTGGTGCCCACATCCAATTCCGTAACCAGGGCTTGTCCCCGTTTGAATTCGGATGGATGCGCGCACCAGGGCACCGCTCTCGGGTTATGATTTCGTTGTTCGTTTCTCAGGTTCCGGCCGATGAATTTCGGCGGAACATTCGGTTTTATTTTTATTATATTATTTGCGGTTTATTTTATTTAATTATCTGTTAATCACGGTGTAAGCCAGGAGCCATGCATGCCTCAAACCCCACGACCCTACGCACTTCTCCCTGAGAACGTAGCCGGCAAAAATCACCGTGGAGGCTTCTGCATGCGCTTAGTGAAAATCTGCAGGTTGGCAGTAGCCAGCCTGTAACAGATGTAAAAAACCCGAATTGTAACGGATCATCTAGATTCTAGAGTACTTTATACTAAGTGCAAAGTTCATTGGTGGATTAATTCTAAGAATAATTGGTTTCATAATTTTCATTTTAAATAAATTTGTACCTGAGATTTTATTTAGTTACAGTTGTGAACAATGTGAAATAATTATTTTTTAATTTGATAAATCTTAAAACGTTCACTAAATTATATACTGTGATGAAATTACCAAAATAAGCAATAAATCTAATTAAATATTGAAATGTACTAAATAAACTATTATCTAGCTAAAGGGTTATCCAATTCAAGCTTGATAAAGTAAACTTAAAAAAAACACACAAAATATTCGGAATGTATTGTAATTTTTATTTCATTTTACAGATTGATCCTTGCCATTTTTAGTTAAACAAGATATCATTCAAATGTCCTCCACGGGACTTCTTACAGGCCTTGATTCTTTTGAGGTAATTTTCAATGACTTTTCGGCACATTTCGGGCGGTATCTCGGCCATTACCTTACGAATATTAGTTTTCAATTCGTCAAGAGTTTGAGGATTGTTTGCGTAAACACGATCTTTCGCGTAGCCCCACAAAAAGAAATCCAAAGGCGTTAAATCACAGGATCTTGGAGGCCAATTGACATCAGCCAATCGCGAAATCAAACGTCCAGGAAATTTCTCTTGCAAAAGATCTCGATTTGCTCGTGTTACGTGACTGGTTGCTCCATCCTGCTGGAACCACATATCGTCAAGATCATAATCTTCGATTTTCGTAAAAAAATAATCGGTTAACATGCGGCCATAGCGCTCAGAATTGACGGTAACGGTTCGTCCATGGTTGTTCTCAAAAAAATACGGCCCAATCACACCACCAGACCACAATGCGCACCAAACAGTGACTTTTTCCGGGTGTAATGGCTTCTCTACAATCAATTGTGGATTTTCTGAGCCCCAAATTCTACAGTTTTGCTTATTAACGTATCCACCAAGCGAAAAATGAGCTTCATCACTGAAGAAAATTTTGTTCGAAAAATCAGCATCAGCAGATTTAATAATTTTAACGCGTTGGTCGATTGTTAAATGCTCCATATTCTTAAATGGCAGAATGCCAACTAAATAAATGATAGCGTACTTGACGTTTATCTTTGACAGATGTCGGTATACAGATTTCTACTTTATCAACCTCGAATTGGATAACCCTGTATAATACTAGCTATATATTTACAAATAACTATAAATCACTTATACATAGGTGAATTGGTAAATAATATGTAAATTGTCGACATATGTTGATGGAAGCTGGCGCTAGAACCGTTCACTGGAGATCACTGTGGTCAACGGATTTGAATTCAGCGCCTTTCGATTAGTTAAGTACAATCATAATTGATTTAATTCTTATAGGGTTTGGGCCGCGTTTCAAAAGGTTATAGCAAATTATAATCTACATGCGGAAACTTACTCCAATTTTAAGAATACGCACCCAGGACCCATCACTATAACTAGTTTTTTCATTGAATATGTTTCCAGTATATAACAGTTGCAATGGTATTTATCTGGAAATTGATCCTTTTATGGAATTTTGTGGATTTGGACGCACTAGGATTCTGAAAATATAGCGGTTGTGAATAATTTCAAAAAGGATTAGTCGAACAAGTAAATACCTGTGAGTCCCCTGAATAGTTTTTATTGCCTCAGAACTATTAACCGCTACTGTCTTTCCCCGAACATAATACATAGGCGTTATATTCGAATAACATTTTTTTTGTTCATATTTTCAATGTTTGTGTTTTTTTTAGAATATAACGCTCCTCACAATTAATATAAAGCCTAGGCGTTTTAAATATATTTGTTCTCGCAATTTGAAAAAAGCAAGAAGAGAAACCAAAATATTGAGCACTTCTTTTGCAACTTTATTATAAAATAAAAACAAAAAATGCAGAAAAATAAGTAATTGATTGATTGATTGATTAGAATGTACGGCCAAGATTAAGCAAGGATCCCGGATAAGACACCTAAGTAGTCAATAGTTAGTAAAGCACAAGACGGCGCAATTATTTTTTTTTTCCGGGATATAAATAATCAGCAATCAACATCCTAAAATGTAATTGATTAATTTGTAAATGTCCTGAAATAAAATTTCATTATTATGAGTGATGAAATTTTATTTAATACCATTTCCTTATATCAATTTACAATAACCCGATGCCAGGCCCGCCACACACCTTTATTATAGCATCTTAAAAAAATTGATAATCAATAATAATGTTGGCATCTTAATGGATTTCCTGGAATAAAAAGTCATTATTATGCGTTAGAGAATCATCATTTTGTACGATATAATTAAATTATTCTTGAATAGAATAAATGTAATGTAATGTAATGATTATTATAACTAAATTAATTATAATTTGACTGTCGTAAAACAAATAAAATAAAATAAATCGAATCCAAATATTGTAGTATCAAACGGGTGGATCCCCTCTTCAACGAATAACCTTGCCATCCCTAATAAACCAATATGCTTATTAATAAATGAAATAAAAATGAAACAAAGACATCTGGTTTCAAAAATAGCTAATCTGGAATCTATAAGGTAATATATCAATAATGAATGTGTCACAGGTTAAGAAAAATAAAACACAAACCTGCACGCAGCCTCCAGTCGGACTCGAATCCAGCACCCCGCGGCCCAAGCGCCGAAGCATCAACCACTGCACCACTCGTCAAAATAACAAAATATGGGGATTCCCCGCTTAATGTTAATAAAAGAAAAATAGAAAACAGATCATTTTGATGAGCTAAGGAAATTAGAGCAGGGAAGGTTGATTGCGGAAGTTTTTTTCGTAAATAAATATACGAGTTTGTGTATGTGATAAAATGGCGGATCGCAAAGGATCGCGTATCGGCTCGTATGGGGACAAAATCCTCCTCAATGACCAACTTTGAGACGTAATATTCTCAGGAGTCAACGAAGCAGGCCATTGCGATCGACAGAAATGTTACCTATATAAGAGATACCTTCAAGTGGATCTAGTCAGACGTCATGTATGAAATAATCATTATAGACAAACAAACAGGAAGGCCAATGAGGTCTACGCAGAACACATTCTGAATCCAGATAAACCACAGAAAATGTGGAAATTATTGACCGAAAAAGAATTGGATGCCTACCTAATGCTCATAAATGCCAGTGCTCATCAATCAAATGGCGAACATAAAAAAGTGTTATGGGTAACCACATCCAACCCATTGTATCGCGTGAGCATGGAAATAAATAGTTTTCGGGGGAAAAACTGCTGCAATAAGCGAAATATTCAAACTTTTGAAAGAAAGTTTGCTCAAATATTACACACCTTCTGAATGCGTCATAGTGGATGAACAATTATCTCCATATCGAGGTATTTATCGGGACATTAGTTATTATATTATATAAGTTTTAAAAATAATGTTTTTGGGTAGGATGAAAAGATTCACCAAGTGTATGCCATCCACTGGCAAATCCTATAAACGGGTAGATACTGGTAAGCAACAATCAGGCAGGAAAACCAATCATTGAGAGCGGACTTGTGCATTCACTTCAAAGGATCTGGGAGAAATATTGCCGCGACAACAGCTACGTTGTATTATTATTATCTACTCAACATTATATGGATACCGTAATCGGTGACAAATGGAAACCCGAAATTATCTATTATTATAAAGGTAAGAAAGGTGGAGTAGATAATATGGGCAGGCTAATGCGTCCAGCCTATCCATATTATTCAACCAAAGAAAGAACAAAAAGATGCCCGCTAGCTTTGCTTACAACATACTTGATATCGCTTGCCTTCCGGCTTATAAAATCTATACGGAAAACAACCCGGCTAGATCAAAGAAAACACACAATCGACGAGAATTTTTGAAAGATTTATTGCTTCAATTAGCTTTACCACATGTGTCAGATCGATCAACCCTACCAAATGTATAAATTTTAATTCACACTCAGGGATAGAATGAAGCATTCCTCAAGTTTTAAAATGCTGGATTTGTTTGTCTTCGGATCCTAAAACACGACAAAATTCGTACGAATATCAGTTTGCTCTAATATAAGGCTGCGCATTGACAGCAATACGAGGTGACTTCAATCCAATCATGAACGCAGGAAAACTAACACAGCAATGGCTGGTTAAATCACATCTGCATGTAGAAGGAAATAATCTCAAATACATTCGTCAAAATCAGAAACGACTTCGGGCTGAATAGTATCAAGGGCTCAAAAGAGGACCACTTGACCTTTTCATTACATTTACTGCAAATCCGAGTTGGAAGAAAATCACTGCAAGCCGGTCGTCCCGATTTAGTGGCTCGAGTTTTCAAGATAAAGTTAGATGATTTCATTAATGATTTAGTCAGAGTTAGAATTCTTGGAAAATCAATTGCGTATGTTTATACAATCGAGTTTCAAAAGAGAGGTCTTCCGCACGCACACATATTAGTGGCATTGCAAAGTCAAGATACATTTACAACTGCTCAAAGGATTGAACAATTTATCTGCGCCGAAATTCCACCGACAGCTGATTCAACGATAGCAAGGTCATCGATAGAATGACCAACACTACGCGAAATTGTACTTAAATGCATGCTTCATGGTCCTTGCGATAGTAGACACCCAGCAAACTCAACTCAACGTTAATGGATATCCTTTGTATCGAAGACGAAGTGGTGAGCAAGTAATCGTGCGAGGAGTTTTAATGGATAGTCGTAATGTGGTCCGTATAATACATTTCTAACTTGGAAATATAACGCTCACATCAATGTGGAATGCTCCACTTCTCTGGGATTCGTAAAATATATTTACAAATACATATTCAAGGAATATGATGGTTCCATTGTCGCCATCACAACAAATGGTCAACCTGAGCTGCGATATAATGAGATTACAAACTTCATCGATTGCCGATATGTGAGTGCTCAGCCCTGCACGATAGATTGCACTCTGTTATGAGACTGCCACCAGTTCACCTTCCAAATCAACAACGAGTTTTTTTTTAAGCAAGTCATGAAGAAGAAGCATTTTTGGCTGCGCATACTGGAAAGACCAAGCTGACGAAAGACGAATGTAGGTGGTGAACATTAAGAATGAAGAACGCTTCTATTTCCTATTATTGCTACTACATGTTCCTGGTACAACAAGTTTTGAGATTTTGCGTACGGTATAGATGAAAATTTATGCGAAACATTTAAAGCGGCAGCGATGGCAAGAGGACTACTTGAGTCAGATGAAGAATGGAGATTTTATACTCAACTACCTGTGACGACACAGTGATATCAATTTTTTTCTCAAACAGCACGGAATATCATGCGGTTTAGTTGGTTTTCCTGTTCTAAGCAGTAACCCACCCGAAGAAAATCAAATTTATGATCAAGAAGAAGCGCGATTGCCAATCGAACAAATTGGAAAGCTGAATGAAGCCCAGCTTGCGACATATATCAAAATTATGATTGCGGTTGAAAATAATCACGCACTATGTAAGCTCTTGTTTATCGATGGTCCCAGTGGCTCAGGCAAGACATTCTCATACACAACTTTATAAAAACTTTGGAGGTGAAGGAAAAATTGTGCTGCCATTTGCAACAACCGGAATAGTAGCCACTTTGGTTAGGAGAGGACGCACGATTCATAGTGGATTTAAACTTCCAGTGCTACTTCTTGATAATTCAATCTCATCCAATCCGACTGACGTCACCAGAAGCTGCAGTTTTGCGTGAGGCTGCTCTTTACAAATTACAATGCTTCCTAAGAATGGTCTCCGCTGAATTAATAAGCTCTTGCGAGAGGTGATGGGAAATAACATTAGCTTCGGAGTTACCTTGGTTTTGGTAGTTTTAAAACATTTAACTGGCGCACAACTAACCGGAAGTTAGTCATTTTTCTGTGCAACCGACGTGACGGATAAAAAAAATGCAGAAAAAAAACACTGGGTTGGGCGATTGTGGAATTTTGGTTTACCAGGGGAATGGAAGAATTTATTGGGCCTTACTTATGTTCGTGTCGTTAAAATTTTTTATACAAAGTATAAAACCGTCTGTATTTATAAACATTTTAATATTTACATGAAGGTTTTGAAGCGATTTACACAGCGACCACACACCATCCGATCAAAGATCGTTGTACCAACTGCAACGATAAATTATCAAGTTTTATGATATTGGAATGAAACATATTATGTCAAGGCATGAGGTACATTTGTGTTATAAACATCCAACGTATACATAGAATATGTTTTTTGTGTGAATATACATATAAACATATAAAATACTTGTGCATAATGTTTATGGGTGGAACATAAACCATAAATTTAAATTCCACGTGGCACCTGTATACGTTTAGAAATTTCATCGATTTTGTATACACGAAAGCGGCTTAAGTATACACGAAAACAAAACAATTATTTTGCGATAATCACAAAGCAAGAAAGATCCATCAAAATATATTTAAGATGAGATATCAAGATTCAAGATCTCTGCGAGTGCTCATACAACCTAAACAATTTCCATTATGATTTTGTTATAATTTAGCATTTTTTTTTGTTGTTGTTGTTATAATTAGAATTTTGCAGAGAATATTATATTTTACGCAAAGCATAATATTTTGATTTGGCACTGATTCAAGTTATAAAAAGAAAGAAAATAAATTACATGCGTAACGCGTGCTTACCACTTACCAATTTATGACCGATCGCGTATAGGCGACTCGTACACGCACTCTCTACATTCTATAACATAAAAATGTGCACACAAAGTCGGTCTATAATTAGCTGTCTGCTCGCACACGGGAGGGGTCCAAATTTTTTTCAGAACAATAATAAAAAACAATTTTCTAAGACAAATTGCCATCATCAATTAAACATTAACAATTATGAATTTACATTTTTTAGGTACATTGCGGTAGATACTCTTCTAATCTCTAAGTAAAACAATATACATATAAAAAATAGCGCTGACGAAATATCTCGCATGTATTTATTAAAGATATAAATTTTTTTCAAGGGCTTAATTATAACAAACAAACCTATAATGTGAAATGTGTGTAGTTGTGAGAAGGTTAAGGTAAATTTAATAGTTAAACACAAAATTTTGATGAAATTTATATCAAAATAGCGGTTCTCAAACTATTTTTGAACTACTATCAACCTGCAGCGAATGAAGAAAATTAGAAAAATCGTAAAATCAGTTCAGTAGATGTAAGCCTCGTTGTGTTAGCACCCTACTTTTGGAAATTGATTTGTTTTCTATTCAAAATAATTGACGGTGGATTGATTAGATCATCTTAGCTTTAGTTAATTTTCTCTGCCGTTATCGAGCGGGAGTTTCTCTTGGGGTGCATGATTGAGTTTTAAGACCGCACTGCATAAATCATTTTGCTCCACGATTCTTCTATAACGTCACTCAATAAGTTCCGAGCCTAATTATGAAAACATTTTTTTTGCTAAATTCGACTTGATACATTCAACATTATTTTCAACTTCTCTAACATTTCGATGCCTTTTATCGTTGTTATAGGCCTCAATTTTTCTAAAATCCAGATCGGGATTTTACGATGGCTGGGGTCCAACTTCAATTTAATTGTTCCAACTTCCAATTTCAACTTCAATTCACTTAGCTTTGTCGTCGAAGCCAACGACTTGTGACACGGTGCATTGTCTTAGTGAAAGAGTTCTTTTACTTCCTTTTACGTATAGAGTATATTAATCATGAACAACTTTGACATAGAAGTGTTTGCTTATTTACCATTCGTTATAAATCTATATAGCTGCAGTTTTACAGAATAAAAGATATACAGTTATCTTTAAAATGATATTCACAATCATTTTAAAGATCACTACTCGTATTGAAAATAATCGAATAAATAATAATCTAATAAATAAATAATCTAATACTACGTACTCGTATTGAAAATAATCCAGAATGGCTAATTAAAAGAATGATCATTGTCGAAATACAATTTTCATCGGTGGTGTTAAGTGTATTTCCATACAAAATTCCTCTACAAAACGCAATTTTCGATTTTCCGTTTTTTTTTTTGATTTTTCGGTTTTCCTTTGTGTTCTGATTTTTTTTCGAGTTTATGGATTTTCCTTTGAGTTTTTCCGAATTTTCTTTTTTTCTAAGCCGCCACTGTATTGAGACGGACAATGCACAAAAAGAATCATTCAAATGGGTCGTGTCGTTCTCGGCAATTGATTTTTATATAAATAGATAGATAGAGAAAATAAATAGATAAAATAAATAAAGATTGGATAAAAACAAAATAGTAGTTTGGATGAAGCCTCCAGTGGGATTTGAATCCAGTACCACCTCCCAACCCAAGCGCCGAAGCTTTAACCACTGCACCACCTGGCTCATAAAAACTGTACACACAAAATTCATATAAAATGGCTTTTTATTCTACTTTTCGGGTTTTCGGACTTTTCCGGTAGAGTTTTTCCAAAAATTTCTTTCGTAAGAACCATCTCCTGTTAATTGCGAACACAACAAACAAAGATTGAGCCAAATCGGTTCAGCCGTTCTCAATTGATCGCACCTCATCTGATGCGCAATCGATGATACGAATGTATTGTAAGTGTTTGGGGATGGGATCCATGATTGAAAGGGGAATGAAGCTTTGTAGACGATGGCCGCCGAAAAAAACAAAAATCACCAACCATTCATTTTCTCAATTTAATGTATTTCATTAACATAACGGACATATTCATTGTTTGATCTCTTAAAAGTTAAATGTAAAGTGAAAAAAGTAGTATATTTTTTATCCTAAAGAAGGAAAATGAAATAAAAAAAAATCAATATTAATTACGAAGAGCAATTGTGTGTATACGATATTTGTTGTCAGTCCGCCTTTAGCCAACACAAATAAGCTCGATGGTTTGCCCACGCGAGAACATGCCACGTATAATTGTCCGTAGGATTCAATTGACATGTCTGTGAGAATCATTGGAATTCGTGGCAGCAAAATAGTTTCGGCTATTTGCCATTCAAAATAGTGGAGAGTGTTGTGTTCAACGCCTGAAGAGAATGTTTGTTTGCCATAGTGCATTCATTCCAGATGATAATTTTTGCATTGTTCCTGCACTGTGGATTGTTTTTTATGGTTATTTTGAATATTCAGTCGCAGCTTCAATGCTGAATGAGCTGCTCTGCCTCCATCCAATAAAGTTGCTGTAATGCCAGATGATGCAACGGCCAATGCGATGCCATTATTTGATCGTATTTCGGCGAGAGTTAGCGAAATGAAAAATGTTTTGCCACCTGGTGCATCCAAAAAAAAGAATCAACCTTATCCCGCCGAAACTGCCAACATAATGCGGTTGTAAATGATTTTTTGTTGCGAGTAATACTTGCTGCCATTTCTGCAATATCGTACTGCAGTTCGCGATTCTTTTCGATGTCCATTAATTAAATCAGATGCACTTCGATTTGGCGAACTCATACCGAAATGACTGAGTGGTAAATTGGCAATGACAATGCAAAGATCCTCGACAGCAATCAATGCTTCATTGTAGATAGCGTCGCTGAATGTAATCGTGAGATCGTTGTACCGTGTACGAATTCGATGCAATATATCGCCAGTCACTGAATCTTTGTGCTTATCCCAGAACGTGTCCGCTCGTTGAGGGAAACATGTAGTCAACACTATAGCGAATAGTAGACGAATTTGGGTTGCTGTACAGCCCAATGCTGCTTCAGAAAGCATGTCGTCTCAGTGATTGTCGTCTTCGAGCAAGCCGAGTGCAAGGAATGCATCTTTGTATGTTGGATACTGTTGTTTATTCATTTTGCGTATATTTTGAAATGACAATGGGCCGATGGCGTTAACCAACAACAGTCGCAGATAGAAGCACTCAATCTGCCTTGGAGTGACTGTATAGCCGACCGAAAGTATTTGATTTGAATAGGCCGGGGCACGCATCATTTGGTGCGCCTTGCTTGCGGGGTATCCATTTTTTTGTTTGATTCCATGTAAAATAGCATGGTATTTCGGAATAGAGTGGTGTTCGTGCAAAAGCACCGAAAGTATCCGCACGATTACACAATTTAGGCTCAATTGCTTTTTCGTTTCCCATCCATGAATTGGGAAACCAAAGACAGCTTCATTGGAGCTGATGTACCGGCCAATTTGGTAGCGCATTATTTCGTCATTGTCATTCAATCGAGGAGCACTCACATCGGTATTTTGAATTTGAGACACAGCCATATCGCTGCCTTCATTCACAGAGGCGAGTATGGTACCACCCAACCATAGTCAATGTCAATGTCTGCGTTGTTGATATTTAGCGTAAATGATTGTCCGCCATTATCAGTATTTCTTCGACGATATATTGGATATCCGTCGACATCTGTGATCGTGTCGTTGGTGAAATCTTTAGGAAAACGCTTTGCACATTTTCCATCTGCCGCATGCAAGGCGATAAACGATTCAGATCATTGCACGGGCCATGAATCATGTTTGTGGTAACATAATCGAACAATAATTGATCAGTAGACGGATCTGAAATTTCCGCGAAAATTACACTATCGATTTCCTCAGGGCGTATTTGTCGAATAACCAAATCAAAATGTGTGCATGAAATAATCCTCGCTTTTGTCATTCAACCGAATACATCCAGCAACGTGCGTGGGACAGAATACGTGTAATTTTGTAATGAAACTCATTAAAGACTTCAATTTTTGTCGAACCCCTGGGCCCCTTTGCGTCTTGCTGGCATTGTTCACTGTAATACACACATACAAATAGACAAAATTGTTGTACTTACTGATTTGTTCTTTTAGTATTTTACAAACCTATTTACAATCATAAAACGGATGTACTATGAAAACTCGGTTTTCAAACTCCCGGTTTTCTTTTCTTCTACTTCTAATTGCACAAAATAAAGTTTTTTAATTGCAAGATTTGGCAACATTTTGTAGTTGCAAGATTAATATAAAAGCTATATTTTGTGAATGCAACATTTTAAAATGCAATAATTGTAGAGGCTAGCGGCTAGCAACCCCTATTAACCGTCTTTAGGCCTTTATCACAATCACATTTTTGAATTTTGTCAAAAAATCATTTAAGAGTTCCATTTTCCCACATACCAAATTTTAAATTTCAAACAGAGATTTCCTAAAAATCGGGGTTTTTTTTATGCAAAAACATGATTTTGAAAACCGAGATTTAGAAAAAAACCGAGATTTTGACAATCGAGATTTCGTTACCCACCCTCATAAAACAAAATCGCTATTAAAAAATTTGAGAGTGGAGGTAGGAGGAAAATTTTTTTCTGGATAGGGACACCCGAATCACCTAGCGGTATGAAATATACTTTACGACCAATTTTCATACCTACCAAATATACATAGAAAAAATTATAAAAATTGGTCGAGCCATTTCGGAGGAGTGCGACCACAAACACCGTGACACGAGATTTTTATATATTAGATTAAAGAAAAACAATTTTCTATCAAGGCATCTTTATGGTTGCGTTCGTTCGGTCATATTTTCGACCAATCGATTTTGCCAACCATAAATCCGGCCTTATTTCTGTTTCGTTGTAACGAGAAATAAAAATAAATAAAATCTATTTTTTTAACTTATTAAGCAAATTTTTGATTAAGGTGTTGTTAAGAAAAAAAATCATTCTTTTTAAATTTTGTGAATTTTAGCGTTATACCGCATTATATCTACAGAATTCGTATTTGATCTAAAATTACAATTAAATTGGTGGCTATGTGGTTTTGGGATGGTCATACTCATGCCTCACTTTTAGGAAAATTATAAAATAATCGTTCTATGGCGGCTTTATGAGATTTAGCCTTGAGCCAAATATATCCGTACAACTCGTATTTGAAGTAACATTACTTCTAAGTGTGGCACGCACGTTAAAAGAATTAATTTGTCAGATTTAGACTAAGTATGACCATCTTAACACCACATAGCCTTAATCCGACAAATTTATACTTTTAACGTGCCAAATTTAAATATACAGTGAAACTTGTCAAAGCCCGAATCATGCGGGGCCGAATAAAATTTCCGCCACTGGGAAGTTTCCGTCTCTCGAAAGTTCTTGACCAAATTTTTTCTAAATTAAAGTCTAGTTTTTGGTTTCAATGTACGTACGCATAGTACGTATTTTATTTAATACAATACATCAAAAAAATTCAGTTAGGTATTGAATGCGACAAAAAGCGTTGTTAAAATAAAAATACATATATTTATATTTATACATAATTGTATGTACATATGTACACACTAGTACATACATAAATACATTAATTAAAAATAATTCACCTATGTAATATAAATTTAAACAAAAATAGTGCAGATCTAGATAACCGCGTTTACAAAATTATCCATCGTTGCTTTCGTCAGTTTACTAGTTGCACATTTGGAAATTATGAATAATTTAGACTCCTCGGGCTTCCTCCAGATGCTTGATTATCGCGGTTTATTCAGCTTCGCCGATAATTCAGCACTGTCCGAGTTGTTTCCTGTTTCTTACTATCTTACAGATGAAGATGCTGAGCGGGACATCAACTCATTCAATATTAATTCATTTTCAAAAATTACTCATCGTCAATTGCTATAAAATCAAACGCACTATTGTTATGATCGCCTTATATAGCCTGAATCATATTCTGCAATTCTCCTGTTAGAATAGGATCATCTTCGACTGTTTCAACAAATTCATCCTAAACAATTCCGCACTTTTTGAAACATTTAGTGATTTGTTCTGGTTTAGTTTGTTTTATTGAATGCACAATAAAGTAAATTGCTTCCAATATATTGGTCTGTTTCCTTAAATTAGGTGCTTTTGACATTGTATCTATTGCAGACAACAGTTTTTGAAGCAAAACTTTTCTATTTGCAATTATACCGGCATCTAAAGGTTGTAGAGAAGCTGTAGCATTGGCAGGAAAAAAGATCAATTTTATATTTGAGAAATTTTTGCGTGGATGACACGTTGCATTGTCGAGAAACAGCAAAATGTTTCGGTTTTGCTTGATCATTTCGCTGTTAAAACCCTGTAGAAATTGTTCAAAGATCGTAGATGTCATCCACGCTTTTTTATTGAAAAAATATTCGACGGGTAAAGATCCTTTGTCTATTCTTTTAAAGGCACGTGGATTATTCGAATAACTATTAAAACGTATAGAATTCGATTCCGCCTTACACAAGTACCAAATAATGAAAACTATAATTTTTGTACCAAAAAGTTGTTCCGGCTTCCGGGTTTGAGAAGTTTCCGGTATATACAAGTTCAATTTAGAATAAAATTTCATTCTGGGGAAAATAATTCCGTGTAATGAAAGTTTCCGGCACATAAGAGTTCCGGCTTTGGCAAGTTTTACTGTAATACTAATTTAATCGCGAGTTATAAGGAAATACTTAGAGTTATGGGCTACCTTCACGCAAGAGCAAGTGAAGTTATCGTTGATAGTGTTGCCTGATGAATTTCATTTTATTTTCTAGGATAGAATGGAGAGGGGGGGGGATATGGAAAATATTAGAAGACTACTATTAATTTTGTTTTAAGTAGGTTAGAGTTTTAAGTAATTTTTTTTTAATATTATCCACCATGACTTTGCTTATCATCACTACGAGGATGGTGGGCAAAAATTATAGTGAAGGAAAGTTTTCAAATTGACAGTGATTTTCATGTCAACAATCATTATATTTTAGCGGTGCGTTGCATTGACCTGCAACAATTGGTAAAACACCAATTTTACAAAAGACACGCAATCATATAAATTATATCTTGATTGGGAGCAGTCAATCATTTCGCATCTTCTCGCATATGCAATAAAATCACAGATCGCAGAATTATTCAACTGAAAAATGTAAATATACACAAAACACAAATTCGAAATTCGCACAATCAAATAGAATTTGTGTTCTATTTGTATTTTACGAAAACGCATGATTAAAAACGAATTATACATATATCTACACACATATGTGTCAGTTCGCGTATACTTTTTGGCTGTATACACTTGAATAGCAAAAAAATAAAAATGAAAAGAAATGAATGGGGGGCATTAACCTTACGCAAAAAATACATACATAACCCGCGAAATGACTTTTATTTTATTTTTTTTTTTATTATTATTTTGGCGAATAGATATTTTCAATTCTTATCTCCTTCGAACAACACAAGCGAATTTCACAAAAAAAAAAAATAAATAAATAAAAACAATGCGTTGTTGTTTTGTGCAAATTTCTGGGTTTCGCACCAAGAGAAATGCCCTCATACGCGCTGACATGTCACACAATACAATTTCGCGTACAATGCACGAAAATAGATACCACCGGCAACGTTTATTATTTGCGGCCATATAACGCATTATTTACGAACGCATTTTGTGCGATGCGTGGTGCGTACGGTACAGTTAAAAATAGCGCACGACTGACCAGAAGAGGCTATAGCCAAGAAAAATGCGTTTTGTAATTATAGAATATTGTTGGGGGCAGAAGACGTGTTTTGTGATATTTTATAACCTAGCGTATAATTTTTTTTGCGGCTATCGGACGCATGTGGTGGTGCGTTTAGGTATGTACAAATTTGTCAAATGTGCGTTTGCTAATTTCGTAATCGGTTTGCGTTTTATATATGTGTGTGTGTGTGTGCACAGCGTACACATATATTAAATTTGTTTGGATTATAATATTCACATGCCTAGAATTAAATGGATTTTAAAGTGCAGAAGTATTTCTTGTGTAACACACACATCTGCAGCCTGCGCGTACGGTAATAGCAGCGAAACGGATGTATACATGCAATATTCCTGTGATAAGTTCAATAACATTTCAAGGCCAAGTTAAATATTTGATAAGAATAAGCCATATGTGTTTGCGCTATACATTGTTGCATTTATAGTCGTGTGGTGATCATTTTTTATTAATTGATTTGAGAATTTACCGCTTTATGAAACCAAATATATTTTTATTTCTGTACTCAGATTGAGGGACCGGCCATTGTTAAAATAATTATTTTTCCGAAGAGGGAGTGCTCTCGACTAAAATAACTGAACAGAAAAAATAAATATACATGTTTGAAAATATGAAACTTTGACTAATAGTGCGTTTTGGATTATTACGAATAGGAATTAGAACACGAATTTTTTACAAACCATTAAAATTTTAAAAATTTGCAAACAAATCGTCAACTCCTTGCAGAACGTCATACACGGGAGGGTCGTCTGACAAGTATTTGTCTGGATTGGTGGAATAATTATTACTAAGAAATTTGAAATTTGTCGGTATTAATATTTATTAAAATAATTATAATGAGAATTTCTGAAGTTTTTATTTGGTGATATAATTCGCTAAATCGATATGTTCTTGTATTATACTATAGGTTATTAACAAGATGTAAATTTTTTGCAGTTTGCTCGTTGCAACATGATGAGTAGACCAACTTTTTTATCAGTACAAAACCAACCTGCTCAAGAGAACTTGAAGAAATTTTTCATTTTTGTAAGGGTTGTGTATCTTTATTATACAAGACTCTTGGGATTAAAAATGGGAGGGAGTGAATTTTCTATTTTTTTTTGGTAAAGATATTGTGAGTATATGACCACTTATGAATGTCATTAAAAATAATATTTTTTCTATAAAAAAGCCGAAACCTAAAATAAATGATTATTTTATTACCAATGAATCATGTCTTAAAATACTGATTACTATAAAACCGATGACAATTGCCTTATATGCACCATACGTTTCTGTGCCATATAAAAAAGTTACATTGAACAGAATTAGCTACAGAAAGACAAGTAGGTGAAAGTTTAACGTACTTACCAAAGAATTATGTTTGTGTAGCAGCTACATAAAATCTCGGAAAGTGAAAACATTTTGAAAAGTATGTCGTAAGTAATTTAGTATTCCCAGGTGAAATACAATTATTTGGAAGACAACCTTATGTGATCTTTGCAGAATTTGGGGTCAAGTTCTGTATGACCGAATAAAGCATAAAATTGATGTATGTTTGGCTCGGCAGTATGGGCCTACACGTGAAAGCTTTTATCCCAAATTTGAAAGATGTTCATATTTTATTTAACATAATATCAGAATCAGGTATGTGAAGATAGGCCGATATTCATCACCGAAATATAAGATGATAAGGTAACAGTGATATTTTTGTCTATCAGCCTTGAAAAATGACACATTTTTACTCTCAGCCTCGAATATGTTTACTGTCATAACACCTACAACTATCATGATACAATTATAAGAAAAATAAGATGGCCATGACATTTTTCAAAATCAGCTCCGAAAAATTACACAATTTTAGGTCACCTAAAACTATCATGACACAATTATTTTTCGGGTCCGAGAGTAAAAATTTTTCATTTTGATGATACAGGAAAACTATCACAACAGAAAAATTTTCAAATTTATTTTTTACAATTGTAATGGGATATATTTTACGGCCGATCTTTTCAAAAAACTTCTGTGGGGAGGAGTTGAGATTTAGTTCCTCAAACTCAGCAACTATTCGTCAGAAATGATTTTTTCAGAATTTTTTCTGTAGGGTCGAGTTGAGAAATAGTTCATTAAACTTAGGAACTGTTGCCCGGCTATCGGCTCATATCTGGTGCGGTTGAGAAAGATGTTCCAGAATTGTTTTGTGTGGTGGAGTTAAGGATCGGTTCCTCAGCAACTATTTGTTGGCCGAACTATTGACTTATGTCTCGTGAGATTTAAAGTAGTTTCTGGCGGAGTTGAGATATTGACCCTCAAACTCAGAAACTAGTTATTGATTTCGCTTTAATTTAATTTTTTACAATTACACTTTATGTTGTTCCTATGTGGCAATCTAAATAACGGATGCTTGACGTTGATGGTGTAGGGCTCTCTGGAACTCGCCCTCAACATTAACATTAGCTGGATTGATGAATAAGTGGATAACTCACAAGTTACACAACATTTTGTTAATCAAATTTTAAGAATTTCTAAAAATTTTGTAACGTTTATGTGCCATAGGATTAGGACCGATCTGGCACAATTATAAAGTTCCTGGTAAATTTTTAGAGTAGTCTGAATGTTTGGAGATGATAGTTGAACTAGGTTTATCGAGTAATACAGTCAGTCAAGTAAGAGCGTGGTCGTCATTACCGACAGGTAATGAAAGATTTCGCTCTAATTCTTTTGCGAGCCGATAGAGGGAAGCTTTGTCCTTGATGCATTGTCAACAAAGGTTCAGTTGTCGTTGATCTTTTGAAAGAGAATCACGTTAAGCACCATGAGTGGTAAATACGCGTCGCGCTACGAGGCTGTGTTCCTTTGCACCCACCCGAAAGGTCCCAAAATGTCGCAATCAGCAGCTGCTAAATATATGAGAAAGTCGAAGGCATTTGTACATAAGTGGGTACAGCGATATAAAGTGGCTAAAAATGTCGATGATGTACCAGAACGTGGCTCGATAGGAAAAGTAGACAAAAAGATGAAAAAAGAATAGTGAATCTGTTTTCGCGGAATCCTGGTTTAACACTGCTGCAAGGACAAGCAAAATTAAAGGCCAAAGGTTTAGATATATCCTACGAAACTATCCGAACCCATCTCCGTACTCATGACCTGAAATAGCGCAACACAATGAAGAAGCCTCTGTTGACTGGAAAACATGTGAAAAAGCGACTCGCTTGGGCGTATGAGAATATCGATAGAGATTTTGAAAATGTCATTTTTACTGATGAATCTTCTGTATGGGCACGATGTGTCCTCACGCGAGCCTGGTCAGCTTCCACCAATAGGCTTGTTCAGCGGACCGTAAAACACGGAATAAAGATGCATCTTTGGGGCTGCTTCTCAAAGCAGGGATTCGGCACTTTGTACCTCTTTACCGACAACCTAAATGCTGAAAAAATGATTAAAATCTACAAAAAGGCTTTACTGCCATCTGCCAAACGTTGGTTCATCAGCAAAAATGAAGATTGGATTCTGCAAGAGGACAACGATCCTAAACACCTCAACAAGCTCTGTACTGAGTGGAAGACTCAATCTGGCATCGTTACATTGGATTGGCCGTCGCAGTCGCCTGATGCAAACCCTATTGAAAATGTGTGGGCATATATTAAACAGAAACTTCGTGGAAGACGCTCCCACACTTTCTTGCGAAATTCGTCGGATCTGGAGATCGTTGCCACTAGAATACGCCGTCAAATTAGTAGAAAGCATGCCTCGGAGATGTCAGGCAATTATCGACGCCGATGGTGACTGGACACAATATTAACCGAATTGCATCATCGTTTGTAATGTGTACAATATATTTATAAATATGAAAGTTTCACCAAATAAATTTTTTTATAAATTAACCCGACCACGCTCTTACTTGACTGACTGTATATATGCAATAAAGTATTATTTGGCTTATGTAGCAAAGACACTATAAGCATTACCATTTTTTAAGGTGGAAACTTTCGGCTAACTTTAACAGTATGTCCAATATTAAATTCTTCAATTTGATGTCTTGTTGAACGATGTTCGTCTTATTTTGATTTTGTTGCCGAATAATCACTAACAAGCAGTTAGTAGAATTATGCATCTGCATTTTACGTAGGTTTCCGAATTATTCAAATCAGTTATTCAATTCAGTCAATTCAAATCAATCTAGCGGGTGTAGCTTCTATATTAAAAATATTTTGTCTTTACCTAAATCTTAGCTGTTCGTTCTGAACTAAAAATTGCCCATGGTCTAAGATGTGATCAAACCACAAACATTTTTGAAGAAAACAACGCGGAATTTGAGTCTCAGAAACCAAAGAAATTTGAGTTTTAACAAAAATACTTTGTGTGTAATTATTTTAAAGGGGTTATATCAAACTAGTGACATGCTCGAATTTGAGGAATTCGTCCCTTGGCGCAATGGGACTTTCCGTATCAGTCTCCATACCATTCGTCCAATCAGATTCAGCCGCCAAACGATCGTTTGCAGAACTAACCGGGCGATATTTTTTTAGTGGTTGAACTCCAGTACAATGTTTTTCTAAAATTTAAATTAAATGATTTTTTTTACGGAAGTGGGTTTACCCACGAATCCAAAGGGTCCGTCCTATAGTTTGAGGAGACACTCCGTATAAGTTTCCACACAATTCTTCTAATCGGATTCAGCTGTTCCACTGATCGTTATGAAAATTTGACCATGTAAAAGTTTTTGGTCCAGAACCAACCTAACAACATTTTTTAAAGAGGTTGAACACCGGTCTAGGAGGTCCAGTGCAACTCGTTTGCAAAAATTTAATTTTTGTTTCAAATTTTGACGGGAATGGGTTTATGAAAGAGGTTATATGGAATAAGCGGCAAACACGAACAAGAGGGGTTCACCCCTGGATGCAGATTCCCGTAATATTTTTGAAGGGATCAGTCCCCTCGGTCTAAGTACTCTTATAAATTTTTTCCCAAAATGTCGATTTTTTAAAACATTTCTTAAATTAAGCACAAAAAAATTCCTTCATGCCTGTCTCTATTTATTCGAATTTATAATGGAAGCAAAATAATATATAGGAATAAAATGTAATTGCGAGTTTCCGCTGAGGCTCAAAAAAGTCTGAATGGATAATCAAAGACTGGCATACACTAAAGTGATGCAATATATATCAAATGATAACATAAGAATTATTTTTCATGGATCCGCATTCACTGGAAAAATATTTCTTTGTAATTTGACACTCGCCGAAATTAGACAGTACAATAAAATTGGATTCACTGTAGCATCTTCTGGGGCAATTCCACCAACCTTATTCGATAGACGGCGCATGCCACGTTTAGCTCTTGTTCTTGCAACATAGCTCGAATTCAGGAATTGCCTCAGTATTAAAAACTTGGAAAATTATTATTTGTGATTTGCGAAAATATGGCCCACCAATGAGAACACTTGCTCAATTTACTTGACTACTTTACTAAAACAACATCCTATTTGTGATGAAATCTTTACCAAACATTTCAAATAACTTCAAAAATCATGACTGGCTTTGCGAACAAGCCATCTTAGCTTTCAATAAAATAAATAATGAAATACAATACCAACTTCCACCAATGAAATGCAAATCTATTGACACAGAGCCGTATGAAATTCAACCACATAATATTTTTTAAAAAGGGTTCACCAATATTCTTCTTCGTAATTTGGGTTCATCGAAATTGTGCAACGGGACACGGCTTTCTGCTGAAATAAAGGAACACATGTGTTAATTCAGAATATTTCAATGATTCCTACCGATTTCCCTTTCGAATTGAAGCAACTACAATTTTCACTGCGCCTTGCTTTATCAATGACAATCAATAATAATAACCAAAAATATTTTTTCTTCAAATGCTTTACAAATTGTTTACACATGTATAGTTAGGTCACCGTAAGTGTGCATTTATTGCAAAACAAATAACAATGAAGATTTGTAAGAAGGGAGTATAATTATTCGAAAATGGGTAAGAAGTGCCAAAAGTAATGAACCTATCCCCACAACTTGAGTGTACATGTACAATAATGTAAATATATCTTCCAAAATGATATCGTGGTCAGTTCTCTGCAATAATGAGAAGGCGATGAATGCGTTACTGAATTCGCCTTATGAATTCCTGCCATATACCATTGCAACTATAGCGACGTCTAGAGATTTTCTCGTAAACTGTTTCCCGTTAATCGCAACAATTTGATTTAGTATAAAAGAAATACTCGTATATCAGAAACAAATTTCACTACACAGAGAATTCAGCTGGTCCCCCACTATATAAAATAGAAAAAACAATTAGTCCAGAATTATTTACATACATACTAATAGTTAAATGCTCATTATGCCTAATCAGACGTCCCATTAAAAATTATAGACTCCACTGCTCCATAGCTTACTAAGCCAGAAAAAAATATGTTTGTGCTCCAATGCTTCAAACTTAAATGATGGATTCTGCTATAGCTTTAGAATAAGTTAAACTTGAGGCTAATTATAAATCTCCAGCAGAAAAAAAATCGAAAATCGAAACAAAACCAATAATAGAACCTAAAACACGAACTAACTCATCAAAATCTTATTAAAAATTAAGTCCGATTTTTGATTTAGTTTTTGTCCGATTTTCAGATGTTCTGCTAATTCTGAGTGCAAATTTTCCAATTGGTTCCAAAGATGAAAGAATTCTTTTTAATAATCTATGGTAGATATTCAATTCTAAAACTAATCGCTCGAGCCTATCGCAATGTCTAGTGCTAGTCGCGCATTGAATTTTATTTATCTTATCACGTGTGTAATTTTTGGTGTGCGTATATTGCGAACGCAGTAAAAATTTCACCATTTTTAATTAGACAAACAAATATCATAATTTATGAAGTCGGAATTGCCGCACCAATATTTGCAGCCATTGCGTTTTTATGCTCTTAATCAAATGTGTAAGGTAACAATGTACATACAATTTCAGTTTGATATCTTAACCAAGTTTTTGTTGATGCGTCAGTTTTTGACGGTCAACAAAGGTGAAGTTGAATTAGAAAATAGGCAAATAAAAATGCGTATGCATATATTCAAATTTACCCGTGCGTGTATACTGTATGCTATTGGGTTGGGTAGTATACTCGTATATGAAGCTGAGACAGTATTATTAAGAAAATAGCAAAGTTTACAACAAAAAATTTTGGTCGGCTTGGCTTGACAACGTGCTTACATTCATTTTGTACAATAAAAATGACTTTGAAGAAATTCAAAATACATTTTTATTTTTGTCTATTGTTCTTCTCAGATTTTATGTGTGCGGTACGCATTTTAAAATATTTTTCAAATCAATTTTATTAAAATATCTAAATTTAAAATTAAAATAGGAGGACACGCACCGCACGCATATTTTGATTTGGCACACACGTTGCATCACGATCACGTGAAATTTTATTCTATTTTGATAAGTATTACAAATAGTTTATCACTTTTATCTATAGACCAATCGATGGCAGACACTTAAACGCGGCGATTAAATTGCAGAGTATACACTTGTCATTCGCGATTCATAAAAACAAAAATATTTGATAAAATCGCTGTTATCTTGCCCGTACTTTATAACAAAAATGGGCCTACATGCGTAAAACGTGAAATACGGACGGATACTGTAAAAATCGACTATTATACAGTTGGGATAGTGTAATCTGTACTTACAGAATTGTATAGTTGGCCTAGTTTTTAGAATATGCGTATCTATAGTTAAAATTTCCAGCTAGCAACGAAACGCAAGAACTCCAAATTCCACATCAAAATGTGATTATGCAAGCTGCGTTGCGGTTGATATTGAACTTGAAATTAAAATTTAACCCATTTCTTGTGCCTTATCGCGTCGACGAAATGCGTTTAAAAAAAAATTTACGTACACGCATTTCGCAACAATGTATATGTGGCACATACGTTTAGACGTGCGTGTGTTTGTAAAAATAATTATCAAAACAACATTTTTTTTTTTTTGTAAAACACTCATGTGTGTATGATACGCATATAGGCTGGTGCAGTAAATAAAAAAACGGTCGGACAAGGTTTTTTAAAAATTCGAGTAAAGTCGTGCAGATTGTGTTTGTTGGACACGGATCGAAATTGTATATCAATTGCGCAATGACTGCCCTCTATAAATTTAGCTGCAATGTTGCCAACATTTCATCTATAGAAGTATTTGGTTATTTCATTTGATCATTCAGATGCTCATTTTGTGTTCTGATTTAAGTTAATACAAGAATGCCTGCGCCCATTTTAAATAAATATGAGTAACCGCGAAATCCTTCTTTTAGACGGAACGTTTGTGCTCAAAAAACCGTCACCATACAAAAAAGGTCCCTATTATCAACCAGACAACTAGCAGCGAACGGTGTAATTTATTGGATGCATGGAGGTAAAGCATTGGATGTCGTACGAAGTTAGCTGTTGATGACAACGGAGATGGACGATATCATAAATACGTTGCGAATGAGATTTGGGTACAGTCCTGAGTACATAATTGTAACATTAGTAAACAAAGTAAAAGCTGAGCTCACAATTAACACAGATAATTGCGCCCTCTAGGTTATCCAAATTATACTCATAAATTTGCTAACGAAAGGGTAGATAGCAATCAAGTCAACCAGAGTGATTCGGCTCATATAAACGTAACCAACGAAATAAAATCCAATCGTCCAGAGAAAACGTTCGTTTTCACAGATGGACACTATAGTTAAAGATAAAGCATATATAAACTCTGTTTAACAGAACTTCACATTTACCCGATGCCGATCGAATTTAAGGACGAACGACGGCAGCTCTCTCGAAAAAACCTTACAAAATAAATATGTTTAATATTACGTCGAATCGAGATAATTGGAGAATTTCTCAACGTCGATTGGACGTAAAATTATACTTAAAATGTGCTGTTTAGGTAATATGCCACATTCCACTTCTACCTATTTCTAGTGAATTCTACGTCGATTCGACCGAACAAATTGGTTGATATTCCACCGATGTGAAACTGGCCCGAAAAGTAGTCCGAAAAATGTGTCTTTGCTTAATCTGTAATATTTTCGGGCTGGCCCGAAATATTTAGAAAAACTGCATTACCTTTACTTTTTATCTCGTTTTTTTTTTGTATTAACATTCTACAACCATATTTGATTTTGCAAACCAATACTAAAAAATAAAAAAAAATTTAATGTTTATGAAGAGCAAATTTAGTGGTAGATTCAAAAAATAAATCTGTAATAAAAATACGAGTATAATAATTATACGTAAAATTTTGCAAAAAAAATACGTTTACGTTAATCGAAACTGAAATAGTGGACCCTTATTTCATACGAGGTTAATGTTGCGTACATGACATCAGAAACAAATATTTCCATACTCGCTAACGAACTCAAAACCAATCAAATTGTTTGAAATGCTTTGTACCACGCCTACTAGTCCCGAACTCGAGTTGAAATAATTGTATCTTTGTTGTTGTTTTATGTCGCGTACATGACATCGGAAACAAATATTTCCATACTCGCTAACGAACTCAAAACCAATCAAATTATTTGAAATGCTTTGTACCACGCCTATTAGTCCCGAACTCGAGTTGAAATTGTTTTATCTTTGTTGTTGTTTTAATACATTTTGTGTGTTTCCATAGAAATTTTTCCTAACTAACTCACTATGTCATGAACACACTAATAGTGCGTCCATGACATAGTGAGTTAGTTCGGAAAAAATTCTTTGAAAACACACAAAATGTATTAAAACAACAACAAAGATAAAACAATTTCAACTCGAGTTCGGAACTAGTAGGCGTGGTACAAAGCATTTCAAATAATTTGATTGGTTTTGAGTTCGTTAACAAATATGGAAATATTTGTTTCCGATGTCATGTACGCGACATTAATACATTTTGTGTGTTTCCATAGAATTTGTTCCGAACTTACTCACTATGTCATGAACGCACTATAATAGTGCGTTCATGACATAGTGAGCTATTTCGGAAAAAATTCTATGGAAACACACAAAATGTATTAAAACAACAACAAAGATAAAACAATTTCAACTCGAGTTCGGAACTAGTAGGCGTAATACAAAGCATTTCAAATAATTTGATTGGTTTTGAGTTCGTTAGCGAGTATAGAAATATTTGTTTCCGATGTCATGTACGCGACATAAAAGAAGTGCGTGGCAGTCTCAGTATGTAACGATTTTCAACAAAAAAATTACTAAAAAATTTTCTTCTGTGGCGGTTTTCACAGGGATTACCTGAAACTTCGGCGACTGTCGAGAATTAGTGTAGGCCATTTGAAATCCAAATAATGTAGCCCCATTTCTGTACGAGGAGGAAAGGAGGTTCGTACCAGTCTCATTATGTAACGATTTTCAACAAAAAAACTACTAAGAAATTTTCTTCTGTGGCGGTTTTCACAAGGATTACCTGAAACTTCGGCGACTATCGAGAATGAGTGTATGCCATTTGGAATCCAAATAATGTAGCTCTGTTTTTCGTACAGAAATGGGGCTACATTATTAGATTCCAGATGGCATACACTAATTCTCGACAGTCGCCGAAGTTTCAGGTAATCCCTGTGAAAACCGCCACAGAAGAAAATTTCTTAGTAACTTTTTTGGTTGAAAATCGTTACATACTGAGACTGCTACGAACCTCCTTTCCACCTCGTACAGAAATGGGGCTACTTCATTTCGCTTTCAGATGTACTACACTAATTTTCGACAGTGGCCGAAGTTTCAGGCAATCCCTGTTTAAACGCATTATTTCAAAATGTTTTGGTATTTTTTTTAAATCTTACGTAATATCTTTAACTCGTATTTTTGAGATTTTTTTTTTTGAAATTTTCACTAAATTTGCTTTTTATATACATACATATCTACATACGTATTATATATTTATTCAACAATTTTTTTCTATTTTTTCGTGTTGGCTTGTAAAATTAAATCTTGTCGTAGTATGTTGATGTAAAGAAAATTTCGGGATGAGAATTAAAGGTAATGCAGTTTTTCTAAATTTTTCGGGCCAGCCCGAAAATATTACCGATTAAGCAAAGACACATTTTTTCGGGCTACTTTTTGGGCCAACTTCACATACATTTATATTCCCACATTTACGACCTATATCAGTCTATTAACTAATTTACAACTAATTCGTCCAATTTGGTAAAATATACATAATATTTTATTATGAAGTAAAAGTCGCACTGAAAATGGTAATAAAATATTTTTTTAATAATGATGAAACACAATTATTTTTTGTCATTTCGTTATAAAAATGACAGTGTGAATGTGTTGTTAAAATCAAAATAAATTATGGTTTTTTGAAAATCGTCTTTATTGTCCATAATTACTTATTTATTCGACTTTAACGAAGAAGTGTTTTCAGCATTAAATAAAATTACCTATTTTAAGACGAAATTCCTTATATAAGGAGCTACTACTTTGAAGTCCGTTTTAATTTCCATTACCAAATTCCATTTCTACGTATTTAGGTGAAAATTTACTAAATATTAACTTACTTAAAAAATCGAAACATTATTTCCGATTATTTATTTTGTTCCGAACAATTTCGTGAAGTCAGCGGTTAATGTTATATTTTAATATTGTGATTCGTCGATTTGGTGATTAGTACCATGAAAGGAGAAGAAGAAGTGTAAACCGTTAAAAAGCGAGGTACCATTACTATTAAGGAATTCAGCGTAATGCCAAATAAATGGGTAATAGATGGATATTTGTTTTAACCCCAAAAAAAGGTGTTACAGAATGTTGATCCACGGTGATTTTGTCGGCTAAATCTCAGAGAGAAATTCAATGGGTCGTGGAGTTTGAGGCTTGCGTGTCTCTTGGCCTACACCGTGATTACAGAAAGTTTAAAAATAATAAAAAAAAACGCAAATTATAAATAAAAATAACCCGGATATCCACCGAAATTCATCGGACGAAAGTTAAGGAACGGAACAAACAATTATAGCCAACAACCCAAGGACAAAAACGAGAGAGATAAGAAAAAGGAAAGAGAGAAAGCACAAAAATCACAAAATGCCCGCCACAAAATTATGGGGCGAGACCCACGCGCACCAATGTCGCGAGTACGAACAACACAATGTTCTGCTCGATTACAATATTTTTTGTGACAAAATCAAAATTTTAAATCAAAAATGAAAAATTTAAAAATAAAAATAAAATAAAACAAAAAAATCGTACCTTAATACTCTAGCAACCAAAAAAAGGTTTATACCGTTGCGGCCTTATGGTTCCGTAATGCCACATGGTCGCAGCCCTGGACCATTGCGGTGCCTTTCACCGATACCAAAAATTAATAAACGGGTTGCGGCCTTTTTCGACCGCCAAAACCATTATCTTAAAATATAGGGCGTTGTCTTGCCAAAATCCGCAAAATATTGGAGAGTGGGATAAAAGTCGCTCCATTGTCAAACAATCTGATATAACTTCTTTCGAGGAGGGACTATTGGTTGAAGAACAGTATAGTTTAGCAAATACTACCGAGGACGAAACACAATAAGTAAATTAATGTATTGTTCCACAAAATAAAATTAAAAACGTCTCCATTTTGTTTAACAGTATTCTACATTCAGTGCCAAAAAAGTGGGACAGAATACAAACAGGATACCATTACGTATCATTAAAATACATATTTCCACCCGCTAGAAACACCTCAACTTGTATCAAATAATTTAGAAGTTAATTCCAATTCACAAAATATGGTTATTCCAGAAAAATCTGAGCAACTCATATTAATTGAGGATGGGTGCTTTATGCCTGCCTCTAGCTGTTCCGAGAGTAATTATTTTCAAATTTATTATTTAAATAAATCATTATTTTTTCAAGACTGCAATAAACGTTTTGACGCTTTGGACAAAAAATTAGATAGACTACAAAGTGAAATGGTATCGCAAAAAATCATGTTAGTACAGAAAAATTTTAATTTCCCTTAAATACGATCAGCGATTTAAAAAATCCCAAGTTTAAGCCTAAGGCTAAAAATTTTAACATCGAAGATGGGGCTTGAAATTTTGCTTAATGCCTAAATAAAAAAGCTTAGGCCTATTGATTTGTTTTGAGCTAGAGTACTTGTATTTATACAAGGTGTCCTAAATTTCACGTATCAAACGAAGCAGGGTGATAGGGGAGCCATTTCCAACAAAAACAGTCAAGTAAGTTTTTTCGAATTGTTGATGGTGTAAAAGTTATTCCTCTTTTTGTGTTTTTTCGTAAAATCGCATGAGCGCCCACAAAAAATTAATTTGAAAAACCCAAAACCTGCATTATCATCTGTCAAATGAAAAGTTTTTTTTTTTAACTAAAGTTTTTTGTGATGTTTAAGTGATGCCAGCGGGAAAAGAATCTACTACAGAAAGTTGACCCACTATCAGAAAAATATGCGACATTAGTGCTGATTTTAAAATAGTATCACACACCGGGCTGGGCTATTCACAATAGAATGTTTTTCTCACAAAGTAAGTCGTGTTTCCGGAAAAATTTGGATCCAAGGGAAATCCTGAAAATCTGTGGGAAATCCGGAGGAAATCCGGAACAAACCCTAGAAAACCGGGGGAATCCTGGGGAATTCAGGGGAAATCCGGCATAAATCAGGGAAATCTGGAATAATCCGGAAAATTTGGGATAAATTCGGGGAAATCCGGAAAAAACGGGAAATCCGGGAAATCTTGTAGAAATCCGAGAAAAATCCAGGAAATTCGAGGAAAATCCGTATAATAACATTTAAAATTAATAAACAAAAATTATTTAATTCAGTTTATTTTATTTCTGACAAAGCATCTATTTTAGAAACGCGACTTACTTTGTGAAAAAAAAGTTGATAAAAAACATTATATTGTGAATAGCCCGGTATTTGATACTATTTTAAAATCTGCATTAGTGTCGCATATTTTCTGATAGAGCGTCAACTTTCTGTAGTACATTCTTTTCCCGCTGGCGTCACTTAAACATCAACAAAAAATTTTGAGAAACAAAAAAAGTTTACAAAACCAAAATTTTCATTTGACAGAAGACAATGCAGCTTATAAAAATGATTTTATTGGAAAGGTACATTCTTCTAGATTGTATTAAAACAGAAAGTTAAACAAAAGAACCGTTGGGTTCTTTTAAATTAATTTTTTCGTGGGCGCGAATTAATTACTCGTCTCACTTTGTGAGAAAAACATTCTATTGTGAATAGCCCGGTGTGTGATACTATTTTAAAAACTGCACTAGTGTCGCATATTTTTCTGATAGTGGGTCAACTTTCTGGAGTACATTCTTTTCCCGCTGGCATCACTTAAACATCACAAAAAACTTTTGAGACACAAAAAAAGTTTAAAAAAAAAAAACTTTTCATTCGACAGACGATAATGCAGGTTTAGGGTTTTCAAATTAATTTTTTGTGGGCGCGCTTGCAATTTTACGAAAAAACACAAAAAGAGGAATAACTTTTGCACCATCAACAATTCGAAAAAACTTACTTGACTGTTTTTTTGGAAATGGCTCCCCTATCACCCTGCTTCGTTTGATCAGCGAATTTTGCGACACCCTGTGATTTTCGGTGTACCAGCGTATTTTGGTTCTCTAGTATTTACTTTATTTTTTTGTTTTTCATTTTTATTTGTATAAGATACTCACTAATTAATAACTTAGATGAGAAATAGAGAGAGCACAAAACAAATTTGGCGCACCAGCGTGTTTTGATTCTCTCGTATTTACTTTATTTTTTTTTTATTTCGTTGCATTTTGCATATTCTTGGGACAAAATGTTAAAATTTCAAAAGGTAAATAGGAAGTAAGCCACAGTACAAAACGTACATGACTCATCATTTGTCGGGAATTTATAGAGTGGATGGCCTACAAAAAGGAGATAAAGTGGCCGTGAAATTAGTGTCAGAAATTGTTTTTACAAAAATTTACTAACTATAACGTCTTGGACCGGACAAGTGGTGCAGTGGTTAAAGCTTCGGCACTTGGACCGGGAGGTACTGGGTTCGAATCCCATCAGAGGCTAGATGCAAATCGAATTTTCATCATCGATTACGATCGGTGATGTTAATAAACACAACTAAGACCCTCTGATGGAGTGCAGAATTCAGCGCCGCCCCACCGTCCATGTCAATGTACAGGTTGACATGGAGCTTGCAATGTGCAGGTGGTAATACTGTAGTTGTGTGAGTAGGTGAATAGGTGAATGGGTTAATGATGTAGCGTGAATGCGTGGTATCACAATGGGCCAAAAATGGCCTAAGTGTCAACCACTGAAACCTAACGTCTTGGACAGGCATTTTTTGGTTCCGCAAACTGCAGCGAAAAGGTTGCGTTATCATACATACAGTTATTATGAAAGCAAATAATCGCTAGAGTCAGATGGAGACTGAAAAATTGTGTCGCGAGAAAATATTGAAACATTCGAACAAACGAAATGCCGCCAAACGTAAGCAAGCAAAATGAAAAAAAAAATCCAATTTACGAAGTAAAATTGAACTGTGCTTGAAAAGTATATTTCTTGTGATTTTGTTTAATAAAATTTTTGAAAGAACTGAAATAAAACTGGAATAAAATACACGTTTTTACAGCTTGAATTTTCATGAATTTCGTCAACTTCATCTTTACAATAAATTGTTGGTCCCTTGACAGAATATATTTGATGTAAAGGCTTATTACCGCATTACGTACTAATGCCTTAAGACGGCCAAGATAGTTTTCGAAAGTGTATGCGCTAATTTCAGGTAGAGGGCCGAAATTCTTCACATCATCAATGACGTAACACAAGTTGCGAACGTTGCTGCTAACTGAATCAATTCCATAAAATTTAATAAACCCTTCTAAATAATCATTCAATAATTTCTCAGCTAGATGAATATACTGTAAATATTGTAATGTTTATAATGTTCTTTAGACAGGATATCTTTTAAAACTACAGATCCAAGATAAAGCAGCATAGTTCGGTACTCTGAACCTTTCCAATATTTCAAACATTTTCATTCTCTTCTCACTTTAATTGATTGCGCGATTAATTTCTGTGGGTTTTATTTTATTACAGTCTTCTAACAAGCATGTCAGCTTAATTTTTGCAGACGGTGAAAATTGTAATGGCCATTACACCAACCAAACAAGGATTTTCTCATGATTCCTAGTTAAAATATTAAATAGACCAAAAATTTATATTGACTTGTGATTAAAATTATTTTTTTGGAACATACCCAAATCAAATAAACGTAAAGAGTCTGAGGCAACAAAATATTTTACCAGATCCACCTCCATTGGCAATTTGGAAAACGGTGTGACTCCCTTATGGTGATCTTCATCAATTCCGCGTCTAATCTCGTTAGTTCGGCCGCCTTTATCCCAAACACCTTCAACTGTACATTTTATAGAAGCACCGGTTTCTGAATTCGCCCCAACCACACCTTGGGTAACAATAAATTGTAAGGGTTTACTTATGCCTATAAAATAAAAACAAATTCTCTACTTTTACCTTTAAAGAAACTTCAAGCTGGTGTATCGCAAATGAAGCAATTTATATTCAGATATATTTTGTGGCCATTTGTATAAATCCCGGATGCCAACATTTCATTCTCAATTCATTCACAAAAGGCATAAGATAGGCTTCCAAAGGTGATTTGCCAACTCCATAGCATACGGCAGCAGCCATCGGTTTTAAACGTGGCATCATATTTCTAATACAAAAAGGAATTGGCCAAAATTCGAACCAAAATCGTTATCAAATTTTTAACATCGCAAAGCACTGGTTTCAAATTATTCTTTATGCCTTAATACCAATATTGTCCGTTTTCCATATCAACTACTTCAATTTTATAGCTGGAGTTTCTAAAAGCATTCGACTAAACCAGTGATTGCCATGTCATATGTGTTGTACATTTGTTAAATAAAGGCTAATATTGAAAATATTTCGGAAATGTGCTACTCATCCAATTTATTGAAAACGTTATCTTTCTGATAAATATCGTTAACAATTTCATCAGTTAAAGAAACGTTTTCTTCCCGCAATTTCTCATAAATGTCTGGTTCGATTTCTGTAGGTATTGTTGTTGATGAGGCAGTTCCATTTAAAGATGACAATTGGACTTGTAGGGAGAAAAATCTGTGAATTTTCATATCCCGTTGAACCCGACCGTGCTACGATTTGTGATGAAGTACCCACATTTAGAGTTGAAGGCGTATTTTAAGGATTGTGAGATTCCAAATGTAATCGTTCTTTATTTTTATAGTATTTTATTTTTCTAAAATAACTTGATGAATAACGATAAGATTTTTTATTAGTCCGGTTTGTATTCATTTTCAAAAACTTTAAAATACGACGCGAGATGAACGACTTGCACGAAAAATGATGCTGCGGTGATTAAATAATGCAATTTATTTCCAAATGTCATAATTTAGAAATTGTTTACTGGTTTTCGAATATAAAAGAAAATGTGCGCGGCACTTATTCGAAAATCCGTCTTGTAGGTGTAACTTTCAGGTGATTTACCTCCCTAGGATCGATTGTGTTGGAACGACAAATTATCAACAAGTTATTTGCGAATTAAATTATATAAATATTAGATTTAGTTTCTTTTTGATATTATAAAAATACTTAGGTTAAATCTTGATGGTCCAATATTATAGTTGATGCGTATCATAACTTAAAAATAACAAGAAAACTATCATAAAAATTATTATTTATATTAGATAATACTTACAAATCATTTTTCATTTGTTTATATTAGGTCGTGTTTCAATTGGATTAAATACCGCATAAAAAGTTAAAAAGTTAAAAATTTATTTGTGGTAATTTTTTTTTAATTTTTACTTTTTATCTGTTTCAACTGGTTAAAAATTTTGACAATAACATGGTTGCTTATTTTATGTGTAATTGCGAACATATATAGCAAATTTAAATATGAAAACATGTAAAATAAATACTTTTTAAATATATATTAGTCAATTATGGTCAGTTTACACATATATCATTGCAATTTTTCTCAAAATTGTTACATGGAAAATTTTTGTTTACAAACAAATATTTTTGTCAGCCAAATGTTTTCTATATAAAAATTTTATCAGCTCTTGAAGCGGATAAAAAGTTTGACATTTTTATTCACCACAATTTTTAACTTTTTAACTTTTTATGCGGCATTTAAACCAATTGAAACACGCTCTTAGAGTAACTGACAGCTATACATACACACTGTTAAATTTAATCTGCTTTACCTGTAAAAACCTTATAAATGTAAATTAGAAACCAAACAAAAGTTGCTATAAAAATTGTTGTGTAGAACTTTGGACATCTAGTTATAATTATTAAAACCATGTATTTACTTAAGCCATTTTTGTATTATAGTACAGTTTAACAAACATAATTTTAAGAAAATAAAATTTCTCTTTTACATCGACCATCGAGCTGTTCACAACTCAATTATAATAAATTACTACGTATATTTATTAATAAACCAATACCAAAACCATCAACCCAGTTTATCGCATCATCATTTTTCGTACCAATTTCTTTGAGCCTTTATATTGGAATACTACCCATTGGTACGAAATATTGGTCCTTCGAGCCGGATAGGCCAGTCACACAAAACCCAGCCGAACGCAGTACACTTCTGGAACACATTAGGAACTTTCAACCGCATGGAAATCATAAAACCGCAAGTATCAAAACTATTTTTAATTAAATAAATAAAATGTTTAAAAAAAACTACCGTGATTTTAATTAATTCTTAATAAATTATATATAAAACTATATTCTTCATACCTATATATACATACGAATCCTTATTCTCTATACCCCTATTCAAATATTCGGGAATTTGTGGCTACTGGCTAGTGTGTAACTGTGTATATAGTGAAAAGTGATATCGAAATCGGTAATATTGATACTTAAAATGGCGGATATTGTAACATTACAGAAAAGACGCGCCTATATCAAAGACAGCATAACCAAGATATTAAACTTTATTAACGCCGTAAACGAAACCACCAATTCCGAAGACATCAAAGTGAGATTGGCAAATGTTGAACGATACCGTAGTTGTAAGTTGTAAGGGTTTGTGTATCTTTGTGTACACAAGTGCCCTGGGGTTAAACGTGGGGGAGGGGAATGCATTTTTTCTACTTTTGTGGTAGAAATGTTGTTAATAAATGGCCTCTTTGTTTTTATGCGACAAAAATTGTCGTAAAACATTGTATGGGTGTCCATTAAAATGATATTTAGTCCGAAAAAGCCGAAAAAAATCTTACAACAGATACCGTAGTGAGTTTATCGAAGTAGAAAACAAAATTGTCACGATGTATAACACCGAGGAGCTAGACCAAGATTTTGAAGAAAATTATTATAAAGCGGCGGCAGGGTTAAATCTTGCTTTAAGAAAAAAGGTGGAGCCACCAGTTTCGCTAAACGATACATTTATTGATGCTTCCATGACGGGACACCATATTGATGTGAAGCTACCAAAAATAAAGGTTCCAGAATTCTCCGGCAACTCACCGAGTGGCAGTCATTCCACGACTTGTATTATTCAACCGTGCATGACAACACGAGACTAATGCCTTCACAAAAACTACAGTACCTGAAGTTGTCGTTGAAAGGAGAAGCAGCAAATTTATTAAAACATTTCAGCATCACAGATGCCAATTATATCGAAGCATTGGGAAAATTAAGAGAGAGATACGATCGCAGAAAGTACACCATCCATGCGTTCATAAAAAGTTTCATGCATCAACCAGCAGTAACGACACCAAATAGCATGAACGTTAGAGCACTTCTAGACACGTCGGACGAAATTATACGAGGACTTAAGGCATTAGGTGAAGAAGCAGAAACCAGAGACCACTGGTTAATTCATATTCTAGTCAACAAGCTTGATAACGAGACCAACAGTTTTTGGGCACAAGCATCTGCAGATTATGATCTACCAAGCTTAAAGCAGTTCTTTGACTTTCTCGCGAAAATGATCGATGCACTAGAATCGTTAAAATGCCAAAACAAACGTCCTCACCCGTCGACTAATTCAAAACTAAATGTTAGGAGTCATGTAGTGTCAAGTGGAATAACCAAAAGCCAGGTATGTTCAGTATGTGATGGGGAGCACAAGCTATTTGAGTGTGATAAATTTAAAAAAATGGCAGTAACCGATAGAAAATTAATGTTGATTAAAGAAAACCGTTGTTTCAACTGCTTAAACAACAATCACAGTGTGTATAATTGCAAGTCTAAATTCCGTTGCAGACAGTGTATCAGAAAACATCATAGTTTATTACACGAGTATCCAACAATAGCAAGCGTCTCTCAATCCGAAGATCAGACAAGCGAAAACACTACATTGAACTGTACCACCAGTAACCAAACCGGAAGTTCTATACTACCCATTGCATTGATCTGCGTAACTGATGCAATGAATCAGAGATACTTATGTAGGGCATTACTAGATTCCGGATCGCAAGCTACGTTCATTAGTGAAAACTGTGCTCAGAGACTTAAGCTACGTAGAAATAGTGCCAAAATAGCTATTACGGGCATTGGAGCCACCTCAGGTGGATATACTAGAGGATCAGTATCGCTAAAAATCACGCCCCGAAACAAAATCAATCCAGTATTAAATGTGGAAGCATATGTTTTACCAAAATTAACAGCAAGATAAACACCGATCTCACGTCGCATTAATATTGATCCACTTAACAAATACGATTTAGCTGATCCCCACTTCTATAAAGGCAAAGAGATAGACGTCATAATTGGAGCTGATAACTTTTTTGAACTGTGAACAGACGGAAGATTCACCACTCAAAACTACTTTACGATGCAAAACACTGTTCTAGGATGGATCGTTGCGGGCAAACCTATGGAAACAGAGTCGACTCAAGTAATCACGGTTGATATAAGCAACCCGGAGGACAACCTAGATCATCTACTAAGAAAATTCTGGGAGATCGAAACGATGCCAAACGAACATATCAAATTATCGCGTGAAGAAGAATTATGTCAAAACCATTTCAAAAACACTACAACCACTGACAATGCTGGCAGATTCAAGGTACGATTACCATTTAAGCATTCACCATTAAATCTCGGTAATTCTTTCCACACAGCAGCAAAACGCTTGTTTTCAATGGAAAAACGTTTTAACAAGCAAAAGGAATTTGCTGATATGTACAAAAGTTTCATGAAAGAATATATTGAGTTGGGACATATGAAACCATCGACTATGCCACGGATATTATCTACCACATCACGGTGTCATTAAAGACTCTAGTAGCACAACGAAGCTTCGAGTTGTGTTTGACGGTTCCGCTAAAACTACCACAGGAACCTCGTTAAACGATTGTCTTGCTGTTGGACCCACTATTCAAGCCACACTGTTTGAAATATTATCTCGTTTCCGAATGTTTAAAGTAGCGTAGTTTAAAGATGTTCCGACAAGTGCTAATTGCAGCAGAAGACGCAAGGTTTCAGCGAATATTATGGTGAGTTCAACCAGATAAACCCTTCACCACCTATAAACTGCAAACAGTGACTTACGGGACAGCGAGTGCAACTTTTCTAGCCACGCGTGCACTCAACGAGGCGGCAGCAAAATGTCAGAAATTATATCCAAAAGCAGTGAAGCACATAAGAAATCAGTTCTACGTCGATGACCTCATGACTGGCGCGGATTCAATAGAAGAAGCAATCGAACTAAAAAACGACATAAACACAATACTCTCACGTTCTGGTTTTCATCTCAGGAAGTGGTTAAGCAACAAAGAAGCAGTATTTAAATACGTCTCTCAACCGTGCAACTCAATCGACCACCTAGAAATAGAAGAATCTCCCTCGGTAAAAGTATTAGGGCTGCACTGGAATCCAAGGAAAGATTGCTTCCAATTCAAAACAAACCTCACGGAACATCCTGTTATGACTAAACGAGGTATATTATCAGAGGCAAGCCGCTTATTTGATCCGTTGGGATGGATTGCTCCAATAACGGTTAGGATAAAAATCTTCTTCCAAACTTTACGGACAAGGAACCTAAAATGGGACGATCAATTACCCTTAGAATTTGAAAACGAATGGCGCAAATTACGTGACACTTTACCCACTATAGAAGAACTGGAAATCGAAAGATATATTCATACAAATCTTAAAAGTATATTTGCATTGCATGGTTTTTCAGATGCATCCAGGCATGCTTACTCAGCTGTAGTATACGGACACATAAAAACGCCAAATGGAGAATCAATAATCAAATTATTATCGGCAAAAACCAAAGTCGCACCCAAAGTCGTATATTGGAATACTACCCATTGGTACGAAATAGATTGAATAAAATACATTTCTACCTAGATTGTTTTTAAAGAAACTATAAGCAAACGTTAGAAAAATTTGTAAAAATATAAGTAAAAATCCTTATTTACCGTTTGTAATCTTCGATTATCTTCACCAAAGTCGAAAATTGGGAAATTTTTATTTGGGAAAAGTTCTCTTATTTGTGACCATTTTCACCTTAAAGTTATTTTAACTTTAATGTCAAGAATAGGTAAAATGTAAAGAATATTTGTCCTATTTTAAACCCTTTGTTCAACAATAAACACTTTCCAACTTTAAGCAAACTTTGGTGGTGTAAAATTAAGTTAAAATTTCCTGTTATTTTACTATAAGGTAAATATCGGCCTAATGTAGAAAAACGAAGCAGAATTTTTTGAAAGTGTCCTTATTATTTTACAAATATGAAGAAACTACTTCATAGTAGAAAAATAAGCCAAATATTACCTAAGTTCGGCTTAAATAGCACACCAAAGGCTGGAAAAAATTCCCTATTTTGATACCTATTTTGATAATCAAAATTCTGACTGGCTTCGACAATTGGCATGTGGCCGTGTTGTTGGATATTCGAGAAGGGTTTTCAAAAAACCAATTGCATGTAAAACACGTCTAGGATGGGTTCTAAGAGGTTCATCAATATCACACGACACCAAAACTGCATATATTTATAAATTTCACCAGTGCGATGGGATTAAATTATTGCAATCAAAGGAAGACGAGAGAGATTGAATATTACTCGGGAACACTACTATTCGTGATGGAGGCTATACGACAATATTCGTATATAGATAGGATCATAGAAAGTATAAAACGTACGCTTCACTGCATATCGCAGAGATACTGGATTCATCAGAACCAGATTAGTCTCGATAGGTTCCAACAAAGAAGAATGTAGCAGATAAAGCCACAGAATGGAAATGTTCAAACACAATAAAATCAAAAAGTTGATGGTTCACAGGACCACAATTTTTACTTCAACCTGAAGAGAACTGGCTACAGACACTAATATCGAACTTTATTGAACCAACCGAAAAAATGCCGATATATAGACTGACAAATCAAACTGGAGCAGATGTCAATAGATTTAGTCAATGGGAAAGACTAAGATGACGTACCAGAAATGTATTGCGGTAGATCAACAACATCAGAGCAAAACTCAAGGGACTTGATTGTTTAACGGGGCCATTACGAACGAATTGTTGTAGGCTGAGATGTACCTAATTCGATTAGCTCAATGGGAAAAGTGCGAGGAAGGAAAAAATAATGTTTCTGAATGTCAAAACGTGTCTCGAAAGATCTTATTTTATCAGTTGTCGCCATACCTTGAAAAGAAAGGCGTGTAAAGTATCCGTGGGAGAATCGACGAAATTGAGGGTGTTGCGATAGATGTTGAAAGGCCAGTAATTCTTCCGAATGGGTACCAAATTACAATACTAATTACGCCACATGTTCATATTAAGTACCTGCATATGAATAATGAAAATGTACCATATCATATGGGTGGGAGCTGGAAGCGGATGATCCGCTCGGTAAAAAACTGTTTATACCATGCTTAACATGCAGAAAGCCGTCAGGTGAGCTCGTATATACTATTCTTATCGAGATTGAAAACATTATAATGCTGGACCATTATGCATGGACTACAGTTCCTTGGACAGCGAATGCGATGAGGCGCTTATACCTAACCATTTTATAATCGGAACATCAAATGGACTTCCTTCTCCTGGACAATTTCATGATCGCGTTCTTTTACTTAGAAAGTCATGGCTAATACAGAGATGGTTGCTGATAAATTCTGGAAACGTTGGGTGAACGAATATCTACCAAAAAAAATTATTTTACTGTTTTCTCAACGGATTCTAGAAACATTCTTAAACATTTATAACTACGAGAAACATCTTAAAACATTAATCAATGAACATTATTTTATACAGTTGGCAAAAGGAATGTGAAGAGCCAAATAAATTTGAAGTTTTTCTTTAGTTTTATTACTTGTTTAAAAATATATTTCTCTTAATATTACATCTCCTGAAAAGTTCCTGATCTGACACATAGATGGTGCCACAAATTTAAAGCCCATATGATTTTTAAATTCTACCAACCTTCAAATGATACCTGTTGAAATTTCATGACATTTCGATCATTAAGTTTACCAGTTACAGTTGTTTTAATGACGCTACTTTTGTTAATTTCAAAACAATGGAAAAAAAAGAATTTCGTTCGTGTTGATTAAATAAATAAATACTGTATTGAAACGTGGTCGTAAAACCACAGATGATGCACCATGCTGGACGCCCAAATGAAGCTGTGACTCCAGAAAATATAAAAAAATCCACGAAACCGTTTTGGAAGACCGCAAAGTAAAGTTGCGTAAGATAGCTGACATTGTAAAGATATCAAAGGAACTTGGCGGCCAACTGACCAAGTTTCAGATTATCTCTAATATCTCAAAAACTTCCAGCGATAACCAATATGTAGAGTTGATTTTCTGATAGCTTAGGTTATGCTGAGACTACACGGGAATTTGGGGCAAATTTATAGAATTTTCACTATAATTTTTTTCTGTTCTGCGGCCATATAAGTGTTTGTCAGTTTATGGCCAATATTTCAAAAACTCCCATGAGTTTTTGTTGTTTTTCTAACATCTAAAGCCATAGTGAGAATACTTGGGAACATTTAGTCTCAGTTTGACGAGTAGATATTACAAAAACAACAGAAAGTATTAGTTACTCGTAGGAGTTTTTGACCCTAAACTGAATAAAGCGAATGGCTGCAGAAAATCAAACAACTAAATTGAAAAATCTATCTGTTAAAGTTACTCCTAATTTTCCATGTAGTCTCAATACGACCTAAGCTTTTAGAAAAATCTCATTGATTACGATCAATGACTTAATAAACACAACTAAGTCCTCTGGTGAAGTACAGATATGGACATCGACCCCTCATCCGTGTTGTATAAATGGTGTGAGTAGGTGACATCTGAATGGGATTTCTTCGTATAAAATGGTGGTCGTATGCCAGTCGTGCTTCGTATAAAGTGGCGGAAGTTGTTGTCTTCGTTGATTATTCTGGTTGTTCATATTGCCAAATTCGGTTTAGATATGTAAAACTTGAGGTAGGTCGGAAGGTTCCCTTATACTAAGGAGTCGTGGTAAACCTTCTTTTAATCCTCTGATAAAATGTTAAGTGCTTTATCACGGTAGCATTGTGTCATGTTGTTTATGGCCTCCTGTCCCATCTCTATGCAGGACAATTTGTTCAGTTATTAAGGATACATATTGTCTGGAATTGTCTGATTTTTCTGTAAAATTGTTGTAATTTGGTACTCAAAGGTACTTAGGTCTCGTTTATCGACATAGTGCAGAGTTAGATACTTGGCTATTTTTGGCAGTTCAGAGGTTGCAATTTTATTGCTTATCTGGTTGTTCAGCGAATTCTCTAATACATTTTACAATGAGTGGGATTTTGACTAATTCTGAGAGGTTCTTAAGTATTTGTCTTGCTCTGTTTTGTTTCTAGGATTTGTACCAGGATTTCTGAACTGTTGTAACATATTTCGGTTCTAACCTGAGATAATTTGAAGTGTGATAATTGGTTGTCAAACTTAAAGGGTCTTTATTCAATATTCGTTCATCCCCTGCTCGGTTAACATGAAGATCACATAAAGAGGATTGAAGCAGTTCAATCGTGGGTGGACAAATTAATTGATTTACAACCACTTAATAAGCCTCGAGTTGTTGGTTTTCATTCATCAGTTGGTAGCCGGCGGGATCGACTCTCCTGTTCTATTAGAAAAGATCAAGCTAAATGTAAATTCGTGAGTTTTAAGAACGGCGCCTATCTTTCAAATCGGCCACCATAGAACTGATCATTTGTTTTTTTTTTATTTTTTTTATGTATTTTAATTTTATTTAAATCTGTTTGTAATAAGCAGACTCAACTTCCGTTTTCTTTCCGCAACGGGAATCTTTTACTTAGAGTTTTACTTAGCTGTCTACTTAGTTTGCCTGCTTTTTATAATTTATCACGTTTTTTAAGTTTTTTTGTTTTCAAACACATCGAATTGAATGAATATTTTCATAAGGCGTCTCAAATTGTATAAAGCCCGACCGAGCGGTATTATATACAGCTTAACCCACTGCTAGGTTAATAAGTGGCTCGGTTGTACCTGGTCAGCTAAACAAAAAAACCTCTTTAGATCAAAAGTTTACCATTTCTAAAAATTTTCCATAAACACAAAAATCTCGCAAACATTAAATGAACCCTCTCAAGTAGCAAAGCTTTTGCAATTTAGGTATGACAACTAACTATTTTTAAATGACTTGATTGAGCCCCTTAGGGCTCTGTGAAAGTTAGCATAAAGTATAAAATTCGACGAAATATCTGAAATTCTTAAATCCCTTGATTCAGATTTTAGCAATCAGTTCCAAAATTGTAAGTTGCAAAGTTTTTTCTGAAACAACAAATCACATTTGGCACCCACACCACACATATTTGTTACACCATTTTATGCTAAACTAATCTGCGATATTAAATAAAAATTCTTTAGAATATTTTATTGATGATGACTTACTGGTTTTTCTGGCCACTGACACAAAAAAAACATATTTTCAATTAAATCTGAATTTGGCTATTTTCTACCTAATACATATTCATGAAATGCCCTTTGTATCTACGCATCTATAGGTTTGTGTCTAGCTTACAAACCATATTTTTTTGTTACTTCATATATCGACAAAAAAAATTCTAGACGACGATGCGTGCAAAACCTGTTAGACAGCTACATTATTTAATTTCATTCTAACGCACAGCTCTATGATTTGCTTCATGTTCACAAAATAGAAAAAATTCATTCTGCTGTTTTTCATCACTCTTATATCGAATACCTACATAAAAAAATAAATCTTAAATCGTATGTAGAATAGAATAACAAAAAGAAATTGCGTAACGCATTTAATGTAACTTCTTGAGTCTATGTATCATCGGATATACCGTGCGAATTGAAAAAAAAACGTCTTTTTAACGTTTTATAATGTTGCTGTGCTCCCATAGCATTATCGTAGCTCTCTGCTTCAATAACCAACATAAAATATAAGAATAATATAAATTAGAATCAACACACATCAAAATACATATTATGCGTATTTTCTACAGGTAAGCTGCGTATAGCGTAAGTTTTTTGAACAACTTTATAAAGAGACTTTTTTCTGTGCACCATATTTGTGATGATACTATGTAGTTGATGCTATAGTGTTCGTTTTTGAAGAATTTAGGAATTTTTTTCTTGCTTTTTCAGATTCTTCTGGAGTTGGTAGTCACTGAAGCTATATGTCGCATAATTTTTTCCCGATAACCGAGTTTAATTATACCTGTCGACTGCAATATTGGCCTAAAATTATTTTTATCCCGAGTGTTTTTATATAGAGTTTGTTATAATGGGACTATAAAACTTTATTCGTTTTCATCACTAACATTTTTGGTGCCGTGCAGCAGTGTCATTGGAGAACCGATCGACCCTTGTTATGGAAAATTGTTGCAAATTTGGAAAATTTATCCACATATGTCTTTCTTTTTTATTTTTTTATTTTTACTTTTATTCATTCCAAAATTAGACAGCGAACAGACATACATCCAATAACACGCTGTCGATAAATTACAATTATAAGTACATACAAAAAAAAACGAAAGTAACAAAAAATAATAATAATAACAATAACAATATTTAATAATAATTATAACAATATTGATAAACAAAAATAGTCAAAGAAATCGCTAATATAAGTAAATTACAATCATAGTGATCTATTATAGTATTGAAGTACACTGAGAGAAAAGATGGCTGATATTAAGCATTAAATGTATGAATTCGTGAATAAAACCGGATCAAATGTGCGCTAAGCGGAGTTATTCTTAAATACAGTTTAGGGTTGAAAATTTTATTGATGATTTACCATTTCAGAAAACGACGAAATTGTAAGAAAAAGCATAGTTTGCATTTATACAATTCTTAATATATAAGTTAAAAATTGTTAATATTTATTTTAGTTAATCTAAATTTATGATTGTATTGCATATTTTAAGAATAAAATCTTCTAAATATAAGAATATTATAATTATTATTTGTTAACCTTTTTTACGTTTTTGTTAGGATTGAGAATATAGGGATCATAATTATAACCTGTTTTGCCTGAATTAAGTATTGTCAAATTGCAATATAAGAATACATTTAGTGATTCGAGAGGATCAAACTGTATTCTAAGCCAATAGTTCACAAAATTTGTGCTAATAGGAATGCACTTGAGGTAGAAACGAGAATATTATGATTATAATAAAACTAATAGCGTTGGAATTAAGCTTAATCAAGCAGCAATATAAGAATTACTATATTAATTTGAGATTACAATTCCGATTTTTGAGATTTTAATTCACATTTAAACATTTAAATTCATAAACTTTGAGCGGATAAAGTTTCATTTTAGAAGGAAAATTATATCAAAATGAGACTAAAATTCACAATTTCATTTTATAAGGCAATGAATTAGTTCTTGTTTTATGTTTTAAGAATAAACTAATATTTTTTGAGTATTCAATTTTCCAATTAAGTAAATAAAATTCGTTATTAATTTTATAAAATAAATTTTTATTTATTATTTAATGAAAAATATGGTTTACAATATTATTTACGATTTTTATATAAAATATGTATTTCCAGTCAATTCTGTTTATTTATCAATATTTTTAACACTAGAACTACGAACCGGTCAAAATGACCGGTTGCATCATTTATTTATAACATTTCCTCTTTGCCTTATTTAATATTTTACGATAATGTCATGATTTTTATTAAAGAGGAAATGTTATAAATAAATGATGCAACCGGCCATTTTGACCGGTTAGTAGTTCTAGTGTTAATCTTCACATCTTTTATGTGTTTCATTAGCAAATTTTCAATTATATTTACAAATGGTTCCCATTTAGTTAGTAGTAACGTACTTTTATCTGAATTTCTGGTGATTTTTCTGGATTTCTGGTGATACTAGATACATTTAGAACTTACTAATCAGCACCCATTAGGCGGTTTAAAAATGCTCCACTCGTTCAAGAATGTTGTTATTTTATTTGTGGAAGAAGCTAAATTATTTAATTCAATTCTTCTGCCTGGAAAAGTTGATTGCCATTTAAGTTCGACAGCATCCCAAAGTTCACAAAAATAACTAAGCCATCTTTTATCAGATTCGTGATTAACCGGAAAAGTGGTATCCACAGCGCTAGTTGTTTTGTCTGAAAAGACAATGGATATTGATTTAAAAAATATATTAGTCGTTCTTAAGCAAGTAGCATTTTACCTGAAGTTTTTGTACTCTTGCGGCGTTTACGGCTGGTAAATATTCCCTTATTTCGCAAGTGGTTCAAACAATTTTTGTATTTTGTGAATAAACTCCCACTTGCGTTTTTTGGCTCTCGCTTGGCGGAACGTAGTAGTAATCCTTAGAGAAATATAGAAAATCAAACATTTATTCTTAGTAATAACGAAGTTTTATAGCTTCAAGCGAGATAAGTTTCTGAATTAAAAGACTGAATTAAAAACAGAGCATCGACTCGCTTGAGTTTTACCTTTACAGAAATGTTAAGTATACTAACTTACAGCTTCTTCCGATGGAAACGTTTCCGTAATGTTTCTTGTAATTTCTCTAAAATCAGCAGGTTCCATGCATACATCTTTTGACAAAAACTCCTGGGCTACTGAATTCACAAGGTTTTGACGCACCTCATTGGTTGGTTCGGGAGGATTTTCTCTATTATACAGATTTACAATTTTTCTTCCATATGCAGTATTCAGGAATGTTGAGAAGATCTAGGTTTATGATTGTAATATAGAAACAATGTTTGTAACTCGAAATAAATTAATAATAAATATAAAAGATTATAGAAAAAGAAATATGCAATTCCCGTAACATTCAATGCCTAAAAATTTACTTTTATCTATTAAATTAATTTAAAGAAAAGTGGGTGCATTTCCAAAAATAAATTTATTTATTGAATCTAAGTCTGGATGTCTTTTAGTATAATCAACACTTACAAATGGTTCTCTGCTGTTTGACTCATCGGTTGCATAAGTGCTAATATTTGGTGAATTATCGTAGGTTGAGCTTGAAGGTATCGGTTTATATGAGGTTTCGTGTAATAATAAGTAATTCTGTAAAATATAAATTAACATTATAGATCATATTTGAGTTTGTAATATATTTACGATGCAACGTAATATAGTATTCAATCTAATATTATATTTAATAATTAATATCTGTATATGTAATTACATGGGTCAAACGATTTTGAAAATTTATTACTGAAATAGTATTTAAGTATTCAGACTGAAAGATTTTTTTTTAAATTGGTAAAAATTCATCTGTGAAATTTAATTGTAAAGTTGCTTTGTAAACTAAAGTCTGGGTGTCGAATTTAATTTTCTTCAATAATATACTAACATTTTTTTCTTGAAATATAATATTTAAATTACAATTACAAGTAGAAATATAAGATTTACATTTACAGTTTCACTTTTATATAATATTTTATAACACACAACGTTAGCGTATAAAGTTTCAACACGAACTAAGGAAAACGATTGAAATAAAATACAATTTGGGATATCTTCCTTTTTAAGTATTATTGTACAACTACCTAGAAAAGTATTCTTCAAATCGTGATATTATAAAACATGAAATCAAACATTGTAATCTTAAATGGAGAAGTAGAAATAAAAATATAAACAAATCTTGAATTTATTCTGATATTGAGATTTATAATCTAAAATAAAGCATTATACATTTAAGTTATAGATCTAATTTGTGACAATGTATTCTAGGATTGAGAATATAATCCACAAATTGAGAATCAATACAAATGTTAAAATTTACCGTTAGTTGTGTTGTTAAGCTTATTAAGCATGGATTATGAATTAAATTCTTTATTTTATTGTAACTATATGAATAAATATTATATGAAAATATAATTATTGTATTTGATTTATAATAAAAAATTAAAAATTAAATTTAATTTATAATTTAAACAGAATTCTAATAATTATAACTGTACATATTATATATTATATGTACATATATCCCTACTAAACTGTTTCAACGGTCCAACAATATTTAGAACACATCTTGGGATGATTGACAATTATGTACATTGTACATAAACAAAGATTGTAAGACATAAATATAAATTCATGTGACTAAAAGTTCTGAATAAATATTTCGTCCTCGGTTAGACTATGAAATGTAATTTTATGTAATATATTTACAGTCAATTCTGTCTGCCTCAAAGTTCCAAGGGACCGAAAAAAAAATCGAGATAGAAAGAGGATTGGGTTTAATTCAATGTACGTATGTATAATTAAAATTGCAGAGCCACACAATAATTTTACTTAAATCGGAGATCCATTTTTTGACGTGAATATCTACATCCGAAAAATTTCGCCGTTTGTATTGACTCAGTACTATCTTAAGCAATTATGATGGGATTGTGTATGTTTGATGGAAATGGGATTTTTAAACGATTTTTGGAAGACGCTCTGAAATATGACCAATTGAGGTGGAATCCAGTATTTTCTTAACCGATTATGATGAGGTTGTGTAAGTTTGATGGAAATGGCATCTTTAAATAATTTTTGGAAGAAGTTGTGGAATATGGCCACCTGGGGCGGAACTCTGTATTTTTTGAACCGATTAACGTTCGCCAGAAAGCTCGATATATCGAATAGGCTATTTCCTTCCAGAAATATTGTACGTATTCACGTCATATATCTGTATACGTGGTAGAGACACCCACTTTATTTTTTGTTACTTTTCATTATTCTTACTAGTTAGTATTGCAAATAACGCTGGTCGAACAGTAAAGAGTGAATAATACAATTTAACGAGGGAATTTTTAAACCCTGAACAAAATGGATTCGCCGATTTAAGTAAATTTATTGCAAACAAAAAAGGAAATTAAAATAAGGGATTTCCGAATTAAGTAAAACTATTGGAAGCAGAAAAGGGTGGTCATATTCCAGAACTTATTTTAAAAATCATTTAAGGATCCCATTTCCATCCAACATACCCAATCCCATCATAATCGGTTATGAAATTAACGAGTTCCGTCCCAGGTGGCCATTCCAGAGATTCTTCCAAAAATCGTTTAAGAATGCCATTTCTATCTAACATCCCCAATCCCATATAATTGCTTAAGATAATACGGAGTCAATACGGCGAAATTTTTCGGAACTAGATGATAGGTATATAGCTGCTGCATCAAACTGCATCCCCCGATTTTATTATCAGTTTACTGAATTGCCTCCTAGTTATAAAACGTGATAAGTATTTGTGTAATTCTTAAATCATAATTATTAAACTCAAATCATGTATCACATACACAAAAAAATGTTTATATGTACAGTCGATTCCGCTTAATTGGGACACCGGTTAATCGGGACAGCCGCTTATTTGGGACAAATCCTTAAGAACGGAAACAAAACCAAGCAAATAACACAAATTTACTTCGCTTTTTCGGGACAATATTTCGTTTAATCGGGACAGATCATACAAAAAAAATGTACTAATCATAGTAAACATAGAAAAAAAAAATAAAAAAATAGAACAAAAATAATCAATTGACGACAATTTACCGTGTTATGATGAGAATGAGGATTGTGAGGACGCAATTGTAGCAACAATTAAATCAAAATATCAAACATTGGTGCAATCCGATGACAGTGATGATGAAGAACCTGTGCTCGTAACTAACCGTGAGGCAAAACAATGTGTTGACAGATTACAGCGTTATTTTATGCAAGATGTAAATGACGGGAGTCCCATGTCAGCATTAAATGTGTGCTCTGATTTTGTTCAGCTACAATCCAGCAAAAACAAAAGGCAAACCTCTTTGGACGAATTTGTTCAAAAAGTTTAATTAAAGTGTAAACCTTATTTTTCTTGACATACATATTTATTATGTACATATGTATACGTATACATATATGTACATATACATGTACATGGTACATACATCCATTTTATATAATTTTTTAATACATATGTATGGATACGTATAGTTTTGACATTTTTTTTTCAATTTTGTGCAATTTATGAAATAAAATACATTAAAAACTACTAATCCTAGAATTTTTGTGGAACTTCGGATAATTGGGCCAGCCGCTTAATCGGGACAAATTGTACTAGTCCCGATATGTCCCGATTAAGCGGAATAGACTGTATTTATAAAACTTTAAATCATCATACCGCGATCTTTTAAGTATATTTGCTCGGATTTGAGATTAAAAGCATTAAAAATTAATCTTAAATTAAAAATAATGTTTCAAGAATTCCATTTTCTCAATTTCGTAAACTAAATTTCTGTTTGACTTGATCATAAATCAGGCACAATTTCATAAAACACGTGGAAATATTATTTGGTGCATACAATTCATAATTCAAGAGTAGTAAATCCGAACCTAGAACAAATCGGTTGAATTTGAGCATTTTACGAGTATTTCAAATTAAGAATATTATTTTCAATTTATAAAGCCTTAATTGTGAAGAAAATTTACTGCTTGGGTTAAATTCATGCATTTAATTCATAAATCCTCACCATATGTTCTTGAAATTTTAAAAATTTTAAATTTGTGCATTTAAGAATACACTATTCATAATATTAGATTACGATTTCTCTCAGTGTACAAAATTAAAGATGGACTAGCAATTAATACAATATCAGACCATCAATAAATTCGGAAACTTAACTAATTCAATGCTTTTACGATTGTTGATCTGAACTGCTCCGGAGAAAATACAAAGAGATCATGTATCTTAAAAAATTCATTTGTGTTGTAACCTTGTTAATGGATTTGAAAACCCAAGATTAGTCCTAGAAAAAGATGGCAGGAACAACATAGAGTTTCTAATACCGACCACAGGAGCATAAAAATTAATATTACTCAATGACAATGTCTCACATAGGCTGTTAACTATCTTATAAAGAAACAACTCATCAAGAATGAGCCTTCTGTTTTCAAGCGATTAAAATTTGAATATTTTAATTCTAGTACAATAGCTAATCTGGCTACTGAAAGGAATACATTTATACATAAGAAAATTTGTAAATTTGCGTTGGACCTGTTCAATTTGAGTTTTATAAACTTCATAGTTTGGATTCCATATTTGGCTACAATACTCTAAACAGCTGCGAACTATACTTTGATAAAGAACAATGAAAACAGATGCATCACGAAATTCTTTACCACGACGAAAAATAAATCCAAGAAGTTTATGAGCTTTAGCACACACTGCAGTTATTTGAAAATCAAATCTAAGTTTAGAATCAAATATGACACCTAGGTCAGTTATCTGAGAAACTTTTTCCAACAGGATACCATCAATATTGTAGGAAAATTGTATTGAATTAACTTTCTGCGTATATGAGATCACCACACATTTTCTAATATTAAGTTTTAATTTATTTAAACTTGACCATACTTGAAGTTTGTTTCCTTTATGTGGCTGAATGGGTACAATTGTACCCAAATGCATATTTGATTCTAAATTTTTTTATGACACAGTTTACTTAGGTGGCTGAAACTCTCTAGCATCTTTATATTATACCTTTTCTCGTTTTGCTTTGCTTGTAGAGAAATATAATTGTTTTTCTCTTTATAAAACATCATTTAATCAAATTCTCTGTTAATTTATATTCGGGTACAATTGTACCCATGCCAGTCTGCTAAAGGTGTTTTTATATTCAGTCACATAAAGGTTAAATTTAATTGAAGGTCTAAGCAATCATTATAATTAGCAATCGATGTAAAGATTTTTAGATCATCTGCATACAATAAGTATTGACATGATAAAATGGGTGGAATATCATTGATAAAAATCAAAAACAAAAGAGGACCAAGTATGGACCCCTGCGGCACCCCAGATTTAGCCAATGATCTTTGATAGGAAACCGTTAAATTTAACTTGTTGTATACCCTATGAAAGGTAAGATCTTAAAAAATTCAAAAATCTGTCAGATAGACCAATGATAGCACATTTCCTGAGTAAAATTTTATGTGAGACTGTTTACGAAAAGGCATTCGACTTTTGAAAATCAGTGTAAACACAATCCACTTGTCCATCAAGATCGACTTTATTAAAAACATAATTGGTGAAATGAAATAGGTTTGTTGTGGTCGATTTTTTAGGAAAAAATCCATGTTGCGAATTATTAATTAGATGCCTAACATCATTGAAAACAAACTCGTGCACAAGTTTCTCAAAAATTTTACTAAAAATATTTAAAATTGAAATGGGTCTATAATTCATTATATCACTTGCATCAAGTTTTTTTATGGACCGGTACTAAATACGCTCTTTTCCATACAGCAGGAAAAACACAGTTTATTGATAAATTAAACAAAATTGTTAGAGGTTTGGCTAACCGAACTTTGAGTTGAGAAATAAAATAACTGGATATGTTGTCAGGACATCATTTCTACTCTTGATATTAATAAGAGTGCGGTTATTAATATCAAGAGTAGAAATGATTTTCAAAACTTTATCCTCAGTCATTAATTCATCAAAATAATTATAATCACGTTCGATGTAATTAGTCAGGTTGCCATTAGCACTACAATTATCATCATTAGATACATATACTGACTCGAAGTGATCAGCAAATAAGTTGCTTATAACATCAGATTGAGTTCCAATAACATTATTTAGTTTCATACACGACGGGTATCTGGATTTAGCTGTGAGCGTTTTAGAATAATTCCAGAATAGCTTAGGATTTTTCTTTAAGTGAGTTTCAACATACTTTACATATTTAGAGAAGCAATTATGGATCTCATATTTTACTTGTTTACGCAAATTGGAGAATATCATATACTCATTAGGATCCTTAAATTTACGGTGTCGCTTATGATGTTTATTTTTTAAAGTAATGAGTTTATCACGTCGAGCAGAGTACCATCTAGGAAATCCTGAACGCACCTTGGTTCGGTTAGAAGAAATTGCAAGACTATTCAAAATTTCATAAAATTTATCAACAGCTTGGTCAATATTACAATTCATAATTCATAAGTCAAATTGAGTGACTCGAGCCTTCTTTGAGCTACTGCGAAGTTAATTAACTTGAAATTAGGTGTAGTAGGCTCTAGATAAGGTAGAAATTTAAGAATACAATTTTCAACTCTAATGATAAATGGCGGATGATGACTATCTATTTTAGACAACGGAGAATTACTAGGAAAAACAGTAATTGTAGTACAATTGGGGTTTACGAACACTAGGTCAAGGATTCTGCTATTAAAATATTTTACATGTTTGAATTGTTTTAAATCAGTGAGAATAAGGTTTCCAAAAGATAATTAGCAGATCGACCATAACCAGTCGTTGGTAAAACGTCCCAGAAGTCAGGGCTCCAAGGTATCATTGGTAGATTGAAATCAACTATAACTAAGAACTCCGACTCAGGTGATGAAACAAGAATCAAATCAGCAAGCTTGTTGCAAAATCGTTCATAGTGTTCGAACTTAGAATCATTTGGAGACAAATACACGAGGCATATAACTAAAGATTTACCATCTGAAAGCTTAACCTTCAACCAAATGTTTTCAAAAATATCATTAATTGAATCCAATTCCGCAGCTATAATGCTCTTTTTAATAATGATGGCAACACCACCTCCATGATTCTTAGTAGAGATATTTAGATCTCTATCTTTCCGTATAACATAATACCGATCATCTAAAAATTCATTGTTGTTGATTGAATCGTTTAAATTTGTTTCAGTCAAGCAGATCAGATCATAATCATGTTGTAGAGCATTCAATTTGAAGTTAAGAAGTTTCGACCATAGTCCTCGACAATTTTGATAGTAGATATCCATTAATAACTAAAAATAAATACAAAAGAAAAAGAAATTAATGATAATTAAGAATAATTGAGATTTAAATGTGATTATTTTTTAATTTATCTAAATCCGCTGTAGAGGTAATTTCCAGCGGTTCACAGTTCTCGTCCTTCTTCGCATAAACAGTTCCACCACTGGCCCATATAAATTTAAACTGAAATGGCTCAGCTCGCAATATTTTTTTTGTTTCATGGAGTAATACACGCTTAATTTTTGGCAGATAATCAGCTACCAAGATATTACAATCATTTCCATTGATATTAAGCTTAGTGAGCGTACCTTTCTTTTGTATTGATAAAACTCTAAACTGTTGCTTCAATATCTGGCTACTCCATTCCACAACGATGGCATTACTTAACGAACTAGATTTCCCTCGGAAAATACTACTGACATTATAAACTTCAACTTTGAAAGAAATCGTCTGACAAATCGTTTGTAATGTGTTAATCAAATTCTCGTTTCTAGAAATTGGTACACCAAAAATGAGTGATCTAGTGGAATTTTACGACGCTCCAAAAAATTACATTTACTAGTAGCCATCTGTAATTCGCTGCGAATAGATTCATTTTCCATTTGTAAATCTTTAATAGCGGTAGTATTCTTATTAACTGACGCTTCCAATTCAGCCAACTTCTCACATTTTTGTGTTATACTATCCAATGCATTATCCTGAGTAGTAAGCCGATCATTCAACAACCTTCCCAAATCAGCCTGATTTTTCCGCAAAATAGCAATTTCACTTTTAATATCATTCCAGGTATTATTAACATTATTCAACTTTGGAGATAACTGTGTTGTATTAGAGTCAGTACAGTGGCAGCAAATAAATTTCAATTTACCACTATCAATGACACTAATTTTGAGCTTTACAACTTCATCACAGTTAGGATGATAGTGACATGAACACACAACATACATGTAGACTTTTGAAGACATAATTTGCTTGGCACATTTCTTACAGTATACCATAATTGCTAAAAATGATCAGTTTATAACAACTATAAGACGAGTATTATAAAATAGCACTGAAATCCTCACAGCAGATTTGAAACACAGTTGTATTATTGCATATCAATATCTCGAAAATCACAAAGTAATGAGGTAATTAAATAACACTAATTACAATAGCTGTTCTTCAAATACACAACTTGTAACACTTTAATCAGATTTTACTATAGAACAGGATGCAATTATAACTTGTAACACACCAACAGCAAAGTTTCTCGTCTTTTATGTTCATAATATCGATGTAAAGTATTTCCGATGGATAGGTATTTCCAATTAGTACTTTAAGAGAATCAACTCTTTATTTCCATTCCAATTGCGATGAACGATGTGTTCCTTCTCGAGCTGCTATACTTTTCGTGTTAATCGTATCTTGAAGTTATCGAAGTCTTGTTGGTAGATTTCCTGAAGCATAAACATATATTTTTCTGGAATTTTTCATAGCATCTAGCAGTGTTAGGGGTATTTTTATTCAAAATTTGCTTTTTATTTCTTCGTAGTTGTAAATATAGCTCAAATAATGAACATTATTTGAGTTTTAAAAATGTTTATTATCGATTCGCAGTGTTAGATAAGCTGAGTTTCGCCTAACGTCCTACTAAATACAGCACGTTTGGTTTTGCTGTTTCATGATGATTGGGGTCTTCAATTGCTATTTCAACCTTGAAAAAGCATCTGTCACCTAATTAGTAATGCCCATCCGTTCATACGCTATACATGGTAAATATACTCCTCTCTCTTTAGTTCTCTTCCGTTTTTATTACATACTTCGGTAACTCAAAGCAAATGTCAGTGGTTGGTGGTCGATGGTTATCTTGATCTTTTTCGCTCCGTAAAGATACTTTCGGAGACTACAAAGACTATGATGATTGTCAACATTTCTTTCTCGTTCAATTTTTATTCTATTATTGTTAAGGACCTTCATACATATTTGATTGGACGATCTTTGCCGCAATCCCATGGTGACAATGGTTCTTTCAGGTGTTCGAAAGCTTATTGTTCTTCATTGTTTAGTTCGATTTTGATTTTCTGGTTTTTACTTTGAGCATTTTCTCCTGTTGTCAGATTTTTGAGAGGTTTCGTCATTTTTACAAAATCCTTAATTGATCCGTCGGTAGTATGAGGTTAATCTTTTCAATTCTTTGAGGTTATTTGGTGGTTTGAGTTGCCTGATTGCTGATGCCTTCTATGGATCTGTCTTTATGTCCGAATCGGTTATGACATATTCCAGAAATGTTGTCTTTTCTTTTAGGAATGCCGCTTTGAACAGGTTGGTTCGAATATTGGCACCTCGTAATTTATTGTGTTTATTTATTTTATATTTATTTTTTTGACTTTATCAAGGAAAAACTCATTTCTTTTATTGTTAACTATGCGATCTGTTTTTGCGGCTCAAGGGTCACCCTGCTCTTGCGCGGTTATGTTTTTTACGTCCTTACCTTACACCTCTCGGCCAACTCGAGGAAGTACGGTTATAAGACCGATTTAAGACCATCTGCACATTGAAAGCTCCATGCCAGCCTATACTGGCATGGAAGATGGATCGGCCTATGGGTTTTGCACACCAGGGAGTCAACAGGGAGTCAGGGAGAAACTCATTTGTTTTTCCACCAAAGACGATTATATCATCAATGCAGGAGTAACAGATCTGTCCATAATTGTAAAAAGTTTGCTTTTCGAAATGTCGGTTTCTCTCATTTTTATGTTATGGAAGCCAGATGTTAAATCAATTGTTGTGTTATGCTTAAAGTTTCCTAGACTGGCGATTCTGTTAGTTATGTTCGGTATCGACTATGTGTCCGATAGTTAATTGCATTTAGTTTCTTATTCAAATAGATACTATGAGGTATTTTCATTGTTGATAGATCCGAAAATTGGTAAAAATTCGTTGATTATGGCTTTTAATTTAAGCTTGGGGTATTGATGCCTAGAGAGATTGTTGAGATATTTGGTGTCCTGACTATCATCACCTTTATTTTTTTATAGTTTTTTCTTAATAAACTTTTATCCTTTATTTAAGTCCACTTGCAAATGATTACCAAATTTTTTGAATATCTGTGTGGCTATTTTCTGTTTTATTTGTATAACACCTTCGGCTGATTTAACGGTGAAGCGTTTGTTTTTTGACTGACCACCTTTTTGTTTGTGACCGTGTCTATTAAGAAGTTTAATGTTTTATTGTTGCGGAATTAGTACCTTAAATAGGATAGGCTATAGAGAGGCTTTCACTAAAACATTTACTTCATCATTTGCATGTGAGCCTTCGTCTTCATTGTTGTTGTAACTTCCGATATATTCTTCGTATAGAACTAATTCGCTCTGTAGTTCCAGGCCAAATGCTTTCTGTTGTTTCTGAGCTTTTGCATTGATATCTAAGTTTTGTTATTTTGGAAAGTATTAATAGAAGTATTAATAGAACTTACATCGGTATGTTGGGTTGAAGTTATTGCATTTGTTTCAGCAGGGATTGTCACTCTTAAAAGAGCGTCCACTACTTCGTTCTCGCTGGCATACACTTCATTTCATAATTGTATTCCTCTAGTATCACGTTCAATTTCTTCATCTTGGAGTTGTTATTTTTACTACTGAGGGCGAATGTTAGTGGTTCAAGATCTGTAAATATAGTCAAATTTGTTTTTGTGCGGTAATAGGGACTGCTTAAAACATCTCCTGAAACTTCACGAGTAGGTATAAAAACTAGTTTTCGCAACCCATTTAAAAAAAATATGCGGTGAACAGGGACCGATAAAAAAAATTTCACGTATAGGAATAAACACAAAACATTACGCAACCAAATATCAAAAATTGAAAAAAATGGCCAACGACAATTAACTAATTAGGTTAATCACTAATTTTGTTCAACCCGCATAAAAACATCGCACAAAAAGAGAGAGCAAATAAACGGACAGAAAAAGACCGCACAAAAACAGGTTTGACTGTGTTTGTACTTTAAGACTTCCGTATAGGAAATTTTCCAGTAATGTAAGGGACAGATACTGACCAGCTTTTCTTATTTATTAATAGTCTAAGGTCCAAGACAAGAACGTAATTGATCTTCCGTTTTGTAAAAGTACTGCACCTAGTGGGAAGTTGGAGCCATCTGCGTGGTCAATTTAATACGACCTAGTTTGGAATGAGATATCTTTTTGTTTTATTGAAAGGACAAATTTATCATTTAGTAAAATTAGCTTGCATAGCACTTGAAGCAGTTTTTGACTTGGGAGGATGGGCACATGTGTCTTGCCTTTTTAAGAGCGAAGTGAAGGATTCAATCAAGGATCTTATCTCTTTCACTGTTTTTTGAGTGATTCTCCCACAGCTTCCGCTATAGCCTTTAATTTTTTCTTGATTGCTGTGATACCTTTTTTGGTGGTGACGAAGATTAAAAACTCGTTGAAAATAACTTCATTGTTATCGAAGTTGTTCTTTTAGTTTTTTCCAAATATAACTATACCATCAATATAGATACAGCAACGTTTTCCTATGTGGTTGCTAAGGATATCATCGTGCACTGCGTTGAAAAATAGGTGGCGCGTTTTGCAGGACGAATTCAAGGCGGTAAACTCATATTTCCCATGAATTACCAAGAAAGCTAGTTTTTCGATATCCGTTTCTTTGAATAGAATTGTATAGTCTATGATGGTAAATAATTAATTTTCAACGACGTTTGCCAATATATCATTAATCTCGGAAGTGAATATCTAACCAGAATTAATCCCGCATTATATTTCGTCTGGTAGTCACTGGTTAGTCCTAATATTGTTATGGATGGTCATAAATTGACTGTTTGTGTGAATAGTGGTACTTGGCTGTTTCAAACTGTCATTCCAATTATTCCACCAAATGATTTTAAGCTTTGAAGAATTAAAAGGTTTAATTTCATATCAGGACGGAACAAGTCTATCATGGCATGATGGTTGGTTTTTATGCTCCCTGCAACATAAATGGTTTCTCGTTTATGGTGGGATTACGAATGAACTGAGGTTGTATGAGCCTGTATCTATATTAAAAAGTCACTCTTTGCTTGAAGTTCAAACTAGAAAAGCGAAGAACTCTCTAGTTTAAAAAAATTATATTATCCAGTAGTTTGTAGCGGATGGTTTTTTCAACTATAAGAAACTTCGCACAATTATTTCTCAACGGACAATCCTCCGTTCAAATAATTTTATATAAACGGAAACTTCTCCGTGTAAAGAATAATTCAAAATAATATACAACAATCTGGTATATACAAATAATGTACATTACTTGTACATACTTGTAGACTAGAGACGATTTTAACCAAAATCGATATTGGTGATCAAAAACCTTGGCACATACTGCACCGAATCAAATCGTTGGCCGACAAAAGTTTCACGGTCAACTTCATCACAAACCTATGAATCAGGCAACTCCCTGATTACTTACAAGCGACGTTGATCCCCCAATAAGGAAGACCAGAAGAGGATCTCGTTAAAATCGCCGATAAGCTCCACGACATCATAGGCACGTGGACTCAGAGCTTGAGTTTAATCGATCGCGATTCGCGGATTCCAAGCTCAGAAATATACGCGCTCAGCTCTAGCAGTAGCTCTTAACCGGCTAATAAACCTAGAGAAAAATTCACACGCAACGACCATCTTCGCCTTTACAATCGCCATGGAGACAGTCTTCTTCTCCTTCAAAACATCTACCATCACAATCAAACCAGGGTAGTTCATTTCAGCAAAACAATCAGCAATCAACAATATACCAATTTCGAAATCAAAATACTCTCAACCATGCGCTTCTGCTACGCATCATAGGCGCGGATTTCCTAAAGAAATTCGGTCTTTTAGTGGATCTGAAAAATCATAAATTGACTGATTCATCCACTAAACTCTCAATCAACGCAACATCAGCACGCGTTGATACACCATCGCCATTGCATTACAAAATTAACAATGGCTTTGGAGCACTGCTAAGGAAATTCCCTTCTTGGACAGCTCCACCAAATGATAATGCTCAAGCAATGCACAATGTAGTGCACCATATTGTGACTACAGGGCATTTACCATTCTCAAGACCCAGACGGCTTGATTCCAATAAGTCACAAAGCAGCTTTCCTAGAATTCCAACATATGGAGGAACTAGGAATCTGCCGACCATCTTCTTCAGCAGTATCAGGTCCGCTACACATGGTGAAGAAGAAGGACAATGACTGGAGGCCATGTGGAGACTACAAAACGCTTAACGCAATCACAATTTCTGACCGTTATCCTATCCTTCACATACAAAATTTCTCCATGCAACTACATGGTTGCACAATTTTCTCCAAAATCGATTTCGTCAGAACATACCATCACATACCAATTGCTCCCGACGACACTTACAAAACCGCTATTACCACTCCATTTGGCTTATTTGAATATACCCGAATGCCAAATTTGGACTCAAAAATGCTGCACAAACATTTCAGCGTTTCATCAACGAAGCCGTGAGAGATCTCGATTTCGTTTTTGTATACATCGACGACATTCTCGTAGCCTCAAAAGACGAGAAGCAATACCTACTCCATTTGGAAAAACTTTTCCAAAAATTAACAAAGTACTGTGTCAATATTAACACACCAAAATGTGTGTTTGGGACAAATAATCTTGACTTCTCAGTCACAAGATTACAGCTAATACAATTCTGCCGTCCGAAGGACGAATTATTTCAATTAGAGAATTCCCAGCACCTCAAAGCTTTAAGCAAATCCAACAATTCGGCATGGTAAATTACTGCCACCGATTTATACCAAAGCTTGCAGAGGTACTTGCCCCAATTCTTAAAAAGGCAAAAATTCCTCAAAATTATTCGTGGACTGAAGAATGTCAGAAAGCATTCCTTCAGCTCAAGAGCAGCTTGGCAAATATTGTTCTTTTTGCGCATTAGCTAAATGCAACAAAATATAGGGTTACCACTGATGCATCCAACACAGCAATAGGCGCGGACCTACAACAAGTAGTTATCAAGAAATTATCAGATGCAGAAAAAAAATATTCTGCATTTGATCGCGAATTGCTTGCAATTTTTCAAGCAAATAAACATTTTCGTTATTTTGTCGAAGGAAAAGGCCCACCGCCACATACTCTACAAGTTCGGAAGTTTCATGATCGTCACTAGTTCTAGGCGCGGTTTGTTCATGCTGTGCGTCGTATTCTGCTAGTTCCGCTTGGTACTAGTGTAAAGCTGGATCTTCTGCGAACTGTTCGTAGTGGTATATTTTTTGCACTTTATGGGGATGATGGTTTTATTGTGAATAGTTAAAAAAGGTCTCTTCAAAGAAAGTCGGTTAGGTTAGAATATATTTCTTTGTTCGATTATATTTCTTAATGTGTCGTGCAACGTGGCGAGTAATATTATTGCTGACGGAGGAATATGATCCTCTGAAATTGCTTATATGAAGCATTATTTTGCTGTGTCCCGTGTGGAGATGCCAAACTCCCATCGTGGCGCGTCCCCAGGTGGCGGATAGGGGAATGATCTTTAACCGGCTTGCCGGAGGGTAGATGGGAAATAAAAAACCATCCGCGGACCAAATCTGGCTAGGGGAAGGAACCCCGAATAATAAACCAATCATTAAGGCAATGACTGTACGACAAAACGGAATGTATACCCCAGGTGGTACGTCAACTTTACAGTTGGCCAATCCACCCCCGCACGAGGTAGGCTCAACGGATTCTGGAGAGAGCCAACCATTGCGAAACCTACTTATACCAAGCACAAGTATATCTAGATCACCAACTAGACAAATGCTTCCCACAACTCAGCAGGAGAATGAAAATGCTGAACGTAGGGAGAACAGTAACCAAGAAAATCACCACGATGTCGCTAGAGAAAACTATGATTTAAAGAAATCAATAGAAAACTTAATGAAAATCAATGAACAGCTTTTCAAAGAAGTCCAACATCTTAAAGAAGAAATTGATGTAATCAAAAATGATAATCAAGCCAAAGAAAATACTGTAGCTATCTATGAAACAGATGAAGATGAATTGGCATATGAAACGAGTTTTATACGAAGGCAAATTAAAACTAAACGTCAAAACAACAAAAGAACAGCAGAATCTTCGCCTGAAGTGGAAAAATCAATACAGAGCGTCAAAAAACCAAACCCCAACAACCTGAACGGTCATCTACGGACATAGTGAAAGTACATAAGAACGTATCATTGACACCGAAAGAGAGACCACTGCAACCGGTTAAAACATCCAATGTAACTAACCAAGGGGAAATGCAGGAAAATCAAACAATACATAAAGAGATACCACCTCCACCCATTAACATACGTAATGTTAGTGAATACGAAACAATTAAAAAAATAGTGAAGTTAGTTCCAAACGATAAATAAAAATAAAGTCACTGCACTAAATAATAACGTTTGGAAAGTGAATGCACTTGACCCAGAAACCTACAGAATGTTATCAAATGTAATCACCGATCAAAACTTGAGGAACTTCGCCAGAAAGGATTCAAAATTCTAAACGCTGTAAACATATTAAAGAGAAAGATTACTATAAACGCAAACGGTGAACGAGAAACAACCAAAGTTGGCCTCCCACTTTTCATGCTAACATTTGAAAACGCTGAGAGCATTGATAAGGTATATGGAATCCTTAATATGAAAGTTAAGATAGAAGCATTAAAAAAGAACCCTAGTAGAATGCCACAATGTTACAACTGTCAGGCATATAACCACACACGCAAATACTGTAATAGGGAGCCCAGATGCGTAAAGTGCGCTGGGAAACATCTAACAAAAGAATGCAATAAAAGTAACAAGAGAACAAGAGAAATCAAACAAGTCAGAGTTCTCAACCTAGGATGCAATCCTACTCAAAACAAATCCCCCTAAATAGCGGCAAAGTAAGAGAAGGCATATCATATGTACAAATGGCTAAGCAGAACGAAAATATCAGGAACGCTCCGAGTCAGGAAACCCATGTCCTGCAAGAAATACTTCGGAAGCTAAACGCTATCAATTTGCATCTGGCTGGGCAGGACCGAAGACTAGAATCTATGGGCGAGCTACTGAAACAACAAGAACAGAGAATAGGAACACTAAAAAATGCATCAATGATCCAAGATAAAGGAATAACGGATGCGTCAATTAAAACTAGTAACTCCACGAAAAACATTAATTCTAGTCAAAATAAACTTATCAAGAAAAAATAATGACACACTATTTAAGAATTGCTACCTGGAATGCAAATGGCCTAGCGCAACGCATTTCAGAATTAGAAGTATTTTTAAACACAAAAAAAATTGATATATGCCTAATCTCAGAAAGTCACTTTACCAGAACCTCGTATGGCAAAATACGTGGATACCAGTGCTATCAAGCTCTACATTCAGCAGAAAGAGCTAGAGGCGGGACAGCAATCTTTATTAAGGATAATATAAAACACCACGAAGAATTGAAAATAGAGGAGGAAGCTATGCAAGTAGCTACTGTATCTATCGAAACCAAAAATAACAAGAGCTATAGTATATCAGCAATCTACTGTCCATCCAGATATAACCCAAAAAAAGAAGACTATATCAAACTTCTTAAATCGCTTGGCAATAATTTTATTATTGGAGGCGACTTTAATGCGAAACACATATTCTGGGGATCAAACAGAACTAGTCCCAAAGGAAAAAAGTTATTTGAAGTAGGCAGGACATTAAAATGTTAGTTTCACTCCAGTAGAAAGCCAACCTACTGGCCTACGGACCCAAATAAAATTCCCGACCTTCTGGATTTCCATATATCAAGAGGTATCTCCGAAAATTTCTTAACAGTTGAAAATGAAGAAGGGCTATCGTCAGATCATTCTCCAGTTTTAATGACAATAAGTGACACGGTAATAAGGAAGGCAAGCCCCCAAGACTAACAAATAACAAAACCAACTGGGAATACTTTCGACAGCTAATTGAAGAAAGCATCAACCTACAGGAGCAGATCTCGAATGCTTATACGATAGAAGAAGAACTAGAAAACCTCATTGAAAGAGTGCAAAAAGCGGTTTGGGAAAGTACTCCTGATCAGCCAGAAATATTACAAAAAAGCATATACTATCCAGTTGAAGGGAGAGAGTTGGCTAACGAAAAAAGAAGAGCTCGTAAAACTTGGCAGAGAACCAGAGCCCCTGAAGACAAAACAATCCTAAACAACTTGTGCAAAAAACTTAAACTACTTATAAAGGAGATTAAGAATGAGTCAGTTGCAAGCTTCCTAAGTAATCTGTCAGGTAAAAATGATACAGACTATTCCCTGTGGAAAGCCACCAAAGGTTTAAAAAGGCCTAAAATACAAGTGCGACCCATTAGAATGGTTGATGGAACCTGGGCTCGCAGCGAAAAACAAAAAGCTGACCTGTTTGCCGAACATCTAGAAAATACCTTCAAACCACCAACTAGACAAGCGAATAATGAATATCTAACACCTATAAGCAAAATAGACGAGGCATATGAGTGCTACCGCAGTTATTCTGAAAGAAATCAAACAAGAAGTAAAAAATTTCAAAGATAAAAAAGCCCCTGGATACGACTTGATAACGGGGCAAATAATCAAAGCTCTACCAGAAAAAGCATAAAGGAAACTACAGCACATAATCAATGCTATCTTTAGACTTTGTTATGTTCCGAGACAGTGAAAAGTAGCGGAAATTATAATGATTCCAAAGCCTAATAAATCACTAAATGACAAAACATCGTATAGGCCTATTTCTTTGTTAACAACAACATCAAAAATTTTCGTGAGACTGTCTCTCAAGAGATTAAAGCCAATTATAGAGAGTGGAAATCTTATACCAGAACATCAATTTGGGTTTCGAGAAAGGCACTCAACGATAGAACAGGTACATAGGATTACTGATACAATTGATTAGGCGCTGGAGAAAAAGGAAGTATGCTCAGCAATATTCTTACACGTAGCCCAAGCATTTGATAAGGTTTGGCACCGTGGTCTAGAATTTAACCTCCAACGAGATTTGCCAAAACAACATTCTGAATTGCTAAAGTTTTACATCAACGACCGTTACTTTCGGGTGAGACAGGAAGGGGAATACTCTAAACTGAAAAAAATTGGCAGGGGTTCCACAAGGCAGTGTTCTAGGTTCCGTTTTATACCTCCTGTATACAAATGATCTACCAAACATAGAAGAAGCTAGAATAGGAACGTTTGCTGATGACACAGCTGTTATGACCACCGATGCTAGTATAGTTGAGTCCACGAGAAAACTACAAAATGCTGTTGAAATAATAAAAAACTGGACAAAACAATGGAGGATAACACTTAACGAATCGAAATCAACACACATCAACTTTACAAATAGAAAATTAGAATATATTCTGATTGGACTGAATTCACAACAAATACCATATTCTGACAATGCTAAGTACCTCGGCATGACGCTAGACTCTAAACTCAGGTGGAAAGCACATGTTAAAAAGAAAAGGCAAGAACTGAATTTAAAATTCAGAAAAATGCGCTGGCTTACTGGAAGAAACTCCGAACTGACAACGCACAACAAACTGCTGTTATATAAACAAATCCTAAAACCTATCTGGAAACAATGAAATACAAAAATTTGCAAGGGGTCATGTACTGCGATTGCAACAGCATGACAACTAGGAGCTACGGAACCTACTGGATCGCACCAATGGACCAAAGCGCCAAAAAGAACAAAGCCTTTAGAATTTGTGGATCCTTGAGCTGCTTACATCAAAGGACTGACAGAGCTGGGATGAACTGATAGGTCTTATCCCACAAGAATGGACTACATAACTTATAAAACAATTACTAGATAATCCATATGATTAGTTGTAATATTATACAGATTAAAGATTTAATAAAGATTTCTTAAAAAAAAAATGCTGTGTGTTAGTAGTCAGTTTCTTGGCAAAATCTTACTGGTTCGTTGTACATTTCGAAATCCATGTGTATAGAATAATTTCAAAATATTGTACCACCAGCATATTTTATTGTTAATAAAATGATGAAAACCGACGTAAACATGAAATTATGACGTTTGTTTGGTTCTGCCCCATCTACCTAAGCCATCTGCAATATGCTTTATAGCATAAACCAAATCATAATTCCAATCCAACTACATGCTTGCTCTGGAAATGATCGCGTTAAACACTACAATTTGTTGCAATTGCTTTTTATACCACATTATACAAGGCAATACTGTAAACGCATAAAAGAATATGCGTTAATATGTTTTATATACATACACGAGACTTGAATTGTGAATATCTCTGGATGTCTGTTGTTTTTGGGAGAAAGAAGAATTAGTAAGAGAATTGAACAAGTTTCGATGTAATATGTGTGGTAGTGTGGTGCGCGGTTTACCGTGTTTCAGCATATTTTATTTAGCGCATTACATACTGTATAGATTTTTTTGCGATATAATAAAAATCCAATCAACTGTAATCGAACAAGTTCTTGGCTACATTATAATAACGACACCTGATCTTACCGTCTATACGTCTCCCCCCATTGCTTACCACATACATATATGAAATGTTTAGTTTTTTAAGCCTATAGATTACCAAATAAATAAGTAAAAATGTAATTGAATAAGAAATTTCAAGTTGAGACGATCATCACACGGTTGTTTACAATACGCAACAAACATATATGCTAAGATGTATAGTCATCAGACTCCTACATATTAATGAACATAATTTGGCCTCCAAAAGGTTACAACACAAGGTGTATTGTATGTAAATATGAATTTGGTTTGTTGTCATAAAATGTGTCAAAGATGATTTTGTCGTGTTCGCGGCCAGATAGAATGGCGCGAGACATTAAACAAAACAAACATAATAAATTACATTGCCAATGGAAAGTAGTTACGATAAATTTCAAGATTTTTGCCTTCCTATAACCAATCTAACAAATCACATATAGATTTTTTCGTCAAACCACAACACCTCAACTATTAATATTTAATTGTTAACCCCCCACAAAAATCTAATCCAATTAACCACCACTAATTTCTTTATTACAGACAAGTAGTTATGGTAATTGCTCTATACGAAATTATAATTGCTAGGTGTGTTTGCGTACAAGCATTAACGATCATATATGAAATTATTTATTATTCCAGCAACAAGTAAAAATTTAATTTCTAATTAATTTAATTAATTTTTTTTCTAATTATTATTCATTATTGTTGTGATTTCTTTTTATTTATATAAATATTAAATGTAAATTACTATTTTGTTTGTGCTTTTTGATTCATGAATAAACTACAAGTCGAAAATGTAATTAATGAGTTAAATTGGATATTGAAAATATTTACATGAATGGAAGAGCGTTTTTTTACTAAAAGCTTATACCGGATTATATTATTGATATATAAATACACGTTATTATAAATTTAGATAACCTTCACGCCATTAACAACAATATGCTAAGTGTGTGCATGCATATCTTCTAATAACTAGCAGTGATGTGCGACTACGCGTAATTCGGAATTGTCGACATATGTTAGTGTCAAAAATGGACACAATTCATTCATGTAGACAATTCATTTTGGTGTAGACAATGTCGACCATTCGTAGAGTAGAATAGTTGTAGATAATGGACGCTTTCCGGTACCCTATCATGATTAGTGAAATCATCGCCAATTTGTTTTGAAAATTTAATAGTGCTAAACATTTTCATAACTGTTGGGTGTCCTGAAACCGTCCAATGTAGAGTATTTACTTTTTGCTGTCTTCCCCGTTGTTTTTGAGTAACAGTTTGCCATCAAATTGGGAATCTCCAGTATTTTGAATGATATTTTTAAGGTATAATAAAAAAAATTCAAATCTTATATATTCTAATTAATTTTCAAATTTTGATTTCTTTTACTTAGTCAAATAAAGTATAATAATTATGAAATATTTTTACCGCGTGATTTTTGCAGATTTACCATTCGCTATATCGCCGAGTAATCTCTTTAAAAATCTCCTAAACGGTTTGTCTGACCGGGATGGAACTTCATACATAAGGTCCACCGGAAATGGTAGGAGCTTTTTAATTTTTTATAAGGATTTTGAACAGTGCTTCATTTACGTGAAAAACGATTATAATCTAAAAGATGCTAAATTAAATAAACAACAATAATAGCTAAGGTAATTTTTCGAAAATGTAGCCAGGTATGACAATTTTTGACTAAAAACTGTTTTTCAACAACAATTCGGGGCACAGTACAAGCCCAGACCGATAGAATGATCGGGATGAAATTTCATATCTAAGCTTTCTCTATAAATTGAGAGATCTCAGTAGTTCTCTGTAGAAATAGGTTTACCGGAAGTGACGTCTTCAATAGGAGGTTTTGCGTTTATTGCACATCTTTTGAAAAGTATATCAATTTGAGAAAATCAACAAAATACAAGCTTCTAAATTAAATTTGCAATAATATCGAAAGGTCGATTTTTTATATAAAAATGTTTTTACTTTCTTTTATATATTGTAGTAAATGCCGGTGATATCTCTACAGCCCAGACGGTTTGTCTGATCGGGATGAAACTTCATGCTTTAGTTTTTTTCATTAATATATTGTCCGTTGAGCGCAACTTTTATTCAACATTTTTTCTGCAAATGTGGCTGAATTTCCGCAATTTCTGCCTTCAGCTTGTCAATTAACCATTGATACTACGTATCATTACTTGGCAAGCTGAAGGCAGAAATTACGGAAAAGCAGCCACATTTGCGGAAAAAAAATCTTGCTCCATCAAGACAATGCGCCGACAAATACACGAATTGGCCGCTCCCCTCCTTTAATGTTTTCCCCTTTTTCAAGACAATCGAATTAGATAACTCCTAGACTGTCCTAGAAAACAGTCGCCATCGCTTTCCCACTCGAAGGAACAGCCTTTTCATTTTTTAATGCCGGTTCCCTCTTGCCAGACCACTGTTTTGACTGTAATTTTGAATTGGGAGTGTATTGGTGTTGTTGAAGATGCGATGTTGTACCTAGAACAAAACCAAAATACAACAATAATTAAAAGCTGAAATATTGTAAACAACTTAAATTCAAACTTATATTTTCTCTTAAATGTAAAATCCCTTTAATATTTGAAATTGCTATACAATTATCACCACTAAGCGCTATGCAATTTAATCCGCGATATGCATAGGCTATTCGTAATTTATGTTTACGTATTGTACAAACAAAATGATATTTCGTTTTGCCTGTCAACAATCTAACATTACTACGCGCGCAACTTATCAAGCTGTCAGGTTGATTGTACGAACATATAAACCGCTATAAATAGTACTGCAATTTTTAGTACTTGTGCAATTTTGTCAATATTACTTCCCGAGTTCAAACACAGATGACGTGTTAATGGTTCATTCAAATGTTGCTCTAATGAATTTCTTATTGTCAATGGGGAGCTTTATTAGCTCAAAATTTGAAAACTCTAACGTTCGGAACAGCTTAATAAAAATCTTTCTCTTTTTCCTGCGACTTTCGAGGCGACAGCATCAAAAGGGAAAACAAAGCGAGTATACAACAAGCGATTATTATATTAAGGTGATTAAAATTTATTTATTTTCAATAATAAACACAAATAATAAAAATAATTTTGTAAATAAAGGATTGTGAAATAAATTAAGTAAAATTTTGAGTTTTTATTTAAAATTAAATTTCCAACATCCTGCGACTACTACAAAATTATACATGGTCCTTCGAGCCGGATACTGGCGAACATTTTGTTAAAACTTTGGCGATTAATTAGCAAAATTCTCCAGATCAAAATTTAAATAAATAAGGCGTCAATCCGAATTAGACATTTTTAAGCCTGTGTGAATTGTATTTGCCATATCAATTGACGCTTAAAATCTAAAACAAAAAACAATATAAAAACAATTTATTAAATTTATAAGTGATATATAAAATTAAGTGATCATTTCATTAAATACAGTTGATATTAACATCAAATTGAAATAAAGAGTGCGATATAACAAGCTTAGTGTTTTTCTTTTGTTTTGAGTGGTAATTCGTGAAATTTTGATAATTTTGTGAAATGGTAGACGGTCGATGTCTCAATCGTATCGCGCGGCGTCTCCTCGAAAAAATAGCGAGTGCTACCAGAAAAATTTTCGATGAAGGATCTATCGATAACGTGTACGTTAATATGCAACTTCTTGATGAAATATGGTCCGAATATAAGTCTTTGGAAAACAGGATTAAATTTGATGATGACGTCACCAAGACTATGGACGAATTAGAAGAAAATTATTTCTCTTTAAAGGCGAAATTGCTGAAATTGGAGCGCAAAATGAAGGAACCAACTAATGACTGCACTATGCAAGAATTACTCGCTAACCAAAGGTCAGTTTTAGAAGAAGTAATTCATAATAAACGAGACGACGAAATTCGACTACCACGAATAAATATACCGGTGTTTTCAGGGATTTACTCAGAATTTCCCTCATTTAGAGATTAATTTCAAGCTTCAGTCGGAAGAAAAACGAATATAAGTGGAGCCCAGAAGCTGCAATATCTAAAAGGCTTGTTAGTGGGCGATGCTGCGGCTTTAATCAGACACATTGAAATGACAGACGCGAATTACGAAGAAGCTTGGTGTATAATTAAGGAGCGGTTTGATAATAAACGATATGTCGTTGCTAATTTATTGAAAAGGTTCACGGACCAACCGTCTATAGTACAACCCTCGGCTAGGGCATTGCACCACATGTCTGATGTGATGGAGGAAGTTTTGAGAGGACTTAAAGCGGTTGGACCGCAAGCTGAAACCCGGGATCCATGGTTAATTTCAATACTGTTGAATAAATTAGATGCGGCATCTAAGCAAGCATGGGCGCTAAACATATGCGAGGAGGATTTTCCAACACTTGAGCAGTTTAAAAAACTCCTCAACAAACGCGGTACTGCATTAGGCGATTGTGAAACTAAGCGGCCAAGTCATACCGGTAAACCCGAAACAGGAAGAGTTAGAAACGCAATGCATGTTGCTCCAAATAATACTCCAATATGTCCAAAATGTGATTCTGAACATAATTTATATATATATATATATATATAATATATATATATATATATATATATATATATATATATATATATATATATATATATATATATATATATATATATATATATATATATATATATATATATATATGTGACAAATTTTTAGAGTTAGATGTATCGAGCAGAAGAGGTTTCGTTGCAGAGCAAAGGTTATGCTTTAATTGTTTACGATCTAACCACCAAGCTGCTATGTGTAGATCCCGTTTTAGATGTAATAAATGTAAGTCAAAGCACCACACCATACTGCATCAAAATGTAACGCAAACAGAAAATGAAAATGAGGAGACGTCTAATACAAAGGATGAGGAATCCCAAAATTTTCAAGCGAACATTTGTAATGAACTACAATTAAAGGTAAACGCGCATACAACTAATAATTTCCAGGCGTTACTTCCCACAGCGGTTGTTAAAATTCGAGACAATTCTTGAAAATACCAAAATTGCAGACTCTTATTGGATTCTGGCGCACAAGCATCCTTTATTTCAGAAAATTGTATCCAGCGACTAAAACTTCCTAGGAAAAACGCAAATTTTTCCATCAAAGGCTTAACTTCAGATGCACTACATACGAGAGGAATGGCTTCGATTACCCTATTTTCCTGCTATGATGATCAACAAGTAGGGATAGACGTGCTGATATTGAATAAACTACCAACTAGATTGCCAAGTCAATACATCAACGTAAGTAATTATAATGAACTAAACCATTTACAGCTTGCAGATCCGGATTATCACAAACCTAGTCATATCGACATCATGATTGGAGCTGATAGGTTTTTCAATGTTTTGAGCGAAGGTCGCGTTGAAACTAATGATAAAAGAGTAGTCACGCAAAATACCATGTTTGGATGGGTTATAGCAGGAGATTTAAGTTATTGTACTACTGGTGAGAAACGAAACTGCAACCTGAGCTACAATTTCCATGCGAATGTGAATATTGACGAAAAATTAAGAAAGTTTTGGGAATTGGAGGAAATTCAAAGCTGCGAACTATTGACCAATGATGAGAAACGATGCGAGATGCACTTCAAAGCAAATAGCAGGCGTTATCCAGAGGGTAGATATATCGTTAAAATCCCATTTAAACACGAAACTCCAAAATTGGGAAATTCGCTCTACATTGCAACGAAGCGCTTTCAAAATTTGGAGCGAAAACTAAATGCCAATCCACACTTGAAATGCGAATATGTGAAGGTTATACAAGAATATATCGAGTTAGGGCATATGCGCGAAATTTCCGTTACTGATAAATCTAACAGTGACACTATGAGCTTTTATCTACCACATCATTGCGTAGTAAAAGAGTCCAGCAAGACAACTAAAATTCGAGTAGTGTTTGATGGGTCTTGCAAGTCTAGTAATGGTTTGTCGATTAACGATAATATGCTTGTTGGTCCAACAATTCAACCCACTCTTTGGACAACATTACTTAATTTTCGTTATCATAAAATTACTCTAGCCGCCAATATCGAAAAGATGTATAGACAGGTGAAAGTGGCTGAGGAGAATCAAGATTACCAAAGAGTCTTGTGGCGAGAAAATGATCACGAACCTCTAAAACACTACGTGCTTACCACAGTAACCTTCGGGTTAGCAAGTTCAGCTTTCCTAGCAATTAGAGCTCTACATCAATCAGCCTATGACATGGAACATCAATTCCCGGATGTATAGCTCAGGTAATTAAAAATGATTTTTATGTTGATGACCTAATTACAGGAGCAGACTCATTAGAAAGGGCAATGAATCTAAAAACCAAAATTCAGCACGTAATTGGACAGTCGAAGTTCAAGTTGAGAAAATGGATGTCAAACGCAAAGGAATTGGCAGATACATCGGACTTTTTGGAAATAGAGGAAACCGAAACAAGTACAAATGTTCTTGGCATACAATGGAACCCCTTGAAGGATACTTTCACTTTTACGGTGAAGTTGCCAAAACCCTTAATTTCAACGAAACGTTCTTTAATCTCCGAGCATATTCTGCAGTAGTATATTGCCGATCTACAAAGGATGATGGAACAACTCATGTAACCCTGGTTGCATCCAAGACTAAAGTTGCTCCCATCAAACAAGTTAGTCTTCCAAGATTAGAGTTGTGTGGAGCTTGTCTTTTAACCAAATTACTCGTTTCGATTAAAAATACAATGGCATCATCAACCAAGTTATATGCATGGACAGATTCGTCGATAGTTTTAGCATGGTTGTCAGATCACCCCGTGAAATGGAAAACTTTTGTAGGTAATCGGACAGCGGAGATATTGAATGCATTACCAAGGCAGCACTGGAATCACGTGAAATCAAATCAAAACCCAGCTGATTATGCATCAAGAGGAGTATTTCCATCAGCACTATCGAATCTGCGACAATGGTGGAAAGGTCCTGCCTGGTTAGAGCTGGAAAGAGAATATTGGCCCAAATGCGATGAAATATATGGTGATTCTGACACAAACTTAGAAAGGCGCAGTGAAAAACTATCTACGATGCACGCATTTCATTGCAAAAATGACGGTCACGTAATCGAAGAGCTAATAGCCAAAACCTCTGGTTTTAATAAAGTAATAAGAATTTTAAGTTTCGTTAACAGGTTCTTAAAAAATGCTAAAGCGATCCGAAGCGAACGAAAATATTCCCCGCTAACGGTAAAGGAATTGGAAGATTCAACCAGGCAGGTAATAAGATACGTCCAAAGTATAGAATTCGTTGACGAAATAAACGAGCTAAGAAGAAACATGACACTAAAAAGAAATACTAATCTTCTTCCACTCACACCGTTTATCAGTGAGGATGGCGTACTCAGAGTTGGTGGAAGATTACAAAATTCAATGAGTCAATACGACTCGAAGTACCCCATCATTCTACCCAAATCCCATATCCTGAGTAGAATGATAATTTCCTATGTCCATAATAAATATCTGCATCCTGGCCCTTCCTTAACATCCCATATTATCCGCCAAAAATATTGGATTGTCAGAGGCAGAAGTCTGGTGAGAGAAGAGCTGAAAAAATGTGTAAAATGCTTCCGACAAAGAGCGACAACTGCAAAACAGCTTATGGGTAATTTACCTGCAGTCCGAATCACGCCAGCGAGACCCTTCAGTAAATGTGGAGTGGACTATGCTGGTTCAATTTCAATTGCAAACAAAAGAGGTCGAGGAGCTAGAATGACAAAGGGTTGCATAGCCGTATTTGTCTGTATGGTTACAAAAGCCATTCATTTGGAAGCAGTAACAGATCTTACTAGTGATGCGTTTATTGCTGCGTTGAAACGTTTTTCATCCAGAAGAGGAGTACCGAACGAAATATACTGTGACAATGGCATGAATTTTATTGGGGCGAAACGACAACTAAAAGAGGTATTTAAAATGTTAAGATCTAAAGTTTTTAATGATATAATTGCAGAATATTTGGCACAAAACTCGATTCAATGGCATTCAATACCACCAGCTGCTCCTCACTTTGGGGGCCTATGGGAGACTGCAGTGAAATCGGTGAAATCACACTTAAAGAAGAACACAAACAATTGTAATTTGACCTTCGAAGAGATATCTACGCTGTTAACCCAAATAGAAGCAACTTTAAATTCCAGGCCACTTTGTCCTTTATCTGAAGATGACAGAACAATTGAAACTCTAACACCCGCTCACTTTTTAATCGGATCAACATTATCAGCAATCCCGGAAATTGATCCGGAAAACATACCAATATCACGAATATCAGGATGGCAGTCAATACAACAACGAGTCAGAGGTTTCTGGAATCGTTTCAGCAAGGAGTACTTAAATTCACTTCAGCAGCGAAATAAATGGCCTAAAAGAATGGAGAATTTAAAAATCAACGACCTAGTATTAGTTAAACAGGATAATTTACCGTCATGTAAATGGGCATTAGGCAGAATTGTTGAGGTTCACCCAGACGATAAAGGATTGATACGGGTTGTCTCCATTAAAACTCAAACCACATTAATGAAGCGCCCAATCACAAAGGTATGTAAACTTCCAATTAGTTAACAACTGGAGTTGTTAACGGGGCGGTCTATGTTGAAGATGCGATGTTGTACCTAGAACAAAACCAAAATATAACAATAATTAAAAGCTGAAATATTGTAAACAACTTAAATTCAAACTTATATTTTCTCTTAAATGTAAAATCCCTTTAATATTTGAAATTGCTATACAATTATCACCACTAAGCGCTATGCAATTTAATCCGCGATATGCATAGGCTATTCGTAATTTATGTTTACGTATTGTACAAACAAAATGATATTTCGTTTTTCCTGTCAACAATCTAACATTACTACGCGCGCAACTTATCAAGCTGTCAGGTTGATTGTACGAACATATAAACCGCTATAAATAGTACTGCAATTTTTAGTACTTGTGCAATTTTGTCAATATTACTTCCCGAGTTCAAACACAGATGACGTGTTAATGGTTCATTCAAATTTTGCTCTAATGAATTTCTTATTGTCAATGAAGAGCTTTATTAGCTCAAAATTTGAAAACTCTAACGTTCGGAACAGCTTAATACAAATCTTTCTCTTTTTCCTGCGACTTTCGAGGCGACAACATCAAAAGGGAAAACAAAGCGAGTATACAGCAAGCGATTATTATATTAAGGTGATTAAAATTTATTTATTTTCAATAATAAACACAAATAATAAAAATAATTTTGTAAATAAAGGATTGTGAAATAAATTAAGTAAAATTTTGAGTTTTTATTTAGAATTAAATTTCCAACATCCCGCGACTACTACAAAATTATACAGGTGTATCCAAGTTTTATCAACAGTAATTATGTGGCGCCAAAACTTTTATATACTTACGAGTTAAACGATTATGAACTAAAAAAATCTAAACTAAATTTGCAACAACATTGGCTCAGATCATTTTCCACAATTTAACCGGGAATGACGAACTTTTAACAAAATAACTGTTTTTAAAAAAAATCGTTCCTGTACGACTCAGACTGATTAATTGATAGGGATGGCATTCAAGCTTTTCCCATAATTCGAAAGATTTTAGCTATTTTTGGCCGAAATTGGTCCATCGGCTTTTTCGGTTTTTGCAATATTTTGAAAAATATTTAATTTACGAGAACAACGATGAAAAAACTAAAACGGTAGACTAGTAACGGTCGAGATCATTTTTCTAAAATTTAAAGCAAAGACGATTTCTGCCATAATGTTTTCAATCAAAATTCGGCCCTGTACACCCCGCAGGTGGATTTATTATTTGAACAAAACTTGATATTTAACATATTCAACTACAAAACAAATCATTAACGTGAAAATGGTTTTCAACTAAAAGATTTGTAACACAATTTGCAACAATACACCGTTCTTCATTATTTCCAAAATTTTAGTGCTTTTTCAATGATTTGGGAGACCTTGGTCAATTTTGGCTGAAATAGGTCCACCGGAAGTGACATAGCTTCCATAGAAACAAATGAAGTAAACCAGGTCAGCCATCCCCCTCCGCATGGCAGCACAAGAACCGCAACCATTCTTGGTACCTTATTAGACCCCAGATTCAAAACGAATGGTTACTGGACAAGCTGATAATGTCATACATCTTTTCCAAAAAGTGTATGCTACTTTTATTTCTTATTCATCAAGTTTCGATGTTTTTGCCAATTCTTCCGTGCTTTTCTTTTATTTTTAAGAAGTTCTCTCATTTCCTCTGGATATCTAATATTGCGCTTCATTTTCTTACTATTATTAGGAGTACTTTCCCACGCAGCACCTTAGGTATTATGGATGAGTTCATTTAGTTCGTCTTCTATTTGGGCTGGTCCCTGTATTAGGTTCTGCAGACTAATCCTTCCTGTTAGCTGTGTTTGGAAGAGATCCCAATTGGTTTTGAAGCTCGTTAATTTCGGGTTGCTCTCTTTCATAATAATTATTTGGCTAAGTATCATAATAACTGGTGAATGATCTGATGATAAGCTTGCACTGTTCTCTATATGGATATGATTATCTGAAATCCCTCTTGTAATAAAGAAGTCTATAAGATCTGGAGTCTTACTGATATCCGTAAGCCAATAGGTTGGTGTACCGCCTGAACGCATTTTAGTTGTTTGCCTGTTGCGAACAGTTCCAAAAGTGCAAAAGACACTTACAAGTCTTTTGAGAAGATTAGTATAATCTACTTGTTTGAGATTGTATCTTGGAGGCTCCGGCTCTAGGCTCCGTGTTTTTTTATAGATTATACATTTCTTGGTGTCTTGGTTTATGTGATTTATCTCTCATTTTTTGTAGTGGTACTGCTACTTCACATTCTCTGTAGTTGGCTGGATACTGACCATTACAGTTGATACACTTCGGTGTTGTATTTCGGGAAACTATGCAGGATAGCCTTAATATTATCAACATTTTCGATTTTTTCTTGGTTGTCGAAAGTTAGCATGAATAGTGGGAGACCTCTTCTCATGATTTCAACATTTCCCTCCCTGTTTTCTCGTCTCTCTTTTCTGCTGATGTTGACTGCATCGATTATTTTCAGGACTTTATTTTGCAGGTCCTCAATAGTTTCATCTTTTGAACAAATTGGATGGAGACCTCTTGCTATTATTTTAATTGGTCGATCATTTTTATCCTCGTAGGTATACCACTGGTGTCCTTCAGAATTTAATTTGTTAGCTAGAGATTTATAATCTTCAGGCTCTGTTGTGTTTAGGTTCTGTTGTAGTCATTTCGTAATTTTCTACTCCTATAGAATATTGATCGGGTGTGGAGCCTGTTTCTTCTTTTCTGGCTCATTCACTTTTTTTGATTAGTTGTATTGGCAGTTTTAATGTTAGTTTGAATTTGCTCAACTTCTAGTGATGGTTCAGCTTTCCTCTTGCTTAGATTGGTTTCTGTTTTTGGTTTCTTGTTTGCTCTCTTGGATTTCTGTAGTATCCAATTGGTTTCCCTTTCAAGCTCATCTTTATCAGTGTGATATTCGTCTTGATCTGTGAGTACTTGAAATTGGTTGTTCATTAATGCTGAGTTTCCTGCGTTGTTATTTTTTTTACTATTTCCATTAGCATAAGGTTTTCATTCTTTAGCACGGCAACTTCATTGTTTAGCTGAGCAAATAATTTCTCCATTTGTTCAAATTTATTTATTAAATCCAGGTTGTTTATTATAACTGTTTGTGCACTGGACGTGGCTTCGGAAGTTGGCTTGAAGTTTTTATTTTTGATAGAAGATGTATTTTCCTTCTCACTGTTTAGTTTACACAGTATGGTGCTCTCTGGCGGTGGAGTTGTGTTGGTGTTATATGAAGTGCCGTACTTCTTCTACCAAAGGGCCATTCATTTATCTCTTGTTCCGTGCTTCCAGTAGCACTAGGAAAATGAGCAGCCCGATAAATCGGGGTGGAATTTAGAATCTAAGTCATATTTTTGCTGACTACTGCTATACTGTTTCTCTCGTTCGATCTACAGTACATTGTCCAGCATGCGCCACATGGAGGCTGTCAACTAGCACCCCATATAAAAAATATGAAACAATCTAAAGTGCAAGGTGGCACTAAAACTATAAAATCATTTCTTTAATGTTTCCCGTTAAGTTTGCACTCGACCAAGAATCGCTTTACCTCATTTTTAAAAGGCTAAAAGGGTGATGGCTACCTCCTTACAAACCCAGATAAATGTAAAGCTATTCTACAGTATTACTCTATTTCTAAACCAACGAAACAGATTAGACGTTTTCAGGGGATGTGCGGATAGTATCGTCACTTTATGCAAAATTTCGCTTTGCTAGCTTCTTTTCTCACCGACCTTACCGGAAGAAATACTAACCTACGTTGGTCTTCCATTTTGATTTTTCCGTTTTGATTCATCCCGATTATACGAAACCTTTTTACATTCAGTGTGATGCTAATGCCGTTGGGCTCGGTAGTGTCCTATTTCACGTGGATGCCGAGGGGGTAGGGCGGCCCAGTTTTATTCCAATAAGCTCAATGCGGCGCAGCGAAACTATTCGATGACCGAGCTGGAATGTTATGCTGCGGTCTTCAGTTTGCGTTAGTTAAAGAGTCAAAAGCATCTCTTTGTGCGTTTGACAAGGTAAACTTTAAAACTGCGGTGTTGGATTTTAAAATTGGATCCCAAAAAGGTTCACGTTAACGTTATCTCTGATGCGTTGTCTAAAGCTTTTCTGAATGAATCCTCGACTTGTGATGATGATTCTAAAAGTAAAAGCGCGCCTGGCCTTGGAATCTCATTGAAGAATTCGGATTTGCTAAATGTAGATAGGGATAAATCAGTGGAGGCATTTTCTTCTTCGGTCCCCATATTACATGTTGATCAAAATTCGGTTGCGTAATTTTAAAATCCAGGATGACAAATTGTTGATCTCTCCGTCATTTGGTTTTAAATATATGGATACTGATCTTTCGAATTGGAAATTGGTTGTTTCAAATTCATTAACAAAGTCACTGGTCGAACAAGCGCACGTTCCTCCCACTTCAGCACATTTAGGCGGCAGCAAAACTCTCAAACGCCGTCAGGATCAATTTTTCTGGCCCCTGATGGCAAAATAAGTTAAACAATATGTTGCCGTCTGCGCTATCGAGCTGCGGTCACTTCAACACGTCCATTCCAAAAACTATATGTAGATTGTTCGGTTCCATTATCCCGTTCGCAACTTGGAAATACCTGTATCATTATCGTCTTGGATCATCATTCTAAGTTTGTGGTTATTAAACCTTCACGTGAATATTCCCCACAAAGTAACGCCTCCGATCGTGTTAACCCTCATCCTACTGACCAATGACTTTTAGACACATTTCATTTTAAAACTCGCGTAACTTATTGAAAACGAATGCTTAGTGATAGGGTTCCTAGGTATTACTCAATCAACTTATTTTGCACTGAAAACCCTATCATTTTTAATTATTGAAAAAAGTTGATTTGCGAAAACGGCCTTGAATAGTTTTTCGGACATATCCTACTGAACGGTGTATTTTATATACATATTGAAAAAGCAAATTAAAAAGGCTTTTATACATTCTTAGTGATCGAAATATTTCATGTTTTTTGTTATTCTCACAACCATTTTGCGCAAACTCAACTGAGAAAGTTGTAAGAATATGAAATATCACGAACGATCACAAGTTTGTGCGAATTTTTGCGACTGCTCGTAATACTTAATAATTCTAGGAAGTTTATATTTCCGTTAGGGTAAAATAAGTTGATCGCTGCTTATTTTTACTATTCATTGACTCGTTTTGTATGTCAGTTTCAATATAAATTTGCACCCATTCGGCAAATATGGGATACAATCTATAGGAACTTATTAGAGAGGTAGTGCTTACCCGTACCCGAGGAAAGTCTTACGATCGATGAACAGTTAGTGCCATTTTGAGGGCGAGTAACACTTCTCTTCGGCAATACATCTCATTTAAGCTCGATACATATCGTATGAAAATATTTTGAATATGTGACAGCACCACAAGTTATCCCCTCTATGGCATTCCATACTTAGGCGAAGAAGGGCTAGGAAGAGGTTGGGGAAAAAGAAATCCATTATGTTTACGTTTATTTCGGGGCTTTATTTAACATGGCTACAATCATTTGTTTTGGCTCAAATAAGCGACTTTTTCGGTAACCTCTCTTGAGGCCATTTTTACATTTCAAAGAGCATTTTCTACGGACAAAAAGCACTATAATGTGGATGCATAATAATATCCCGACCAAGCCTACGGAGCTTCTGATGGGTCGTCATGGATGGGTGAAGCCTGGTGTTGCCTTGGTAGAATACCACGCGTTTACTATTGGCAAATTCTAGCCATCTGGTCGATTGCTGCCTTCAATCGCTTCAATTGCTACACGGAAAGCAATAATTTACAGTAAAACAGAAACCGATTTTCTTATTTCTAGTAAATCAAAAAACATTCTTGTTTTGCTTAGATTAAACATAATAACAACAATTTTAGCAAATTATTTATAAAATAAGTAAATCGACGCATCATTCAAGAATACAAAAGTAAACTGAAATTGAGAAAATGTTTCTCAACAGAACTGATTTTTGCTTTGAATGTTTTATGTTTAAATTAAGCATTTTATGCAAGAATAGTGAATTAGTATAACTACTAAATAAATAAGTAAATAGTTCTTATATTATGAAAATAATTGCTAAAATGTTCTACAATATTTTAGTAAGAACAATATTTTATATATTTTTTTTTTCAAGTTAAAATGGTAGGGTTTATAAACAACATAAAGTTGTAAATCTGCGCTTTCAGAGTCAGACGGTCCAAAGGCTAAATGGGGTTGAGACTAAGGGCCCACACAGTCTAGGTACCACTTAGGGCTTTTTACTTAGTTATTTCGATTTAAAATATTTTATATTGAGTCTGAATGCCAAAATTGAATATTAAAACAGAAAGTTCAATAAAAAATATTTAAAACAAAAATTCATTTCTTTTTCAATAGAATAAGAATATCTATGAAAAAAATATCTCATCTCCAAGTGACTTTAAAATTTTCCTGCAACAAAAAAATGAGTATGTACAGTTATTGCTCTTTTTAAACCAAATAACTTTCTTTTTAATGATGTTTCGCTTCAAAGATAAAGTTTGAGGTACATAAGTCATCAGTCCAAGTTTAAAAGGAGATGTTCTTTCACATAATAGCAAAAATCCGCACTGGTTATTTAATTTTGACATAACATGTAATGAATTATTGTTTTCAAAATTTTATAAAAGGTGGTTTCGTTTGTTCCAATGTTTCCAAAAAATAAAAAATGTATGATTATTGAGAATTCTTTGCAGTTCGCGTGTGTTAATTTCCTGATTTTGTTACATATTCGCTTAAACCATGTATAATTTCCTTAAGATCGTTTATTTCCTCATTTTATTGCTTGTTTCTTTAAATCACGCACAATTTCCTGAACTTCGAGTATTAATATGCTTAACTAAAAATTGATCATGCACTCATTTTTAAAAGAAAAACTTATCTAAATCGAGTCATAATTCGAGCGCTTCAATACTTATATTTCCTTAAATCGACCATATTCTGTTTAATACTGTTAAGTATATTCAAGTATATTCATTTTATCATTTACTTCCTAAAATCATGCATAATTTGCTTAATAAACCCATAATTAAGTAAATTTTACTTTAGAGCAGAAATCGAAAGTAAAACACTTGCGATAGTCGCATCATTTTCAAACTATCGTTCACTGAGATAGTTTATATTTTGATGATTTCGTGCCCAGTTTTTTTTTTAATTTTTAATTTTATACTACCTACGAATGAATATACCTAAAAATTAGTGTTTAGTGGATTAACAATAAATTATAAACAAAATAATTGTCGGTTAAAATTTATTGAACCTCAATAATTAGTGCGATAAACTATGGTATAAACGTAACAACTAAAATAAATGTAGTGTTTTATGACAAATAGTTTAGTTATTAAAATGGAATTTGTGAATGTGGACAACACGCCACATCAAACTCACATAAAGAGCTTATTGAACCATGGCAATTGGGAGATTTGTTTCAATATTCTAAAGGTAAGTTTAAATATTATAAATAGTAGACATCAATAGTGCCGGAACTGCTTAATAATATTATAAATAGACAACAATTTTGTATTCAAGGGGATGTTCACGTCTTAATTTAAAAAATAGTTTACTCGAATTAAGTGGCAAAACAGGATGACAGTTTTTTGTTTTTTTATTGTAGCTCAACCAAGTTCTTCGCACTGCAACCATTAAGGTCTATTGTGCTTACTCTGAGTAGTTTTATATTGATAATTGGAAGTTTAGATCCTTGATAAACGCCAAGTCATGCATATCCATTGGTTTAGTTATTTCCTTAAAAAATAAAATAGCCCTTTTGGTTCAACTTGTTTAGGTATATAATTTTTTTAATGGCCATGTAGACGATTTTATTGCAGATATGGCCTTAAAACTACATGCCAGGGGATATATAATTGATTGAACTTTGGTTTACATTTTTCTTCAGTAATAAAAATGTTTATTTAATTAGTTTTAACTTAAGCTTTTTTATTTAATTTTTTTATTAATTTATAATAAAAACCTCCAACGTTCCGATGGGTTTATTCCATTCTTTTCAAGGAGAACTTCTACCTGAAGAATATGTGGGACCAGCCAATATTCCAGAAAATTCAATTTCCGGACCAGAAACTACCTCAAACCTAAAATTGTCTGCATTTCATACAATATATAATATAATTATTAGTCTAATAAGTAATTTATGTTTGTTCTAGGATGTTGATGTATATCTTCTATCTACAAATGGATGAGTAGTTCTGAAGCATTACCAAAAAAATAATGATAGCTTGCCTGATCCGATGAGAGAAAAATTGATAAAAGACTGTATTGAGTTTTATCAAATATTTGTTTAATCTTCAATTCAGAGAATCAGGTTTGTAAACCAATATCATGAGCGCTTCCCACAAAAAAAAGTTTTTTTTTCATTTTCTCCCCATTACTCCCCTTTTTATATACTATTCTGACGTTGTAAAATACCCATCAGGCCGCTTATACAATTCGTATAGAAATTCAGCAACAAAAAATCGAGCTTCTGGAATATTTCCACGGGAAAAACGGGTTCGAGTACCAAAAATAAATTTGAAGCAAGGTATTTAAAATTAAAAGTAATTATTTTAAGATTGAACATATTTTTTGTTTTCTTTTTATTTGTTACAAGTAATAGAACTTCAAGTTGTTGCTGAAGCGGTTGAGAACGAAGACCAGATTTGATTAAAAGTGTACTCAATGCCTTTTGAGGTGGTGCTCGAAAAGTAGAGGAAAACATTCAGCACTAGATCATCACCCAAAGGAGATAAGACGATTAAAAAGATAATTGAAGCTTGGCTAAAATATACTATTGCAGATGGCGCACAATTGGTAAATAAAATTATTTCATTAAACTTAAATTTTATTAATTAATGTGGTTTATGTAGATTGATATTGATTTCGAGTACCTGCAACTTGGCAAAGATGCAATTTCACACCCAAACACCATCTCGCCTTCCGCGTCATCTTTGGTGTATGAGGTTTGAATCCAAAAATCGTGAAATGAAGAATTATACAAATGTTACACGCAGTCGAAGAAATTTATTACTCTCGATTGCTAAGAAATTTGGTATGAAATTTAGCTATTTTAATCGAAATCATCTTTAACAGAAATTCATCAGAATTCAAACATATCAAGTTCTGATGTCATCAACAACATTTTCAATTTCTCAGTTGAAATGCGCAACCATTTTAGAGAAACATTATCTTAATGGATCGATTTTTTTAACGGGTCTACATATACTTATTTCAAAATAATAGGCTTTTCAGGATTCTGGAAGTTACAAAAATAAATCATATTATATATTTACTCTTAAATAGTTACAACATAAAGTCTGAAGATAGTTTAATTTGTTTCTTGATTTCAGACATGATAAATAAAAAATTTTTAATCGAAATTACTGAGTAACAAACCTTTTCAAATTTTTCGGTTATTTAATGGAACTAAATAATTGTTTTAAACCGAGATTCTTGTATTAAGTAAAAATATTTACCTCTGTATTATAATTTTTATATTTTAAAATGTGAATTTATTTTTAGTTTTATTAGGAAAATATTTGTGATATAAGTTTAAGTACATATATAGCTATAATTGTAAAAATTGTAATTTGTATCTGTGAAAATATATTTTCTAGTATTATTTGGAAATTTTGTTTTTCTTTTTATATTTTGATATTATAATGATTTTACAAAATTTGAGAATTATGTAAGGAGTATAATTGTCTTAAACCGTGCAGAAATTTACTAGAATTAAATATTATATTTTGCTCATAATATGCGTGAGTAACAACGAAAATCATGTATAATATGCAGTTTGATCTAAGTAATGTGTGCACAATTTTGGAAAATTTTCTGTATAATTTCAGTATAAACGATAAGAATTACTGTGTTTTATTAACATGAATTAAGAAAATATTGCATGATTGGAATAATACTTTTCTTATTTCATGATAAGATTTGACTAAAATATGAAAAATTTGCTAATGATTTAAAGCAATTTTTGCTAAATTTTAGCAAAATATGCTGATTATCCATTTTTAAAATTTACGTATAACAAGCAAACCTATCCATATTTTGCGCCAGCTTTCACTAGGCTCCAAAACGATAGGGTAAATGCTTGTCTTAAATCAGTTATGCATGATTATTTCTTTCCGTGTAGTAGTAGAGATCCGAGTTGAGCATTTGGCCATTGTGTAGCAGCTCAGAGTAGATTCGGTTCTTATCCCAAAAAAACACAGCAAAAACTTACTGGCAGTCAATCCTGGTTTGGCCACCTTCTCCGACCTTCAACCATCATCGCCTTTAATTTAACATTATCGTAAGTGATATGTGGCCAGTTTTTCTTCGTCAGTCACTATCCGCTTCAGAAATGGCTCAATTTCATTCCGCTTGGCTAAGGATTCGCAGATGGAAACACGGTCCATCAAGTTGTTTTGCGTGAGCTCGTGGGGCCTGCAACCATCGAGGTTCGTTTTGGAGCCAGCCTTATGCAAATGGTTTAAAACTGCTTCGTGGTCGATTTTCAGCTCCTGGGCGATGCTACGACAGCTTGCATGCTGATCTACTTCGATAATTTCCAGATTTTTTTCAACATTTTATCAACCAGTATCGTAGCAAAATTATAAAATATAGGGAATTTTCTCTTTGGTTACCTCCATCCTTGACACGCTATAACTCACAACTGAATCGACCAATGACAAAATAAGTTTTTTAGTTCATGAATTTCCCTTTCCAATGAATATAAGAATGGCTTATACTGCGGCAAATACATCACAAGATATACGTCACAAAAGCCATCTAGTAAAAAAATAATGGATTTCCTTTTTCCCAACCTGTTATACAATGATTTTTAGTTTTTTTACTTAATTATTAATGTTACTTGTGAAATAAATGAATTTTTATTATGAGCGGAGTACAAAAGTCACCTTTCAGTTGGTTATGTAAGTAAAACTGGTCAGTGTGAAAAGGGTTAATAGTACGTTAATAGCAAGTATCTGCGCGTATGTCAATAATCACGACCACAATCAGTGTCATACATCATACTTTACATTATTCCCCTCATTATGTCGTATGTTCGGGTCATTACACGGTTCAGATTACGCATTACGAAGACTACTCCAAGAACATGATCCCAGCGAAGTCCATGTATGGGTTAAGCCAGATTGAGTCAATATTTCAAAGTTCGTATAATCCATTATTTAGTAAAGTGGGTCAGGTAGCTTATGCTGTCCAGGATTTAAATGGGAAATCTTTTGGTACTTTTCATGTCAAGGACATTCGTGTCTAATCTTTCCTACCAATGCGACGAGGAATATACGGGCAAACGGGACGCAACGTTTGAAACGGTACAAGGCCAGAACGGTCTGAGTGTGGTATCACTCACGTGTTCACCTGTGGCAGAACGGCTACAAGGCCACAACAGTTTGGTCAGGTGCTAGATTAATTTTTTTTATTTCTCTAAATTCACTTATAAAATTTTTAATTTTTTTTTTTTATTTTTTTTATTAAATACTAGCTGAGTTACCCGGTGTTGCACGGGAGGTATATAAGCATGAGTTGTATTTTCGAATATTTTGTAGAAAATGTCTGGATAACTCAGTAGTTCCGGAAACGTAAACTAGAAGAGGTTCCGGTCGATCATCCAGAGGAGGCTAATTCACTTTTCCATTTGAACAACACACTCCAGGCATCCATTTTGAAACTTTAAAGCATGACAATACAAACAAACATTTTCAATTTGCCCAATTGAAACATTGTAATCAAAGTCTTTCTCGTAATTGAATGCTGCTAACTTTAAATCACCTTCAGCCGGGCCTCATGATGTTCAATGGTTTCAGTAGCTCTAGAAGAAAACATCCTGCTTCGAACATTTTCAAGTCGTGTTTCACGCTGTTCAGTTGTTTCATTAGCTCTTGAAGAAGACATCCTGCTTCGAACGTTTGCAAGTCGTGTTTCATACTGTTCGCTTGATTCAGCCACCCTTGCGGCTCTAATCTTCTTCGACTTTGCAGTTACCTGCCCAATTGATCTTTTTTTTGGTGGCATTTCTAAGCAAAACCGAAACGTGTAGCTAATTAATCAGGAATGACGGGCATTCAAAACAGAAATTAGTATTAATTTATCAAAACGATTTTAATGTTCCTTCGATACGTTTCACCGCAAACTGTGTTTGAAAATGTCTTTACGGATTTTTTTTTAAGCAAAATCAAATGTTATCTACAATCAAAAAGCAATCATAGATTAACACGTTTATAAACTGAAAACTTAAATCTAATAAGAATGTATATTCAGTTGAAATAATATTTAATACCTGGAAAATAATCACCAACAATTATTTTATTGCAATATAGCTAACTAATCGAGAACAACGGCATCCGAAATGCAAATTAATATAAATTTATTCAAAACGATTAAAACTACGTCCACTTCGATACGTTTTACCGCGAACTGTGGTTGAAAATGACATTTCGAAAAACAAAAGAATTGTTTGCAAACTAAAGCAATTTTACACGTACAATAATTTGAATCCAAGGATGTTTCTTGTAGAAGATGCTATTTTCAAATATAAAACGCTAGTACTTTTCAAAGTAAATCAGTTTATACGTACAATATTTTTTAGTACCTTTCCTAGAACTGATTTTATGAAACAATCATTGATTATTTAAGTAATAAACTACATAATAAACTATTGGCTTTTAGTATGCAACTACTATTTTCATTAAAATCTGCCGGTTGCAATAGTGGATTAAAATAGAATGTTAATTATTTCTGAAGTTATGTGGAAATTAGAACTCGCTGAATAGGATATCACTAAACAGTACATGTCAATCCAGTAAAATGGATTATTAGTATAGATAATATAAGTGTTCAGAGATTTGTCTTCAGTTAAAGTGATGAAAGATTGTCTTAAATTTAAATTAATAAAATTAATTTGAATAATTAAATCAATTATAGTAAAGGTATGATTTATGTATAACAATCGCACGCTAGATGTCCTTTTTGGTGTCTAAATTTGCGGCTAAGGCGCTATTTCGGAACATTTAAATAATTGTTTTTAAACATCTAAAAATGAATTCGCGATCCAGGGCAGACTTCCGGATAGGAACATGATACTAATTTCATATAGCCCCTTTCCTAAAGTCATTCCCGTCAAAAAATCTTAAAAAAATTTAAATTTGAGAAAAAATTTGTACCACAGCCCTTAGACCCCGGGGTCCAGCCCCTTAAAAAGCAAAGTGAGCTTGGTCCTGAACATGCAACATATACATGGTAAAAATTTCATGGCGATCGGTAAAGCGGCTAAGGCGTTATTTCAGAACAATCAAATAAGGGGCCCCTCGGATTCGAACATGTCAGTAATTTCATATAACCAGCCGCATAAACTCATTTTCGTGAAAAAATATAAAGAAAATTACAATTTTCGAAAAAAAATTGTACCGTAGTTCATAGACCCCGGGGTCCAGCCCCTTCCAAAATATCGTAAGGTTGGTTCTGGATATGCAACTTGTACATGGTAAAAATTTCATCGCGATCGGTTGAGCGGCTGAGACGCCCATTCGGAACAAACAAACAAACAGGAATTCATTTATATATAGAGAGAGATTTGTACAGTGATCATTGTCGATCTCAGAATTATTCCCGTTCACGGACCACATTTTGGGTTGTTCCCTTTATTTCCGCTTTAGTTTCAGCAACCATTTCTTTTTTTTCGATAATTTTTGTTTTGAATAAAAATAGCACGGCGAACGACCCCGTTTTATTTTTCCCAGTTATCGGCGGCGCGTTATTTTCCATCGTTAATATTATTTTGATTGTGTGCTCTACCCTTGTTTTTGCCTTCCAATATAAATAAAATGAGGTACCAAAAATCTTTTCGGTTCGGTATGATGGGAGCGGAAATTTTATTTCGTGTCGGTTCCATCAATTCAGGCTGGGCTTGTCACTCCCCTTCATCCCCTTGGCAGGACATCCACAGGGTCATATACATTAGCTGAGAGTAATAAGTTTTTTTTTTTTTAATCCCCGCATTCTGCTCTGAGGCCCATGCACTCCCAATTCCAGCCCTACATTACGAAGTGGCATACCAAATTAATGACGTACGGCTATAAGTTCGATTTACATTTTAATATGTGCATTTATCTGCTCCAGGCCAGCCTATACTACTGGACATGAAAGAAGGGTTTTACACGCCGATAGGGGGTCAAAGTTGTGTTTCTTTTTATCACAGATCGTAATCTGTTGATGAAAATTTCATTTTGCATCCTGCCCTATCGGGATTCAAACCCGGTACCTCCCTTTCCAAACACTAAAGCTTTAACCACTATGCCATTTGGACGGTAATTAGTTTTATTTGTTGAGATTACCGCCCGTGCCGAAGATTAATCAATACTGATTCTAACAGTATGTCTTGCTCTTCCACAGCAACTTAAAATCTTATTAATCGATACGAATAAAGATTTAATTGAAAATTCTTTCGCATTGTACCACACCCGGGTTCCTTTCCCAAAAAAATCTAAACGCCAAACTGCGTGTACATTGTGTACTTGCATTCACCTCTTTTGTATAAAATGTAAATTTGAAGTGTAATTCGTATAATTTCAAGGTTAATTTTCTACATTTCATTGTTCTAACTTCTAACGTCTAAAAAATAAATAAAAAACGCAACATGAATCATAAAATTTCTATGTAAGCTTTTTGTTGTACTATGTACAATTTTTGCTGTTGTTCGCAACTTTTGACTTAGAAGTTTTAGAACCACTGTAAAAACACAATAAAATGTATTTTTTTTTCTAATATAATTTCGACAAATTCACTTTTGTTATATATAAATATAAACACATAAGTATAAATATATGCCTCGTGTGTATATTTCAGTTCATTCAAGGTTGAACGTATTATCATTTTTGTGCGTTTCCTTATTTCTAAACATAATATACTAAATTTTATATACTTAGCGCTATGATACTCTTGCTAGAAAAACAAAGTTACGAAATTTGATAAAAATACAACTAAACGCAGCTCGAAAAAAATCTATTCGATGTAAATATGTGTAATTCAATTTTCTCTTCGACTACGATTTCGGATAGCTCAAAAAACGCAGAACGATTTTTTTTTTCAAACCAATAAAAAATACATAAAAACTAATACAATTATCTAATTCGATTTTTTTTTTGGCTATGTACAATCCACGACATATACATATATATAAATTCTAGTACATAAGCAAATCAAAAAAAAAATTCAAATTACAATCACACGCATAAAAAATACGCATTCCGCGATAATTCCATCAATGTATGCGTATCCACAATTCGCGGTTATATGTATTCCTCTCTATCTCGCCTACCAGCACAAAAATAGTTGTTTTTTATTTTTCTAAATGCGAAAACATCTGATGACTGCTCCAATCTATTATTGTTGATAACGCGTAATTATTATGGAAATTGCATTAAAATACCCGTACAGTTCGGGGTCGCCCTATCACATTCAAGGATAAAGCTTTTATGGTCAATGTGCAACCAACCAATTTCCGGATTACACACGCAACTCATTAGTATTCTGGCAGCAGTATCGATATGCGGATAAAAAACGAAACCGCCGTTAGTATCCGATTCTTAAATGACATTTCGAAAGTCGTACGCCGAGCTTTTGTTTTTTGCAGTGTATTCCTATAATAAACGCATTTCATCTAATTTCATTAATTCAATAATTTCTATTCAATACGCCTCTGTGTATCGTACATTATTTTAGTAATTATGTATAAAAAAAAACTTCAACGAAACCAAAAAACTGCTTTTCTCAAGGTTAAAATCTATTTGTTATTCAGAAAAAATACATTAGAAATAGAAGCAAAAAAAATGCGTAAATAATGCGTTCTCGTTCTAGCATTTTTGCTGTACATAGGAGATATATGAGCAAAAGCTAGCGAACACCAAAAATTAATAAAAAAAAAAAAAAAAAAACATTTGAAATAGAAATATTATTAGAAGTCGACGTTTACAAGGTTAGCTTTTATGCAGCTTGAGATTAGTGACATTTGGATTTTGTTTTTCGATTCTGCGGTATGGTATTTGAGAGGGAAGTTTGGAGCATTTCAAACTCTACAATGTATATAGACAATAAAATGTATGAACTTTTAATACTGGTTTTATGGTATAGATGTGTGATTACTAGAGAAACTCATACAAACGTAACACGCACGCAAAATAGACAGCAAAAAAAAATTTGGCTATAAAACGTTTGTATTTAAACACGCGGCTTAATGATGCGTTGGCAATGATGCAACATACATATAAACAACTCTAATTTGTATTATTTTTTTTTTTCAAGGTTACCCTTGAAATTGTTATGTTTATAACGATTAATAAGCTTAGCCGATGAATTATGTTAAATATTATTATGGCCGCTTACGAAAAATTTAGAAATATAGTCGTGGCCATATATATAATTACATATTTAGTGCTGCAGTTACTTCTGGTGAGTTCTAGTATCTGCAGATATTATTAAACATGGCTAGAGTTTAAGAGGTTCCGCATTCAATGCGACAACGAGCCTACACATTCAAACTTCTATGGTTAAGAAACCCAAGCCGAGCTTCTTATTAAATCTGAACAACTTTGATTGATTGATTGATTGATTAGAATGTACGGCTAGGGACTAAGCAAGGATCCCAGGTACGCCGGGCCAACCGTACACCCCTTTTACATATAATAAGATGGAGGGATAGGAAAGGTTGTTAGGTATGATAGATTTGACCCGGTTACAGACACCTAAGTAGTCAATAGTTAGTAAAGCACAAGACGGCACAATTATTTTTGTTTTCCGGGATATAAATAATCAGCAATCAACATCCTAAATATTAATTGATTAATTAGTAAATGTCCTGAAATAAAATGTCATTATTATGCGTTAGAGAATCATTATTTTGTACGATATAATTAAATTATTCTTGAATAGAATAAATGTAATGTAATGATTATTATAACTAAATTAATTATAATTTGATTGTCGTAAAACAAATAAAATAAAATAAATCAAGTCCAAATATTGTAGTATCAAACGGATGGATACCCTCTTCAACGGATAACCTTACCATCCCTAATAAACCAATATGTTTATTAATAACAATAAAAAAGAAACAAAGACATCTGGTTTCAAAAATAGCTAATCTGAAATCTATAAGGTAATATATCAATAATGAATGTGTCACAGTTTAAGAATCCCCAATACCTAAACAAATTAACCCATTACAGTTTATTCCCAATCAGAATTAAATAAAATTATTAAGCTAATCAGGAATCTGTAAGATGACAGAATTAGTAATAAGTAGCTATTAGAAAATAATCTAATTAAAGAAAATAATCTATTAATAATCTAACAAAAATACAAAAAAAAAACATCTATGTATCAATATTTGTTTGATTATAAATTTTATTGTGTAGCCTCCAAGCCAAAAATTAAGTCAACCCATAAAGTTTACCTCCACCGACACTTCAATGCAATATAACCATAGTCATTTAATCTATTAAAATAATATTAGTAAACCAAGTGTCATGAGACAAATTAAATCTTAAATTTACAATTAAATTAAACTAAAATAAAAAAAATTACAATTAAATTGTAATTACAATTCGACCTATAATTAAAAATTTGTTATCTGGGTAATAGTGGAAATCTATTATATTCCTAGCGACGGCAATTGTCACTTTAATGCAATTCTTGAAGCAAACTAACTTCGATCTGAAACCATAAATGGCGGTTAACAAACACGATCAATTTGGAAGCTTTATACCTAGTAAAATCTATTGAAAGAGCTTATAAGGAAGAAAATTCTTAATTACAAAACATATATCTAAACCAACTCAACCCGGGATTAAAACGTTTATGTACAAATTATAATTTATTAATTTCTAATAATAAAACTCAGTATTGATAGCTGTCCAATCAGGAAACTATAAATAAAATATAGTATTAATGTTTATTATCTCAGACGGCTTAAGAATCTTATAGGTCTATTATGAATCTCACTTACTCGTCACCGGGTGAAGAGTCGTCACTATAATTCTATTTTGGTATTATGATTTCCGCAGTGAGCAAGTGATCGTCACCTGCGTGTCGCTTGGTGACTCGAAATCACCGCATAGAATTTTTGGTATTATAATTGTCACAGTGACCGAGTGTAACGTCATATATGCTCACCTAAAATATGGTGGTGAGAGTCAAGTGACAAAGTATTTTTGGTATTAAAAATGTAATATTTTATTAATATTTTTACATTAAAATAATTAATTTATATTTTTCATGTCAGAAAAAAGCAAAAATTACCACAACTCAACAATTTATCAAACTTGTTGAAGAAATGGAAAGATTATGGTCACCTAGAGGATATAAAAAATGTCATGTTGAAAATTTTATATACTTTGAATTTTTTAAGTACTCACAACCATTGTGTTTAGACTATATAATAACCTTATAAATTTTGTCGAACACAAAAATATCTTTTCATGAAAACTATTTGTAAACAACTAAAACTTACTAACTTACTAAAACATTACTATATTCCATAAACACAACTAACAAACTCTAAAAAATACAAGAATCCACATACGACGCCGCAAACAACGGCTCGCCAAAATAAAAGGGAGAATCATAATACCAATTTTGAACTCGGGTGACTTAGATAGTCACGGCGAGTGGTGTGGTGAGGCGAGAATCATAATAGACACATTAAAATATTTAGAAATTTTAACACTTTAAAATGTATTATTATTAGTAAGTCAAAATACGGCCAGGTAGAAGCCGGACAAATTACATGACTTGCACGTACGCAGGCCCAAATTTCACGAATGCAGATCCCACCCATCCACATCTCGCACATGTGACGGAGAAACAAACCCCCCCCCCCCCCCCCCCTCCAGTCACTCGAGCACAAACTCCGTCTATCCATTCCCAATTCTGATAAAATACCCCTTACCCTCAAGTAAATTTTCACTCAGAACTTCACCATTCTCCGCTACGACGTCCCTAATCAGATGACTACCGTACAATAGAGAAGAAAAACGAACGAAATTACCACTCTTCATACGATACACTCCAACCAGACTAAAAAAGACACCACCACAGAAAATGGCAAATCTCCAAACGAAAACCATCCCAAAAACAAAAACCAGTTCACCAAATATATGATATACAAACAAAGTCAATGCCCAGTATAATGAAAATTCATTTATCCGCCGGCGTAGCTGGCTACAAGATACAAACCAATAAAGCCAAAAAACTCCCCAAATAAATCCATAGCATTTGTACGAAAGCTTCTCTCCGTGTTTACATTCCGTATGTGGAATCTGTGGCAATAATACATAAGGGCATAACTCTTTTTCCAAAATTTTTGGCACACAACCGTAAGCTTTAATTTTTTGAATATTTCAGAAGGCAATTTCAGTTGAATTTTCTTCGATTCTAATTTCAGAAAAGCGAATTTTAATATTTATTATAATATTAAATTGTAAATTTAAATTGTTTAACACAAGAACGCTCTTCTGGTGAAATTCTATTGAATTTGATCGCGCGAGCGGAATGATCCTGAAGGGAGAAGATGATATAAAATACCTTAAAGGGTGTATCTAGTTAATGGAACACCTGTTTTCGATTAACCGGTTAACCGATTAATCGTTCCGTTTTCAATCAGCGAAAACCCAAAAAATCGGTACTGAAATATTTTGCTATATTTATATGAGATGACTATGTAGCAGTATGTACTTTCGGTCTATATTTTTCGATCTTCGTCCAGTTTTTATTTCGATATTTGTACAAATTATACTCTTTTGTTGGTTTGTTTGGCATTATGCCATTTCACGGCATGTTAACCTGCATTTTCGATATATTAAATTAGCGAAATTTTGCTAAATTACACCCTTGTATCCCCTTCAGAATTTCTTCACAATTAGGTTGAAGTTGACAAACATGATGATGTAAACATGATTGATTTAAATATTTATATTTCACAAGTTTAAATAGAATTTAGTTTTACAACAAACTTCGCATAATAATACATTCAAATTAATTTCTGTTGATGTATTGCTGAAACAAATTTTTCGGCTGATAACTTTTGGCTGAAAAATATTGATCAACGGTGACGTATTTATACACGTTCGGCTGAGAAAGAGAAGACATTTTCTGCATTACTTTATCTATCGGCTGGAAACTTTTGGCTAACTTTAATAGTATGAGCATAGAAAAATAAATTTACCATAGACTTCCCACCTGTACAAAATGATAGATAAAAATGAAATTCCAATGTCATGATTGTATTTCTGACTTTACATTGTGCGCAAGGTAAAGTCACAAATACAATCAAGACACTGCAATTTTATTCATTCTAGAGAAATGAGAAATCTATGTCAAACCCATTTTTCTATGGTATGAGGCTTTGTGCCGAAGAGATACAAATCTTCTTATTGTGAAAGCTGCTATTATCTTCATGTTATCATGACTGCAGAATATAAATGATATTCTTTCAAATAAAATTAAATCGAAACTAGATTAGAAAATTAATGAAAGGCGAACGGAGCAGTCAGCTGTTCTTCAGTATTTACATACTCAGGTTCCTGCGATGACAATAACGCAAGTTCTAAATTAAATAAAAAAAACGCTTACATTTGTGATTTACAAATTATTGACAAGATTAACAGATTCAGGAAAAAACATACAACCCCCAGATAACCATTCTGAGGAAGATATCTTAGAAGTACCGTCGGACGATAACAAACAACCAATTCAACTCATGAAACAGATGACGCAAAATGCAATTGAGAAAGGAATAAGAGCTTCACATTCTCTCTTAATTAAAAAAGATTCTTAAAATTTCTTGACCGTTATAAGAAGAGAAAGAACACAGTTCGAAGATACCGGTACCAGAGGAGAAAGTTTTGAGTTTATTTATAAATTCTTAATGACGATTTCGCCAACCAGCGTAGAAGCAGAAATACATTTACGTCTTCAGGAAAAATCTGTACTAAAATTAGGCCACGCCTGGCTGATGACACAATTGATAGTCTCTGCTTTTTAAGAGCCTATTTTAGCAAAAAGTAAAGTTATTAGTCACTAAATTTTTGCATTAAAATCTGATATTGAATTGAATGGAATTTATATTGCTAATTATCGCTAAATTTAAACTAAAAATAAATTTTTCATAAGTTGCAAGAATATTTTACATATTTATTTATTATTATGAAATAAACCGGTTATTAACCGGAAACCGATTTTTGAAAAGATAAAACCCGAAAAACCAGCTTTCAAATTAAGGACCGATTTTGCAATCATAGTTGTATCGCCGTACCACAAAAAGTCAAATTTATTGAATAAACCCACCAACGGGTTACCAACGTTTTGTTGAACGCTCCTGGCAAAGGATCGACTGAATCAAATAATATTTATTGTTGTAGACCCTTTCAGTAATGTTGTACTATTAAAAGTATTTAGCAAATAGACGATTGTCACAGAGAAGTATTCTGCCTATTTGATATTCCTGAAATTTTACATAGCGAAGAGAATGGCCTTAATTTAAAAGTGTTGAATATAATGAACATCTCTTAAGAAAATTTGACATTTTTGATGCAAAACCTGGCTCTCTATTCACCACAATCGGACAAAGCCGTCAAACTTATTCGCTCTGAATTAGCAGCAATTTGAGCGTACATCGGTTAAAGACGTACAAAATCGAAATGGCTAAGTGACGTTTCGTAGTTGGAAAAACTTTTACCTCCAGCTACTAAGCTAAGCCATTTACGCCTACGAGAAAATCTCAAATAATAAAATTAACAAACAAGTAGGACTTTAGAAATTGGGGAGAAGGATTACATTCGCACTATCCTCGGAGGAAAGCAGCGGAAAAATGTAGTGCAAAATTGTCTCCTTTCTTTGCTGAAGGAAATATTGCAAGGAAAGTCGGAATTGTTAAGGTGATGATGATTCGATGATGAAATTTAGTCCGTCAGACATAAATAATAATCACTCTCAGTGGCTAATATTTTTTTGTCTTATACGATAAAAAGGAAAGTCACACTCACACGCTACATGTATAAAATTTTGTCGTTTAGATTTTTTTTGATATTTTATTAAACAAGCGACCTAAAAGGTGTTTTTATTTTAGTTCTTTTTAAATTCTTTTTTATATTTTAGAATTGGTATTCTTTTATTCTCACTTCCGTCAAATCTTGTACAAAATTGAGCAATGTTCATTTTAAAATGTTTGTCGTACTATAAATAATATGGCCGATTTATATCCGTCGGACAAAATTTCTACATGAAATATCGCGTTTACTTGGCCACAAGTGGCTACGTTGAACAAATTACAACTCTTTTAACAAACACCGTAGATTCTACAATCTTGTGCAACACTAAGGCATAAGGTCAAATACCAAACTGAAGGGATTAAAACAACTTTAACTAAAAAAAGGCGAAATATACAAGGAAAGCACCAACATTGATTGCATGTGCGCCCTGCAAGTTACTACAGAACAGTTGGAGGAAAAATATGTATTCTAATTAACAGTGATTTAGGCTATGGCTTCTCGTGTTTAAAACAAAAATGTCAAAATTGGACTTTCCAAAACTTTGAATGCTTATACATTGCCGACATTTTATAAGTTTTCATTAAACTGTATATATAGCGAGCTTTACATAGAACACCACCTAACAAAGCCTTATTTCCATTGGATGTTTATAATTTGCCAACTTTATACAGTTCGTCTTAATAAAAAACATGTAGTGGCAAGCCAACTTTTCTAGTTAACGATGGTGATAAACGATGGTGATAAAAAATTTATATATAAAAAAAGTTCAACTTAACAAAAGTTTTACGAAATTATTAAAAAATAATGGTTGCATCACCTACCTGTATTGATGACAAATAGCGACAGGAACGAGTAATTTATTTGCCATCCTTAAATCTTGATGATCCCGTTAATAAAGCTTCTAACACTAATGACACTTCTAACACGATTTTCTAATTTTCAAACACTATTAACGGTTCCAACTTAGATTCTCATGACATTTACACAAAAAAAACACTTAAAATAAAATAAAACATTAAATAGGAACCACATTTTCACTTAAAACATATCGACTTAACTCTTCTGCGCACTGAAAAATAGATTAAAATGACGCCATTTCTAATTAAATTTTAAAAATCATTTAATTTGATCACTAATCACTTCACTAACACAATTACAAACGAGATAATAGTTATTACCAAAAAGCTTTTGAAGATAATTTAATTCGCGATAACTAAACGGTTCAAAAAAATTTAAAATTATTAAAATATTTAAAGCACAACCACTACGAGCGAACTTAACCGGAATAATACTCGTTTTTGTTTTTATTTTAATGTGCGAAAATAAAAGCTTCGAGAATTACTGCAAATAAGATTCGTGTTCAATTAACATGTATTATAAATTTCAAAATAATTCACCAACAAAAGAAAATTACCAACTCACGAATGTGGAAAATAAAAGTTACTTGTGCAAAGTGAAAACCAAACCAAATGAAAATTATTAATTATGAATCAAAATATGGTAATAATATAATAATAATGTGGTAAAAAAAATAATAAAATTAAATTCAAATTATTTTATAATGTGAAATTATGAAAACTGTATTAAATTCGTTTTTTAATATTTGATATATTATTCTAGTGATGATGACGGGTAACCGAATAAGTGCAAAAAAATTATGAAATTTCGATATAAAATTTATACGCAGGAAAAAAAAATTAAGTTCATTTTCGATGTTCGGCAGCCGAAAAGCATCCATTCATCCATGAGATAACTGCGTTATTCAGAGGGTCAATCAGGATAATTGTTTACTTAATCAATTACTACCGACAAAGGAAAATGTTATTATGTACTCAGTGTGAACCCAGCAAGTATTAACCACGGAATTCATAAATTAATCACGGAATTGAAAGTTGAACATAAAAAATATGAAAAGAGAAAAAAGAAATTTCATTCTACATCCCGAAAAGGTTATGGCTAAAAAGGAAATATCCATTATGCTCGACGAAACGGAATTCCAAATTTAAAGAACCGTCAACGGATCGTCGAGAATAATAAAGATTACAATCTAAACACGTTTTCCGATTAAAAGTAACCTTTCCGGGAGGCAAAACAAAATTTCACTTTTCTATACAGAAAGAAAATATAACCTAATCACCAGCAAACTAAAAAAAATAATTATCCAATTAAACTAACGAATAAATTAATAACCAAAATATTATACACATTTAAACGTTAACAGACGAATCCTATAAGCTTGACAGAACAAAACAAGATAGTGTTTGGCTCTCTATACCGTACATCCCACAATTGTCGGAAAAACGTAAGATCACTTATGGTTCACTTCACCGTCAAACATTAATAGCGGATAATTTAAAAAAAATCAACTTTTGTAAATATAAAATGTTTCTAATGTAATTTTAATTCGTTGTATACCTTGTATGGGGGCTGCCCCAAACCCCCACTTTTCCGTAACTTACACAATTCTTCAAGTTTTAAATACTATTTATAATTTTATACTTGATAAAAAAAATCGAAAAAATTTCAAAATTTTCCTGGAAAAATTCCAAAATTTTCCCGGAAAAATCAGTTGTACTGTCGAAAAATGTTAAGATAGAATTCTAATATCAACATTTTTATAAAAATTATACATTTGTACACGTAAAAAAAGTTATCCCAGACTTTCATCCCATAAAAATCAAATATATGCTTGAGGCAATACTACCTAAACTATCATGATATTATGTTATATATATTATTCTATCACGACATAACAAAAGAAGTTTAAAATAAACCAAAATATTTGAATAAAATAATTTCGGCAAAAGTTTGTTGGTCTAAGTGACGTAATTAAATAATTAAATATAGAAGTTCCATGAAACTGATCCTATATTAAGATGTTAGTGCTCCGCATCTAAAAAACACTCGTCCTAATCCGACACTTTTATAGAACGGGCTGTGGAAGCGATTGAGTATTAAAATTATGAGTAATTTAATGATTTTGAGAATTTAAAATTCAATTGCGCAGCTTGGACGCATAGAAGTTCCATGAAACTGATCCAATATTAAGATGTTAGTGCTCCGCATCCAAAAAACACTCGTCCTAATCCGACACTTTTATAGAACGGACTGTGGAAGCGATTGAGTATTAAAATATTGAGTAATTTAATGATTTTGAGAATTTAAATTCAATTGCGCAGCTTGGACGCATAGAAGTTCCATGAAACTTGTTCTGTATGAAGATGTTCGTGTGCCGCATCTAAAAAACACTCGTCCTTATCCGACACTTTTATAGAACGGGCTGTGGAAGCGATTGAGTATTAAAATATTGAGTGATTTAATGATTTTGAGAATTTTAAATTTAATTACGCAGCTTGGACGCATAGAAGTTCCATGAAACTTATCCTGTATGAAGATGTTTGTGTGCCGCATCTAAAAAACACTCGTCCTTATTCGACACTTTTATAGAACGGGCTGTGGAAGCGATTGAGTATTAAAATATTGAGTAATTTAATGATTTTGAGAATTTAAAATTTAATTGAGCAGCTTGGACGCATAGAAGTTCCATGAAACTTGTCCTGTATGAAGATGTTCGTGCTCCGCATCTAAAAAACACTCGTTCTATTCCGACACTTTTATAGAACGGGCTGTGGAAGCGATTGAGTATTAAAATTATGAGTAATTTAATGATTTTGAGAATTTAAAATTTAATTGAGCAGCTTGGACGCATAGAAGTTCCATGAAACTTGTCCTGTATGAAGATGTTCATGTGCCGCATCCAAAAAACACTCGTCCTAATCCGACACTTTTATAGAACGGGCTGTGGAAGCGATTGAGTATTAAAATATTGAGTAATTTAATGATTTTGAGAATTTAAAATTTAATTGCGCAGCTTGGACGCATAGAAGTTCCATGAAACTTATCCTGTATGAAGATGTTTGTGTGCCGCATCTAAAAAACACTCGTCCTAATCCGACACTTTTATAGAACGGAATGTGGAAGCGATTGAGTATTAAAATATTGAGTAATTTAATGATTTTGAGAATTTAAAATTTAATTGAGCAGCTTGGACGCATAGAAGTTACATGAAACTTATTCTGTATAAAGATGTTAGTGTGCCGCATCTACCAAACTTTCGTTTTTATCCGCCACTTTTATAGAATGGGCGGTGAGATCGATTTAGCAGTTAGTTTGGTTTTAGTTTTATGAAACTTATCCTTTATGAAGATGTTAATGTGCCACATCTAAAAGGCATTCGTCTTAATCGGACACTTTTATAGAGTGGCATGTTTAAGCAGATATGTAGAATTAACCGTTATATTTAATAATTTTTTTATTATATTTTATGATTTCTATCGTCCCATTAATATAATGTTAATACTTTAGTTATTATTTGGTTGCTATAGTTTTTACGGAATGGGTGTAATTTTCGGGCTGATAGTGATCGGATAGTGAAATTTCGCTGTAGTGATAGCTCGCCTAACTCTATTTTCTGGGATGATAGTTTTCTCTCATTATAATTTTTCCTGGGATGAAATATTCTGGGATGGTAAAATTTCTGGGCTGATGGTAATATCCTGGGATGGAAAACTGTCGTGATAGTTTAGTGTTGCCATCGTCGTTTTACGGGATGAATCCTGGGCAAACTTTATATACATCATTTGTACGTGTTTTAAATAAAATAATACGCAATTTTTTGTTTTTTAAAGTGAAAATTTTCCCGGAAAATGAGGTAATTTTCCTAAAAAATTTAGCTTCCCCGTCCTAAAAACTGGTGATAAACTATCCTGCATTTAAAAATTTTAAAAATTTATACTCCTTACTTGATTTTCTCGATGTATACGTAAAGTAAACTTTAGCCAAAAAACCAAAGATAGTTAGGCAATGGCTTTCTTAATATTTAACTCAATAATCGTAGCCAATTTAAAATTAAGAATTAATTTCTCTTAAATCAAATATTTTAGATCAAATACTCTACTTTTTTTCTACTACTAAAAAAATAAATAATGCAAAATATGAATAAGTGTGGGACCAGTTAATTGCCAACTCAAATTTTTTCTTTTTCTGTAAAAATCTCGTTGACACATTTCCTAAATATCTCACATCACCAAACTACCCTAAAAGAGCTTGAAAGAAACTAAACCTTTTAGCAAGTAGAAAAAATAATGTTTAGGTCGAATACAATTGACGTTAAATAAAAAATTGTAATACTCACTCAGCCGTGAATTTTAACTTTAGAATGTTCCCTTTAGCCACTTGAATACAAACAAACACAAACACACCTGTTTTCTCTATGTACTACTTTCACTAACTACACAACACGAAATCACTGTTATCACTTATCCACACAAACAAAACTTGCACTAATTTTACTTTTAAATCCCCGCCAGGCCCAGCATAGCCACTATCACAAGATCATTTGTAGTATTTGTTTGATTAACGAAAATTTGATCTATCACAAACCGTATCATTAAAACAGCGCGAAATACCGAAATAATTTTGACTTTAATTTACGCACATTCCACTTTCACTGTTTAACCAAAACATTTCTTATTAAATCTGAACAACTGTAAATAAAGTGATTGCAGTTCTCGCCATCTATAAAGCAGTTGTCTCACAAGGAAATTTGAACAAGCTTCTTTCACAAATGAATCGCTAACTGCAGAAAAGGGACAATTGCCTATTTTCAATTTTTTCAGGACCTACAAAAAACTATTATTTATTGTTGTTATAAGACAACCATATAGAAATACAAATGTCTTTCTATAAGGTTATCTTACAACCACAAATGTCCTGTTTCTGCAGTAATAAATAAAAACACGTGGTAATTTCAACAAATTAGTTTATTTCTCACTAATAACTAGGTACGGTCATACCACGGCTCGGCTAAGAACTAAGTCCGGTGGAACTTCATTTTACCGTACATAAATAAATCTAGTTTGAACGTTTACTAAAAACATACCGACAGACGAATGTACCATACACTTACCCGTTTACGATGTCATATCAAACCGTACTTACAATTTTTAAAGCTTTACATGGACTCTCCACCTGCTATTGCTATATGCTAGAAAATTTCGATCAAATGGCAAGTGGAGACTCGCAATAATATTTATATGCTATCTGTATGGTATGACTACATGCTATGTCGGCAGAACTAGATAGCATGCATATTTTGACGTTTCTTCGATTTCAATTTGACGTCTACTGACATTTTAAGTATTTATTCAAATGACTAGTAGTCTAGACTATCGACAAAAGAATGATTTCAAAACGTCAAATTATAACAAGTTTACCACATCAGACTAAATCTTGGCAAATTTTGATAGAAAGAGAAAGTAGATTGCAATAGTGTACAGATAGCAGGTCGAGAAGCGGTGTTACACAATAAACAGTTAACATTACTATATACCATAGGTTGTACTTTAATTACATAAACTCGTACATGATTTATGGTACAATTATATTTTAATTTAGTTTAGTTTTTATGTAAAATAGTTTTATAGAATTATTCACTTTATCTCAATTAGCAAGATTTTTAAAATGATTATTTTAATATTTAACCTACGACTTAGCTTTTTATATAAGTTAAGGTATCACCGCGCGCTACCCACTAACTCCCAACAAAAAAAATTATTGTTTACCAACCAGAAATGAAGTACATTCCCAATCGAAATCAAATAAATCCCAACCCAACATAAAATAAATCTCAACCCAATTCAACAGTCAAACGTGGTACCATAAAAAGATTTAAATTAATGTTAAGCCACAATGTAAGTCAGGGGTGTAAACATCAACGCATACGGAATTGTCAATCTTTTATTTTAGTTTGGTTTTAATTTTCAATTTATGGAACGCCAAATTCATATTGCGACGTTACATGTCGTGGGGACGTACTCGTACCTACCCTGAGATAGACTTAATGTTGGGCATCATTCACATGTCACATTACCAGTGAATCAGTATTTTTTAACTGCATCACTTGGCTTGAAATTGCAAACGTAAATTTCGTGGCATTCGAGTTCGAAGGTTATGATTTTCGTGGGATTGTTTCCTCGCTTGCTCGAGGTTTAATTTAATATTAGAAAACATATTCGCCACATGATCTGGTTTACTCTCTGAATAAGCTTGATTACCGATTAAACTATGATTGTGCTTAAGGATTTCGTATAAGGTAATGTAATACAAAATGTTGACGTCTGGAACTCCAAACGTAAAAATAACATGATATTCCAGAAATTTAATTACCTCAGCAGCGGTCACCCGCTTCACTGCCTGAGTTACCACATATTTAGAGAAATGATCTATTGCTATAATAATAGATACATTTCCATTTCTTGTTCTTGGATAAAGTCCCATGAAATCGATGTATAAACGTGGAAATGGCCGATAAGTTTCGTGAAACGAAAACAGAGGAGGTTGACTTTGATAGTTGATCGCCTTATTCATTTTACAAGCAGTGCACGATAGCTTTAACTTCGCTTTCGCCTCTAAATGCGCTGCTGCTGGAGGTTGGTGTGCTGATGCAATAAGTGAGGTACGCAACTGCAATGGGACAATTAGCTTCCAGTTAGGATCTCCTGTACAATTATCAGCGGAACTACTGTGATGTAGATCAATTAAGATTTTTCCATTGGAGATATAGTTAAGTTTGAGACGTGTTCTGCTTTGCGGGATAATTGTTCATATAAGTCCAGATATTCTGGTGTGGAAAAATATGGAGAGTTATAATCCAAATTGAGGGGGACAGGATCGAAAGATAAAAATTCCAGGTGCATTCTATAGAGAGAGCGTCTGGAACGCAATTTTCACTTCCTTTTCTGTATTGGATTTCAAAATCGAATCCTTCCTCCAAAAACCGCCGAATGTGTTACGACTTTCTCAGAACCGGGAACTCGGTAATGGCCCTCACCTTATCTGGGTTAGGCCTCAAGCCATTCTCACCAACCAAATATCCAAGGTATTCGATACGTTTCAATAAAAAGCGGGACTTTTCCACGTTAATGGTTAAGCCAGCTTTAACTAAACGACTTGCAACATCTTCTGACAACGAAATTTGTTCTTCTAGAGTAGCGGTATTAATAAGCAAGTCATCCAGGTATACGAATACCCGGTCATGTAGATGGTGAGAAATAATCAAATGCATCAACCGCGATAAAGTTTGGGACGCATTACAGAGTCCAAACGGCATTACAACAAACTGGTATAATGGGCGTCGCGGGACTGTGAAAGTGGTCTTTCTTTCGAAGTTGCATCTAATGGAACTTGCCAAAAGGCATTTTTGAGATCTAAACTCAATATGAATTTCATTTGATCAAGTCTGCTAAGTAACTCATCTATTATAGGTAGAGGATAAGCATCCAGTCACGGCATTCAGCTTGCGATTATCAAGACATAACCGCGCTTTTTGTTCTTTCTTCTGAAGATTGCCATTGGACACGACCAGGGACTGTTACTTTCCTCGATTACTCCGAGTTCAGTCATCCAATCAAATATCAGCATACATCTCTTGCCTAGCGTGCCCAGTGTCGATCGTATGTCTCACCATATTAGTACGACTTAGTCCTAATTTTTCAATATAAGGGAATTGTGCAATTATCTCTCAAAACTTTGCTTGTTGCTCGATCGTCAAGTCATACTGAGTGCTAATTTTTGCTTGTTGATTTTTGACTGTGTCAAACGATACCTCCGACACAATCATTGACAAAACGGCGTTTAGTCTGCTAAACCCCCAAAATGTTGGAAATATTCCTCCAAAAGTGTAAATGTACATTTGGAATGTACAACAATGTTCGGTGAATGTCTTCCATTTTCTTCCTCATAATAGGCTTCTTATTTTCGTACATTTTCAATATAGGTAACACTACTGCTCCGTTTAAGTTTCCTAACTGAATTTGATGATGAATAACACTATCAATGAATTCCTTACAAACCGGTACTGCAGGATAAGATTTGTTGCGATTCATATAATGATACATGGATGCATGGATACATGGAGTGCTGACAAATCAACAAAATTTACTGCCCCATTTCAACAGTAAACCAAATTTTCGATTAATTTTTTTTTTCTATTAATTTTGATGGTGGAAGCCTCGTGTCCATAGTACACGATTAGTTTATGTCTAAATTATACAAAACCATCAAAAAATGATTTTCGTAAAATATGGTAAATGTCCCCATTCGTTCTGCAGTTAGCGATTCAAACAAGGTACCCAGCAAACGTGATATCACTAGTTTTAATATGCATGCAAGTAAAATTACAACTATATGCCACCAGTTTTATAGACGCAACCAAATATTTGTAATATATATATAATATAGAAAAGAATGACACAGACTCTGATATATTAAAAAAATTTATTGGCATCTCTTTGTAATCCTCAACTTAAGAAATAATTTTCTCCAACACATAGTTTATGTTGAGCTGTCGTCCATTTTGTATATTTTTAATTTAGTTTATTTTAATTAAAACTGCATAATAAATTTTATAATCCTTAAATTTTGTAAAAAAATTTCAAAGTCATTGTATTTGATCATTTTCGTTTCAGACTATATTTTTTTCTGTTAACTTCGTATGTCTTCTCTGATGCGGCTTCCATTTTAAAATGAGATCTTAAAGAACACAACACGTCTATAATTATCTGAGTCCGAATCAGATGACTGCGAACCGTTTCTCTTCGGTGGATTTGACAGGCGAATGATCATGTTTGCAGTCGTTATCTTTGCTAAACGTTCAAAGTGTAAAACAGAGTTTGGTTAAAATGCTGCATGATGTTGATTAGCTTTATATAAATACTGCAGCAAACTCGACACTTTAGTTCGTCGTTCATTTGTTCAAAAACAAAGCGATTCCTTCATTTTCAGAGCAAATTCGGTGCTCCCCAAGTTGGTTATAACAAACGAAATCGTCGTGTAAGCTGTAATTAATGTCGCATCTAGGCGGCATAGAGCTTCTGCAGCTAACTTTATAGGCGGAAGTGTTGTCACTAAAACATCAATCATTTTCCACTCTTCCTCTTAGAATAAATAAATGAATTTAGATCAATTAAAGATTTTAGAATGCTATGTTTAAATTTTCGAAATCATTCGAGCACAATATAAAAACTAGTCCATGTTGTCTTCACATCAATCCAGCAATTGAATTTCTTTTCCAAAATCTTCTTTGGTGTATTTTTGAAGAATTTCCGAAACAGCTTGACTATAGTTCTTACTTTCCGGTTAAAGGCATCCAGATTATCTGCCAGTTCTGGATAATCCTCCTTCAATTCAAGTTGGAACCCTTCGTTCCAATCAGAGGTACCGTCATCATTATAAGGTTTTTGATAGAGGATAACTAACACTGCTTAATGAATTAAGTGATCAAAGCAGAGTTGTTTGGCAACAGGACACTATTTTTCCGACCTTTTGCATCACAGCGGCACCGTCTGTTGTGATGCATATGATGTCTTCATGCAAGTTGATGTTCTTCATGCCGTACATTTCCAGTCGTTCTTCAATAAGTTTGATGCAGCATTTTGCTGGCAACTATTCAACGTACTCGTATTAGCACCGAATTTCAAAATTTTAATTTAATGTGCGCGTTTATATTTAAATAGCGTCGGTTTCTAGAGTAAGTCCACTCATCGAAAAAGAGGCTTAATAGTTTGCCTTGGGATTTCAATCCTTGCAGCTCAATTTTATATTTTTGCTGAATAATTTGTCCGTTTGTTATTACCATGGCTCGAATTGTTGCGGCTGATTTTGGAACATCAAATCCATGCGCTATCAGCGACTTACGCATCTCAATTGAAATAATGAAAATCCTGAATGGTATACCATCTTCGGCCGTCAATTGTCATACAACCGGAATAGTACCGCTTCTAAGAGTGTTATGACGAACGATTAGGAAGTTCGTTGTCGATGCCTTAGTTGTACAAGTTTGTAAATTGCGGCGCTTTGCTGGTCGTGTTGATGTCCTTGTTGTACTTTCATCTACAGATCTCTTCACAGGTTTAATACAATCTTGTGAATATAGATGTAATATGTTTATGGAGAGAACTTGTTGATCCACCTGTTGTCTTCAATTGTTTCGGACAACGTTTACATTTTACCAGAAGTGTTGTCACGCAGGAAATGCTCGCATACACTGGAGTTTTTTCAATTTAACGCTGGCTGCATTCTTCAAATTTGTTTTTTGCGGGCATGTCTACTCTAGATGGGATTACAGTAATTAAGAATATAGCAGAAAATCTACTATTACATTTTGTGCAATTTTTTTCGGAGTTATAGTTTTACGTTTATATACCTCGGGCATCGTGTTGTTTTAGCGAAGTATTAAGATATGTTTTGTAATTTTTTCGTCATGATTGTGGATTGTATTGTGTAGATTCGAGAATATTTTATTGTATTTTCGATTTTTAATATTTATCATCCTCTAATGGCGATAAATTCGTCTCTTTTTTACATTTTATTATTTTATAATAGTATGTATTTATAGTTTACTATATTTGTTTCGAAAACTATATTTTTTAATAAAACAATATGAAATTTGTAGCACCGAAAGCCGGAACTTTTTCTTAACTTAATCCCGGTTTTCGGCTCCGGAAAATGTTCAGTATTCGCGAAAAACTGGGTTATATAATGCTCTATGCAGCAGCTTCGCCGGCACGATTCCTGCCATTCGAAAATCTCAACCCGGTGTTATTGTGGATATTAAAATCAACCGTGACCACAACCTGACGTGCGGGAGTACTGCTAAATATTATCAAAAGAGACCGATAATATGTATATCGAACTCATGACTAGTATCAGAAACTGACAAATTTGGACAACAACCAATAAAGGGAATAAACGAAAGGAGTTAGAGTTGAAATTTTATTTTCAATTTATAAAATATTAAAACCAGGGTTATATTGGATATCATCTCTGATAAACACAGTGAGTCTTCGATATGGAACCAGACAAACAGTCAATGTAAAATTGCCCGGGATTAAAGTCTTTAGTGCCGACCAAAGAAAAATTACCTCTGAGAAGTTAGCGCGAAAAATTATCCCGAAAAACCATTATAGTTAAATATGGCAAGACTATTATATATTTACCGAATATTTTAATACTATCCTGATAGTCAAGTATATATAATTAATACGACATTAGCGATAATGTATAGTAAATTATTATTTAGTTTTGTAATATTAAATTTTCAATTACAATTATATGTACAAAATATATTATAATTTAACATTTCGTGATAAATTTTTATATCACCTCGAAAAATTACACTAAAATAATTTACATCGATATAATCAAAATTAATAAAATATAAAAAAAAATTAATTCAAATATTTAATATTAGAAAAACAACAATTCTCTGAACTAAAATAGAACTATTTCATTTTTGTAAAATGGCAAGAAGATATTACAAGTTAAACTTTAGGTGTGAAGTCGTAGTAAATATAAATTATGTTGGTATGGAATTTGTAGAGGAAGGATCCACCTTTCAAACGCCAAAATTGAGAATCGAGTCTATGAGTCAAATTTTAGATAATATAGTCGTGTGAAGTCGTAGTAGATATCAATTAACAGAGCAAGGTTGGCATGGAATTTGTAGAGGAAGGATCCACCTTTCAAATGTCCAAAATTTTAAATCAAGTCTATGAGTCAAATTTTAGATATAGTCGTGTGAAGTCGTAGTAGATATCAATTAACAGAGCAAGGTTGGCATGGAATTTGTAGAGGAAGGATCCACCTTTCAAATGTCCAAAATTTTAAATCAAGTCTATGAGTCAAATTTAAGATATAGTCGTGTGAAGTCGTAGTAGATATCAATTAACAGAGCAAGGTTGGTATGGAATTTGTAAAGGAAGGATCCATCTTTCAAACGCCAAAATTGTGAATCGAGTCTACGAGATCCTTTCTCTACAAATTCCATACCAACCTTGCTCTGTTAATTGATATCTACTACGACTTCACACGACTATATCTAAAATTTGACTCATAGACTCAATCCACAATAATTGTTTTCTTACTAATAACCAGAGTGCTTGATTTTGCGTTTTTGGATTAACCACGCCAGTAAATTGTTTGTTATTAAATTAATTTCTCGTTATCCCTTTTTTGACCCGCATACACAATTGTGTATGTAAATTTCGATTACGACAAACGAAGATGTCAAACATAGAATTAGGTGGTAATTGAAGACCAGTGTACACATTTGTGTAAACCACATAATTTTGTTTTCGTCCGAAAAATAACAGTAACTAATAATGATAAAATAATTATTATGTTATCAAGAACAAATAAATTATATGTTATATAATTAATTTGTTAACAAATTATTATGCTTTTTTCAAAAAGAATTCCGATTTAACTAAGATCCGTTAAAATACGGAAGACATTACAACCTATCATTATTTACATACACATTTGTGTATGGTGAACGTAAATTGAACCAAAAAAAAATATTTTTTTGAACTCGAAAGGGTTATATAAATTTCTGCGCTTCAATATTTTTTTTGGTTTCGGGATGGTTCGAACACCTGTCGCTATTTGTTTGCTGAAATTGTCTATATTGGAATTCTTTTTCGGGATAACAAACAAAAAAAAAATCATGATAGTAAAAATGTCATGATAGTAAAAAATATTCGGGATGACATTCAAAACTAACGTGATATAGAAAATTTTTCGGGATGACACTGAAAAATGTCGTGATATTCGTTTTATAGTGTTGTCATCGCATTTCTTCGGGATATTTTTCGGGCTAACTTCACAGACATAGAAAAATTCAGAGAAATTTGATATACGATTATTCTCTACAGTATATTCAAAAACCGTGAATGCCATATGCCGATGATTAAAAAAATTTCGAGTTGTCTTGTGATATACTTTTAATTTATAATTTCAAAGCACCCCACAAATGACCAAAAAATTAATTAAATTTTATGATTTTTTAATGGGTAGTTTGAAATTTATTTTTTAGTTTACAATTTTACCATAATATCAAATTTGTAATTGTTGTTGTAATGCTTAGGAATACCTCGGAACTCTATGGAAAATTTCGACAATCATGATTGTGAAAAGTGCCGAATCAGAAAACGACAACTTTGAAGCTTTCTTACATTTTAGCTTGTTACGTAAAAGCTGGGTGAGTATATACAGAATTTAATTGCAAAAACTTTTTATGGTTTTTGGTTGGTTTTTGGCATTAAATTGACTTGTAGAAAATGTTACGCTAATTGTAAATTAAGTAAGTTATAACCGTACATCTTGAACTGCATTTTGCACCTAATAAAGACTACAAATGAAAATAGCCCTTAAAAACAAAATGAGTTTAGAGATATTGCTATAATGGTGTACATGGGAAGTATGTTATAGCGACCACCATCGGGGTGTTGCAGAGTTAAGCAGAACTATGCGAAAGGAAGGTAATAGAAAAACACTAAAGTGTAAAAAAGTCAGAACTGAAATCTTGTACTAATTGCAAAAAAATCCTTAAGAAGTGCCTACAGTTTTCCTATTACATATTTCAATCTAATCTCCTTCGCCTTGCTTTGTTCGTAACTTTTACCACCAACTATAAAAATTGCAAACTTTTGATTATGTAAATAAAAATATACGCACACTATTTAGAATTATTGTAGCAAAAAAAAATTGCGATTTAGTTCGCGATTTATGAACACAAAAAACGTACAAAAACAAAATTGCAAAAAATTAGAGGAACGGAGAATGAGAAAATTAGTGTTTATGATCTGCAATAAATTTGTTTTCTTAATTTTAGTGCGAATTTGCAATTTTTTTTTTTTGTTTGTGCGGTTTTGGTTTTTTTTTGGTAAGAGTGAGAAGGGAAGGTCACTTCTTCAGTTTCTTTCTTGCTATATGGTGAATTATTATTTGTGTGATATTTTTTTTATCGTTGTTAGTGTTGTTGTCAGAATTGAATTAGAAACGTGCGATTTTAAAAAATGGATGAAAACGAAAATATTTAGCTGATTGCATCGCTTGCCTTTATATTGCGTAATTTGTATGTTGTTTATTTCGCGTTAATAACGCGTTAGATACTCAAATTAGAAATACGAAATTAGCGCGAATTGTTCTTTTCGTATATGTGTACCATAAACCGATGCATGTGTGTTTCTGCTGCTTGATCTGTTACGAAACGCATGTGGTATACTACTTAGTATTTCCATTATTCATTATATTGTGCAAAGCGACAAAAATACGTTTTAGTCATCTAACAAATTTTTAAGCAATGCACTTAAGCAGATCTATAATAAAACTATAATTTAGTTTTGTTTATGATTTGACCTTCTTGAGACGATTAGTGACGCGAGATCACTAAAATGCATGACACACAAATGTTTTTTTTTTTATCTTGATGAATTATGCCAACGCATTTTTTTTTTTTTAGTTATAGAAATCTTTAATTTGAAGTACTGTACCCAAAGTAGATATTTGAATGGTTAATGTATTTTTTATCAAATTATTGCGGTACAGATGACAATGTGCGTGTAGGAGAAATCTTTAATTTGCGGGTAATATTTCGAAATGTATCAATTTGCAAACTGTAACCAATTTATTCATATCCACTTACATTCTGCGCTATTAATTTTGTTCCCTGCCCGCATGCGGGATAGTATGCTAAATTTCATCATATTTAGTCAGGTATTTTCCAGAAATCTTTACCAACATTTTTACCAGAAAGCCATATTGCACTTTTGATATTATATGATGTTGATGTGAGGACCAGAGGTCGCAAATATGCTGTACCATTTACAATATGCGAAGGCTACCGTTTTCATCTTACTCGATACTGCATTCACAGTTGGTGAAGTCATTATTAAACCATCTGAAAATAAGCTGTAAGAGGGTTAGTTCATGTATGAGTAAACTTAGTGTCTTCTCAAAAAATAGGAAAGGATCGCTGCTATTAGCGAGCAGTCCAAGGAATTATAATTATGTCCCTTTGCTCCTTGATCAAACACCTCTTATCGTTGAAAAAGGTTCTGATAATTTTATTTGAAAGATTTTTAATATTCGCGATTCTTACACGTTAATTTTGATTTCTGGGTTTGCCAAGCCTTCTAATTTAATACATCAGCAATTTTTCATAAATTGGAAGACTCTACTGAAATTTGGGGGAAATTTTCATTTCTGCTTAAATTTTGGAAAATTATCTGGACCATTTTCAAAATATTTGATGGGTGTTTGTGCGCCTTTGTCGAGAGTTGATCTTCTTGAGAGTTTACATGTGAGCTGACCTGCAGATATGGCTATATAGAAATCATTACGTCTTGGAGTATGCCCCCGGAAATATCTACACTTATATACTTTAATTCGAGATTTTATACGACGATCCGATTTCCCATACTCGGACATAATCACCATCACCTCCCATGATAAGCTGCCACGTCCATGTCATAGGTATATAATATTTTAATCTCCTTATCAAAGAGATCTTTGTTATTCCTGCAATTCCATCCGAGATACCCATTTAGCGTTATTGATGAAAAAATATTAGCTAACATCTTTCTTCGTTTTTTTCCTCGAGACTGTGTTTTGCTTTTTAAAGTCTAGTTTGTTGTCATAATCGAGATATCAGAGTTACAGTTAATTAGTACAGTTTCGTCACAGCAATTAGTTCGTACAACATAGTCAAAGATCCGAATTTTTATTGAGTTTGGTTGCCACTAAGATCAAGATATGTGACGTTACCTTAACGGACAATTAGTCCACCGATATACACTCACAAGTAGCCAGACTCTGTCCAATTATAGTTTTTTGATTGACAATCGACCGTAATCTCAAATGGCTGCCCTTTCATAAATGTAATTTACCCAAACAGTTTCCTTGCAGTTTTTTTGTAATCTTGTGGCATAATAGCTTCGTCTGCTCCAATTTCCTGCTTTTTTAACTTCTTTTGGTGTTTTGTCCTTAATAAAATCGAGAAGTGACAGTTAGAATGTATCACAATAAGCCCTTAGTAAATATTAACGCTATAATAGCCAAGACTGTGTGAGTGTACAAAAACCCGAGAATATAAAATATGCACCACACTATAGCCAATGGCTTCCGTTATCGTGCCATGTTAACTGACTTTTTATTCCCTGCGATAGAAGAGGAAGACTTGGCAATGATGCAATCGACGGTTTGCGCCCTATCTTCGAAAATCGTAGTATAAGCTGAAATGGTGAAAGCTAAAAGTAGCTAAAAGTATTCAACGCGTACCCCACTCAATATATCTCATCGGTACACAATGTAGAAAGTATATTACATTACTAAAACATCCTGCGATATATAGTAAACCGACCTACAGAGCAATATTACAACTTATCAGAGAAAAACGCCGAATCGACGTCGATTCTGCTTTAATATTCTATAACATGTTTGATGTGGAATAGGCATCAATAAAAGATGGTTTTTCACAGGCAAAAGCAATCTCTTTACGTTGAAACACCAGCTCAACACAACAAGTCAAAGAAATATGACAGTGGATGAGTTCTATGTTATGTAAACTATCAATTTTCATTAATAGTTAACAAAATGAAGACGGAAGACTATTGAGAGGCGTATGCATGTTTTCTAAAAATTCATGAACTTGAATTTCTGAGCCTGTAAATATATAAAAGAGATATCAGCAATTTCACCAAATACCGAACAAACGACCGTACAATATTAATACAACAACAAAATTATATTATCAAATAACAACTTACCACCGCCAAAACAAAACAATCCTTAGCCACCAGTACCAGTGAGTCAATCAGTATCGGGATAATCCAATCAGGATAAGTTAATCAGGATAATCCAATGGCAAAATGAGAATATTACCACCACAATGAACAGTAGAAACACCAGAGAATCAACCACAAGGAAACGCAACTAGAAGAAAAAAAATTAGTTAGTTATCGATCATGCAGAAGGCGAAATAAATGAAATAACCAAACAATATGCAGATGATAATATGGAGATATGACGGAGGCCTCCCTTTCGTACCATGTACCCCTATAATATAAAAATGCTAATATTCTTAAATTCCTGATCGACACAGAAGTCGACAAAAGCTTTGTAAAACCAGAACCAGCCGAGAACGCCATTCCAACTAATGTTCAATTTGGAATCACCAAAAAAATTATATTACAATTTTTCAAAAGTATTAACATTAATTTCAGAAAAAACAACATACTCATAATAACCCCAAACATAGAAACTCCATTCTATGGAAAACCGATCATTTCAGGTCAACATTGTAGACAGCCATCATTCATCAGAAACAAAGAAAAAACTCCTGAAAGAGGTAACCCAATTCAAAATGTTATTCGGACCAGTAAACCATAAAGAAACGACGAGGAATATAACTACGAAATTATTTGCAAGCCAGGCTGCATGAATAAAATCGCAGACGTCCTATCAAGGCTAGAATTGGGCGCAAACACGCCGTCTACAGGTGAAACAGTTCAAAGTGCTGATACTGCGAATCAACGTATATAGAGTTCAACTGAAATTCATAAAAGAAAAAAAGGTAATTTTAAGAGAATAATGAAATCCGAATAATATCAATGGGGTAAACATTGCTGAAGAATATATTCAAATCCTCCACGAAGGACAACTGTCGGGTTACAAAATACAATTAACACAGGAAGTGGTTATCGACATATGCAATAAAGAGAATCAATTTGCAATTATAACAGAGGAACAAAAACGAGCACACCGGGATCGTGTAGACAACGAAAAACAAATCTTGGATACATAGGCAACCTTAGTCAGGTGGAGATCCAAAACACGCCTAACCTAAAGTACCCAACGGAAATACTCCATGTATATAATGGAAATTAAGGATGAGATGTTCATCTCATGTGTGGACAAGTTCACACTATTATTAAAATTTCTTCCATCAAAACTCCAATCTATTCTACATGTGAGCGATAAAATAAGTAAAACAATTATTTTTTTGTTTTTGCTCTGCTTTGATACTGGCGGTTACTGTTAGTACCACAACTTCTATTCATTTCCCCCTTACACCAAATATTATAAACATGGGATCCAGCCATTTACGAATTGGTTTAACTTCACTCAGTCCAAATTACTATTTAAAATGCGTCCAGCTTATAATTTATTTGACATTGATGTAAATTAATTATGCCCGATTTTTAGCACAGATTTTTGCTGTAGTGAGACAACAAATACGGCCAAGTACGGTAAACAGCAATTTACGATATGGTCTAACTTCACTCAATCCATATTACCTCAAACATGCGAATTATGTGTAATCAATTTTTATTGATAATTCAATTTGTTGGCTCAAATTTTCGACTAACTTCAGTAGCGTCAAAGATAAACCAACATTAAAAAAAGAGACGGTAACACAAGACAATTACGTTACCATTACAACATCATCCGAGAAACTAATTCATAAAAACCAATATCAAAAATATGACACAATAATATCGTCTACCTTTAGGTCAGGGCTGTGGTGTTTAACATGATCACCATCGGTGAACATCCACGAATACAATACCGTAAAACAATAATCAATTGGACAACTACGAAGAACTGATTTATCGACAACTGAACTACAGCGAACAACAACATTCAGCAAGGAAACAAAATCTGAACACAATTTATTCACCAAATAAAACAAAACTCTGGAGTAATATATCCTAATTTGCTTAGTTCATATTTTTCTCGTTAACAAGACAAATGTGGGACACGAAATGAGGAAGCTGTTAATTAAATAGCCAATCTACTAAGAAGGAATTTCTACGTTCAAACCAGGAAATTGAGTTTCTTACCCACGGGACGTGGATGACACATTTTTTGATATGAAATTGTTGTTAAATATTTTCCAACACATCTTATGTGAAGTTATTGCAGCCTAGGAATCTATAAAATTTACTTGTATTGCAATAGCCAGCTTCCAGCGCAGAAAATATTAAAATCATTTTACTATGAAATTAATCTTAGTCCCGATATTTAAATATATTACATTATGAGAAGTTAGCGCATAAAAGCATAAACAAGCCCACAAAAAGCATAAAATATTAAGCTCTTGGATCAAGGCTATACAGATTTAAAATTGGCATGCAATCAGCTTGATATGGAATTTTCATCGAATCGATATGTTGCAACTTGCCGATATGTGGCTCTGGGTTGAAAACTCTTAAGCATTTTCTAGAAATAAATCAGTTTTTCTTACCGGGTGTCAAAGCAAAAATCTCTCTGATTGAGGCTATATAGATTTAGGACGGACATGCAAAACAGTTTATTTATAGTAATATTTGAAAATGATCGATATGTTGCAACTTGCAGAAATAAGGCTCTAGGATGAGAATTATTTAGCATTTTCGAGAAATAAATTAGTTTTTTTTTCTCGTGTGAAATATGCTCGTGTTAAACTAAAAGTCTCTTGAATTGAGGCTATACATATTAATAGTTTATGATTTTTGGAAACATTTATAAATTTATATAAAACTAGCTGAGTTGAGTGGCCAATCCATTCGTCTTTTCATCGAATTCAACAATAAAGGCAGATTTATGGTTGCGTTCGTTCGGTCATTTTTTCGATCAATCATCTCTTATCACGTATTGAAATGTGAATGAACTGTTGATTCAAACTAAAGGCATCTACATATTGAAAATTGCGTTATTTTTTATCTCAGTGTGGAAATGAATTGGAGTCAGTTGGAACTCAAAATAGTTCAATGTATTTTATTCGAGTGGAATTAAATGGAACAAAGACGCAAATCAATACAATGCATGCAACTCTCGAACAAGCGACGTACAACTGATCATAAGAAAACACAGAAATCTCAGATTTATTCCGCACACTTCCAACGATTGACCTTGTGATTTGTTAATCGTCATAGCGAACGCGAAACAAACGGGGAACTGAATATGCGCTTGAAGTCGAACATAATATCAGTTGGAATCAGAGGAATTCTCGGAATTAGATCATCCTCTTCTTTGAATGTGCTCTTGCTGATCGTCGCCTAAACCACGTTCATCATCAGTTTCTTCACAGCCAATCGCGTTCCGTTACACCAATCTCTGTTAAGATAACGCAGCATAATTATCACAAATCCGACCTTGAGCATCAAGTTAGGTGGTACAGGATTCACGCCAAATCAAGCAAATTCAAAAACTCGGTCGGATAGATGGTTATCTCGTCTTGATTGGTCCCACAGACAACGGATTTGTAACAATGCATTTCCCCAGCGATTTGGGTTTGAATCAAGTAGTTCAGACTGTCTACATCCTTGTTCTTCGTTGTCAAATTTGCTCGTTCGTGGATTCGTCCCAGATTATGATTTTGCAATCTTGCAATACCTTGGCCAACCCCGCAATTGAGCACACTGGTCATTCGTGTGGATATTCATTGGCAACTTCAACGCAGAATGTGCCGTCTGGCTGCCGTCTAGAAATGTGGTTGCAATTCCCGATGATAAAAAGCAATGAAATCAAAAAGGTTTTACCGGTTCCATCGGCAGCATCGAGGATATTTCGCTGTTTCCTTCATCAGCTGCTTTCATCAATGCGTCTTACACGTTCTTTTGTTGTGCATTCAAAAGCGGGACATTCGTTTATACTATTTGTCTCATTGAATCATGATCGTACACTTACTCTCGTAGCAATTCACGGTTAAATGCATCGTGCATCGATCGATTTGGTGCTGCCATGCCCAATTTCGACAAATAACTGCCGCACATAACCACGCACATGTCTTTGATCATGATCAAAGCTTAGTTGCGTATCTCATCGTTCTTCTCAAGCTCATAATTTGATGTTGCACTGCAAACTCGATGCAAAATGTCGTCAGCTATCTCGTCCTTGTAAATGTTTCACAAGTCCAATGCGTTCGATGGATGATATATCACTATGATGATCGCGAACAATGAGAGAATTTGATTTGCCGGCGTAGAAACAGTGACATATGCGAGTGTTCAGTCCCAGTGTGAGTCGTTTTCCATCAAATTCAGACGTTGTGAAGCTTCTCTATAAGTCGCGCACAATACACCATCTAATAGTACGAAGCGATTCGAACGAAGTAGGACCAGAAACATGGAACAAAAGCAAACGAAAGATAGAAGTATTCGTCTTGTCATCGTGGATGAACACGTGGTACACACGGCCAAGCTCATCAGTCGATTACACATCGGCGTATCCTGCAACAGCTTGACCTTTCTTTCGTCGTTGAAACTTCTTCGTTGTAGCTGGTGATCATTCTACTAGTTGTGTTGCATTAACTTCCGTGAAATAGACACGCTGTCCATTCTCCAAGTGCACACACAAATGATGAATAGTGGGATGACTTTCGTGTAATATAAATTGCAAAATACATTAATCGCCCCATTGTAACTGACATAACGGCCCCATTGGAATCTTGACACTTCGTCATTTGTATTCGGAGCAGTAATGCCAAACCCCTTTGTTCACGTATTTGCAATATTGCATTGTTAACATTGCAATATTCCTTAACATTGCAGTGTGTTGCGAATGTTTTCGATAGAAGCTTGCAATACAGAACGATCCAGCGATTACCGACCATGACATATTTTCCATTCACCATCATCGTGACTGTTCTGCCACCATCTTCGGGTGAACGATGCCGATATAGTGGATAACCTTCGATTCCACTAATTGTGTATACCAGCAACGGACGTGGATATTGTTTTGTGCATTTCCCATCGGCCTTACACGGTGAATCTGGATTGTGATCTCCACACAGATCGTGAATCATGTTTGTTGCGACTACCGCAAACATGTGGTAATCTACGCTTCTGCCACTCTGCTGAGTACATCCAATAACGTGGCTGTCTGAAAAACGATGAGTCCATTAGCGTCCTGAGTTTTTGTTTAGATTACCGGTAATTTCAGGTAATTTTGGGTTGCATGTGAACGTGATGAGCAAATAGCATCCTACGCATATTCATGCACATGCCGTGGGCTGCCAACATATATCGCTGGGAGAATGGTCAGTTGACCAACGTTGGTTGCATCTCCGTTCGAAGCGATTGAAGCGGATGAAATTTAAACGTTCTGTTTCGATCTTGACATACATATCAACGCAAAACTCTCATATCAACCATCTCCTGGAAATTGCGAATACAACAACAAAAACATCGAGCCAAATCGGTTCAGGCGTTCTCAACTGATGTGCTAGAAAAAAAATCAATTTTCTTTGAATTTTTCTGGAAGTTTCCGAGTTTTTCACTACAATTTTCTAACTTTTCTCTTCTAAAAGACCATCTGGATCGAATACGTGCAAAATATTGTACAAAATATCATTTTTCGATTTTCCGACAATTTTCTTTCATACAAACCTTGTTCTGATAATTACGAACACAACAAAAAAAATCAGCCAAATCCAGTCATTGATTTTTATTAATATAGATGTTTTTTTTTATAGGCTGGGATAAAGTCCAATAACTTATAATAAAGGGTATTCAAATTTGAGGCATATTTTAAATTTTAAATACAAGACATAAATTGTGTGAAGCCTTTGTTTATTTTTATTGGAAATTAAAGTAAATTGGTTCTGGTTAATAATGAAAAAAATGTCGTTCAAGTGATCTACTCTACGGCTACCTCGGCAGGCTGTCAAACTTTTACCAAAATTTTGAATACCTTTTTCGCATAATGATGGTTCAATTTGTGATATTTGCACGATGGTGTTGTCTTTGAAATCTAAATATAAGAAAACACTTCCAATTGATTCCAGAAAGAGTTTCTAATCATCTCTCGATTTCGAGCTCGATTCACAGTAATTGAATTCCCTTTTCGATTTTCGAAGAAAATATAGACCAATTACGCCACCACACCAAAAATCCACACCATACAGTAACTTTTTTTTTGGTTTCATTGCTTTTTCAAACAATGCTCTAGGATTTTCTTCAGTTAGCTGTATTTTGTAAGCTTTTACATGAAGATAACCGGACAAGTGGCGCAGTGGTTAAAGCTTCGGCACTTGGACCGGGAGGTACCGGGTTCGAATCCCATCAGAGGCTAGAAGCAAATCGAATTTTCATCATCGATTACAATCGGTGATGTTAATAAACACAACTAAGACCCTCTGATGGAGTGCAGAATTCAGCGCCGACCCAACCTCCATGTCAGTTTACAGGTTGACATGGAGCTTGCAATGTGCAGGTGGTATACTGTATTTGCGTGAGTAGGTGAATAGGTGAATGGGTTAATGATGTGGCGTGAATGCGTGGTATCACAATGGGCCAAAAATGGCCTAAGTGTCAACCACCTAACACGGATGTGAAGTTTTTAACAGAATGAAAAATTAACAAAAACTAAAATTTGTTAAATTAACAAAAATAAACAGTCCGTAAAAGCAATGTTAACAATGGAAACCTGACAACAGACAAATTTCTTTTAATTAAAAACTATTATCAAAACTTAATTTTGATTGAAATTAAAAAACTAAAATTACAATTTAAAAATATGTATTTACATAAGAAAGACAAAACATTTAATGTAATTAAATAATGTTAATAAATTGGAGTATCCACTACTAAATAATCAGTTACATATATGTATACTGCGTTGGAAAATCGAATCGAATTGAATATTTTGGTGATTTTGGGATCCAGTGTATTAATTATTGGCCAGATCACAGAGATAATACCGAGAAGTGACTAATATCAAATGATGGCATAAGAGGTGCCCTTTCAAATAAAATTGGTCTCATCAAAAAACTACGAGATTTTCCCATTTGTTAATGCGTTGGAAAATCGAATCAAATTGAATATTTTGGTGATTTTGGGATCCAGTGTATTAATTATTGGCCAGATCATAGAGATACTACCGAGAAGTGACTAATATCAAATGATGGCATAAAGTGCTCTTCGAAAAAAAATTGGTCTTATAAAAAAACTACAAGATTTTCACCAGAAACCATTTTACTCGTTTTTTCCCGAAATCAGGATCCATTGCCATCGGTTCCTGTTACTCCAAAACCTCCTTTCAGCAATTTTCATTAAAATCGTTTGAGCTGAACAAAAAAATTAAAAATAGGCCCGGGCCTCACCAGAAAACCTCTTATTCGATTTTTTCCGATATCAGGATCCATCGCCATCGGATCCTGGTACTCGAAAACCTCCCACTAGCAATTTTCATTTAAATCGTTTGAGCTGAACAAAACAATTAAAAATATAGTCGGGCCTCACCAGGAAACCCATTACACATTATTTCCTAAATCAGTATCCATCGCCATCGGTTCCTGGTACTCAAAAACCTCCTTCCGCACCATGCATTTCTCGAAACACGACAAGAATGGGAAACAAGACACGAACGAGTGATATTGTAGCATGACAATGCTCCATGCTATCGAACTGCAATTGTCAAATGCATGCCAACGCATTAACAAATGGGAAAATCTCGTAGTTTTTTGATGAGACCAATTTTATTTGAAAGGGCACCTCTTATGCCATCATTTGATATTAGTCACTTCTCGGTAGTATCTCTGTGATCTGGCCAATAATTAACACACTGAAACCCAAAAATCACCAAAATATTCAATTCGATTCGATTTTCCAACGCAGTACATATATGTAACTGATTATTTAGTAGTGGATACTCCAATTTATTAACATTATGTAATTACATTAAATGTTTTGTCTTTCTTATGTAAATACATATTTTTAAATTGTAATTTTATTTTTTTGATTTCAATTAAAATTAAGTTTTGATAATAGTTTTTAATTAAAAGAAATTTGTCTGTTGTCAGGTTTCCATTGTTAACATTGCTTTTACGGACTGTTTATTTTTGTTAATTTAACAAATTTTAGTTTTTGTTAATTTTTCATTTTGTTAAAAACTTCACATCCGTAACCTAACCTACATGACGATATGTGTGCAAATTATTGAACAAAATTGATGGTTTGATATTTAATTGTTGTGAATGACGACGAATTGATGTCCTTGGCTCCTCAAAAACGCTTGTGCTAACAGCTGCAACATTTTCACTTGAACGACCACTACGATGATAAATTTTGATTCTCTGAGCTTTATAATACGTTGTTGTGGTGAGAAAATACGTTGTTCAATCACATATCTCTCAATTTTAACTAACCGGAACATTTATTTAAGTTTTTTCCTGCTTTTCGGACAATATTGTTACGATTTTGCCTTGTCAATCAAGGTTCGAATCACTGGATTGTGAATAAATACACTGCTTCAATTTTAACTCACACAATTTTATTTACACAACACAATTTATTATACAACACAAAATTCACAATTAATTATTACAATTATAACACACTTTTTAATTATCACTTTAATAATCGCTTTAATAATCACTTTAATAATCTTTCTATTTAACCTTCACTGTATCACGTTTAAAATAATACTCAGCATTCCACGTCAACGCGCGCCTTTATATACCAAAATATTTGTTTCTAGAATAATCCTAAATGCGCAGCAAATATGTTAGTATAGAAATGACGCCTAAATGTTGTTTATAAATTATAAATGTAATTGAACAATTAATGAAATTAACTTATTCTATTCTATTCTAGGTGTCACCGTAACACTACCCCCCACCTAAGCCTGTTCGTCCCGAACAGGATCCAGATCACCTCCTCTGTAGAGCGCCAAACGCTCCAAATGCACCACCTTTGGTTTACCTTTCCGTCCTTTCTGTATGCGATAAACCACGTCGTTCAACCTTTTAATGACAGTGTAAGGGCCTTCCCATGTTGGTTGCAACTTCGGTGATAATCCCTTCTGCCGTTGCGGGTTGTGAAGCCATACCAATTGCCCTTCCTCGAAGCCTTGATTGTTTGCTCGTATGTCATATCGAGCTTTCATTCGATCACTTGTTATCCGAATTTTCTCCCGTACAAATTGATGTATTTCATTGAGTTCCTCTTTCATCCGGTCGACGTAATCCTGTCCGCATAGAGCTGCTGATGGAATAGCCCCAAATTTTAAATCTCCCGGTAATCGCAGATTGTTCCCAAATATGGTTTTAGCTGGTGTCACTCCTGTTGTGTCATGTACCGCTGATCGGTAGGCCATCAGGAACATCGGTATATGTCGATCCCAGTTACGTTGGTTCCTTTCCACAACCTTTGCTAGATATTCCTCCAATGTGCCATTGAATCTTTCCACCATACCGTCCGACTGTGGGTGTAAAGGCGTCGTTCTAGTTTTATTGATTCCAAGCATCTGACATATCTCCTGAAATACCACCGATTCGAAATTCCTTCCTTGATCCGTGTGAATTTCCATCGGTACACCAAATCTGCTAATGAAATTGTTGACCACGGCATCAGCTATTGTAGTTGTCTCCTGATTGGGTATGGGGTACACTTCCGGCCATTTGCTGAAATAATCTATTATTACTAGCACATATTTATTTCCGCTCTCGGTGGTCGGAAATGGCCCCGCCACGTCCATTGCAATTCTCTCAAATGGTGCCCCGACATTATATTGTTTCATGGTCCCACGGCTTTTTCGTGCTGGTCCCTTTACTGCCGCACATTGGTCACATCTTCGACACCATTCTACTACTGACTGTCTACATCCGGACCAGTAGAAACGTTGGCGAATTTTGGCTAGTGTTTTATTAATCCCTAGGTGACCTCCACTTGCTCCTCCATGATACTCCTTGAGGATTTCCGCTATCCGATCTTTTGGCACCACTACCAACAATTGTTTTACTTTACCGTCCGTGCTTTCCCACTTTCGTTTTAAACATCCATTTTCTATGTGGAGGCTATCCCATTGAGCCCAATAAGCTTTTACAATGGGAGTTTTGTCAGCTATCTCACTCCATGTGGGCCGGTGTTCCTTTTCCTTATGTTCCATGATGAATGACAGGTCAGCATCCCGTAATTGCTCCTTCTTGATCATTTCATCAGTCCATTCCTCATCAGGTAGCACTTGCATAAGTCGAATATCGATGATGTTTTCCTTACCCTCCACACGCCCACAATGCTTGCATTCCACGGGACATGGCCTTCTTGATAATGCGTCGGCATTTCCATGTGCGGTTCCCTTCCGATGTTCAATTTGGAAATCGTAGCTTTGCAAACGTTCAATCCAACGTGCCACTTGTCCCTCTGGATTTTTGAATTGTAACAACCAGCGCAAAGCTCCATGATCCGTCCGTATAAGAAATTTTTGGCCATTGAGGTACTTATGGAAGTGCTTAACACATTCCACTATAGCCAACAACTCTTTCCGTGTTAGACAATAATTCCGTTCCGGTTTTGATAACATCTTGGAGTAATATGCAATAACTCGCTCCTCACCATTTGTTACTTGTGATAATACTCGTCCTATACCATCATTACTTGCATCGGTGTCCAAAATGAATTTAACGTTGGGTATAGGGTATGCGAGGATTGGTGCTTCGCATAATCGACGTCTTAGTTCCACGAATGCCTCATCCTGATCATCCTTCCATTCGAATGCCTTGTTCTTCGTGGTTAACTCGTGTAAACTCTTTGCAATATTGGCGAATCCTGGTACGAATCGTCTATAATAGGTACACAATCCAAGGAAGCTCCATAATTCATGTAAGTTTTTAGGTCGTGGCCATTCCTTCACTGCTGCGATCTTGTCTTCATCGGTATGGATTCCATTGGTTGTTACCTTATGACCCAAATATTTTACTTCCGTTCTAAATAGTTTGCATTTCTTTGGGCTTAGCTTCAATCCGGCTGCTTGTATCCGATCCAAAACCTCTGCCAAATTCCTTAAATGCTCGTCGAAATCCTTGCCCATAACGATGATGTCGTCCAAATATACGAGGCACGTCCTCCAATGTAATCCCTTTAGCACGCGCTCCATTAGCCGTTCAAAAGTCGCAAGGGCGTTACATAATCCGAATGGCATAACGTTAAATTGCCATAATCCGTTACCCACACTGAATGCCGTTTTCTCGCGATCTTCTTCCTGGACTTCCACTTGCCAATAGCCGCTTTGCAGATCTAATGTCGAAAATATTCGAGCACCCGATCATGTATCTAACGTGTCATCGATCCTTGGCAATGGGTAACTATCCTTTTTCGTCACAGCATTTAATTTCCGGTAATCCACGCAGAATCTCATGGTACCATCCTTTTTCTTGACTAACACCACTGGTGAACTCCATGGACTGCTTGATGTTTCGATTACCCCTGCTGCTTGCATATCTTTTACCATTCGATCCACTTCTCCTTGCTTTGCCAATGGTAATCTCCTGGGTGGTTGGCGAATCGGCATTTCTGCTCCTGTATCTATTCGATGTTTTACCATTGTGAATATTGGCATGTACCGCTCGAGCAATTGTTTTGCCAAATTTTTCTGTTCCTTAGTAAGATCTTCGGTCCATTTCTCCATGAGCTGTTCTACAACCTCTTTCTGCGTTTGCGAGTTAGTCGTATTAATCGGATTTTTCTGCTCGCACTTCACAATCGCAGATATTTCTTCGCATTTTCCGATTATTGTCCCTTTCTTGATGGTTTTCGTCTTATCCGAGAGATTTAGAGTCCTAATTGGTACTTTATTATCGTTGTCTGGTTTCACTAAAACTTTCCCGATCATAATTTCTCTGGCTCCGCTCTCCGCTTCATTGGCTTCCACAACCCACAACCTGGGTGGCCCAGAACCTCCCTCCAATCTTGCCCATACTATTGTTTCCGAGTTCGGTGGCAGCTTCTCCCGATGATCCATTATAATTTGCCTGCTCGTTTCTCCTATAACGGCGCTAACGTGAAGTGGCAACTCGATATTATCGTAGGTTAATACACCCCGTCCAACATCCACCACGAAGCCATTCGTTCTCATAAAGTCCATCCCCAAGATGACTTCGTCTACAATATCTGCAACCAGCACCTCGTGTTGAAAGTGATTTCGCCCAATCCTTATTTTTACGACCTTTTTCCCTTTTATTGCTGAATTTTCTCCAGTCGCCGTTCGTAACTTTATTCCATTAGCTGGTTCCATAATTCCATCGATAATATCCTCACGGACAATCGTATGAGTTGCTCCCGTATCCAGCGTGATCATGCATTTCTTCCCATTAATATCGGCTTCAATTGTTAAGCTGTCACCGCTCCTTGCTATTCTCGAAACATGGATGGAGGTTATGGGGCAATCGGTTGTGAGAGTCAGCTTCTGCCCCTTCAAACTGACTCTTTTTAGTTTAACGACTCTGTTGTCGTCTGACTCTCCTTTCTGGATTCTATCTGCTCCTCGTTTGATCTGCGCTTCATAGGAGATGGCGACCTTGCTCGTTTCTTCTTAATCTCCCAACAGTCCCGTGAGATGTGACCCATTCTATCACATACCCAGCATTTAATCCTGCCACTTCCATCTCTGAACCTTGGCGTAGCCCGCTCGGTGTCTATCCTGGAATCAATCTCCACTCGACGAATTTTCATTGCTGGTTTGATGATGGTTTGCGCAGTTTCGTTTGTTAACGCACAAGCGATGGTTTCCGTGAAAGTTGCCTTAGGTGACAACATCACCGCTCTGCGCGTCTCAGGATCTCGAATACCGTCAATGAATGCATCCATTTTAATTCGCTCCATGTAATCGGCCGACATATTTGAATGTACTAAATGCGCGAGCCGCTCAATTGCCGATGAAAATTCCTGTAGCGATTCTCCTGCTCTTTGGTATCGACCCTTCAATTCCATGCGATAGATTTCTCGTTTGTGGTCACTTCCGTATTTTCGATCTAACGCCTTCATAATTCCGATGTAAACGTTCCGTTCCTGCTCAGGAATGATTTGTAGGGTTTCTGCCGCTTCGCCTTTAAGAGCCACAATTAACGCTGCAACACATTGTTCTTCAGTCCACTGATTTTGCTTAATCGCCGTTTCGAACTGGAACTTAAAAATACTGAAGGATGTTGTTCCATCAAATGTTGGTGGTTTTATCTTAACTGCATTAACCGTCTGGATCACTTGCTGTGTCGTTCCAATCGCCTTGACATCTTTGAGCTCCTTCTCGAGACGTTTAAAATCTTGTTCAACCGATTCAAATTTTTGTTGAACCGTCCCTTTAACATTTTGAATTTCTGCGTGTACTTCTGTTTGCAGTTTTTCCACTTTACCGTGTAATGTAGAAGATAACTCCATAAACCTCTCGTCCATTTTCTTTTGGCCAACTTGCACTTGTAACATCTGCTGTTTTATTTCGTGGTTCGATTGTTTAATGTCCGCCCCTTGTTGCTCCACTTGTAACATCTGTTGTTTCATTTGATGTTTAATGTCCGCTCCTTGTTGCTCCACTTGTAACATCTGTTGTTTCATTCCCTCGTTCGATTGTTTAATGTCCGCCCCTTGTTGCTTCAACTGTTGTCCCATCATATTCATAGCAGCCATCAACTGCGAAAAATCGAAACTTCCAGATGGGTTTTGTGCTGCTCCGACCACCGTTTGCACGTCCTTTTCTTTCTGGTCAACACTGATCTCATCCGGTTTTTCCTCCTCGAAATCATACTTGTCTGGATTTACACCTTCCTTCTCCATGGCCTCACGTAGTCGCTCCACCAAATTAGCTTTTGTGCCTTCACTAGCCAAACCTCGCTGCTTCAGTTGCTCCTTTAATTGCGCAAGCTTTAATTCGTAGAGAATCATTTTTCTTATTATTCACAATCCCACCGCTGTCACCAATTGTTACGATTTTGCCTTGTCACTCAAGGTTCGAATCACTGGATTGTGAATAAATACACTGCTTCAAATTTGAACTCACACAATTTATTTACACAACACAATTTATTATACAACACAATATTCACAATTAATTATTATAATTATAACACACTTTTTAATTATCACTTTAATAATCACTTTAATAATCTTTCTATTTTACCTTCACTGTATCACGTTTAAAATAATACTCAGCATTCCACGTCAACGCGCGCCTTTATATACCAAAATATTTGTTTCTAGAATAATCCTAAATGCGCAGCAAATATGTTAGTATAGAAATACGCCTAAATGTTGAGTATAAATTATAAATGTAATTGAACAATTAATGAAATTAACTTATTCTATTCTATTCTAGGGGTCACCGTAACATTATTTTAAAAAACTTCTTAATTATGTGTTGGCTTAGTACACAAAGATAGTGAGAATTTTCAGAAGTTTCTGATGTAGGTATATAATTCGCCAAATCGATAAGTTCTTGTTTTTTACTATAGTTACAAAGCAAGAGTTGAATTTTTGCAATTTGGTCGTTGCAAGTTGCAACCTGGCGAGTAGACCAACTTTTTATAGTACGAAACCAAGCTGCCAAGAAGAGACCTAAGGAAGTTTTAATTTTTGTAAGCGTTTGTGTACGTTTCTTTACACACATACCCTGGGGTTTAAAATGAGTGGGAAGGGGGGAGTTTATCTACTTTTCGTGATAGATATATTGTGAGTAAATGGCGCCTTTGTTTTCTATGACTTTAAAAGTCGTAAACATTGTATGAATGGCATTAAAAATAATATTTTGTTGGAAAAGCCGCAAAAATTTTAAATAAATTAATATCACGGACGATTTTAAAAAACTTCAAAACTCAATTTTGTAACACCCATTACAAGTAAATTTTATAAATTCCTGGGCTGAGATTACCACATAAGAACAAATAAGGTTTTAATTTAATAGTGTTGCGCCTGGGCTAACCAACCACCAATCTGGGCAACCAATTTTATGACGTAAAGTTACACATCAAGCTTTCGATAGCGAATAACTTTCAGCTTTTTAGAAAAAAATTTATTTGTTTAAGATTTTTTAAACTAATATCAGAGCCATCTATGATTTTGAAGAGCCGTAATATTAAAAAAAGATCTTTCAGTAAAGGGGAAGCTTTTATTGAATTACTATAAGAAACCGTGGTAATTGGAAAATTTTTGAACGTGAATTTATGAATAAAAAATTAAACAAATCATCTAAATTTTAATTTTATATTTTTAATAAACTATTCAAAGACCACATATTTGAAAATCAGCCATCATAATGTAGTATTTATTTGGTAAATTTAAACTAAAGCGGAGCATAAATTTATTAATTTTCTATAAAAATGAGCTTTTCGTTTAGTTGTGTAGGTTTATAAAGTAAGAGAATAAAGGGTGGTGCCGCGGATTCCTCTTACATCCAATTTAAAATTTAGTTTTATAAAAATGTAACTTATTTGGTAAGTTCTGGTCACATGTACCTCAGAATTTTTGAGATGAACGATGCACTTAAGAGCAATCTAAACATTCTCCATTTATAACAAAATTAAAGAGAAAACGTGAGCTGAAACGAAATTTTATGAATCACCATGTAGAAACAATAATATTATTCATATAATAAAATTTTTACATCAACATCTATTATTATTTTTGTATAGAAAAAATCAACGTTGTCATGGTTTTCTTAATTAAATATTATTACAAAACAGAAGAAACGTAAAAAACTTCAATTTTGTTCGATTAAAAAACCGAGCTTTCTGTAATTTGAAAATCCGTTTACAGATGTCTCTGTAATAAATTTACTTGAAATTACAGAAAAGTGTAAAATAAATAAATAACTATTTACGAAAATAAACCATTATTATTGTAAGTTAAGTGCAAAATCTTGGATACAATAATTTAACATAATTAATAAAACTCAAAACAATTATAAATTTTATATATTATTCGGTTGGCGTAAATAAAACTTTTCGTCGTAAAATATTCACCATCATAGTTGCTGCGCGCTGTAAAACAATAATAGAAAAATGTCACTCCAAATTTTTGTTTTTTTTTTTATTTCGATCCAATCCAGGCGGGAATTCTTACAATGTACACGAATTTATTAATACAAGGATTTATTTTATTTATTAATACAAGGATTTTTGATGCTAAAGGCCCTCGGCTAAGGTGTATGACAGACAGTTCGTATACATTGTAGTAATTCCCGGCTGGTTCAATAGATTATGCAGATCTACTGGTCTTGAAAGGCTATGCATGTTTCATGTTTCATTTTTATAGCTTCGTTCGTGCACGTTTTCTGGGATCGTTGTTGTGTGGAATTCAATAAAATAACCCAAGGCCTTTGTATACTGTTAATAACTTAATGGTTTTTGTGAGTATATAAATGGCCCGTGGCTCTACCCATTTTTTGCATGGTTGGCTCATATACGGATACAAAATCTTAAAGCACAAGTCGTACTTTGAACTCGTTTATACAACGAGCTGCCTGTTATAAGACACGCCCGTTACAACCATCCTAACCTGGAGACCCCCTTTCAATTTGTGTAACAATTTCTATACGGGTAATTTGAATTAATTTATTAATTTGAAAGCGACATCTTTTAACAGGTTTAGTAATTGCGAAAAGCTTTATCAAATTATAATATTTTTATTTGGTGAAGCTCTGTTTTGTTTATACTACAGGATGAAACAATATAGGCTGCGAATTTGTTGCGATGAAAAATCAAATTTTTAACAAGTAACGAAAAAACAGTTTTCGAAGTCTGTCATCAACAATGTTGAAATAGAACCCAAAACACAATAATCCCCATATTACATTGCTACTCCAAAAGCATTTTTTAACGAACGTTTATTTTGGAAAAATAATGCTGACTTTTTTATGGAACACTCTATACTAATTTCTAATTTTCCGTACATACACATAAACAAATTCTTGTTTCTACAAAAAAAAAAAATTGTGTTAAACTAATTTAAATGTTTTTGCGTTAACTCAACATAATATGACTCAATATTAAAATATGATTTTCCTGAATATTGAATTAACCATTCACATTGAAAATTCAAACAAAGAATTTATGTTTTTATATACAAAAAAGCTTCTAAAAAAATACTACCAACCAAATACCAACCAGTGTATGGTATGAAAAAGTACAAAAAGCTTCCCCTCTATGGAATGCACATGGAAAAAAATGGCGGAATCTTACGGCTCTTATATTAAGGAGGCTCTGCTAATATACACGTAAATGTTGATAATGAATTATATGTACATACAGTTGAAATAAATAGTTTCGCTGCGATATACTATAGCCATTTTCAACTATGCCCAGCGACATCGATTTCTTACTATATCTTACTATATACAAGACAAATAAAATTGGTTCGGCTCAATGTGCTCAAAACAGAAACGAAAGTAAAATCCTCATCTGAAGCAAATTTCAAAGACCGTACGCCATTATTTTAGCTAATAGGCCCATATTAAAGATGGCTTTGGGTGTACACAGAAAAAATATTGTTTTTAAGGTATACAAACGAATGTCGCCATCTGTGCTAATATGTTGTTTGACAGCTGTACAATTAATTCTTATTTTTATTGACTTCCTAATTAATTTACATAAAATTCTATTTTTTGTGATAGAATAGAATATTTTAAAGTACAATACAATTGGTTACAGTGGCAAATTCATTGCGTATTGATTTACAGTAAACAATTTCTATTAAGTTACAGCTATAGAATTTTCACATTCTCAGCCTCATTGTGTATAATGAAAAAAAAATGTAAAACTGGTCTGATTTCCATGATGACGAAAAACCAATTTTTAAAAAATCAATGACAATCGAATATTGAGAGCATTTCTGTGATTTTTCTAGATTTGTTAATTTTTGAACCGAAGTTCTGATTACCCCATGAAGTTTCAGATGCAAAATATATTTTTCGGATTTTTGGGATCAGGGATAACCTTCAATTTGCCAAGAAAAATAAGTATTACATATACTTCCAGATATTTATCGCACAAGAACTATTTTATGCTCTTTGCACGTGAAAGGTGAGCTTTCAATTGATCTGCTTGCTCAAAAATTGGAAACACCTTGTCTGGTAAAATCTCATAATACTTCACCGGCATACTAAGATGTTGAACTAACATGAACTTTAAAACCATTAGGCAACCGAACCTACAATTTGGAAAGAGAACAGAAGCTTCCGGTTTTCATTAGCCCGCATTCATTGAAACCTGCACTTCATTTGCACTACATTCAATGTTATCAATAAATTCTACCACTCAAAATGCCACATTAAGTATTAGATAAGAATGCAAGTATGAATCAACCAATCAACTCTCAAGCATACATTGTATCAAAAAATAACAAAAATTTGTTATTGTTCGCAAAATCTTTCATTATGATAATGTGTTGTTGTTAATTTTTTTTTTTTTATACTTATATACCCGCGAAAATAAATTCGCGCATATTTTTTTTTTGTTTGCCAAAATTATATATTCTAAAATAATCTAAACAGTGTGCGTAAATTGCTATTTGTTCAATTTGCAATCGTGTACACTTGGTGCTAAAAGTAATTTATGTGCTGATTTGTGCGTGTGCCTCGCTCAAAAAACACAAAGACATATTAGGTGGTCCGGTTTTGTTATGCGGCGGGTAGATTTAGTTCATTCTACCTCTGACGTTTTTTGGCCCCGGCCCACAGATAACCTTGACCGATGCACATTTCTGTCATACAAAGCACACGCCGAATCTATATAACGACCAAAAACCTAAACAAATTTTTTTTTTTTGTGTTTAGATTATTCATTATTTATTTTTGGATATTATATGCCTACAGACACACGCATAGCCGTCCTATATGTATGCGGTAGGTACCTATACCAATGTAAAAATAGTTATAAAAAAAAAATTAAAACGTCGTGGTGTTTAGAAGAGTTATAGATGGATAGGTTTGTGTGTCTAATACACGCAGAAGAAGTGAATGAGAAAGACTTACAATATTTTGGCGAGCAATTCTTCGCGTTGTGTATTATAAGAGTGCAATAGAATCTTATGTGTTGTTGACCCAGTTCAAGGATATGCTATTTTGTGTTTTATTTTATTTTTTTCTAAAAAATACATTCTAAACAGCAGAATGAGCAGCAAAAAATTTAGATATTTGCGCATAAGCTAAATAAATTCATATTTGGATTTTTATTTTTTTAATTTATAATTACGTAAGTGGTTTTTGCTGTACGCTCGTATTGAGTTAATTTTTTTAGTTTTGGATTCAATGATAATTTTATTGAATGGTTCGTAATGCTGGTCATCTTCACTGGATATAGAGGAATATGCAGATAATAATAACAAAATTTGTTAATTGATGCATAGATTTTGCTTTATATAAATAGTATTGGGCTCTATAGGTATACCTACACACAAAAAAAGGTAAACGTCCGGAGTGAAGGTCAATCGTTTTATTCTTTTAAACTATTTTTATACGCTAGCGAGGTAAGGTCCTGTTTTTTTTTTTTTTTTTTGTTATGCGCGAATTTAATCTAAATTCTATCATTGTTATTCTTGCTGACTTAGATATCCAATCGCGCGATATTTGTTGTTTGGTTTCATTTTATTTTAGCGTGCGTTTTGTTCTAGGAATTTATAGTTTACAGACGATTGGCCAAATAACCTACAAATCACAAATAAATAAGCGGGGCGCGCAAAAAGAACCCAAATTTTATAAATTATTGTTATATGCTGTAAATATAGGAGTGGAAATGATAAGATGCGAAATGTTACAGAAAGAAAAAATATTAGGGTGGTTATATTTTTTTTTGTTTGCTAGTATGATGATGTTTTGTTCTATAAACTAGTACTTTAATAAGTGCAATCCACAACATGGGTAACGATTATTTCAATTTTCCAAACATTGTCAGTGCGGGTGTCTTAATCACCCTAAACCTCCAATTTGTAGCATCTCAAAATATACGTTCCTTAACATGCTGGCTTATGCTCAGAAAAATTAGGAAATTATATTTTAGAATTAGTACTCCAATGCAAATTTCGCTGTCCTAAACATCCTAACCCCCAAATCTGGTCAAAATTAAAGTGTTTTACGGTTTAATCTGGCCCAAAAGAATCTTAACATAAAGGTCAGTTTGGCGTTAGGCATTTTCGTTAGCATTTTCCGCGAAAACTTCAGAAAACCGTATAATGGATTTAAAGAGAGTCATTGCCAATTGTTTGACGTGACCCAGTAAAACCTTATCGCTTATGTCATTCTGGTGTTAGGTGCCTATATTGACTTATATAGTCAAAACTTCGTTATCTTAAACACCCTAAACTATCGTTTTGGTTAAAATTGAGGTGTTTTTGGTTTGATGTAACCTAGCAGAATCGTCACAAATAATTCGCTTTACTATTGTGTTTATTAGATTTTCCGAGAAAATAGGACCGAAATTCTGTAAGCAAAAGCATTTTATAAAAGATAGGGCCGATTTGCACTAAATAATTTTCCCAATTTGGTTTTGGTGATTTAAGATTTTGCCGCAGGAACTTCAAATTTTTGTGTACAAATTTTCTCGGGATAAACGACTTATTCTATAATGCGAGATATCGCGACACACACGTTTACAGGTTTAATTTTTTGGTTGTTTTTAGGACGGGTTTAGGACTATTTTCACTTACGGTTTTAACTAACATTTAATTTGTATTATTATGTTGGCTCCCCGAATTAAATAAGGCTGACTTTATTAATGCATATCATAAGTCATTTTGAAAATGAAATAAAATGTGTATTTAAAATCGAAATAAAACGTAAAAATGTACTACAGTAAAAGCCCGATTACCCGGCATCCAATTAACCGGAACACTCAGTCAACCGGAATTTTTGTATTTATAATTTTTTGCTTTCTTTTCTCTTTCATATGCATTTTTTAATTCTTTTTGAAATTTGCAATATTTTTCTGCACATTTTCATAAAAGAAAGCCTTACTGTGCGTTTCCATTTGGTATTGCTTTGCAATTATTTGCAATCGATTTCTTTGCTAGTACACATTCAAAATAACTCCGTATCTTTGAAAACATTTTTATACACATACATAAAAAAATTACAAAGCGATTTGCAATCAAAAGTAGTCGGGGATACAACTTTTTTCATTGCAAATTTTGCATTTACAAAATGAAACCAAAAATTTCCCGAAATTGTATATATTTTTTCAACTTGTTTATATTTTGAAAACAAACATATGTAGGTTATGTCAAAATTTTGGTATTAAATGGCTGTAGGATGATTTGCAATAGCAACCATTCTTAATATATATATACATATGTAGAAAATCATATGTAATACAAAAAAAATTTTTATGGTTAAGAGTTGCTTTTAGAATTTTCAAAATATTTTTAATAGTGAAGCGTATCATGTAATTAGTTCTTCTTTGTAATTTAATTTTGCTGGCATTATTTAGAATTTTGATTCTCTCCGCCATCTAAAAATCATCATCATTATTTAGAATTTTGATTCTCTCCGCCGTCTCTCAATCTCTGTTTCTAGTTTTATTGGAAACTTAAAACGTCAAAATTATTAAATTACAAATTAAAATAACATACAAATACAACTCCATGATACAAAAATTTCCCTTTGCAAATATTTGCAATCATGTTAAATGGAAACGAATAATTAGTTGAAAATTTTGAATGAATTAATTTTCATATTATGTAATAAACACTACAGTAAAATCCCCCTCTTAACTCAATTATGGTTTGAAATGACAACCAGCAAAGGGTAAGGAATGCCGTGCGATAATCGCACTCTTTTGGGTACGTACCCATGAATGTTTGTTGGGTAAGTTCGGCTGTTAATTAGCACTCTTTGATAGTTGAGAAAACAAATATATGGAGAAAAATAAATCTCACCTGTGCTGACATGTTCTACCATCACATTTTCGATACTTTATCGAAGATTATGTCTCGCTTCTTGAGAATAAAATGTGACACTATTTCACATTTTATATCGTTTACCAGGTTGCTAGATTGAAAAATTGTGATATTCTACTCTATTTGTATCACGAAATAATTTGTTTTCGATACTTGAACGAAATTAGAGAAAGACAATTTGTTCGCATTTGTACTAGTAGGTTGTGATAGCAATAGAAAAAAAATAATTCATAAATGAAACAGTTGACCATTTTAGTTTAGGAAAACGAGAAATAAATTTCGATAAAGTATCGAAAATGTGATGGTAGAACATGTCAGCACTGGCTTGCTTTTTTTCAAAACAATTATTAAGGGGGGGGGGGGGGGGGGGTAGGGTCTTGACGCTCTATTTTAAGCCTTTTTTTTTGATAAAGATTATACACATGATTAGAAGTTGTTTCAAGAATATTCCCTTAAATTTTTAGCTTAAAATAATTAAAATTGAACTCGTGACAGCAAATTCTCGGAAGCTCTTCGAAAAAAAAGGTGATTTGCGGTGGCCATCAGAAGTCATCACTGGATCATCTAAAAGCAAAAAATCAAAAAGTTTTGGTTAGGTTATGAGTTTTTCGAGGTAGTGACGTCGAGATATATTTTTTTTTGCGTTTTTTTTTTGGCATCATTTTGAAGTCAAAAAATCGGATTTTTCGAAAAAAAAACGTCAAAAGTCATCAATTTCGTGGCTGTAAAACTTTTTTTGAGGTAAAAAAAGGAAGTATCTCGACATCACGACCTCATATTTTGTTCACTTAAAGAGGGTGCAAAACATGAAAAGGATCTGACAAGTAGATTTTGAGTTGCAGTGGCCACCGCTTTTAAAAATATTAGTTTCGAGAAAAACGCGTTTAAAGTTTTAGTAACGATTTTTCGTGTATACTCACACAGAATCATCGAAAATATATTAATAAATAATATATGGATATAAGGCACAAATACAAGCATCTACACATAAACTTCGATCCTTCCGTATGTAAGAGTGATAGTGGTATCAGAGAGAAAGACGGAGATAGTTTATACGCGGCGCGCGAGTATCCGCTAAGTCAGTTCAAACGGAGAGACATTCAAAGCACTTTATCTCCGGCAATATTCCTCCGATCGATCTGAAATTTTAACTGGATATTCTTAAAGAGTTGTACAATCAAATAAGAGAATAAAAAAAATGAAAAACAAATTTTTTTCAACACCCTACCCAAACCCCCCCCCCCCCCCCCCCCCCTTAAATAAAAATCAGGGTTTCCTTTATATTGATTAAAAATATCCATAAAATCCTCTTAGCTTATTTTAACATTTTGTTTGTCAGTGAAGTAATCAATATCATAACACGAAATATCGTAATAAATGGATGCTGGAATTTAGAAAGAAAAAAGTAACAATAACATGCATACGATTTCATGTTTACGCATATTCCAAATGAATACGTAATGCTATAAAATGTTTAAAATTGAGGTGCTCATGGTGGTTCACGGATTGAAATTCCAGAACTTTAAAATGGTTTTGTTGCCAAGTAGATCATCGAATCCTTTTTAAGACTAAAATTTTAATCAAATGAAAACGAATTCATAGTAGGTTTTAATCTGGTGAGTTTGGCGGTACTAAAAGAATCTTCATGAAAGGTAAAGAACAACAATTTTCAATAAAAATATGAATTTCATATCTGCAAGGGAACCACCAAAAGATAAATCTAGTATCATTGTCTCCCATAATGCTCATACTCGACGACATACTTAGCTTCTGTCATTTTAAGAAATTGACAAAATAAATTAAATGAAATAACATTCAACGAGAGTATAATGAAACATAAATGTTTGCGAGGCACAAACTTTGGGGAATCCCCTATCTCTGTAGAATAATAATTCACCAAAATTCAAATCTGGGGATTTTTATAATTTTGAAAACAATTCAATTGCAAAAAAAAGTTAAAATTTTGTAGCTTAATTTACTAATTCTGCTCGAATATTGAAAATGTTACACACTTATTTCATCTCATTAAAAATATCAAATTGTTGGTGCAATTTGCATCACATATTCACATAACCAAAAATTAAAACGTGGCGCGCGAACTGTTAATAGACTACCAGGTACGAGGACTGCAAACCGATCAACCAGGCCACCAAGACAAATTTTATGACACGTTAAAAACAGAATGGCAGAATACCACGCTTAAGCCTAAATTATCACATATTAGCGCGGAGCCGGAAGCTGAATTGACTGCTATCAACCAACAGTTAATGGTGATTGATGAAGCGTTGGAGTCTAAGGAAGTTGAGTCATCGTTAAGAGCGAAAAATTTATTGATGGTTAGCATATTCCACTGGAAAGACAGAGCCGAAAGATTATCTAATTTCTTTCAGGGGTTGGCCGGCTTGCCTATAGCTGTCAATTCATTAAACCGATTCGCGAGATACTTAGTCCGTTATATCAAAAGGAAAGAAGCTGAGGCAAAGGAGAAAAAGCGAACCAATTCCAGTACACAGTCGACCTCGGCAGCAGCTCAACAAAGTAGCGTAGCCTCAGGTACCCAAAGCAACTCCAATCATGATGATATTAACCGAGACAGTGAAAGAAGATTTTCCGACCAAATTGAGCAATTAACCAAGAATTTAATCGAGAAAATGAACGCATCATCTAGACGAATTCCTGAGATTAACCAGTCATCACATATACGTCGCATAATAGAAGTAACAAGTGTAATTCGAGTACCGAAAGTGATGATCACCATACGTCTGATAGAACCCCGTCCAACTCATCTCGGAGAAATACACGCCCTAGAGAAATTTCGCTCCATAGATTCCATAGAAATCCATATCCAACGAAGTGGAGAATTTCCTTCTCAGGATGTAATGATAAGATCAAGGATGATGAAAATGTACACGATTTCATAATGAAATTAGAAGAACATGCCAAACAGGACAAAATACTTCAAGACGACCTTGGTAGTTTGACGCGGCATTTTGTCACGCAGGTAAAGCCGAAAAATGGTATTACGTGTATACCAGAAAAACTAGACGCGCAACGTGGACGCAGTTGAAACAAACATTTCTCGAAAGGTTTAGCAGCGCTGAAGGAGACCGAGCCATGCGGAAATATATTCGTCATCGCACACAACCCACTAAGGAGTCGTTCAATGACTTTGTACTAGAGATTGAAACCGTGAACTGTCGCCTCCCGAAACCTCTACCGGATGATGAAATTTTGGAACTTTTGGTCGACAACATGAACCCAGCTCTAAAGAATGCAACTGCCAACATGGAATTTTATACTATCGAAAATTTACGAAAAGTTTGCGATAACTTAGAGAGATTGTGGCAAACTTCGGGATTTGATCCACGGCAACTAATAGATACGCACGTCAAACGAAACTCAGCGGTTCAAGATTTTGTGAAATCTCAAGGCGCAGAAAGACGATTCAAACGCAATCCACAAGTTGAAGAAGTAACGAAGTTCCATGTTACGTCGGGCTCTTCTGCAGGATACTCGCGAAGCTCAGCATGTTATGAGGACAAAGAGGATCATTCTGATGAATCAGATGAGGAGCCGGAAGAACAACTAAATGCCGAGATTAACGCTATGGATCGTGCAGTTCGTTTCGTGGTTTGTTGGAACTGTAAGGATCTCGGACACAAGTTTTCTAGCTGCCTGTTGGAGCGTACGCATAAATTTTGTGAGGGTTGCGGACTTGCGGGGTTTGATATTGTCGATTGTCTCCGCTGTCAGAAAAGGAAAATAAACCTGGGAAATGTGAATCCGAACGTTACGAACTCTGGGGGATATCGTTCGGAAAAAACTCAACATCCCAGAAAGCCATCCTCTCAACCGCAAAAGTAGATTCATCAAACTTACTCGAATCAACATCAAACAACACGAGCCGATATCAACGAATTTTGGATTACTGGAAGGAGTGCAAATTATACGAGAGATGTTGTTCATTAACCACCATTACAAAGGCGAAAATTAATGATCCACGACCCTATGCGAAAATTAACATTATGGGAAAATCAATTCTTGGTTTGCTAGATAGTGGCGCAAGCGTCAGTATCCTCGGAAAGGGCAGCGAGATGTTTATAAGAAATCTAGGATTAAGCTTTAAAGAGCCAAACACATGCATCCAGATCGCAGACGGATCAGTTAATGTCGTGTTGGGCCACATAAAACTACCCGTCACATATTTGGGGATAACACGGAATATCAAATTTTGCATAGTTCCGTCTCTGCAATCAGAGGTCTATCTTGGTGTCGATTTTTGGAAACAATTTAATATTGCACCTAACATAATTTGTGAACTTACCGATCCGATTCCAACAGCAGAAGCAAATCAACACAAACTCACCAGGCAACAGAACGAAGAGTTACAAGTGGTAATTGAAATGTTTCCTTCTTTTGCAACAAACGGATTGGGACGAACTAACCTAGTTGAGCATAATATTGACGTAGGTAATTCACAGCCAATTAAACAAAGACACTACCAGAGGTGACCCGCAATGCAAGACATAATTTATGAGGAAATTGACAGGATGATTTCACTAGGAGTTATAGAGGAAAGTACGAGTCCTTAGAGTTCGCCGGTAGTGCTAGTGAGAAAGGCAAACGGCAAGTCGCACCTGTGCTTGGATTCTCGGAAGATCAATCAAATAACTAAAAACGACGCGTATCCTTTACCCCTGATCGATGGTTTGCTTGGACGACTAAACGCAGTACTAATTATATTACCAGTATAGATTTAAAAGATGCCTTTTGGCAAATCCCACTGTCGCAAAGTTCAAGGGAGATAACTGCTTTCACAGTTCCAGGCCGAGATATAGAGTGTTCGTGTATTTAGACGATTTACTAATTATCTCGGCGGGGTTTGACGAGCACCTGGAACTGCTGAAAGTAGTAGCCAACTTATTGTCCAAATCAGGGTTGACAATAAACGTTGAAAAGAGTCATTTTGTTCTGCGCGAAACTCGATACTTATGGATTTCTTGGATCCATCGAAGGTAGAAGCCATCAAGAATTTTCCACCACCAAAATCAGTGAAACAAACTCGTCGACTATTAGGCATGGCAGGTTGGTATCGACGATTCATACCGAACTTTTCAGACGTAACCGCCCCGATTACCAATCTGTTGCTTAAGGGTAAAAAATTTGAATGAATTGAAGATGCCAACCTCGCTTTTGAAAAACTGAAACACCTATTAACGAATGCTCCGGTATTACACAACCCCGACTTCAGTAAACCATTTTTCATCAGATGCTTTAATGAAAGAATATGGAATAATACATGTTCGAACTGCCTTATATTCACCACAAAGTAATGCGTCCGAGCGAGTGAATCGCTCAATTATCGCAGCAATCAGAGCTTTCATAAAAGATAATCACACTTCCTGGGATAGTTATCTACCACAAATAGGAAGTGCGCTTCGAACCTTGGTTCACGAATCAACTGGACAATCTCCACGCTTTGCAATGTTCGGTTATCACAAAATATATCATTCTGGAGATTACAAACTACTTCGGGAAATAAATTCGGTAGAAGAACCCTCGTTAGACTGGATGAAAGCGCCTGATCGTATAGCCATCATTCATGATCAGATAAAGCGTAAACTTCTTGAGTCCTATAAAAAATATGCTTACCGGTACAATTTACGGACTAGGCCAAGAAACATTGAAATCGGTCAGCAAGTGTTCGTGAAACACCATCTTCTAAGCGATGCCGCTAATAAATTTACTGCTGAATTCGCCTTTCCTTTCCTTAAAGCTTTTGTAAAAGCTAAGATAGGTAATGTGTATTATTTGCTTGTGGATGAAAATGATAAGACGTTGGGAACTTAACACGCGATGGATATAAAACAATGATTATGTTCTGCCTTTAATATCATTCTATTTTCTTTTAGCAACCAGCCATCTTTTTTCAGCTTCATATCTATTTTTTCTGGAAGAACATCGATATATGAACCTGCCATGTAACGATCGGCTGCGTCCAACGTTAAACAAAGGCCGTCTTTAATAAAAACAAAGAAAAAATCCAATGCGCATAAGTGTTGGCTATGTTTCGTTAAGGTATGGCAATATAAATTGCTTCTTACGTGCAGAATGGTAGCAAGCAAAAAAAATATAAACTCATACCACCGGGATTTTGAATTGGGAAGTAATTACAAATAATTGAGACGGGTTAATACATAAAAATTAATGTATATACACAAGCGAAACAAAAACGGCCTCATTACGGTGTATAATGAAAGTATTCGTGACGTCGATTTGGGTGCTGCGCGCGAAAAAATGTATTGGGGAGACGATGATTTTTGGGTGGGACAGTCGAGTTTTGATATTGGAAGAAACATCATCACTAAATCATAAGAATTTGAAAAACAAATTATGTTGTATAGTATGTAATAAATTGAACAAAAATTGTAAAGTTGTAATGTACAGAATTTAAAAATTAAGTGAAAATGTTGAGTGTATGTTTGCTATATACACCAATTATACTATTCGGTTGTAATTAAATAAAAATGTTGTATTGTACAATAAACCATAAATAACAAACATTTTATAACCAGAATAAAATTCATTATTGGACATTAGTGTATTTTTTTATGATGTTTCCAAGATTAGTTCCCATATAAAGAACTAACATACAAAAACAAAAAAAAACAAAAAATAAAAATAAATAAAATAAATCCAAACGGAAAATTAAATAAACTACGAATCACATTATAAAGTCAACAACAGTTAAGGAATTGAGATTCGGTCGTATCGCGCCACGTTTTCATCGGTTGAGGAAGCAAATCTGTTATAACACTCCACATTCCGGAACCCACGGATTGGTATGCTGCTGGCCGAGGGCTCCAGAAAACCGTTCAAGCATCAGGGTAACATCCAGGAATTCAGAGAAGGTTGTCATTCACGGAAGGTCACCTCCCAAACGAACCAGTAATTGGTAAAACATTTTCTACTCATATCTTCATTTTTTTTTATTTCATTTAAAGAGATTTGTTTTCTTTGGTTTAATTTACTTAATTGTAAATTATGGTATGTAAGTGATATAGTGAAGATTTCAATCAGTTACACGTTCAATACGACCGCGAATGCGTTTTTTTATGCTTGATTGGGCACCGCAATGACGTGTTAACGGAGTGAGAACTGATGGAGTGATGTAAGCGCGCAAGTAGTGTAATTTGTTTAATCTATTTGTTTAATATATGAGTAAATTAGTTCATTTTTTTTGTTCTTAAATGTAGATTTTTTTTGATTTGTGGCACACACATGTACATATCTAGTTTTTTTTTGTAAGATGGCCGTTGTACACGCGGGGTAACGGAACCCTCCCGACCGGTATGCGCTACCCGTATAAAAAAAAAAATATGTGTGCAACCTCGCGGTGCAGCTGACCCAGGTCATCAGGTTACAATTTCTTATTCAATATAAATTTATAGTTAATGAGATGTAGCAGATGAAAACTTAATCATACCATAATACAAACAGACGCAAGGTTGATTCTAATTTAAACGTAAGAAACATCAAAAAAATACTAATGCAAGCTGTTCATCAAAATATGATGTTATCAGTATCTTATATGGTATGATGCAAGCATTGCATCTAAAAATGCAGTAAAATTTTTAAGTGTGTGGAGATACCTCAATCAGAGTGGAAAAAGTGCTTCGACAATTGCTTCAAACGCATGCAAAAGTGTATAGATCTTCATGGGGAATATTTTGAAAAACAATAAAGCGATTTTCGATGATTAATATTTGTTTTTGTTCTCTAATCCCGAAATATAAAAGGCAGCCCTCGTAACTTTTTGGTCCTAAGTTTTTGCAATAAGTAAATTATTATAATAAGACAGTCCAAATTCCATCCCTGAAAAAGCGACGGTAACACTAATTATTGCTATCATGACAGTTTTTACTTTCAGCCGAAAAATTGCCACATTTTTATTCTCAGCCCCGAAAATACTCGCTATCACGATAGTTAAAACTATCATGATAGTCGAAAATTTTGGGGCTGAGAATAAAAATAGTAATTATAAAACAAGTATGCGAAGTAAGGCAAATTTTGATATGTATGTGATTATGCGATGGCAAAGCCATAATAATTGCTATCATGACATTTTTTACCCTCAGCCCCAAAAACTCTTGCTATCACGATAGTTAGAAACTGCCGTCACATTCGTAATTTTCGAAGCTGAGAGTAGAAATAATACTTAAAAAAATATTTTGTTTAAAATGTATCTTTCGCCAATACTAACTGGGACAAAATTATATATGTAAATTGTTTGAAAGGTGAATGTTTAAAGAGCAAGTACGATTTTTTTAGAATTTTTTTATGCATGGGAGCTGACATATAGTCCACAGAAGTCAAGAACTACAAGTTGGCCCAACTAGCAGTGTACATTGCTTGATATTTGAAAGTTTAGCGAGCATAGTCGATTTTTCTAGAATTTTTGATGATGTTGTCCACAGAAGTCAGGAAATATTCTTTCGCCCAACTTGTGATATACGTATTATGAAAGGTTAAAGAGCATGCAATGTTTAAGAAATTTTCTATGCATGGGAGCTGAGAGATAGTCATAGTACTATACTAGTAGCATACATGTTTAGGTAGGTGAATATTTAAAGAGTATGTACGATTTTTTTTTAAGGATTTTTTTGACCTCCTAATTGTATACCGCCAGATTCAATTTAAACAAATCCGGCGATATGTGCCAAGTGCTCGTGAATCGCCTGTGTGACGAGATTCAAACGACTATATCCAGATAATTGTAGACAGAACTTTCTTGAAATTCTGTCGGTTTCTAGCTAAAACTTTAGCAATTCCAATGATACAGGTTAAGTGCTCGTGAATCCCACTGAAAACATTTTTAGAATTTTTTTTTGAAAACTTGACCTATTAAGTTTTTTTTTACTTTGATGTTTCAGCAGTAATAAATTTGTTTTTTTTTATTTTGATCAAAATTTAAAAGCCATGATTAGTTCGATGTTTATTACACGATGTTAATACACAATTAATTAATAGTTATAATTTGCATGTGACATAAATTTGCTTTGTAGTTATAATTTGAATATATTTTGTGTCATGACAGAAGTTGTATTGCCATAAATCAATAAATTAAAAGTTCGGGCTGAAAATTCGGGCTAGCTTCACGGAGGTAATTTGTGTGCCTATATATTGCGATTTTAGTAGGTATATAACTAATCATGGAACTATTGGTATTTATCTTATACACAAATCTCATATACGCACATCTTAATTCTAGTTGAAAGTGAAATTTAATCAATTAAAAACAAACGATTGTAAATTAGCATGCCCACCAATAAGTCTTATCTCAAATTCAATCCCCACTGAAAAAAAGTATCAAATTGAAAGAATACAAAGAATTCAAAATTGCTGTAGAGAAATGCAATGTCATAAGCATAAACTCGCCTTAGTTAATCCACTGTATATATTTCGCGCACCACAAACAAAATATAAAAATTCTGCGCTTCCTTGAACCTCAAAAATGAACTCTAATCTAAAAATATCGTTACTACACACAACTATTATGCAACTATGTACAACAAAAACCGAAATATCAACAAACCCAAAAAAAAAAAATCTATAAATTACTCGTTTGGATGGAGTTCTCGTTGTTTGGTTTTGATATAATTTTTGTGCAAATTCATTTATTGCATGCATATGTATTCTCCACGAAAATTATCCGAACATTAATACACAAAACTTCTAAGTCTTAGCATCACGATTATAAAATTATTTATTTTTATTTTCGGGAGTTCAATGAATTCATTAGTGCAAGGACCTTGAGTTATGGCATCGCGCGATGTATTATACAACGAGCAAATAAAATAAAAATTTTATTGACGTGTATTATGCAATGCACATGAACTGGGAATGACTTTTTAATAATTTTTGAATTTTAAGAATTTCACCCCGGCGTACACAAACATGGTTTGGCTTCGTGTTTTTGGGAATGCCGTGCATATAAAAAGTGCGTACGCAAAATATAATATTTTTTTGCTCGAGATCTAATCGCGTAAAAAACGCGAAATTTATTATTTCAAAATATTATTTAACGATTAATCTTATTCACTTACGTACGTACACACACACACATACATACCCCACCCACATGACCTAGCATTAGAAAAAAAAATATAATAATGTTAATATTTTTTGACAGTGCATTTATAATAAAAATAATGAATAATAATTTCGACTTTTTGTACACACGAGTATGATGTGTAACGTTATAAATGAATCGTTTTAGAGTTATACATTTGGCGGGTTCATTGCACTTTTGTCGAATTCTCTATATATGAATATTAAATTATTATTATTTTTTTTTGCAAATAGCAACATTTAAATACATTCGAGTACATTGTGTGCGCCTTCCTACTTTACTTAAATTCAAATTTCTTATTGCTGCTGTTGTTGTTGTTGTTGCTATTATATTTTTAGCTACAAATATGTATTATAGATGTATGTCTTTAATTTCAACTTCTCTCGTCTTAGATAGATCGCTTTGTTATTAATATTTTGGGTATAGAAAAGATCTAATCATCCTCTCCAAAACATTGTGCTGAACTCTAATGGTTTTAGATGTTAATTTTTTTTTTTATGTGTGTAGGGATATTTAATTGGATGTTCGCGATGTATGCTTTGTAGCTCAGTGCGAAACATCATTTATACATAATATACACGAGTACATACATCGTGTAGTGCCATGTTGATTGAAATGAATAATAATAATTGGAATGTAGAATTTCGTTTTATTGCAGCATTTGCACAGTGTTAATGACATTGAACAATGAGATAATGCCTAACGATTTAGAAATGGTAATTTTGTATCGCGAAACAAAATTTAGAAATTAAGTTTTAACTTGAATCTACGTGGGGTCACCTTTTGACGACTTGAAATAACTTCTTCGGTAGGGGTTGGTAAAATTCTGGTTTCCATTTACTGAGAATTCAAAGAACAATTTTTATTGCCGTTTTAAGGTAGTATTTTTGTAGAGGTTAGCACATTGAGAAATAAAAACTTGTAAATCCAAAAGTATATACATATATTTTTATGTCTGTGAAGTTAGCCCGTAAACGATCCCGGAAAAATACGATGGCAACACTAACATACAAATATCAAGATATTTTTCAATGTCATCCCGAAAAAATATTTATATCACGATATTTTTGAATGTCATCCCGGAAAAAAATATGTCATGACAGTTTTTTACTGTATCAATTCAAGAAAATTTATAAACAATTTCTATTGAAAACTGATGACAACCCGGAAAAGATTATGTCACAATAAATTTTCTAACAAGAAAATAAGCAATTTTTGAAAACAAAAAACGTGTATAATATCTCAAAACTATGAATATATATACAAAAATAATAATATAGGAAAATTAAGGTCACGAGTAGGACACCAAAAAATAAACCAAAATATTAATACAAGTGGCCAAAAAATTCTATAAGATAGAGCTCCGCTATAATCGTCTCACTTCATAGTAGATGTCCATTACCAGAAACCGGACAATATAGGTTTTGTAGTTCAGGGATTGACCTGTTTAAATAATAAGAGGCTAAAAAATTCTATGATTTAGAGCCTCGCTATAGTCGTTTGAATTTAATTAACAAGAGGCAAAAAAATTCTTTGATTTAAGCTATAACCAGCGAGTCTGTAAGAGTTAGTAACGAAACCTTACAGAATTTAACGAGAACGTTTTGTTACAGAATATTTGACAGTTTAACCAGCGAATCTGTAACACGATTATTATTGTCAATTAAATTTTGAAATGTCAATCTGCAAAATTACAAACTAACCACACCACAATTTTGGTCAAAAATGAGCTGATGAAAAATGTACATAAAATACTATATAAATTATTAAAATATAAATAAATATTTGTACACATAAATTATAAAAATGTAAACATACCGACATACCGCCATTTCAAATATACAATTTTGACGTTTCTTTCAGTTTGGACGATAATTTTCGCTCGTGTTACAGATTGCTAAATGACAATTCAAATTTAACGAAACTGAACGAAAAGTACTTTGAGTTTCGCTGGTCAGTAATGTCAATAAACATACATTTTTCAGATGTCGCTTTGTTACTTAAATTTCTTACAGACTCGCTGGTTATAGCTTTAGAGCTCCGCTATAGCCGTTTGAGTTCCTAGTAGATGTCCATTACCAGAAACCGGACTATATAAGTTTTGACCTTTGTGAAGTTATCCCGTAAAATCATCCCGTAAATGATTATAGTTAAGTATGGCAGCACCATTATATATTTAAGAAATTATAATGAAACTATAACTATCACGATAGTAAGAAAAATTATTATGAATAATAATACACGGAATGGCGGCCATTATAAATAAAAACCGATTGCCAAATTTTAACTTGCGCTATATATAGCTACACTATATGACAAAATAAAAAATTACATAATATGTATATGAACGAGTGGGTTTGTTTATATAATAAGTAATAATTAAATTTATAAACAACAACAATGTCACAAAAATTTGGTTTCTTCTAAAAAATTGTCAAAATTCCAGATTAATTAATATTTAATAAATACAATTACGAATATAAATTACTGTGTACTTCAAAGTACTGTAGTACAAGGATTGACCTGTTTATACAACAAGTGGCAACATAATACTATGATTTAGAGCTTCGCTATAGTCATCTGAATTCGTAGAAGAAGTCCATTACCAGAAACCGGACTATATAGGTTTTGTAGTTCTATTTATTTATTTATTTAAAGAAATCTATTTTGTAATATACATGTATGATTTCAGATTATTTACAGTTATAGTTAAAATTATATTAAAACAACAAAAAACTTTAAAACAGAATAAAAAAAAAAAAAAAATATAAACCAAATTTTGGTTTAAACAATTAAAAATTTAGAAAAAAGTCTTTAAGGATATTTTTAAAGTTGTCCTTTGATAAGTTGAAGTCAAATAGGTCGTCGATTAAGTTGAAAGATTTAGACGTCCTATTAATTGGGTTGTTTTCTCCATAGTTGGTGGAATGGTGTTCAGGTGCTAAAAATTTATGGTTTCGAAATGTTCTGCATGGCACGTGAATTGATATGTTTTCCAAGATGTAAGCTGAATCTACGTGACCAAGCAAAACGTTACCAATAAAAGCTGCTCCCAAGAGAAGTCGTCTATTTTCAAGCGTGCATATTTTGTAATCTGTGCATCTTGTTGTGTATGGAGGTAAGCGAGCCACATTTTCATGGAATGGTAAGTTGTGGTCGTAATCCCAGTCACTTTTCTTTAACAAAAAAATCAGGAACTTCTTTTGAATGCTTTCAATTCTTTTTATGTGTACAGCATAGTATGTATTCCAGACCGTTACAGCGTATTCCAGTTGAGATCGAACATAAGCGAAATAGAGTGAACATAAGGTGTGAATATCCTTAAATTCACCTGTCCATCTTTTAACAAATCCGAACATGGCATTCGCTTTCGCAATACAATTTTCAATATGCCTATTGAAACTGGCGTTTTCGACAAATGTAACACCTAAGTCTATAACCTCATTGACTCTTTGCAGTACTTCGTTGTTGACTTTGTATGAAGTAATTATTGGATTTCGTTTACGATGGAAAGACATGATTTTGCATTTCTTAATATTTAAGTATAGTGAGTTCCGATCACACCACTCACTTAATCTATCTAAGTCTTCTTGAAGTTTCTCCGTATCTAACCATCCATTAATAGTACGAAAAATTTTCACATCATCTGCAAATATATCACGTCTGAGTTTTTGATTATCTCGGTTATTCGGTCTATGAAAACAATAAAAATCCAGGGCCCGAGATGTGATCCTTGGGGAACACCAGATGTAACTTTAATAACGTTTGATTTCTCATTTCCCATTATTACAAATTGGCACCGGTTTGATAGATATGATTTAAACCAATTTATGTAATCGAGAGAAAACCCAAAATTGAATAAACTCTGGAGTGCTTTATGATGACAGATAAAATCAAATGCTTTACTAAAATCCGTGTACGCTACATCAACTTGACGGTGTTTTTCTATCTCGCTAATTAGTTTACTGGTGAATTCAACCAGATTAGTCGATGTGGATCGGCCAGGCATAAACCCATGCTGGTTTATTGATATATGACGTGCAATTGTGGATTTAAAGCTGTTGCATAATACTAACTCAAATAATTTTGGAATTGATGATGTAGTTGATATTCCTCTGTAGCATGAGATATCCTCACATTTACCCGATTTGAAAATTGGAGTAATTTTTGAAATTTTCCATTTTTCAGGAAACACGCCGGTGTTTAAGGAATGATTGAATAGATAACATAATGGAATTGTTAAAATTTCAGCGTACTCCTTCAGAATAGAAGAGGGTATATCGTCAAGACCGCAACCATCTCCAAACCCCCTTAAAGCCGATAAAATGTTGTCCTCAAAAATAATAGGAGGAGTTATTGATGTGTTGTTGTTGCTGGGTTGTTCGTACAATCCACTAGTAACGCTTGGTCTATAGACTGATTGAAAAAACGACGCGAACATGTTAGCTATATCTTTGGCGTTTGAAGAGCAGGTATTGTTGTACGTCATATTAGCAGGGTATCCTTCAATTTCGCGTTTATTCCTAAAGTATTTCCAAAATTGTTTTGGATTTACTTTGATTTTGTCTTGAATTTGATTAAGATACGACCTGTATTTAGATTTGAAATAAATTTCAAATTCATAACTATGTTGTAGAAACGTAGTTTTGTCCGCTTCTAACCCGCTTTTCAACATTTTGGCATACGCTTTCGACTTCCGATTTTTTAAGTTAACTAGTCTATCATCAAACCAATGAGGGTGAGCATTTTGTAGTTTACAGCACATAGGTACACACATTTCGAAGCCTTGAAGCATGATGTCATTAAATTTGTCCACATTTTCGTTTATATCATTGGAATTGAGAGTTATTTGCCAGTTGATGGATTCCAGGTAACTTTGTAGCCCCACACGGTTAGTTTTTTTAAAGTTGTATTTCATTGGTTGTAGGTGTTCTGATCTCGCCATTTTAGTTAAGTCAAATACAATATCCAATGATTTGTGATTAACATCATTTATGACAAAAGGTAATAGGGATTCAGAAATTTTAAAGGTGTCAATGTCGTTGCTGAAGACAAGATCCAATAATCTATCACGATTATTAGCAATTGTGTTTATTTGGTTCAAATTATAACCAAGCATGGCGTCCACAAATAAAGATTCCGCATCTGTTGTTATATTGCAAGGTAAAATACAGTTTAGTTCTGGGTCCAAGTTCCAAGTTATATTTGGAAGATTAAAATCACCAAGCACAAGAACTAAATCTGACGAGTTTGTTGTATTAATAACTTCATCAATCGCATCGATGCAAGTTGCATAATGATCACTATTTGATTGAGGTGGTATATATGCTGCGTAGATGGTTAGATTGATTTGGTTGATTTTGATTTTTACACCGATCTGTTTGACTCTCGATAGGACTAAAGTTACTGGAGCATTCCAGAGTTTAGAATGTACTGCTATCAGTACGCCACCACCCGATTTCTTTGAACTAGTTTCAGGAGACCGATCGCATCTATAAACAACGTAGTCATGGCCAAAAAATTCGCTGCTCCGTATGTCTGATTTTAATGAAGTTTCACAAATTACATAAATAAGGTAGTTTGATTTTAAAACGAATTTGTAGAATTTAGATGCTTTTGATGCCATTTTGTTTACGTTTTGATAGTAAATTGCACATTTCTCATATACCGATCTTTTTTTGGACTTTATGGGCTGATTTACCTTTTGAGTAATAGTATAAGTTCGAGCTTTCATTAAAAGTGAGTGTAGTCTATCATTGGCCACCGGAGAAAAATATTTAAATGATTTTGTGTGTCTAGAGATTGCAACTATGGCATGCGGTACACTATCGAACAGCTCAAGAGGTTGAGAATTGGTTCTTATACATATTACATTTGGTGAGGTTAAACCTTGTGCTTCATGGATCGTCAAGACTTTACTGGTTTCTGGTATCTTAAGCTGAGAGATTAATTGTTTATCAGCTCTGGTAAAAGTTAGATAGAAAGCGTTCTCTAACACAGGTAATGATGATAGATTTGGTGGCAGGTTTATAAATTCGGCGGAAGTTTCCACTGTGTTCATACTAGTGATGTTAGGGTAGTATTCTTTGAGAGCAGAAGTAACATCAGCTGGGCATCGATACGTTACATTCAAGTATTCAGTCTTTGTTACAAAAGCACTTGCATCGGAAAATTTCATATTGACATGATGTAATCTGTCAATATATGGTATTTGGTTTTTGTCACCTAGAAGATATATTTTAGAACATTTACTTTTGATAACCACAAGTCCTATATATCCAGCATGCACCATCATGTACTCATCAATAAAAACTGTATCGCAGGTCCGGTTACCATTTATTAGGTATGAGGCAATCGTTTTGTAGTTTAATTTGATGTTATTAAAGTTAGTGTTTTTGTGCTCGCAACGTGATGTTACCTTTAATTTTATATCTGCAAGTCCTTCTTTTGTAGCACATAGAACAAGATCAGTGCCCAGATTATGGTTGTTTATAATCCATGTTGATTTACCACACCCAGGTACACCTTGAATATTTGTAATGTCCGGCATCTTTATGTTTGTTTTAAGATAGATATTGTTTAACGAGTTGTAAGTCTGATGATCTAACATAATTACCGTACCCGATGAACAAAAAATGTATCTGTTTGGGGTAATAAATGTGTTTGTGTCTTCACACAGTTGTACCAGATTATTCCCATCGAAGCCAAACTGATGTTTTGCGGTCGGTTCTTCGAGATATTGTTTGGTAGCGTTGTCAAATATAAATATGTTTAATTGTCGTAAGGAAGAAGCGGAGAAAGGCAATAGATTTATGTTCTTAATGTAATGATCCTTTAAGTGGCTTTTTATTAGGCTGTTTGAGTGTTTCATGTAAAACATTATTTCCATGATCGAATTCTTATAGCTGGACTCTGCAGACAACACCTTGTGAAAAGTCGGAGATGTGGATGGAAAATCCGTACAGTTTCCATATGAGAACTTCCAGGGATCACCTGTAATCCAACGGGAAGATAACATTCTCTCATATTGCAGTGACATATTGAAAAGAATATTTAAAACCCATTTGATGTTGTTAAATGGAGAGTTTGTAACATAATCCAACACTGGCAAAACCTTGTTGACATGATGGCTAACATCCAAGGTAATTATGAAAGGCTCATTTTTTCGATGCTGCAAGTAGGATGTTAAAGAGATGTTAAAGAGTTCAGGGATTAGCCTGCAAAAAAATTCTTTGATTTAGAGCTCCGTTATAGCCGTCTGAATTCTTAGTAGATGTTCATTACCAGAAACCAGATTATATAGGTTTTGAAGTTCAGGGAGTGTCCCGGTAAAATAATAAGAGGCAAAAAAAATCTATGATTTAGAGCCTCGCTATAGTCGTTTGAATTTAAATAACAAGAAGCAAAAAAATTATTTGATTTAGAGCTCCGCTATAGCCGTCTGAGTTCCTAGTAGATGTCCATTACCATAAACCGGACTATATAGGTTTTGTAGGTCAGGGAGTGGCCTGTTTAAATAACAAGAGGCAAAAAAATTCTTTGATTTAGAGCTCCGGTATAGCCGACTGAGTTCCTAGTAGATGCCCATTACCAGAAACTGGACTATATAGGTTTTGTAGATCAGGGAGTGGCCTGTTTAAATAACAAGAGGCAAAAAAATTCTTTGATTTAGAGCTCCGGTATAGCCGTCTGAGTTCCTAGTAGATGTCCATTACCAGAAACCGGACTATATAGGTTTTGTAGTTCAGGGATTGGCCTGATTAAATAATAAGAGGCAAAAAAATTCTACGATTTAGAGCCTTGCTATAGTCGTTTGGATTTAAATAACAAGAAGCAAAAAAATTCTATGATTTAGAGCCTCACTATAGTCGTTTGGATTTAAATATCAAGAGGCAAAAAAAATCTTTAATTTAGAGCTCCGCTATAGTCGTTTGAATTCTTAGTAGATGTCCATTACCATAAACCGGACTATATACATAGGTTTTGTAGTTCAGGGATTGACCTGTTTAAATAATAAGAGACACAAAAATTCTATGATTTAGAGCCTTGCTATAGTCGTTTCAATTTAATTAACAAGAGGCAAAAAATTTCTTTGAATTAGAGCTCCGCTATAGCCCTCTGAGTGCGAGAATCAGTTGCATTAACAAAAAAATATTGACGAAAAAAGAATCAAAAATTTTCCCGCCAAAAAATTAGTTTGTGCGTGAAGGGGAAAGAAAAGAGGAAAGAATCAAGCTGAAAGAATTAAAGTGTGGAACCGCGGAATATTTTGAAGTTTATCGCATAAAAATTTGTTTATCGAGAGCGCCATAACATATAAATTATATAACATATTAATTATTTGTTTTTGATAACATATTAATTATTTTATTGTTATTATAGTTAGTGTTATTTTTCTGACCAAAACAAAATTAACTGGTATGCACAAATGTGTATACTGGTCTTCAATTTATACATAATTCTATGTTTGACACATTCGTTTCTCGTAATCAAAATTGGCATACACAATTGGCATACACTGGGCAGGCTAGGTTCTATCCCTTTTCCTGTCTGCCATCACAATTGTGTGGGTAACGAAAACGAATCATGTCAAAAATTGATTTTTGTATGTGTTTTGGACCAACATATACATTTGTGCATTCTACTTACCGTAGAGTGCGTATTATAACAGAGCCATCTATGATTTTGAAGAGCCGTAATATTAAAAAGAGAACTTTCAGTAGAGGGGAAGCTTTTATTGAATTACTATAAGAAACCGTGGTAATTGGAAAATTTTTGAACATGAATTTATGAATAAAAAATTAAACAAATCATCTAAATTTTAATTTTATATTTTTAATAAACTATTCAAAGAACACATATTTGAAAATCAGCCATCATAATGTAGTATATATTTGGTAAATTTAAACTAAAGCGGAGCATAATTTTATTAATTTTCTATAAAAATGAGCTTTTCGTTTAGTTGTGTAGGTTTATAAAGTAAGAGAATAAAGGGTGGTGCCGCGGATTCCTCTTACATCCAATTTAAAATTTAGTTTTATAAAAATGTAAATTATTTGGTAAATTCTGGTCACATGCACCTCAGAATTTTTGAGATGAACGATGCACTTAATAGCAATCTAAATATTCTCCATTTATAACAAAATTAAAGAGAAAACGTGAGCTGAAACGAAATTTTATGAATCACCATGTAGAAACAATAATATTATTCATATAATAAAATTTTTACATCAAAATCTATTATTATTTTTGTATACAAAAAATCAACGTTGTCATGGTTTTCTTAATTAAATATTATTACAAAACAGAACAAAACGTAAAAAACTTCAATTTTATTCGATTGCAAAATCGAGCTTCCTGTAATTTGAAAATCCGTTTACAGATGTCTCTGTAATAAATTTACTTGAAATTACAGAAAAGTGCAAAATAATTAAATAACTATTTACGAAAATAAACCATTATTATTGTAAGTTAAGCGCAAAATCTTTAATATAATAATTTAACATAATTAATAAAACTCAAAACAATTATAATTGGCATAAATAAAGCTTTTCATCGCAAAATATTTACCATCGTAGTTGCTGCGCGCTGAAAAACAATAATAGAAAAATGTCACATTTTTCCAAATTTTTTCTTTTCTTATTTCAATTCGCTCGTATTCGGTTATTTTCAGTTTCAGGAGATTTCAATAATCTATTGAACCAGGCAGTATACATAATAAATTGTTAAATTTTAGTTAACAAACGTTTAGGTTTTAATATTTAGCTTTAATTTATACTTAGCGACATCTATTGATTGGTTTATTAATTGCGAAAAGCTCTATAATATAATGTTTTTATTTTATGAAGCTCCGGTTTGTTTATACTACAGGATGAAACAGTATAGCCTGCGAATTTGATGCGATGAAATTTTTAACAAATAACGAAAAAACAGTTTTCGAAGTTTGGTCATCAACAATGTTGTTTGGTCATCAACAATGTTGTTGAATCCAGAACACAATAACCCCATATTACATAGCTACTCAAAAAGCATTTTTTAACGAACGTTTGTTTTGGGAAAGAAATGCTGAAATTTTTGATGGAACACTCTATATTAATTTCTTACATACACATATAAGCAAATTCTTATTTCTACAATAAAAAAAAATTTTGTGGTAGACTAATTTGAATATAACATTGAACATTATTGAACATAATATGACTCAATTTTAAAATATGCTTTTCCTGAATATTGAACAAGCCATTCAAATTAAAAATTGAAACGAAGCATTAATGTTTTTATATACAAAAAAGCTTCTAAAAAAATATTAGAATACACTGATTGGTATGAAAAAAAAACAAAAAGCTTCCCCTCTATGGAAAGCTCATGGAAAAAAATGGCGGAATGTTACGGCTCTTATAATAAGGAGGCTCTGATTATAATACCATGACAAATAAAAGCTGCGTTTTTTTAAACAATCGAGTAGAGTTTGCGATAGCTATTTTCAAATTTGTCCAATTTAAAATTAAAATTTAATTTTTTTTAAATTAAATAATTTTGATTTAATAGAAATGTATGTATAACCAAAAAAATCAGTCATAAAAGTTGTATGGTTTTCTTGTAATATCGTTGTTCTGTATAATTCTGTATAATAACGGAGTACTTCAGAACTGAGCAATGACAATGACATTTGTTTAATACCGATTCCAGACAAACATAGCGCTACCGTATTTTATTATTGAAACAGGGTTTCCTAAGCTTCATAGTGTGTCAATCTAATTGGTTTTGCAGTAGATTAACTAAACTAGTTTAGCTAAACGCGTTTAGCTAAACCCTAGTCTGTCAAGGGTATGACAAATAGTTTTCGCGTTTACAGACTATAAAAAACATCCAAAACGTATTTTTATTATTTGTGTTTGATTTGGCTGTGCATATGTATACGCAATGATCGGATATTTGAATTCGCTTTTGTTTTGACTTTTGAGTAACTGTCACAATTTATTGGGGAAACACATTTTTTTCTATTTTATCTTGTGATTAAAATAATAACTTACCTTAATTACGAGAAAATTGGAAATCTACTAATCCTGATGACTATAATAGCAAAGCTCTAAATCATTGAATTTTTTTGCCTCTTGTTATTTAAACAGGCCACTCCCTGACCTACAAAACCTATATAGTCCGGTTTCTCGTAATGGACATCTACTAAGAATTTAGATGGCTATAGCGGAGCTCTAAATCATAGAATTATGTTGCCACTTGTTGTATAAACAGGTCAATCCCTGTACTAAAATACTTTGAAGTACACAGTAATTTATATTCGTAATTGTATTTATTAAATATTAATTAATCTGAAATTTTGACAATTTTTAGAAGAAACCAAATTTTTGTGACATTGTTGTTGTTTATAAATTTAATTATTACTTATTACAATATATAAACAAACCCACCCGTTCATATACATATTATGTAATTTTTTATTTTGTCATATAGTGTAGCTATATATAGCGCAAGTTAAAATTTGGCAATCGGTTTTTATTTATAATGGCCGCCATTTCGTGTATTATTATTCATAATAATTTTTCTTACTATCGTTATATTTTTATATCGTGATAGTTATAGTTTCATTATAATTTCTTAAATATATAATGGTGTTGCCATACTTAACTATAATCATTTTACGGGATGATTTTACGGGATAACTTCACAAAGGTTATATTTTTAAGACAAACAGTGTCGATTTTAAAATTAAAAATAAAATATTTTTAATTTTAAAATAATCTTTTTGGGAAAGTTTGTTTATAAAATTAAAACAAGAAATAATTATTTATAATTTTAAAGATTAAAAATTATTTATTAAGCCAATAATAACTATTTTAACAATGTTCTTTTTTATGGTTTAGGGCTTATTTTTTAATTTAAATAAAATAAAACAATTTAATAACTATGCTTTCGATGGCTCATCGACATCATTTTCAAAGCTAATGAAAATTTTTATATACATTTCTCAAAAACTAATATAAAAAGCTTATACATATAGGTACTGGGTGTTTCTTTTAAACTGAGACGATCAAATATCTCGAAAAATAGCCACTCTACGGAAAAAATGCCCATAATCAAAATTTAATCATACCGGGGGAAATACATTAGTGCAAAAAAAACCGTCCCCCACCCCCCGCTTTGTAAGTGGGGCAGGGGGTAGCTTTTAAACTAAGATAGGAAGCCATATTTTTTATTGCCGATACGGATTCTACGACTAAAAGTACGTATGATTTGAATAAAATATTTTGTTCGGTTCATGATAGACGGCATTGTAATCGACGAAATTCAATTTTTTCAATTTCTTCTTCTTAGAACACACGCATTCGATTCTGCAATACGTTTGAAATAAAAAACACCACGTTTTCATTGGAAGTACTCGAAATTCGTCATCCTATCTTAGTTTAAAAGCCAGCCCCCGACCCACTTACAAAGCGGGGGGTGGGGGACGATTTTTTTTGCACTAATGTATTTCCCCCGCGGTATGATTAAATTTTGATTATGGACATTTTTTCCGTAGAGTAACTATTTTTCGAGATATTTGATCGTCTAAGTTTAAAAAAAACACCCGGTATAGTAAATACAATTTTTTCCAAATACAAAGTAAATTCTTAAACAAGTATATAAAATATGAATATGATTTTAAAAATATAAAGAAAATATAAATGAAAATTGTACATATAAATTATGCAATGAAATAAATTTAGCAAAGAAATAAAGTACTCTAGAGCTCTTGCCACTGATAGAGCTAATCCCGAAAAGATGAAAACTCGCTTGCCCAAAAAAGTGACGCCAAAGGATACCGATACGCCTTCAACCCCGAGCTCTCTTCAATCTAATATGCAGCACTCAAATCTCGTTGTACCGGAAGTTATTGTTGGCACCTGCAATAATGTATCAGACGCAGTTAAGATCGTTCCTATTAAAAAAATATATTTATGCCTCTAAGTTTGCCAACACGACATCAGTTGAGGCATTACGATCTTTTTTATGCAGCCAATTAAACATAGCGGAAACCGAGGTTGATTGTCGTTTGCTGGTTCCCGCCAATCAGGACGTGACGCAACTCAATTTCGTGTCTTTCAAAATCGGGGTAAATCTGGAGATATTTCCAAAACTACTTCAAACAGAAATTTGGCCAGTGGGTGTTCCAGTGAGAGAATTCACTGATCGCCGAAAAAACCCAAAATACTTATATCCAATAGTTCTGCAGTAAACTTACAATTATTATCATCTAAAATATTAAATAACTGCTGCTCCTCTTCTACAATAACATCGAAAACAACAATAACTATAATTACAATAACAACAATAATTACAGAAAACCTGCCTCTTCGACAATTTACTACCATAACGCTTCCAGTATTCGAAGCAAGTCTAAGTAGTTTCGGTTGAGTGTCCTAGACAATAACTATGCAGTCATAATCATTTGTGAGACTTGGCTTACTAATTCTATGGCAATAGCGAAGAATTCTTCCCATTGGATTATATCGTCTACCGAAAAGATCGATACAACTATGTCACAACAATGAAAGGTGGAGGTGTTTTGATCGCCGTGAAAAACTCAATTCCGAATGAGATGGTGGCTTCCCATCAAGTTCATGATGTCATTACTGTACGGTTTAAACTAGCCGATTTGTCAATTCTCGCCGTGGTCGTTTACGTTACATGTGGATCAAGCCTGGATACTTATATCGAGATCATCAACTTCATCGACCTTGCTATAGTCCCTTTTGTTCATCCTGATGAGCAGCTGATGATTTTCGGTGACTTCAATCTGCCTGAGGTGAACTGGTCTGATATCAACGGGATTTTCACACCATCTTCTACAGATATTAGAGGGATCACTACTGTGGACTAGTTCGCTAGCATCTCAACAACCCAAATTAGCCGAACGAGCAATACTCAGGGTAAATATCTGGATTTAATTTTTTCAACCGATACGCTGTACCAGCGTATACCACACTCCAGTTATGTTAAATATTTTTCATGAAAAATGCGACACTAGTTTTCCTATTGTTAATTTTTTTTTTGATTTTAGAAATGCCGACTATGCTTCCTTAAATGAATTTCTGCTCAATTCGGATGGGGAATTTCTTCAGTTCGGAGGAAATCTAAATACAATAGTTTTGTCTTTTAACAAACTTGTCAAGACTGGTGTAGAAAAACATATCCCGCGGAAAAAAACTACGCCTTGCTTCCGAGAACCGTAGTATAACAAGCAATTAAAGGACATAGAGACACGCCGTAATAAACTACACTCCCTATATAAAATACACGGTTCGAAATATTAACATGAATTCGAGACCACACGGAAGGAGTTTAAAACATTAAACTGGTTCCTGTATAATAATTATATTCTGCAGATCGAGGAAGATTTAACTTCTACTCGAAAAAAGTTTTGGAATTTTATCAATATGAAAAGAAACACCGTTGGGTTCAAATTTCGAACTCAAATTTTTCCAGATCCCTGGAAAATTTCGTATATACATTCAATTTTCAAGTGCGGTAAAAGAAGTGATATCTGTAATTGTCGTGGGATAGCTATTCTCTCCGCCATTCCAAAACTCTTTGAGCTTATGGTACAAAGGTTTTTATTTTACCATGTTAAAACGGTTATTTCACCCGCACAACATGGTTTTTTCGCCGGGAGATCCACCGTTACCAATTTGATGACATTTTGCAGACACTTATTCAGCAGTATTGATTCGAAAGTGCAACTGGATGTTATTTATACCGACTTTTCTAAAGCGTTCGATAAAATTAATCATTTAATTCTAATCAAAAAGCTACAGCGGTTGAATTGCCAAGCCATCCCTACTAAGTGGTTGCTGTCCTACCTCTCAGATAGGTGGCAGTTTGTTAAAATTGGTGAGTCATCTTCTCGTCTATTTCGGGTTACTTCTGGAGTGCCACAAGGTAGCCACATTGGGCCCCTTCTATTTTCAACATTCGTCAACGACGTGGTTAACTGTTTTGTCTCTGCATATTGGCTGCGTTACGCAGATGATATGATTGGTCGGTTGAAAACAAACTGTTGCTGAACGTGAGTAAATGTAAGGCAATGTCTTTCTGGCGTACCCGCTTTCCGATTATACATCAGTATTCGCTTTATAATGAAGAAGTCGTTAGAGTTAAGTTCATATCCGATTTGGGTGTTATTTTCACTCGAGATCTCACATTTACAAGGCATATTGATTCAATAATAAGCCGAGCTTATATGATGCTGGGTTTTATTAAACGGAATTGTGGAATTCTGTGATCCAATAACCTTGAAATCTCTGTTTATCTCATTTGTTCGATCAATTTTTTAGTATGCCTCACAGATTTGGTCACCTTTTTAAAGATGCCGTTCCCAAAGAATTGAGAGTGTTCAAAAACAGTTTCTTATCTACGCGCTTAAAGGTTTACCTTCAATGCGGGCACATGAGCACGTACTTCCGCCTTATCGCGATCGTTGTGCTCTCTTAGGATTACAACAGTTAGATCACCGACGTGATATCTCATCCGCAATATTTGTCCGTGACGTATTATGTTCACGTTTAGATTGTGCCGAGATATACTCATCAGCTTCGGCTTTTATGTTCCAGAACGGTGCTTGCGTCACCAGGACGAATTCATATTTGCGAGAGCGGTGGCCACAAATTATTGTTCATCTGAACCAGTCTTGAACTTATTGCGTGTTTTTAATCTTGTTTTTCATAGGTTTGATTTTAACATGCCAAGAAATTCATTGAGGAACGAACTATTTAAATTAAATAACTTTTTCAATTTGTTATGTCGCTTATTTTTAATAATTGTAATAATTACCGATTGTAACCCTGTAGGTAAATTATATAAATAAATAAACAAATAAACCATACCATCTCTAAAATTGACCTTTTCCTAAAATTTCGTTCTTTTACTAATATGTAAATATTATCTAATATATACTAATATATATATATACTAATATATATACTAATATACTAATATACTAATATATACTCGTTCTCGGATTTGTGTCTCGTTCTGACAAAAGTAACAAATATTTTTGCTCCATCCTTCCTGACCCGCAGGAAATAAAATTGGGTAGCATGTAAATGCATAACAATATCCTGATGAAACGGAAGTTCGCCATCTTTGCTTTAAAACACCATGACCATTTCGTCAACCGTTGGAGCATTATATCGCCGTTGGTCACTGTATCTATCATAAATTAGTGTTAATCCCTCTTTCAATGGTTTAAAGCCACCTGCTTCGTTTTGATCCGTTTACGATGAAATGTTTTACAGACGTTTGTATCAGTCAAAAAATATAAGCATAGCAAATTTAAAAAAATAAGTAGTTTCTTCGGCTGAGTATAAGTTAACGATGACTATTCTTTTAAAATACTCAGAGAATTCTGCTCATCGGCTAAAAAGGGTCGTATACTGTGCATCGTTATTAGACCAGTTAAACGCAGTTAGCAGTTAAACATGTTCTTGATATTGAAAAATAATTTTTAGTGGTAACCCGAGATCCTAGGTTTGGACAACTGTGTAGCTACAGATAATTTTCATGGAACGCCAATGGAGTAGTTTGGGATAGGTCATTAGAGAAATGCTGCGATATTCTTGATGAATTACTTTGTAAATTGGTGACACGCACAAAAAGGAGCAATATACCTATCCACTTATTCGGGTTTGACAGATATACATTAATAACAACTAAAAATAGAGTTCCAATTCAATAAAAAAATAGAACGTGTGCATTTTCTCGAACATACTTACAACACATGACTTGAATTATCAAGCAGTTCGCAAAATGTACATATTTTACATGAGTATACACTTATTCAATCTAAAATGACCATATATCAGTCATCGTTAAAATACTAGACAAAAAAACGTAAAATATGCATTAGAAAATTAGTCATTAAGCCAAACTACACTCAACATATTCGCAACAACAAAAATAATCAAATAATTTTGAATATTTGTACATACGCGGTGTAGCGTCATTCTATCACCCCCGCAATGAAAGAAATATACGTATTCACTTACAAAACAGAACAATAAGTATTATTCTAATACTCATTATTGTTATTATTTTTATTAGAATATTATTCAACATCCTAACTAAAATAAATAAATAAATAAGAACCAACAACAACAGCAAAAGAATCGCTGCAAAGAGAAAAAGAAACTCATCATTAATTCTAAATTACCTCATGCAAATCTAATCTTTAATGACTACAAAGAAAACCTATATACGATCGTATGTATGTACATACCAAACATAAAACAGCATAAGAGCTGCGATATTCGGTTTATGTACGTTCGCCCGGGTGTGTACACTATACACTCTCAACTCAAGTTGAAGGCATTAGAAATGCCATTATAATATTCATATTCATATATCGAATCCAAAAAAAATAAAAAAATAAAATATTCGGTCATCGGCATTTGCCATTTTTGTTAGTTGCGCGACTCAAGAAATGACCATTTACTTCGTTTGTTTATTTATGATTGTGCGGAAAAAATCGCAGCTCTAATAATAATAAGTCAATCGAACACAAAAAATATGAAATCTAAGCGATACACAAACAATAGCAATTTTTTTTTTTTTTTGTTGAAATGCATAAAAGATGAATGACCCTACACTTATATGCGCGAATTGAATTCGCGGTTTATATAACACACGAAATAATAAAATAAAAAAAATTGTTAAATAAATATTTCTTAAGCTCGAGTGTTTATTTCTAGCTTCATACTATATGAAATTAAAATGTAACGAGTGTGAAGTGATTTTTATTATACGTTGCTATATATATCTTAACTATATGTAGCCAGCCATTATACAATATAAAAGCTCTATTACATGCTTGCGAAAATTGCAATTTATAACTTCTTGCGTAAATATTTAAATATTTTTAAATGAATGAATTCATACATGTGTTCACTTCACATAATATATAAGAGGACACTGTAATTTCATGAATCATTGGCTTTACTGCAGTAAAAAAAAACATCAATCAAATATTGTTTTCAACATTAACTCAGTTGGTAATCTCTTATTTACTTGTAACCATAAATTGAGTACAGCCATGAGAGACGCTAAAGATTCTAAACTTTTTGTGCTTCCAAATTACTAGTTTTATGATGCCCCAACATGCATGAATCTTTAAATTGTGCCTTGGTTTTTCATGCAGCTAGTTGAAATGCATATACTACCGAAGTGAAGCTCTGACAAAACTCAAAAAAGTGTAGTTATAAAAATTGAGAGAAGAGTGTAAGGTATATATATTTTTTTATTTGAAATATTTACAATGCGAATATAGTTATAACGTTTACCAGTAAAGCAACTTGAAACGATTTACAAGTATGCTGAACAAGGAGGCTCAAAATAAATTTAAAAAAAATCGCCACGTTGAAAGTCAAATTAACACCCCAATTCTGATGTATACTGACAGAGGTATAAATCCTCTTAACTAAGAGGTTTCGACCAAAACCTCTTAATTCATGTTCTGTGTGTAGTCTTAAATATGATTTCTCTTAAAAAACCTCTTAGCTAAGACCGACGAATATGGCATCATAAATTTGACAATTGCTTTGGAAAGCATTTTCTGTTATTAGTGTTGCTTTTATAATAAACTATAAAAATTTAATTATTAATTATTATTATTATTATTTTTTATATAATATAAAACTAATAATTTGAAAATATTAATATTATATTGGAAAAATGTTGTTTCAATAATAAAAATAATAATAAAAACGCAAATGATAATTAAGGAATGAAAAAAAAATTGGACTCATAACCTAAAATCTGTAACTTTTATCTATTTTTTAAAATTATGTTTACTGTATTTTTAATAATATATGATAAACAAGAACTATTAATTTTTTAGTGGATTTTATTTTATAATATGGAGCCAATATTTGAGTTATTGGAATTATTGGCACTTTTGGTCGACACAGAAGAACGGTATGTATGAATGGAATGATTGCTTTTATTTTGATGTTTAATGCACCTGTTTTATTTCAATATGTAGTAACATCCGAAGACAGCATCTTCAGTATTTGCGGGACACATCAAACCCTTTTGAGATTGAGAAAGAGGTCCTCCGTCAATTTTTCCGACTACCAAAATTTTTAGCGCAAACACTAATTAGTAAAATAGAGCCACATAATGATGAATCTTCAAACATTCCGTTTGTGTTTCGGGTATACACACTCAGAGAAAAAACAGTTATTGTTTCAATAATAAATCGTTATTAATAAAAAAATTATAAGAAAATAGTAATATTAACTACAAAGTTATTGATTTTTATAATATAACCGATTAAACAAATAATTTTACTTTTTCATCCAAATAAAATGAGTTATTATTAATCCGTAGAAAAATTATTGAAAAAATTACTATAAATTTATTGATGTGTATAAAGAAATAATTGAAACAAAAAACTGAGGTTATAATTAAAATAATGTGATTTATTATAAATATTAACTAAAAATAATTGATTATAAATTAATTTTTAAAAAGAAATTCAATTATGCAAAGAAATAACACATTTCATACCAAAATTAAAAATTTTCTAGCAGAGTTAATTATTAATTCCCCTTTTCATCATGTAATCCAAAAACAATCCCAATCGACTGAAAAATGAATTAATTATATTACGAAACGTAATGTAACTCCAAATCAAAACTCACTTCTCAAAAATGTTTATCAAACCCATAGAAGCCGAAAGATTTTATAAAAAAGACTCAAGTACCTTCTCCGGAGATTAATATAATCAAAATGTTCCGGAATTACAAAAGAATAACCGAAACGAATTTTCCCAATTCATTACTCATCGAAAGAATATTATACATAACAAAAAACATTTTCCATCTAGTCTTTTAGATTAACCATACATAAATCATAGCGCTATTGTACAACATGGCGCACCATTACGCGATATCATGCAATTTGGAGGGTCCTCTGTATAAATTTTCTCGAAAATGAAAGAATTTCTGCAAAAACGTTAAACAATTTTCACAAATGCAGTTTCCCGAAATTAGTACTCATCGCACTCGATTACTCATTTCAACAATTTTGAACGCTGAGAAAAATAATTAGAAAAAGAACCAGAACCCCATCGGAGGACCCCTGTAAAAATTTTCGCGAAATCAGGACTCATCTCACTCGATTCATGTCACTCGAAACCACCTTTTAGCAATTTTTTCAAAGACAAAATCAGGACCTATCTCAAATGATTCCTGGTATTCGAAAATCACCTTCCAGTAATTTCCCTCGAACGTTTTTGAGCTGGGAATAAATATTAGAAAAGAATAAACACAATTTTCCTGAAATCATGACCAATCACAATCAATTCTTAGTACGCATATGTAATTTTTTTTCAGGAAATTTTCATCAAACTCGTTTAAGCTAAGAAAAAATTACAAAAGGAACCCGGGCCCTATTGGAGAATCTCTTATTCGAATTTTCTCGAAATCAAGACCTGTAACAGTCGAACTCTGGTTCTCAAAAACCCCCTTTCAACAATTTTCATTACCATCGTTCGAACCGTTTCCGAAATATTTATTACAAACATACAATTATTATTACACATAGATAATTCCAGTAGTTAAAATAAATAAATATACTTATTGAAAAAAAAACTAAAACTACATACTATAAAAAATATTAACTGGAGTTATGAGTTTTTAATGCGAACTTTATAGAAAATAATAACGTGAGCTATTGAATTTAATATTATGGCTATGTAAATTAATAATCTCATTTTCTAAATGAATATTGACCGTAATTGAAATGAATAACTTGAATTGTTTTATTAATATTAAGCATTATAGAAACTAATAACTTGAGTTATTAATAATGAAATTTAGAGAGTAGAAAAAATGCAGCGCGTTGATAGAGTTTTAGTTATTTTCTGAAATTTACAAGTGTGTGACACATTTTTGTCTTCGAACGCGGTGAATAATATATTAAAAATAAAGTGTTATTTGTGTAAACATTGTGAAATATTAACAATTTGTGTAAAAAGGTAGTGTAGTGATAATATTATAATCATGGAATATCTTAATTTAGATAATAATGATTATATTTCTGAAGCAAATGTTGGTGATGGAAGACATAACCTAAATTCAGAAAATATTGTTCCAGAAGAGCAGACTGAACTTTGCCAATTAATTGTATCGTGGGGATTGTCCCTCGAAATTTGTAAGCAATTAGACGGTGAGTGTTTTATACGTGTACAGTAATAAACTTAGTTTATAATATAATATTCTTTTAATTTTAGAGTTTGGCTTAACCGTGGAATCGCTACAATATTTAAGAGAACGGGATTTTGAGGTAACATTTGATCGTTCGCAATTTGGAGCCAGAATCAAATTTAGAGAACGACTATTCGAATGGCGCAAATCTAACGTAAGTACCTACATTTCATGAATTTATGATCCAATTGAATCAGTGGAACAACCTCATTTTCACCCAGTTCATGTCGATGTATGTTGTCATACCAACATGTTAAGTGTGTTATCCTCTGCTACCCATCTTCATGATACAACTAGTTTTTCCTGCCACATCCAATTATCCGCGGTATGACAAAACATGAAATTGTTTCTTTCGCTTAAAAGCGATAGTTGGTATTGGAAATGGCTATAAAAAGGATACGTAACTAATTGTTACTTAAAACAATAAAAATATTTTTAGAGTTGGTGTTAATTCATATTTTTTTTTAACGTCGTTTCTATAATTTGGTCGAGACCAAATAAAATGCCAAGAGATGTTGCTAAATTGTACTATATTTCCGTTGAAGAAGTTCTAATTCAATAATTAATTTTGTTTTATATAGGGTTATGCAGTTGATTTAGATAAAGAATTGGCTACAGTAGGTGGTACTTCTACCGTTGAGGAATTGATTCCAGAAAACTCACCTTGACTAAGTGACAATGTAAGCGTTTAATATTACATGTATTTTTTATATTGTGGCTTGTACTTAATTTTATTTATTTATTTACAGAACTTAGAAACACTTCTAAAAAGCAATACGAAAGGACTGGCTATTTTAAATTTTTACGAAAAAAATAATTATTTGAACAAATTACATCAAGCTGATTTAGTTTCCTGTATTGTAACGTCTTTTGTTAATATTAATCAGCGGGGTTTAAAAATTGGAGAAGTTGAAGAATTTGCAAATCAAATTATTGCATTATTTCCTACTGAAGAAATAGTAAGTGTTTACCTTAATTTTACTTGAATTAAATAACATTAATAAATTACATTAATTAAATTTATTAAACTAAATAAATTAAAGAAATTAAATCACTTGAATAAATTAAATAAATTAAATAAATTAAACAAATTAAATAAATTAAATCAATTAAATCATTTAAATAAATTAAATAAATTATATAAATTCAATAAATTCAATAAATTAAATAAACTAAATATATTAAATAAATTTATATAAATAAATAAAAATAAATTATTTAAATTTTGTTAGTCATCTTGGGAAATATATAAATTGTTGATGAATAATTTTAATGTATAGTTAGTTATAGTTAATTGGATATTTTTAAATTTTTTTGAATTCATTCAAATTTTTTAATGAGATTAAATTAAAATATATTCTTCAATAAATTTCATATTGTTCATCATAAATCTCATATATATCTCAATTTGATAAAACAAATTATTCTATAACTTTTTAATAATTTTATTTTAATAATTTTTTCTTCTTAGCAAACATATTACAGACCTAGATCTGGGAAACAAAATCCGCGTGGAAAATTGTATGATAGAAATGTTAATTTACAGCAGCAATATCGGAATCGGGGTTACATATTAAAACAAAACCGGCCAAGGAATGAAAACATAAATACGAGTAACACGAATTTAGCAGTTAATAGTTTACATATTGAGGAAAATGCAAGAGAGAAATGTATATGGCTAAAAAACAATCTTACGCCTTGGGCCAGAATAGAAGAATACTGGAACGATACCTTTAATTTAAGAAGAAAAAATATACTAGAAGACCGAAGTACTGAAAACATTTTAAAAACTTGGCCTCGTTATAGTGATTCCACTGGATATTTACTGGTAATTTTATTTAAGTTGTGCTAATTTCTATATTTTTAAAATAAGCGCATTTTCATATTATAGGTTGATATTGATTTCAACAATTTATACCGGAATATCACTAATAACCTCTATAAAAATTGGACTGTATTTTTCAACAACGTTTTAAGATACTATCAAAATAATATTAAGGACAATAATTCCGTCCTTCTTCTGGAAAATTGTTTAGCGGATGGAACCAGCAAAGGTAATTTGTTTTTACTAGCAATATTCGATGAACCTTTAATCATTTTTTTTCTGCAGAATCCAAAAACTGCATAACTATAATGTTATTGTTCAGTATTTTAAAATCACCACGTATATCACTTAAAACCAAGCCTAAAAAATTCTGGAAACCGAGCATTAGCGAAGCTCAGGAAACTCTTATAATATTAATAAAAACCATCAATAATTTGGAGAAAACAGTAACGGATCGGAGAAATCAATATTTATCCTTAGGGCTAACCGTTCAACCATTTATAATAGCCGTAGGAGAAAACGTTAATTGCATCACAGAATATTATATTATTTTTGACGCGATTAAATATAAAATGCACTCATTTTTGAATGCTTTGGATGTGACATTTAAATTATATCAGATATTGAACTTTGAGTATCCAATTGCAGGCAAATCCACTTTTTATTTTATTCAAAAATATTTGTATGAATTAACGTCTACCTGCGATACATTTAATTCGGACGTAACTAATCTCATTAAAGCATTAAAAATGTCTGTCTAAATTTTGTAATTATTTTGCTATAAGAATTATTTATAATTTTTAAATTGAATTTGAATTATCAAATCTTGATTTTTTTAAAGATTATTTTCATATTTTTGTTTAGTTCAACATTATATTTTGAAATGTATATTTGTTTTATTTGTGGTAAATTTTTTAAAATTTCTGATTTATTTTTTCATTTTAAAATATTACATACAGAGTCAATTGACAAATATTATTGTAAACAAAGCAACTGCTACCGAAAGTTTCCTTGCATTTATGCATTTAAAAAGCATCTTCTTAAAACTCATATATTAGAAACTACAGTGATTTCAAACCATCCAATAGAAATTTCTGAAACTTTAGTTAAAGAGCGGGCAATCGAAAATGAGAAAATATTTATTCAAACCACGAACTGTTCCGAATCGGTTGGTAATGGTAGTACTAGTAGGTCGATTTGTGATGATATTGACGTAAACGGATTAATATCGAAAATAGAGAAATCAGCAATTGAATTTGTTTTAAGTTTGCATGCTAAAGATAATTTTAGTCGTCAAGATATTCTGGAAATACAAACAAATGTCAGCAAAATTGTTTGCGAAGGGATCGTTCATTCGGTTGAACAAATTTTGTTTAGCATTCAGCCTAAAGAGGTAAGCAGTCAATTTCATAGTTTTTTAGACACCTGTAGAGATCCTTTTAAGAAAATAAAATCTGAATATATGTTTTTAAAAAATTTAAAACATAAGCAGTTATTTAAAACGCCAATAAATATTACAATTAACAACGAAATAAGCGAAATCGTTCATCAGGGTGTCCCAAAATTAGACGAGTCTTCAAGCAAAGGCATTTTAATGCCTTTAAGATTTGTATTTCAAAAAATTTTTGAATCTGGCAATGTATTACAATGTACATTACAAAATATGCAACGTTTACAATGTCAAACAGAAGGGATTTACTCAAATTTCATTAATGGTACAATTTGGAAAGAAAAACTAACGTTGTTAAATAAAGATACGGTTATCCCATATTTTCTCTATCTGGATGATTTTGAAGTAGACAATCCATTAGGTGCTCATGCTGGATCGCAGTCAGTTTGTGGAATATACCTCAGCTTTCCAACTTTGCCCAAATATGAACTTTCTAAATTAAAGCATATTATTTTAGCAGGATTTTTTAAAGCAAAGGACATATCTAAAATAGGAACTGAACTATGTTTTCATAAATTAATTGAAGAAATTAAATATTTGGAAGAAATTGGGATAGATATTAAAACCAAAGAGAAAACTGTCCACATTCACTTTGTCCTTGGCCTTGTTGTAGGTGATAACCTGGCACTAAATTCCGTTTTAGGATTTACAAAATCGTTTAATTCAAGATATTGTTGCCGTAATTGTAAGGTATCAAAACAAGATATGCAATTTAATACCGTAGAATCACTAAATGATTTACGAAATATTCAAAATTATAATTCAGATTTAGAGGTCGGGGATGTAAAATTATCAGGAATTGTTGCGCCATCTGTTTTCAATCAAATTAATTCGTTTCACGTGACTTCAAATTTTTCCTTTGACATAATGCACGATTTATTTGAGGGGGTTTTGAAATATGATATGAGTAAAATTGTTTTAAGCTTAATTGATTTAGGGTATTTTTCATTAGAAATTTTAAACCAGAGGATACAACTATTTTCTTATGGAGAATTAGAAATAGATAATTTATCAAAACCATTACAGATAAATCATTTGGCGAATTCTACAATTAAAATGTCTGCTAGCGAAATGAAATGTTTTTGCCATTTCTTCTCGCTAATTGTTGGAGACCTGGTACCCACGGATGACAAGATTTGGCTTTTCTTTCTGAATCTATTAAAAATTATTGATTTGATATTATTACCAAACCTTGCATACCAAGAACTCTCAATACTAAAGGGGTTAATAAATGAACATCATCTTTCATACAAAAATTTATTTAAAGATACTTTAAAGTTTAAACATCATAATATGGTTCATTATCCTACGGCTATAGAAAAAGTAGGTCCTTTGCGTTATCTTTGGTGTTTTCGGTTTGAAGGAAAACATAGAGAATTTAAAAAATATGCTAGAAATATAAACTCTAGAGTTAATCTTTCATTATCACTTGCAATAAAAGCCTCTTTAAAATTTGCTCATCTATTATTAACGGACAGTTTTTGCAACTCTGAAATTCAAATAAAAAATGAAAGAATGTTTGACATCTCAGAGTGGTCAACCATCAAAAACTATAATGTTACTGACAATGAGTATGAAATCAAATTTGCTGCTTTAGAAGTTATTTATAGAAACGTTAGATATAAGAAAGGTTACACATTAGGTATTATTAAACCATCAATTAACGAATTTCACGAGATTATAGAGGTAACATTTTCCGCAAGTGGATTATTTTTTTTAATTACAAAAATATTGAAAACAATTTTTTCGGAACATTTTCAAGCTTACGAAATAGAAGCAAGTGAATCAGAATACTCGTTAGAGCTTATCGATGTGTTTAATACTGAAACAATGCACCAACACTTTTTAAATAATGGTAAAAAATATATCCGAGCTAAGAGACTTTAAAATTGATTACCATCAGATGTATAAATTATATGTACATATTATGTTAAATTATTGTAATAAATAAAAATATTTTGAATACGATTAATTGTGTTTAATTTAAAAAACAATCTATAATTTCAGGATATGAGTAATTCGAAGTTCTTTCTGCCAACGTTCATAATAATCGAATTTGTAATTTTAAAAACTAAAAGTTATTTGTTCCACGTACGGGATCCTAGTTGATTTTAATAATTCAAAAATAATTTTAATAATAACAAAATAATGCTATGTAATGCTATGGAATTATTGGAATAAAATGGTATTACACTTTGATTCAAAAACTTTTAAGTATTAACATCAAAAATGACGTTATTAAAATGACAACTACGTTGTTTATTAATAAAATAACTTCAGATACACCTACAATAACTTTATGAAAAATTATGATTATTATTTTAAATAATTTTCTAATTTTACATTCAATAAATCTTAACTTATTGTTTAAAAAAGAAGTTATAGACTTTATATGAAAAGTTATTAAATTTTTTAATTTATTTTGTTTAAACGTTCGTATAGTAATAAAAATAATAATAAGATTTATTGTCGAAAATTCAATGGTGAAATTTATTAAAAATATATCCGAAAATAGTGTTTTTAATAACTTTTTTTTCTGAGTGCATGATTACATATGATTTTAGCAATGTAAAATACAATAATTATAATTCACAGGTATTAATAACTCTCCATTTTTTGGGCCATGGCTCATATCAAAAAAGCATCGCTTCCAATTATTTAGTGCCGATGAGTCAGCCGAGTTTATCCCGAACTATTACATATGTGTGTAACCTGGTGGTCACCAAGCTTACCTCTCAAATACATTTTTGTCAGGATCAGCAATCAAAAAACAAAATAAAAGGGGGGTAATTTAAATTAAAATTGTTTTTGTTGTTTGTAGTCTTCTACAATACTGATTGTTATAGATTTTACAATACGTTTGGCATAAAAGGAGTAATCGGTGCTATCGACTGCACTCATGTGAGCATCGTGGCACCTCCTACAAATGACCCTGAACGACCAACCCGATTAGAAGCGGTAAATTAAAAATCAATTTATCAATTTTTTCCTAAATACATATGTGTATTTCTTTTCCAATCTAGATTGTTGATTCTGATCTCAAATTTTTATTGGTCAATGCAAAATATCCAGAAAGCGTGCATGATTCTGCTATTTGGGCGACAACACCAGTACGTTTCCATTTACTTCAACATCATGAAAACAGGAAGTATAATTGGTTGATAGGTGATAGTGGTTATCCTTTTTAGCCATGGCTTTTTACTCCATTTAGTCAACTAGCTACCCGTTAAGAAGAACAATTTAATAAAATGCACATCAAGGCTAGAAATACAATAGAACGCGCATTTGGAGTTTTAAAATCCTGTTTTAGGTGTTTAAATAAAGCCCGTACACTACACTACAATCCTGAAAAACCAGCTTTTATTATTTATTCATGTGTGATTTTACACAACGTGCTTACCGAATTTGGCATTGAAGATGAAGTTGATTCAAATGTAGTGTATGACGAAGAGGCAACAACAAATGGAAACGACAACGAAGAAGCCGAGCCAATTTTTGTTCATGGTAGCTATTTATTGGAAGGGCGGCATATTCGAAATGAATATGTAAATACTTTATAATTTTTAAGTTTATTGCACATTTCAATTATATTTCATCACATTTATAAAAATTTTAAAAATTAATTAATTTACAAAATCATTGCTTTTGTTTGCCACAGAATTGTGGCTCTTCAGCCATTTCTTTGTCTTGTTCTGCTTTTTCTACTGCCAATTTGCCATAGTTTTTGGCGCATTCTGATATAGCTAATAAACCAGAAGAATATGACCTTTTTGCGCAGTCCTTGTGTTAAGCGGATTAGCTGTACTTCTTGATGAATGACTTCTTATTTCTGAATGCTCACTCTCTACAAACACCGCCTCTGTAGCATCACCTGAATCTTCGTCAATGACATTCTGTAAGTGTAAGTATTTAATTGTGTAGCGTAATAAACTTTAACGCCAGAAGGTAATATGAATTTATTTCTTACGTTAATCCCCATCACCGGTATAGCATTGTCGCCTCTAACTGACAATACTCCGAACACACTAAGGGCCCTCTCTTCAAAAGAAGTTATGGACCTTTCTGTGATCTGACCCGCTCCGGTAATTATTTGGTTAATTTTAATATTTCTTGCTCTCGATTTGAGCTGGTGCATTCAGTGCGATAGAGACTAAAACAAATATTAAACGATTTTAAGCTAGTTGAACTAAATTATTTTGTTAAAAGATTACCAGTTTCCAATCGTTAGACGTTTTAAGTGGCTCTTTTAACGCATTTAGCTTGGTGGCCAACCCTTCCCACTTTCCTTTTAAGTAACAAACGTTCTTCGGAGTATTTTTTCCGGCTTTAAATTGCGGATTTGCTTCCAGGAAGGAAATATAGGCCTCCAGTTGCTCGTTTGTCGTTCGAGCAGAACGAATTTGCCGTGTATTTTCCATCTATATTATAAAAATTAAAAAATACATCATAAAATTGCAAAATAAATTATTAATAATTAAATACATAATTATATTGCAATTACTTACTATTATTAATATCCGTATACGAAAATGGCGACTACAAATATACCAATTGACAGGTCTCCAAAATATTTGGAGACATATTAAGAGGTATTTTAAGCATACTAACATCAGAATACCAACATCAGAATAAGACTTTCCTCTTAAAAAAACTCTTAGTAAAAATTGTCACAGCTAAGAGGTCTTAACGCCAGAATCGGAGTCTAAGTAACGCACAAAACGGCTTATAAAGCAAACCATCCATATAAATTAAGTTTCGTGCCCAGTAGATTTTTGAAGAAATTTATCGTACTACCGGACCGAATTAAGTCCTAATATAATTCATCTGCCATTACCGCAATTATTCACCTGGTATGAAGATATGGAGGTTATATGAAGATTCCACCTTTCTCGAGATCGGGTCCCATTTGAAACGTGATATTTTAAAACGCGTTATTTTAAAATGCGATATTTTAAAACACGATAGAGTACAAAACGCGATATTTTAAAACGTGATATTTCAAAACGTGATACGGTACAAAACGCGATATGGTACAAAACGGGAATTTTGGATCGGGTTATACCAGTCGGGTGAAGGGGAAATTTAATTTCAGTTTATAGGAATTTAAAAATCGATAGGAGCGAGAGTATATAGGATCGGTATAAATCGGGTCGCTACGCTCCCGTCTTTTCGCAATACACATTCTGTACCATAACGCATTTTAAAATATCGCGTTTTGAAATATCGCATTTTGAAATATTGCGTTTTGACCATATCTCGTTTTGTCATATCTCGTTTCGAAATATTGGGTTTTAAAATATCGCGTTTCGAGTGGATCCGCTCGAGATCAATACAATCAAACTTAATCAAACTGTTTTGGAATTGCCAATAAACCGATCTTTTCTTCAAAAAATGCATGCCTATTCTACACACATTTTTTTCGAATGTAGAACACCAGAAGTTATCAAAATTCATTGTCCACATTGTACTAAAGTACCTTTAGTAAGCATTTTATCCCAAGCATTTTATTTTAGCGAAATACCCCAAATTACGCCATACAAAGGGTGTTTTTTAGAGGTTCACAATTTTAAATTATAATAGAACAAAAAAAAAGGATTTTGAATACCACTGAAACTGAATCAGTAAAATTAATGCTTCAATATGATATCGGTCATGGGGCCGCCACGGCTGGCGCGTAAATGGCGCAATTTGGATGTTAAATTTTCTCATACTTTTTGCAGCATTTGCGGCCGTTTCTCGCTGTGATCTAAGAATTCAATCGTCTCTGGTTTAAAATAATCTAATGGAGTTAGATCACACGATTGTTTCGGTAGCGCACTAATTGAAGGAATCTGCACGTTTAAAAATAAAACACCAATTGGTTTGCACACTGTATTTATTTATAACAAGAAGGAAGAAAATGCAAATCAAATACTTCAGCTGGGTGTCCAACTTTATCGTTGTGTGTGGATCTGTAATTAAAAATCATGTACATATTATTATTGTAATAGAAATGTATGTAATTTAATTATACTTAGCTTAATTATGTTGATTATGCCATTTATCTGAAAGAAGAAATTATCAATTAATTAAATTAATTATTGTGAAAAGAAAAAATAAGTGTACTTACCAAATCAAAACAAATGGAAAATTATTGACGTTTCTCAAATTATTGACATTTGCATTTAATATTTTTACTTATAACTAGTGCCATCTCTATAAAGTGATTGTAACTTAAAATTGTTATATGTATTTACATTTTTTCTGTTCTAAATTATCATAGCATAACATTAAGCTTTTTAGAAAAATATTGTAAAGTTATAGTCCACACATGGCCAAACTCCACGTGCTTGATGACACGTGGAGCCGAATTCTAATAATTTCTCGTTACTAGAGCCAACTTAATCGAAGTTGCAATTTTCAAATAAGAGCACAAAATAATTTTAATGAATTATTAAATGTTATTTAATTTTTTAATTCTTTTCGAGAGCCGCATTCACTCTTTCAAAAAGCCACGTGCGGCTCGCGAGCTGCAATTTGGCCATGTGTGAGTCAGTCAATTCAGTTGCCAAATTCACACTGTCGAGTCAAATCAAAAAAAAATCTAAGAACATAAAAATAATAAAATTTGTTTAAACAAAATAAAAAGTGTGCACAGCGAATGCTACTTATTGGTTCCAGTCCATTTGAGATTTCCTAAGCAGCCCTAGCATTCGCGGGCCCAAAACGGTGGCCAACTAACAGGTCTATTACGTGAAATTAGTCATCAAATGTTTCTTTGAGTAAATTAATATGTTGGAACCTCATATCAGCAAGATTTTTGTCAGCCAATTGGAGTACAAAAAAGTTAAAAATCATGTCTCTATACCGTTCGCCGTTTTTGAAGACATATGTACCAATCATTCCGCCGGCCCATAAAGCGAACCAAACTGTCATTTTCTCTCGATGTAATAGTATTTCGGCAACGGCTGGTGAATTATCTTCAGTCCAAATTTGACAATTCTGTTTATTAACTTTCCCATTCAAACAAAAGTGAGCTTCATTGCTGAACAAAATTTTTCTTGGAAAACCACCATCAATTTCAATTTGTGCTTCGGCCCAATGGCCGAATTGGCGGCGTGTGTGATGGTCGGATGGCTTTAATTTATGCACAAGTTGTATTTTGTATAAGCACATAAACCAAGATCCTTAGATATAATCTTCCATAAAGTGGATGGAAACATCTCTAGTTGCTGAGAACGACGTCGAATTGATTGATTTGGGTACTCCTCAATGCTATGCTGTGCGGCGTTTATCGCTTGGACGGTTATGGACGATTATGACGACCGTAAAATGGACGTAATGCACGATGTGTTTGGCGAACAGAACCATTATTTTGATAAACAATTTCAACAATTATTAATATGATAAATGTGAAACTTTGTTTTAGATCGATGGAAGCATACAAAAAATGAGAGTTTATATCAAGAATATATATAAGGTCATGAGAAACCAAATTAATAACGTTATTAATCGAGCCAAATCAAAGTATTTTTCAGCGGTTTTAAATCCATCATTACCCTCGAAAAATATCAGATCTATTGGTACATTTTCTGCCACAAAAAGCAAAGAAAGTGACCAGTTCTCTTCAGACGATTTAAGCAATTATTTCTCGTTTAATAGCGTCGACCCAGCACTGATACCAATATTATGAATGATCTTATTAATTCTCCTGATGCTGAGGGAATCTTAAGCTTAAGGAATATTGATTTTGCTGAGTTTATGGATGCTTTTAACTCGATTAAATCGAATGCAACTGGAATCGATGAAATACCTATAAAATTCCTGAAGTTGCTCTTGCACCTCATTGGCTGTCATATATTGCATGTATTTAATAGTCTAATAACGTTTTCCATTTTTCTATCTGAAATTTTTTATTCATTGTGTATCCCCTTTTTCACTAAAAAACATCTCAGCGGAATAAAATATTAAAAGTGATCTTTAAAATGGCAAATTGATTGATCCCCGAAGTAAAGGAAATCGGTAAATGAAACCTTGAAATTTAACAAAATTCTAGGATCTGTTCTTAGTGGATTAAACTTGCTATTTCATAACCCCTAAAATTCATGTTTATGGATTAGATGTTGATTACTCCGATGCTGTTTGCAATTTGGGCTTAATTTTTGATAAAACCATGTGTTGGAAGTATCATATTGAAGCTGTTTGCCGCACAGTTGTGTTATTATTGAGAATGTTGTGGTCTACTACTAGTTGCTGTGACTCTAAAATAAGTCTCCAAATTATTAAATCGTGTATGTGCTTCCACATCTTATATATGGTGACGTTGTTTTATATGAATTAAAATAAACCAACAAACAAGTTCATCTATTAAGACTATAAATGTTGCAGTAGCCAGAAAACCCAATACATTTATTCTGGTAGATTGTGCTCTCCCCTTTGCTGGGGAGAGCACAATCTACCAGAATCTAAAAAGTTCAAAAAATTACCACAAATCGATAGAAGTAAGGCAATATATTATAAACCAGTGTGCCGACGATGCTTGCTTCCACAACACAAGCTCCCATGCAATAAAAGTTGTGAGTTATGCAAAGTTTCACATCACAGCCTACTGCATAGTAACAATAATACGCGAACTGCATCAGAAGGAATAGGTACAAAGGGCCGAATGTCGAAGGGCCGAATGTCGAAGGGCCGAATGTCGAAGGGCCGAATGTGTCGAAGGGCCGAATGTGTCGAAGGGCCGAATGTCGAAGGGCCGAATGTCGAAGGGCCGAATGTCGAAGGGCCGAATGTGTCGAAGGGCCGAATGTCGAAGGGCCGAATGGGTCAAAGGGCCGAATTTTTTTTTTCTTTTTAGAAATATAATTTTTTAAATTTGTTGTTTTATAACAAAATAAAATATTTTAGGAAAACATATTAGAATATTTTTATATTTTTTTATTTTTCATATTTTTTTATAGAATATTATGTAATTTTTCTTTTTTATTAAACATAAATGAATTTCTTATGAATTTATGTATTTTAATATTTTTCATCTTTGAATATTTATGAAATTCCACGTATCCGGTCAGCGATACATTTTGGTGAAGGAAAATATTGTCATGCGCCACCAGAGACATTCGGCCCTATTTGTCAGCCTTCTGATAATAGGTATATGGTGCAAAAAATAAAAAAAAAATAATTAAATTCAATAATTAAATTAAATAAAAAAATAATAAAAAAGGAACAGCTTTAGTATCGCAGTCAAATTTTTTGACAGTCTGAGCGACGGTGGCGCCACTTTGATCAAAAGCGGTTTTTTATAACTTAAAAAGTGTGTCTTTGCTTAGCACTTTTTGTGTCTCAAGCTAACTCCATCTATCGGAATAAAAATGAACCAAAATTTAAAATTTTTTGTTAAGCCGTGATAAAATAATTTTTAATAAATTAAACAAGGCAAATCTCTGGTTGACAATATTGAAATTACCGTATATTTGATCTGAATTTGTTTATGCTTCGTCAACCTTGCAGACACAGATCAAAGAGAAAGTATCGCTCGTATCGCTTCTTCTGATAGATATACCACAAATGTTAGCTTAATTCGTTGCGTAAGAGAGGAATTTTCGAATATATAGAATCGAATTAAGCATTTGATTTGTGCGTGCTTCGTCAACCTTGCAGACACAGATCAAAGAGAAAGTATCGCTCGTATCGCTTCTTTTGATAGATGTACCACAAATGTTAGCTTAATTCGTCGTGTAAGTCCGTATATTATTTCAAATTATTTTGCATCAACAGCATACAAAAATTCCTTGGGGTGAAGGGTGAACCATCTCAAAAATGACGAATTTAAATTACGAATATTTAATAATAATCGCAAGTAACTTAATAAAATTTATTTTGTTTATAAACCATATATTTACATTTTGATTTTAAATTAATCATTTAAAATTATTTATTTTACTAAACATTTAAAAACAGTTCATATGTAACAAACTCAAATTTATTTTATTTATAAAAATATGTCTAAGATGGCAGTCAATTAAATTAATAATTTTTTAGTTAAAATTATAACCACCAAAAAAAATGTAGAAAAATTTAATCCAAAAGCGGAAAAAATTATAAATAATATATAAAAAATTGAAATTTATCTATGGCGTGTGATATGTTTCCAACTTTAGTTAAAATTATGACCATTTTGAAAAAAGGTCGCGAAAGTCAATTTTGACTGCGGTACTAAAGGCTAGCCAAAAAAAATATATTTCTAAAAATAAAAAAAAATTCGGCCCTTCGACCCATTCGGCCCTTCGATACATTCGGCCCTTCGACACATTCGGCCCTTCGACATTCGGCCCTTCGACATTCGGCCCTTCGACACATTCGGCCCTTTGAAATTCGGCCCTTCGACATTCGGCCCTACGACATTCGGCCCTTCGACATTCGGCCCTTTGATATCATACCCATCAGAAAATATAAAACCAGCTAATACAAACGTACAAGTAACACATGCATGGAATCGCAAATGCATCTTATTAGGAACCGCTTTAGTGAATGCGTTTTCTGGTGCTCGCAATGAACTGGTTCGTGTGCTAATAGATCCTGGGTCTCAAGCAACCTTCATTATAGAAGAAGCTTGCCAGAGATTAAAATTACCAAAAACCGCAGCGTATGCATAGGTCACAGGCATAGCAAAAACCGAAGCAGGAGTGGCGAACTCTAAAGTTTAATCTATCTTGAAGCCAAGATTTTCATCCAAATTTAGCTTAGCCATAAAAGCATTAGTATTCAAAAACATAGCGCGGGATATGCCAGAGCAGCCTCTAGACCCATGGAACTGGAAACACACCAAAAATCTGATGTGGGCTGATCCAACATTTCACAGTCCTGGCCCAATCGACTTATTATTGGGTGCGGACTATTATGGAGAAATTCTAATGAGTAATATAGCAAAGGCCTCATCCGACGAACCGATAGTTCAACAAACCAAACTAGGCTGGATATTCCTAGGCCGTGCCTCAGTCGATTGTAACAATTCAACAGTGATACAATCAATGACAACAAGAGCAGTTGATATAGATAAACAATTGAGAAGCTTCTGGGAAATAGAGGAGGTGCCACGTAAACGAGCATTCACCAAAGAAGAACTAGAGTGTGAAAAAAATTCGCGACCAGTCACAAACGTCTCAAATTTGGCCGCTACGTAGTCAAGATTACTTTTGACATTAAGTTATATTCTGCCAACCCACTGGGATGCTCAAAAATGGTTGCCATGGCGCGTTTGATAATAGTAGAAAAACAACTTGCTAAAAAATCCAAATCTTAGCAATCAATATAAGAAGTTCATGGATGAATATATCGCTTTGGGATACATGAAAGTTGCTGAAACAGTTACTGAGACTGGTTACTATTACCTGCCGCACCATGCAGTTCCAAAGGATTCGAGCACAACTACAAAGTTGAGGGTAGTTCTCGATGGTTCTGCCAAAACCACAACTGGAACATCGTTAAACGACGTAATGTTGACGGGCCCTACTCTTCAACAGGATTTATTATCCATATACTGTTAAAGTGGCGGAAGCATATATACGTCTGATACGGCTGATATCGAAAAAATGTTCAGACAAATCGCCATTGATGAAGATGAGCAGAACTATCAACGTATTTTATGGAGAGAGTTTCCGCAACAAGAAATTCAGGAGTTTAAGTTGACCACCGTCACATATGGAACAGCAGCAGCAACTTATTTAGCGTGAAGTCACTACGACAGCTGGCCATCGATAAACAACTAAACTATCCTATAGCGTTCAATTTACGTTAAGTCGATTTACGTTAAGAAAGTGGGCAACAAACAGCACAGTTCTCTTGGATCAGTGCATCTAAGGAATCAAAATCGTTTGAAATTCAAGCTTGATGACACAATTAAAACTCCTGGACTATACTGGAATCCAGTAACAGATACATTCGGTTTCATTGTCACTCAATTTGCGCCTGTCAAGCCTACCAAACGAAACCTACTTTCGGATCATGCAAAACTTTTTGATTCATTAGGCTTTCTGGCACCCATAACAGTTGTAGCTAAACTGATGATGCAAGAAATCTGGCTAGCAGGCCTATCTTGGGACGAAGAACTTCCGTCACACATATCAACAAAATGACAGGAATTTAAAAATTCTTTACCTCTCCTGGAAGAAATATCTATTCCAAGTTGGATCCATTTTGAGGCTAACAATATAACAGAACTTCGTGGTTTCTGCGACGCCTCAGAAAAGGCCTATGTTGCTGCCGTTTACTTCAAATCTACAAAATCAGAAGGCATTACTATTGTGAGGCTTCTCGCATCAAAAACAAAGGTTGCACCGATTAAAAACTAACTTTCACTACCTCGTCTTGAGTTTAGTGGAGCGTTGCGGCCCACTAAACTAATGTACCAAATTAAAGAAGCAATGCAAATTCCAGAAACAACTTCGTTCTTTTGGACCGAATCAATGATCACCTTATGTTGGATTCGAAGACGTCCTCATAAATATAAAACTTTCGTGGCCAACTGAATATCGGAACTTCAAACATACTCAAGTCCATCACAATGGCATCACGTTGGATCAACTGACAATCCAGCAGACTGCGCATCAAGAAGGACCAGTCCGAAGGAATTAAAGAACAACAATTTTTGGTGGACGGGTCCAGATTGGCTACAATTTTCAACCAAACGTTGGCCACAACAAACTACTGCTCAAGAGGAAGCCACCTTGGAAACTAAACAATTGGTTACACTTGCAACATCAACAACAGTCAATCCGTTTGTACAGATTATAGAATGATTTTCAAACATGAACAAAATAATTCGCGTTGTCGGGCTCTTTCGACGATTTATAAAAAAGTGTTTGAAAAAACAGGTTAGCGGATCGCCAAATTTACTTTCTGCTGAAGAACTTAATGAATCTTCCAACGAGCTGGTCAGAATAATTCAACATGCGGAGTTCCAGAACGAAATCATGCAGATTAACAAAGAAGTCTCAGTATCAAGAAAAAGCAAGCTCCTCTCGCTTAATCCGTTTATTGATGAACATAAAATACTAAGAGTATGAGGAAGAATGACTAATTGTAACCTAGACTATGATACCCGACATCCAAATATACTGCCTCCAAAACATAGATTTACAAAGCTAATCATCAAAGATACTCATGTTAAAACATTGCATGGGGGAACTTAGTTAACTCTGTCAAAACTTAGAAATAAATATCGGATCACGAACGGCAGAAGCAACAAACGTACGAAGATAACCAAATGCATTACGTATATTCGGTTCAATGCTTCAACAAGACACCAACTAATGGCAAGCTTACCCAAAGAACGAGTCATGCCATCACGTCCATTTACTAACAGAAGCGTTGACTACGCCGGACCAATCTCAGTAAGAGTTTCTAAAGGACGTGGGAATAAGTCATACAAAGGATACATAGCACTATTTGTGTGTTTTGCTACCATAGCAGTGCACATACAAATTGTCAGCGATATGACCATTGCAGCTTTTATCGCGGCCTTTAAGAGATTTATGGCTCGAAGAAGTCTTTGCAAACGGATTAACAGCGATAACGGAACCAATTTTGTTGGAACCCGGGCACTGATTGAAAAGGATAAACAACAAGCTCAACAACAAGCAAATTTTGACCTCCAAAATCACTAAAGTTTCATCTGAAACGGGTAATCCTGTCAATCATCGGTGGAGATTACTACAAAAAATGGGAAGGATCATTTATCTACATCCTGGCAGTGACGGTTTGACTAGGGTAGTCACAGTAAAGAGTGGGAATAGGTCCATATTCAAAAGATCCATTACCAAAGTAAGTGTCCTACCTTTT